>JBAIAA010000070.1:0-665568 GCA_037893245.1 Crossaster papposus | reverse complement strand
TCATTTAAACGCATTTTGTAGCCGAATTGGCCAAATCTAGGACGTAGTGCCCCTTTAAGACCAAAACATATTTAAATGACCCAAACATAATAATAAACACATTGTAAGGCAGTAAAGCTATGAAATCCGCTACGGAATATAAGTTGTTTTCACACTGACTGAATTTAACCTCTACCATAAAATAAATTAAAGACAAAAATCAAGCATTATTTCATACAGTTTAATAAAAACTGAGTCTAAGAACAAATTCCACTGATTTACCTTGACACTATCTACGTGTGGCTTGATGTAGCCATCTTGAGCCAGATCTAATACATGCACCGAACTCAGCTGTTGCTCTGCATTGGAAATGGCAACTTGTCTGACACGCTGTAGAATAGCTTGGCTCTTCACTGACCACTGTGATTTCTCCGTTTCTCTGTATCCATGAATTGCCTGATGAACAGGGTAGAAAAAAGGGATTAATAGATTGCTGTGTGGATTATAAACAATAAAACAAACAAATCTCTAAAATATGACAATACACACCTCCCCCTAAAAAAAAGCCCCTGTTAACCGCAACTCCCTGCCCTATTTTCCTACACAACACATAACCTGAATCCTGCAAAGTGTTAAAACTCCTTGGAACCTGAATCCTTCAATATTTATTACTGGTGACTACTGCCTTATTCCTACAAAATCCTGAAGTGGGTTTACCTATGAGCAACAAACAGCTGCTAAATGCCCTATTACAACAACATTGATATGTAAACGTTTCCTATCCTTGACACAAACTTACACCTTGACTGAAGCTCTATAGGTTTAGATATTTGTAAAAACAAATGCAGTGGCTATCATTACGGCAGTTGACAGTCTGATTCCCCGAAACGCCCAGCCTGACATTGACAATAAGGTTGTTTCACGTTCCGCGGCCATCTTGGATTCAGCGCAAAAAGGGGTACCCAACTTACCCGGATGATAGCGTGTTTATATGGGTGTTCCCCTCTTCCTACATGAAGTAGGCCTACAGCATGTACAGAGGGCGCTCTACTGAGCATGCGCAACTGGAACGTGAAACAACCTTATACTATATGAACCTTTCAATCTTGGAAACTGACTATCAACCAGTCAGGCTAGTAAGAGCGATATCCAAATATTATTGTTGTTAATGTGAGGTCGAGTAGGAATGTAACCAGATCGCTGACTGCCGTAACAATAGCCACTGCGTTAAAACCAAGTATTATAGAAAACAAAACGCAGTGGCTATCGTTACGGCAGTTGACGATCTGGACCTTTCACTTTCGGAACCAGTGAAAGTTCCAGTGCATTGTCGATGTCAGTCTGGGTATGTCGGGAAATCAAATCGTCAACTGCCATAACGATAGCCACTGCGAAACCAAAATCAACCACACGTAAAATCATATACATGTAGTCGGCCGGCGGCTCGGTAGTACCCGGAAGTTCAATCGTGACCTTTGTGCGCGAGACTTATACGGCCTATAGGCTATAACTTTTTATTACATTGTCCCAGTGATCATATTCATAATCCAGGTCTTCTAGATAATCTTCAACTTCCTCCAAGAGACATTTTTCTTCTTCCTCCGACACCAGATTTTCATGGAGCTCAAAATTCTGCAAAACTATGTCTGCTGTTTCACTGTCGCTTTTTTCAAACACACTTGAATTTGAAAGTTGTTCTGGTTTCAATATTGATGTTTTATCTGCAATTCCATTCCTTCTTATTCCTCCATGCTTAAACAAAGGCAAAAGCGGCCGTGACGTGCATGACTTGGAGAAAAAATTGATGTTTTTTATCAATAATGGTGAAAATGACGAATACTGCCGAAAGAGGGCGTGCTTTATGTGCGACAGCCAATGCATAGTTTTGGAAGGCGTAACGTCGTAACTTCGCAAAAAGTATTCTCGTCGTAGTTAATTGTAATGACATAAATGACATAAATAAAGGATTCTCATGGTCCACGTGGTATAGTTTCTAAAACGTTGCTCAAAAAGGGATCAAAATTGCCAGTTAAAAAACGCAGACATGCATGCATGCATGCACGCACAAGTTGTGTAACGTTAATTTTCAAAGTACCAGACTAATTTATAAGCAGGGCCCAATTATACCGTTGTCTCTAGATCCTTGACGTCTTCATGTACTGTAGAATTATTAGAAAAAACGAAGCAACTGCTTTTGCGAAGCAACTGCAGAATTATTATTATTATTTTCTGGTAATGAAACCAAGGCTCCTTCAAAAGCGCTCAAGGCACTGTAGCTCGTAGTCGTAAGCCAGAAGAAACCCGTAGACAGAGGCTGTGTCAGCCAGGAACACCGGGGCAAACCCCTTCTCTCAGCGATAAGTGTTCTTTTACGTGCATTATACAATTTTATAATGGGAAAGATATAATATACACACATTATACATTATACAACACACGGGACCTACAACTTTACGTCCCATCCGAAGGACGAAGCAATAGTGGTTTAATTGCCTTGCTTAAGGACACACGTGTCGACACCGGGACTCGAACTCGCGCTCTGCGGAACAGAAAACCAAGCCACGACACTCCACTGACAGAATGACAGATAACCTTGGCATTTTATGCTCTAACTGCGGGACTCCAGGCAAATTCTGTAGCTATGTCAGTCGAAAAACAATTGTGTTCTAAAACACGACAAAATTATACATGAAATTAAAGTTCTCGATCAGAGAAATACTTAACAGAACGTTTGGAAGTTGACCTCTTATCTGACGCAACAATTGTATTTCTTGTCTCAAATTTTGTGAAATTTGTATCCAATTAAACTTGCTTAAAATGCAATGATGAAAACTAAATTGAAAAATATGCCTCCAATAAGAAGTAATATTTTCTTAAAGAATCCTATAACTCATGGGCTGTAAGATATTTTAAGTGTTACTGTTTTAACAGTTTATTCTTTCTATTAATCGCCAGTTCTCCAGCCTGTAGATCTTCAAGGAGTTTGTATGTACGTGTCAGGTGCGGATCCAGGGAGGGGTCCTGGTCCGGACCCCACATTTTTGGACTAGATTATTAATTTTTTGAATTTTTTTTTTAAATGTATTTTTATATCAGAGCAAAATAGCAGCGTGGTGCTTTCTGTAAAAGATTCCCAATAGATCAAAACGATCAAAATATATAAGGAAAATAGGCTCATAATGTCCCAGAATGCACCTCAGAGCTTCTACTTTAAAAACAATTCTGGGGGAGAGCACCCCCTACCCCTGGCTAGGACCCCACATTCATAAATTCCTGCATCCGCCCCTGTGTGTACGCAGTTTATGGCGACTTCTCGTCAGAAATATTTAATATTAAACCATGTTGATTGTTGGATAACCTCTTAACTAGTTAAAAACTTAGAGTTCAAAGAAATGTAATTGCCCAATTCTGATGACAATTCAAGCAAACGAAGCTGCTGATCATGAGGATCTTGCTCCTTGTCTTGCCATTGCTGACAAAACTGCAACTCTGAAGAACTTGAGGATAGCCGTGGATGCTGCTTCTCAATCTGACTGTCCGAAATGAAAAAGAAAGAATAGGAGAAAGAAAAAGAATATGACAAAGAAAATTATGATAGTATTTGTAATAAAATAATACTTATAGCCCAAGTTTACAAGAAAAGGCAATTGGTAAAACCCGGATCTTCTGGATCTAATGCTACCTATGCATTGGTCCGACAGACGGACCTCAATTTCACTGTTTAGCCTTATTCGTAAAGATATTTTTGAAGCCACATTACTGGAATGACATTCGGAATCCATTTATTTGAAACAATAATATTTTCTTTGGAGGATCCAGTAGGTGAGTAGGGTCCAATCTAGGTCCCACACCCCAAGAAAAACACGCTGAATCATCTCACCATAGCATCTATGTGATCCAATTTAAAATTTCCTCAGACCATATCCCTTAATTAATATTGGGATTTTTCTCAAATCTCCTCACAGTTTTGAGATCAATCCTCAATGATACTGTCCTCGAAATCTGTTAAATGTTAGGGATTTAAAAAAAAAATTCAATCACCGTGTATTTTTATGTACCGAGTGCCCCCAAATGATCAGCTTCTGTTGGATGGGCTACCCTTAAAGATTGTTGTAAATAAATAAATAAATCACCATATCTCCTTTTCGGATTCGATTCCTTCAGCACATTCGGGGATGGCGACATACCGGATGAGAACACGGAGGACAGCGATGCCAAGGAACAGGCAGAAACCTCAGAAGGACAGATTTCATAGCTAGGCACCACCCACTGTGGGCACTAAGGCCGCGTCCGAATCTCTTGTCTATGGCTATTGTCTAGGTGTTCGCCCATTACAAATACACGTGAGCAGGCTGACAATAGACGTATAGCCGTAGCTCTAGAAGCCCGTTTCGGACACGGCCTAAAACTGAAACAATAGGACTCTGGTATGGTCCATTGATAGAGCCCGCACGGGCACAGACAAAGGTCACAGAGGAGAGGGAGTTAGCCCTACTTTACATACAGCGACGGCTGGGGCCGGCTGTGACTTGATGATGAGGAGCGAGGAGCGTATCCGTGTTAACGCACAGTTTGAAGACGGCGAGGTAAAACCTATACGTAAACAGATTGGAAAAGTGCTGAACTGAATACAAAATGTTTGTTTTCCTTTTATGTAGCCCACCAGCCATTTTTGCGTTCATAGGTTGTCGGTTAGATGGACCGGAACGGACCGAAACCTAGGGGGATATGCTGTGTAGCGAAAATAGGTCTGGTGCATGAACTAAATGGAAGACCGGGCGACGAGTAAATGGGTGGTCTGATGTGTATCCGATGTTTTGGAAATTTCTTATAACAGAGTGCAATGAAGCCTAATTCTTGGTTGGTATTTGAAGTTTAGAAACCCAGGGGAAGCCAAGCACAACGATTCTTATAGCATAAGTTGAGATTAGCTGTCAGTGGTCTGACAGAATGTTGTAAATTGTATAAATGAAGTTGTGCAAATTATCTTAAAGAAGCAACTTAGAAAGGGGAAAACCGGTCTGTTTTGAGCAGTGGAAAGCATGATAGCAGATCACCGTATTGGGACCAAATTCTGTTGCAAAACAAAACAACTTGCAAAACAAGGGTTTCATAAATCACATTAGTAAACTATTAGTCGGACAGTTGTTCCATGTTGCTCGATGGGAGTGGTTCGAGTTTTTCTTGTGATTTCGGCGATGCAGTTCTGATTCATCAGCCTGTGACATAGTTGTGTTGTAATTCGGTTCTTGTACAGTACTTGGGAGGGCGGATTTGTGCACAAGATCTCGGACGAGTTGAGCACTAAAGATACTGTACAAACTGTTTCGGAAACGTACAAACACCTAAAAAGGTTGTCGACGTACGTTGGCCAGGGTCACTCATGTGTGAAGCAACTAAAATATTAATTGTGTACTAGGAATCAAATCTTCGATGTTGATGTTGGACAGAGCCAGCTTAAAGGACTTAACATCTGGAGCAGAGCGGATGTCAAGATGAAGTAGATTCCATTCAAGGATGGTCTTTGGGTAAAACGAGTAACGAAAACAGTCTTTATTCGTAGTGATGACTTTATATGAAAATGGTCCGGTTCGTCTGGTAGAAACCCCCCTTGATGAGTTGATATTCAGGTGATCTGTTACATTACTAGGTGTGAGCGTGTGTGTTTCTTTGTAGAGTGTTGTTAGTCTCACCTAAGTCTTGTTCGTCGATCTTGAAGCGTATCCCACTCGAGTCTATTTAACATCTCGGAGATGCTCGACTCCCTGCTGTAGAGTCCTGCATGACGAATCTAGCAGCCCTGTGTTGAATACTTTCTAACTTCTTTTTAACTGAAGCATGCTGTGGGTCCCAAATGCCTGAACCATACTCAATCCTAAAGCCTAACTAGTGACTGATACGCAATGGATTTGGTGTGACTGTTACAGTAGTAGATGTTTCTTTTTGAGTAATCCAAGCATACGGCTGGCTTTTGAAGTAACCTGGTCAATGTGAGTAGACCACTTGAGATCATTTCTGAATTCAACCCCAAGATACGGATGATGTTTGACTTCTTGTAGTTGGGTGGTGCCCATGCATAATACTAACTTGAGTTGAGAGGCAATTGAACATTTAGAGGCATTAAATGACATTTGCCATGTCTCGTGTTTTTGTAAAATGTCGTACATAGCACTGTTCATGGACAAACAATCGACATGAAACCATATACTGCATTCCTCGCATTCTATTGCTCGTTGTTTCCACTTAACAGCCTTAATTGTTACAAATCCCACACGGATACTTGGGTTGATAGGGACCAGGATTTGTGTTCACATCTCCGGACAAGATCAACAAAAAGAGGTTCATATGTGTATCATATGTTCATATGTATATATATCGCTTCATATTATTGGAAGTGGAGACAATAGAGTAGCTAGCTGTGATTATAGAACCATATAATTCCACTCTCTGGTGTGCCGTTAATCACGCGTTCTTTGTCCTCTGTATAACGGGGCGGTATATTTCCATTGCATGAACCTCCTTGGTGTTCTCAGGGCCGACCTCAAAACGTCAGGACTGGGAACCCTAAAATCCCGAAAGAAACTGAGGGAGCTCAGGATGCTCGCAACCGATAAGAAGCAGTGGCTTCAACTGAAGAAGGACTGATTGCCGCTGCAGGATGTTTTTACTACTGCAGCGGCAGAACCCAGTTTATCATCATCATATTTCCACCAAAACGGATCAGGGGCCTCACAAAGCGACCGCAACGATTTACGGGCACGCAACTTCCCCGCAACCCTCCCGTAAGCTCTTGCAGGTTATTAACGCCCTTAAATCTGCGTGTGCCGCGCCCGTAAACCACACGGGCATTTGCGGGACCTCCTTGATGACGCCCCGCAAACGTCCCGCAATTTGTCTCTAGCGGCACTCGTAGCAGTATTTTTTAATCAGGACGTTTTTAACAACGTGCTCTTCGGCGCCAGCGGGTTTTCCGTGACCGGTTTTAGCCACTAGATTTTTACAACGATGAAGTCGAACTTCTGAATAATGCATCGGCATGTTATTTTACAAGTAATCGACCTAATCAACGATGATGTATAGCCCATCCCACCCGAAGATCGCGGGCCATACCGGCATCCTTGCACTGACTCGGAGATAGCCTTGGTCAAGGCGAGTTCGTCGTTATCCGTCCGTCGTTATCCGTCCAGAAATACACTGTGCGCGCGCCCCGCATAAATGCTGCTAGCTTGCGCCCCATGCAAAGATACAGCGCGAACAGCGACCTCATACGGCCACTATTTATGCAAATCTACTGAGGCTACTTTTTCGCCTTGGATCATTGGGTTTTTAAAATCTTAGGTTTTTCCTATATTTTGCGCCACATTTGTGGCGCATGACCTCGTATGCGAATACAGATAAGTATAGGCGGGGCTAAGATGTGAAGTGTCCAATCACAACGCGGTTGAAACCCGACGTCATCAAATTTGATGCAGCATGACATTTAAGACAAAATGGCAGATATTCAGCGTCGTCTTTCGTCCGAAGATCTGTCGTGTTGTTTGAATTTTGCAGCGAAAATATTATCCCTCGAAGATTTTAGACCCGAGCAGCGAAAGGCCATTAGAATCCTTTCTTCGTGGTCTTTGTGAATTTTTCAGGCAGCCTGAGCCCCATTTTGCTCGGAGCTCGCACGTACGGCCAGGTACTCAGCGTCAGTTTTCAGCGTGTTCGGTCAGTTTCTTATCGCCGCATAATCGGCATTAATCGATTTCCAGACTACCCTAAACTGTATTCCATGGCAGCTGTTCCTTGAGAATGACGTGAATGAAACATGGGACAATTTCACATCACTTGTTCATGCGGCAGTGAAAGATGTTGTTCCCATCGCCACCTCTAAAGGACACCACCGGTCCCCATGGATAACAAATGAAATAATCAAAGCTGCCAGAAGAAAAAACCGGGCTTATAGACGTGCTGTGAAGAACAAGAACAACGCCAACTTGTGGGACAGATACAAACAATTAAGATCACTGGTGAACCAATTGACACGAAATTCTTACAATGATTATGTTCATAGTTTGGCTCTAGATTGCAAGGACAACCCCAAGCGTTTTTGGTCATTTGTAAATAGTAAGAGAAAACATCAATCAATTAACACTTTTAATTATAATAACCAAACCCTCTTTGATCCAAGTCCAATTGCTAATGCTTTCAATCTTTCTTTCCAGAGTAACTTCTCTCCACAGCAGTCCGCATACCGTCTTCCAGACTTCGAATCCTGCACTGTCCATCCTGGTATTAGTCCTCTCCATAATCTTCATGTTTCTCAAGGAGATGTGATGAAGGCCATCGACAAACTTAATCCATCCAAGCCCCCAGGCTTGGATGGCATATCTCCAAACATTCTTAAACTAGCTGGGATTTCGATTGTTCCAATGTTAACTAACATATTTAATCTCAGTCTTTGTACAGGTGTAATTCCCCACAACTGGAAACAGGCGAACGTAGTTCCTTTATTTAAACATGGCGATAAATCTCTTATTGTTAACTATAGACCTATTTCCCTTACTTCTGTTCCTTGTAAAATGCTTGAAGGTTTTATAAGTAAGAAACTACTCGACCATTCTTCTCAACATCAGATCATTCCAGACTCCCAGCATGGATTTCAACCCAAACGTTCCTGTAGTACTCAGTTAACCTCTCTCTTTGACACATGGTCCAGAGCCCTTGATGTTTCCAAACCTCCTCGAATTGATGCAATCTTTCTTGATTGGGCCAAAGCATTTGACAAGTGCGACCATTCAATCCTACTTCACAAGCTTCACCTCTATGGCATTTGCGGTAACATACTTTCATGGATCAGTAATTTTCTTTCAAATAGAGAGCAACGTGTTATCTTTTCAGGAGCCAACTCTGACTGGATACCAGTAACTTCAGGTGTCCCCCAAGGCTCAGTCCTTGGTCCTATATTATTTAATTTCTTCACAGCTGACTTGCCAAACTATGTTAAATCTTCTCTTCCACAATATGCTGATGACACAGTTTTGTATAGGGTTATTAGATGTAAAGACGACAGTTCAATTCTACAAAACGACCTGAACTCCATTTCCAGATGGTGCTCCGAGAATCGAATGCAGCTAAACTCCACCAAATGCAAAGTCATGCACGTCACCCGCTCAAGAAGGCAATTGCTAACTTCTTACTTTTTGGCAAACTCTGATGAACCACTTGATGTCGTTACATCCTATAAATATCTTGGTGTTACTCTTTCCAACGACCTCACCTGGACCAAACATGTAAATGTTGTTCGTGCCAAGTGTTCTAGACTTGGTGATTTCATACGACGCACTGTAAAATCCAGAAATGCTGCCGTTCTTATCAAATTGTATTGTTCTCTTTGCAGACCCATCTTAGAATATGCCGCACCGGTTTGGCTACCTCACCAAAAGAACCACATTCAATGCCTTGAGACAATTCAACGCCGCTTTACTAAATCTTGCTTCCCCTACAATGTTGCTATTTCTCTTTCCTATGAACAACGCCTGTCCAAACTTAATTTGCCTCCTCTCTACAACAGACTGATATACCTCAGTGCATCCTTTGTCATTAAATGTCTCTATAATCACATTTCAGTCTCTTCACATTTTCACCCACAAACCAATACCAGGAAAACTGAAACCCTGCTCTTCAAGCATCAGTACAGCCGGACTAACTGTGTCAAATTTTCTTTGTTCACCTTTTTTCCAAGATTCTTTAATTCCCTTTCTGGTGAAGATCGAGACCTTTGCCTGGAACAATCACCTAAGCCTTTCATTAGTTCTTTACGTGATCATCTTTTCAGTCTGGACCCCATTTCTCAAGCCTTTTAGAGTATTCACCCAGTATATATAGTATGCGTGCCAGCATTTATTTTAATCATCTCCTCACTTTGTGTTTGTAAAAACTCAAATTTGTCCTTTTGGAGGCATTATATATTGGATAAACATATTTAATTTAATTTTATTTTATTTTATTTATTTTTTTAAATATTTTGTTTTATTTTTGTTTTATTTATTATTTTTTTTTTTTTTTTATAAATATTTTTATTAAATAATTTTATTTATTATTCCCTTTATATCTAATCTATTTATCCTTAAATGTATTATCCAATTAGTTTGGAGAGCCCCTCGACAGAAACTTGTTTCTTTTGGGTAATCCTGCGGGAGCTATTTGGATATTGTCTTCTGTTATGTTTTTTGTTATGTTTCTTGATCAGTGTTTGTTATTTGTAATTGTTCTCTAATTCAGTAATTTTGTATATCCCGAAAAATGAAATAAAGATAAAGATAAAGAACCCTAGACTTGATCTAAGTCGGGATTCTGTGGTAACATTGCTCATGGTCATCCACACCGTGCGCCTCGCGTCACGTCCACGCTCATCAGTAGCGCGCCCTCATGCACCGCCCATGCTTACTGCACTGCACTGATGACATGATGACATCACGTTGATGCCGATCGCGGAACGACAACCAAATGAGGGCGCCCTTTATCTAAGGCCAACAAAGCACATAACTATTCGGCCGGATTGACGAAAGCAAATTGGTAGTCCAAGGCCGAGTTCGGGCGGTCTGTTCTTGACACGCGAACTCTGTTCTTACGCTCGAACGGCGGGAACGCGACCCGTGAACATTGCACTCGGAACAAGAACACACACCACCTATCCACCAGGGTTTTGCAAGAACAAGTTACGCGTGTCAAGAATAGACCGCCCGAACTCGGCCCTTAACTCCATGGTAAGTCCGACTTGGGTCAAGTCTACATTAACCCAGGCATGCTGGTCTGTGCGGTATCGCCACATTGTGGTCCAAGCATGGTCCAACGCTGTGGGGAGGGGGCATGTTTACGGCTGCAGAACCAACCTCCAAAGTGATCGCAATATAAACAGGGACAAGTGTCTTATATCCCCAATAACTCCTCAGATTATTTTCTTGTCAAAATTCAGCCGGCAAGGCATTTAATTATCAGAGTTCCGCGTTTTACCGAGCCACGGTTTTCAGATCAGCTGGATCAGGGGGGGGGGGGGGGGGGGGGGGGGGGGGCGGAGGGGGGGCCCTTCGAGGCTGTGATTGCGAAACGCTGTGGTACCGTCCATTCTCAAAATAGGGGGGAACAATTTTCTCACTCGAAAAATAAAGAGTTTTTGGCATCCAATCTTAACATCTTGTCTTTTGTAGTTGTACAAGGTTGTTATTTACCTTAATGTTTATCATCCAATGACAAAAATTGTATTGAAAATGAAAAAAGCAGTCGAAAAAATTAAGCGTTGACGTACCGTTGATGCGCGTGGAGATTGTGCACAAATACTCAAACGACGTTAACAAATACCTCCCCTAAAAAGGGCAATAATAATCGATAAATTGTGAAAAATCGTGCTTTGACCCCACTCATTTTTTTCCATGGATGCGTTAAAAAAGGATGTAGCAGTGATATACGGAATTTTAAAAAAAATCTGCCTGTGACCCCCTTGCGTTTTATCGTGTTGTTTTTGAACGAAAATGGCAGAAAATGACATCGCCCCAAACAAAATCCGTGTAGATCGTGCTTGCGTACATGGCTTTGCGGACATTGTATGAATCACTAAATGCGGAGAGCGACACACGGAGCAGGGGGGGGCGGAGGGGGGGCCCAAGAAAGTGCGCCACCAACGTTGAAATGTATCTCATTCGTTCTTCCACGCTCATGAGCCACACATCTCACACAGTAAATACGTATAGATCGCTACCGCGAATCGCACCATTGAAACACGTACAGATTTGCCCCGTGTATCGCTCTCCGCATTTAGTGATTCATACAACGTCCGCAAAGCCAGGTACGCAGGCACGATCTACACGGATTTTGTTTGGGGCGATGTCATTTTCTGCCATTTTCGTTCGAAAACAACACGATAAAACGCAAGGGGGTCACAGGCAGATTTTTTTTAAAATTCAGTATATCACTGATACATCCTTTTTTAACGTATCCATGGAAAAAAATGAGTGGGGTCAAAGCACGATTTTTCACAATTTATCGATTATTATTGCCCTTTTTAGGGGAGGTATTTGTCAACGTCGTTTGAGTATTTGTGCACAATCTCCACGCGCATCAACGGTACGTCAACGCTTAATTTTTTCGACTGCTTTTTTCATTTTCAATACAATTTTTGTCATTGGATGATAAAAATTAAGGTAAATAACAACCTTTTACAACTACAAAAGACAAGATGCTAAGATTGGATGCCAAAAACTCTTTATTTTTCGCGTGAGAAAATTGTTCCCCCCTATTTTGAGAATGGACGGTACGTCAGCGTTGCGCAATCACAGTCTCGAAGGGCCCCCCCTCCGCCCCCCCCTGACACGGAGCAAATCTGTACGTGTTTCAATGGTGCGCTTCGCGGTAGCGATGTATACGTATTTACTGTGTGAGAGATGTGTGGCTCATGCATGAGCGTGGAAGAACGAATGAGATACATTTCAACGTTGGTGGCGCACTTTCTTGGGCCCCCCTCCGCCCCCCCACCAACCCCCCCCCCCCCATCACTTCATCCTAATTTAGGTTGTTTTTGTTACTGTTAGTCTGTGTTTCCTACCTCCAATGCTCCAATCCATGGTCTGTGACTGTGGGTTGCTGGCGAGACCTGGAACTTGAAGTATGTGTGCTCATCAGAAAGATGTTGAAAAAAGAGGCGCTAAAAAGCTAGGACTTGCGACAGTGAGCAGGTGAGTATGCTGTCCACGTACCGGAGCGTACGTTTTAAAGGGCGGCACTATCACATGTACTTCTAAAAATGTAAGGCACGGTCTGAGCTGTCTGCCTTAGTACTTCATAAGCCAATTTGGTATTCCAACTGCACATGCGCACATGAAGATTTGACGATTTTTCTTTCGATATAAACATTTCATCGATTGCGTGCAAAAGCATAGCGGGGGTACCAGCAAATTTCAAGAGATCGTCGTGTTTTAAAGTTACTAAGTAACATATTTTTGTTTACGTTTTGGTGTTTTCAGGTGTTTTGTGTGGCCAAACTTTTGTTCGAACAAAGTGCCCATCGTCTTTGCGATTTCAAAAGAAAATACACAGAATGCAGATTCGGTTACCACGTCCCCCATAGCCTTGTGTGCATTTGTCTGCCGTGTTTGTATCACTTGACCTCCTTGAGAAATATTGTTGAATCTTGTTGTGCACATGCGCAGTCGGAACTCCAAAGTGGCTTATTATACTGGTCTGTAGCGGTTTTCCCTCGGTTGGTAAACCCCCGACTCCACCGGTATAGACGATGTGCCTCTGAGGCTCTGTTTACATCTGTATTCAAATGTACCCGTCAATATGTGCACGTATCATGTTTTACATAAATTTGGTTAAGAGATGACATCAGACTAGGTCACATAATTCAAAGGCATCTGACCTCTTTTAAGCAAATTTTATGTAAAACACGATGGGTGCGCATCTCTCCCGGGCACATTTGAATACAGATGTAAACACGTGACGTCAGAGGGCACATCTGACCCTAAAAGCCGCACAGTTATGGCCAGGCCAGGGACCGGATCCGAAATATACCGCCTGTTACAAAGAGGACAAGGAACACGTGATTTAACGGCACACCAGTGAGGCAATTCTATAGTTCTACTACATGTAGTAGGATATTACAGCTAGCTACTTTATTGTCTCCACTTCCACTTGCTTCCCCCACCGGGTCTTTATACATGTACAAGAATAAACACAAATTACATAATGAGTCTAATCGGCCACAGGTACATGTAACGTACCCCACTATAGCGCGGTAGTTCCATTAATGTGGACTACCCTACATCTACGTAGTGCTACTTGCATTATCCCAGCCACTTGTGCTCACTCGTCCGAGATTTTGCGTACACAATCGGCCTCCCAAGTACATAGACTTATACGACACAACTTGATCACAAACTAAATCAGAACCTTAAAAAATAGCCCTAAAAAATATAAACGCCCCAAAAATAGTTATTTGTCTTGATTTGTAAACAACATTTGTGTCCATCTCTGCCAGTGAGGAATTGCTCAGTGATGCAATGATTCCACCGACAACACAGATGTGGTATGTCCAGACGCTGCTCTAACAGTGACCAGTACTGGGACACTCCTTATACCGGGGACAATAAAGGGCCACCTCAAATTGTCAAATTTCATCAGAAGTCGCCATGCCACAGATGTCGCAAATCATGTGGGACTGTGCCATTGGCATGCTGGATGCAGGGATGTCCACTAGAGCGTCCACCTTTTCAACTTGATGCGAAGAAGATGTGTCGTTTTACGGGACGCAAATGGTGGACACACAAGATATTGAGTGGTGATTTGTTTCAACCTGACCCCCATCGTGTCCACATGCATATGATTATCGGACAGTAATCTGTAGCATATTGAACAACAAAATGAATTTTGTATGATTTATTATATTTTTCAACCCCTAAGGCTCATAAAGATTTCAAAGTGTCGCATAGGGCGTTTATATTTTTGTTCAGTGTAATTAGATTTTAAAAATGCAAACAAAATAATAATAAAATGATTTTATTACCTTCTTGTAGTCCTTCTTGCTTTTTCTTGACATGACGAAAGCAAGTGGCACCTGTTTGATTTCCCCGCAGTCACCCTTGATAAAGGCGTGGACGTAAAACAAATACCAGGTCTTGGCCTTGTCCAGAACCGCAATCTGGACATCGGTGAAAAAATGGAGTATTCTTTCACATGTATGCAGATGACATTCAGATCTACGTGATGTTTGACCCAACTGATCCAGTTGCAATTGATGCTGCGCTTGGCAGACTCAGTAGCTGTATCACTGAAATTCAGCGTTGGATGAATGCAAACAAGCTCAAACTCAACGATGGCAAGACTGAATTCTTTGTCTCTGCTTCACCGCATCATCGGTCATCCCATCTAATGAACGATGTCAAACTGTCAAACTGATGATTGGTGAGAAATCCTTCCAACCATGTAAGTCCATCCGAAATCTGGGAGTAACACTTGAACCATCTGTGAACTTAAGTCTTCATGTCAACCTTCTCAGCAGAAGCATCAAGTACCACCTACGTAACCTGTGGAGGGTGAGGCGGTTTATTGATAAGTCAACATGCCACGCTGCGGCAAGGGCTCTTGTCCTTTCCAGACTAGACTACTGCAACAGTCTCTTCAGTGTTCTCAGCCAGAGGGACCTTGATCGCCTTCAGAGACTCCAAAACTCAGCAGCAAGGCTTGTCTTCGCTGCTCCTCTTCGGACTCGCATACAACCTCTTCGACTTGAACTCCATTGGCTGCCTGTACGACAGAGAATAGCTTTTGAGATTCTACTACTGGTCTACAAGTCTCTCAACCACCGATGTCCCCCGTACATAGCTGACTGCTTGGTTCGTCGTCCTCGAGTCCGAAATACCCGCTCATCATCATCCATCTGGCTCACTCAGCGTCTCTCTAAGAAACGTGCTGGTGAATTGTCTTTTCCATCGGTTGCTGCAAAACTGTGGAACCAACTACCTACTGCTGTGCAGACAGCCTCATCTGTTGACCAGTTCAAGAAACTACTCAAGTCACATCTATTCTGCTAGAAATTACTTATTACCAGCCTACATATACTTTACTGATCTCTGAGAAGTGTCTAACTTTTGTTTTAAGTGGCCCAAACATTGTGGAGCGTGTGTGCAGCGCTTTGTAACTGCAAGGAAAAGGCGCTATATCAAATAGCTTTTGGATTGGATTGGATGCTTGCTTACTCTCCACGAAGACTATTATGAAATGTAAGGAATGCGAGTCCGAGTAGTGTGTTTGTGCAAAATAGAAAAGAACTAGTACAACCCACATACAAATGCAATTGGGCCGGTTCTTCGTTGGGCCGGTTCTCTGATACGCTGGCTTTCCTTGTTCCTTTTTGTACCGACTCTTTTTGTGCAAGCTATCCTTCGGCTGGCTCTCCGTTGGGTCGGCTCTTCTTGATCAGGCTCTTCTTGATCTGGCTCTTCTTGATCCGGCTTTCCTTGGGCCAGCTCTCTTTGGGCCGGCTCTCTTTGGGCCGGCTCTCTTTGGGCCGGCTCTCTTTGGGCCGGCTTGCTTTGGGCTAACTCTCTTTGAGCTGTTCTCCTTGGGCTGAATCTCCTTGTGCCAGTTATCCTCTGGCCGGCTCTCCTTGAGCTGGCTCTCTGTTGGGTCGGCTCTCTGTTGGGTCGGCTCTCTGTTGGGTCGGCTCTCTGTTGGGTCGGCTCTCTGTTGGGTCGGCTCTCTGTCGGGTCGGCTCTCTGTTGGGTCGGCTCTCTGTTGGGCCGGCTCTCTGTTGGGCCGGCTCTCTGTTGGGCCGGCTCTCTGTTGGGCCGGCTCTCTGTTGGGTCGGCTCTCTGTTGGGTCGGCTCTCTGTTGGGTCGGCTCTCTGTTGGGTCGGCTCTCTGTTGGGTCGGCTCTCTGTTGGGTCGGCTCTCTGTTGGGTCGGCTCTCTGTTGGGTCGGCTCTCTGTTGGGTTGGCTCTCTGTTGGGTTGGCTCTCTGTTGGGTTGGCTCTCTGATGGGTTGGCTCCCTGTTGGGTTGGCTCTCTGTTTGGGTTGGCTCTCTGTTGGGCTGGCTCTCTGTTGGGCTGGCTCTCTGTTGGGCTGGCTCTCTGTTGGGTTGGCTTGGCTCTCTGTTGGGTTGGCTCTCTGTGGGGTTGGCTCTCTGTGGGGTCGGCTCTCTGTTGGGTTGGCTCTCTGTTGGGTTGGCTCTCTGTTGGGTTGGCTCTCTGTTGGGTTGGCTCTCTGTTGGGTTGGCTCTCTGTTGGGTTGGCTCTCTGATGGGTTGGCTCCCTGTTGGGTTGGCTCTCTGTTTGGGTTGGCTCTCTGTTTGGCTGGCTCTCTGTTGGGCTGGCTCTCTGTTTGGCTGGCTCTCTGTTGGGTTGGCTTGGCTCTCTGTTGGGTTGGCTCTCTGTGGGGTTGGCTCTCTGTTGGGCCGGCTCTCTGTTGGGCCGGCTCTCTGTTGGGCCGGCTCTCCTTTGGGCTGGCTCTTTGTTGGGTTGGCTCTTTGTTGGGTTGGCTCTTTGTTGGGCAGGCATTATGTTGGGTTAGCATTCTGTTGGGTTGGCTCTCCAGTGGGTTGGCTCTCCAGTGGGTCGGCTCTCCAATGGGTTGGCCTGTACGTCCCCGAACAAAGCTTAGAGTATTGGCAACCAGATGACCAAGGAGACTCATGTGAGGAGCAGCTGTACTGGCTCTGTTGGGCCGGCTCTTCCTTATGGGCCGGCTCTTCTTTATAGGCCGGCTCTCTGTTTGGCTTGTTCTCTTTGGACTAGCTATTCTTGGGCTGGCTTGCTCTTCTTAAGCCGGCTCTTTGTTGGGCTGGATCTCCTTGGGCCGAAAACGAACGCTGTTTTTCCTGCCTTTTTCTCGGCATCCATGATTGTAGAACTTCGGACCGGTCAGGTAAACGATATTTACTATAAAATACAACCCCTTAAAATCCACTCATTCCTGATAATTCAAGCAATTACCAATTGTGTATCCTACCTTTAATACCGACAACTGCTGATTCAATGGTACTATAAGGCACATTGTCATTGTACATCAATAAAGTACCCTTGCGATATCTTCATGGTTTGCACATTCCTGCTGAACTTTGTTAAGTCGACAACAAACTTCCCATGAAGCTTTAGCATTACTGTATTATCTAAACTATGTGCTCCTTGCTCTTGAAACTCTCATAACTTTATTTAATGATTGTTGAAACAATTTCTCTCTGAAACAAATTAACAAAAAGCATACCGTATGTACTGCGTCCACATAAATTCCTCGATCTTTACCCGAACTGTACGCATCACTGAATGTATATAAATCTAAAACCAGTGTCTCAGGTAGTGCTTAAAGACGCAGACACATCAATGTAATGCCCGACAGAGGAATTCGTGCCACGAAAGGTCATCTTTGCCCTAGTGCGGTTGCCAGCTCTTACAATCCTGAAGGGCGTGAGCTAATTATTTGTGCAGGCTAAAAATAGGCCCGTATTGTGCGTGCGGGCAATAGCTCAGCGCAGCGTGTATTGTACATTTGTACAAAATATTGTGTACTGCACAGGTACAGTGTATGTGTGTACGTACATGTTGCACGACTCCTCGATTACGTGTCATGGCTACACGTGTCAACAAAATGGCTGTGAAAAGCTGGGAAGTTTCCTTGGAATATCAGAATCAGTGCAAGTAAAAATAAAAATACAGCAAAACAGCTAACTGGATTTCTGGTGTTAAACTTATTTACAGACTCTAGAACCTGTGTCGCTGCCACTAAGTCACCTCTATTCAGTTTCTGTTTCTCGTTGAACTTGTATTGGATACGGTTTATTTTGAATTTCAGCTGAACATTTGTGGATTCCAGAACTTGCCTCTTTGTTGAGCTCAAAGCGTCATCTTTGTACTCTTTCACTCCGCCCACAGCTTCCTTGAGAATGTCTGTAATATTGTCCAGTGAGACAACTGGAACCTGTGCCGGTACGGGTGTACTAACCTTGCAAATGCTGTGTGGACATGCAAATAAAAAATGTCTACACAATACACAAACCTTTGTCCCCCGTTTAACAGTAGCCCCACAATTTACAGGGCTGTTTTGGCTCTCCTTTAACATTAATGTCACCATTACAAACAGTTTGAGGGGTCAGTCTCGCATATTTTGCTGGAATTGTTTTGGGTCATGCGAGTTACGGGTATTAATCTGAACATTTGACCTTTAAATTTGACGTCTGTATCTCCAGTTAGAAATACCAGACAAAGCTGATTTGTAGCTCAATTAAAACTTTTAATTATCTAGAAAATATCTCGGTTACCAAAAAAAAAAGACAAATGCAAA
The DNA here is from genome assembly GCA_037893245.1 of Crossaster papposus. Classification (NCBI taxonomy): domain Eukaryota; kingdom Metazoa; phylum Echinodermata; class Asteroidea; order Velatida; family Solasteridae; genus Crossaster; species Crossaster papposus. The sequence goes on along the minus strand of JBAIAA010000070.1, from coordinate 646,777 downwards.
ATGTCAGCATGAGGTCAAGCAAAACAAACTTTGACCTTTGACCCCGCATGAGCTGCAAAATGGTAAGAAATTAATTGTGTCCAGAAAGGCAGCAGGTGTATTATTGTGCTGATGAAATATATTTAGGATCTCAAGTGATTCAGACGGGGTTAGCCTTGGTCAAGGTGTTTGACTTTTATGTCCGATGAACAGTGGCCACATGCAAAATCAATTTTTGAACGGATCTTGTACAAAAATAGGGTGTCCTAACTACGTGTACACGATTACCATAACAGTACTTCATTGTGAGGTGTCAGATTTATTACAGTCGTTAGGCTAACTAACGGAACTTGTTCGTTCTATAGTCTGGGCACTAGAACTCCATTTGTTTTAATCTTTTGACTTTCGGTCATACCAACTAGCTATAGCTAGTATGACCGACCAATGTCAACATTCGAAGGAAAAAAAGAAGTTTGATCATACGATTAACTGGGTCTAACATTATCGTTTTGTTTTTAACAAATTACAAAAATTGGGATAAAATGCATCTTTGATTTTCTAGTACAGTGCTCGAGCATTTTATTAGTGTTTGTTTTCAGTGTATTCAGTTTGTCACTGCATCCGTCAAGATCCAGTATTAAACTGGGGCGCTAATGTTATAACCTTTTCTTAAATTGTTACTTTGGTCGTTCATACTAGAGCTAAAAAGACCAAAGTCAAAATTGAAATATATTTTGTTATCATTCTGGTTGCAGGATTGTAGAAGCTCCTTTCCTTGAAGAATGGCTTGGCATTTCCACTCATCTTGTCATGGTAGTAACATTTGTGTCAGATCCACAGCTTCAACCGTTGTTCGTAATCCTGACACGTATGACAATGGCATCACCTTCACTGACACCCAGATCAAAGCTGGTGCAGTGGTTTCCTTGTTCTTCAAGAAAACCACCGACCAATGGGCGGGCATGCCTCGCATTGGCTTCACCAACCGAAATCCAGGCCAAGTAGATCCCCAGTCACTTCCTTCTATCTATACCAACGAGGTTTTATACCAGAGCCAAACCTGGGTCACATCACTAGAAAAGGATAGTGGAAACATTTTTGTAGATTACACCTTTGATGAATTTGGACTTGTTACTGTTAGACAGCTAGGATGTCCAGAAAAGTTGCAAGATACTCGAGGAGCGATAGATTTCAAGCGACCAGTGTGGGCCACAGTGGACTTGTCTGGCTGTTGCACATGTGTTATGAAGAATGGTAAGAGCAAAAAATAAAACATATATGGACAATTTTAATGTTGTGGATCAAACTTTACTGTGCATATAAAAAAGGGTAATTCAAATTCAAGGGGTTAATATGATAGGGTTATTTAGTTTGACAATCTACGAGTGGTTTGCCAATTAAGAAAAGCTCTTTAGCTTTCCATTGATATCTTTCTTGCATCAATGCTTTTACACATGACTGAGTACCTTTTTATTGCACAAGTTGAAATCTATTTTTGTCAGTTTCGGCAATCGGTGCAAATCAGGATAATCGGTGCAAGTTAGTAATTAATAAGTTCACATCTTACGATTACCAACTTAAATGAGTTAACAAACAAAATTTACATTTGAACGATTGGACTTATTTTAAATAGGATTTTTTCTAACCTTGCCCCTTTTATGCACCTATACCTTCAACATGTCCACCTCACCTTTCAACACGAAGCTCACAGCTCATCAATGATACGGCTGTGGTGAGTCGAGAAGTTCAGAACATGCTCCGCAGCTATGAGCTTTGTGTTGAAAGGGGAGGTGGACACGTTGAAGGTGTGGGTGCATAAAGAAGAAGTCCAATCATTCCTAATAAAAAAATCTCGCAGATGATCGGTTGAGATAAGTCACTAAACTAAAAAAGTAGGCAAACAAAATAACCTGTTGGTTTTTATTGAAACCTCACATGGCATGTTAAAACAAGGTACCTAATTGATAATTTTTGCAAAAACAAACTTTTTGTATACACAAAAAGTAGATCGACCATATTCCATCTCAATGTAGCATATTAAGGTCTTATTGTCTTTGTACATTTGATATTACATTTGATGTTTTGAAGCTTGCAGTTTAGAAGATCACATAATTCCTCCCCCCCCCCCCCCCCCATTTTTCAGCCATGTCCACTTTCTCATTGAATTGACCTATCGACATACGCGGTCATTATCCAATCATAGCGTCGCTGCACATCACATGATATTCCAAATCTTGGACCAAAAAAAAAACCATTCCAAATACGCTCATTGAAATGAAAATGCACGTCAAATTTAACGCAAACGCTTTCACCAGCCCGTTTTCACAATTTCATATCTATCTTGTTTGCAACACATTGGTCAGGCCTGTTTAGCAGAGTTTGTTCTGTTGATACATGTATTTCTTAAATTTTCCCTATTTTCGGATGGTTAAAGTATGTGAGTGGGGTCCGGGGGGTCTGCTTTATTCAGATATAGTATACGTTCAAACAATCGACTGAAAAATGGGAAAAGTTTTTTCCCTTCACTTTTTGCGATAAGTACGATACACGTGGGCAAATTTGTTTCAGAAATCTGAGACAACTCCTGTACCCAGTCGGAGAAGGCACAATGCAATGTGATTCCACATAATACGCTGCTGCGTGTTTCGCGCATCGCATGCACATGCTACACGTGTGTATAGTTATCTAAGGGCGTGGCTTAATCACAAACGGCGATAGGTCAATTGCATCATTATTTACTTTATAAATCATTTGGATTCTCACCGTACATTGTCAAATATGTGAGGCATTGTGGCAAAATGAGATGAAACTGGGCACAGGGAATAGTGGTGAAAACTGCAAAAAAATCAATAATAGGTAATTTTGTTGTATTTTTCAGATTTATTGATATTTGTAATCGTTGTTATGTCTACTATGTAAGGACAATGTTATCCTCTATTCTAATACCTGAGAACCCTCATTTCAACCTCTGCCCAGTTCCATCTCATTTTGCCAAAACCCCTCACATAAATGATACCTACATGTACATGTATGAAGTCGTGTGTGTGCATGTATGGTGCTTGTGTATAACTGGGCTGCGTTTCACTTACGTGACCAATGCAAATGTTGTGCACGTCCAATGGAAAATTGTTCGCGTGGTTAGCAACGTTTGCGTGAGTGAAACGCAACCCTGGTCAAATACATTGTTTTGCTTGATCATACAGAGCCCAGTGCCTACATGCCTCAAGAAATTGTTGAACAAGGGGTAAATGCTCAACAATTGTATATTGGAGCATTGTCTAAGGGCAGCAGGAGTGTACGCCATACTAAGCTGGTGCTGATTGGCCAAGGAGGGGTGGGAAAGACTAGTCTGATGAAAACATTGACCAATGACAGGTAAGATTGCAAAAGGATCTTGTGATACGGCGTCATCTTCAGAAATGTTAAGCCATATGGGTCAATTTTACAGAGATACTAATGTTTACATATTGTAATAAGCGTCACCAATTAACCTCCCTGCCCTGGGTCTGATGTTGTTCAATCCCTGCAATTGAAGGCCTCAACACGTGGTGATGACAAAGGCCCAATTTCGTAGCGATGCTTAACACGGCTTCCGCCATATAGACTGTTCACCATAAGTACCAAAAAAAGCATATTAACCATGGAGGAAAAAGTTGCCCTTAATGCCGGGGAGTGGCTATAGACGTGGCCTGCTAATTTTTCTAGAATGCTGTGGCCAGCTGTGCTACGCTGCTGAACACGGCTTGTGAGGCAGCTGCACACTCGGTCCATTGTGCAGTGCTGCTACTGGACAAAGGCCTCTGTACAGTCATACGTATAACTCGATGCAGTGACGAAAGCGATGCTGATATAAATACTGGTATAAAAAAAAGGGTTGAATCCGTGACATTACAATAGAAATCTCCATCCACGCACAAACATGCCAGTCAATGCCATAAAATAATGCTTAAGCAGCAGCATGGTTTTCTGCTACAGTAATTAGTGTAACTTATTTCATAGCGCTGCTTAACCATTAGCAGAAAAGTTGTGCTTACTGTAACCATTCTGCTGCTTAACCAGTTCGCGCCGGGATCACTGAGTCGAGGCGCATGATAATTTTTAAGGAAACACAATCTGAGGCGGGTTCAGACCGATGGTACCTGGAAGCACACCCATGCATTTTAGGCCTTGCTCGCTGCTGACAGACATTTCCGGCCTTGCTCGTGACGTGTTTATGTGTCATTCGTTTTTGAATCTGGGTAAAACTTTGCGTGTATCTACGTCCTCTGGCGCAGACTGGTTAAGTACAAAATTGCCCGTTAAGCAGCGCTATGAAATTAGGGCAGAAGTCCTGTGTTCGACCGCTGAGCTCAAGTATGGTGAATATACTTTGGGACTATGGTATGACTTATCACTGCATATTAAGTGGATAAGAGATATCCTATAGATTGGGTGGATTAACTTATGAATTGAGGGATTAGTCCTGCAGATTAATAACTTTTTTCACCACAATATTGCATTTGATGATACAAGCACCAAAATTGGCATAACTACTCTTTTGGGGTCACTGTAGACAAAAACCCCGTTAGCCAAATTAAAATCCAATATGGCGGCCATTTTTTTCAAGATGGCCGCCACTAAATGGTAACACTTAATGTTACATTGGATTAATTGGTCATACAAGCACCAACAGTTTCAACTATCCACCAAATGTACCCCTTATCATTTTCAAAAATAGAAACAACTTAAACATTCAAGATGGCGGCCATGTTTTCCAAGATTGCTTTTATTGAATGACATACATTGGTTATTTTACAAAAGAAACCAAATGGTCATACAATAAAGCTGCAATTTACCTCTCGTTGGTCATTTATAATTAACAAATCATAAATCACTGGAAATCAAAGATGGCCGCAATTTTTCAAAATGGCGGCCAACACGTACGTACAATACCAATTTATAACAATAGCGGGTGTCAGTAAAGAAGAAAATGGTTACAAGAATTGCGACCTGACTTGAGATTCTTACCATTACTGTTGTAATTGCTTTCCAAGATTAACTCTTTATTTTGTATTTGCGTTACTGAACATTTGAAGGCATACTTAGCGTGCCTTTGATGCTTACAGTCTGTGTTTTAACATCCCATGCATAGATCAAATCGATCTCAACAGTCCTGGTTGAGCTTGTAGCCAAGGTATTCGTAACCAATATATTGGTTATCCTCCAACTAGTTATATTGGTTGAGCTTGCAACCAACCCACTGGGCATTTTACCCGATATTACCCGGGTTGTAACGGGTAATAACGCTAGTTATTACTGGGTAACATACCGATATTACCCGGGCTGTAACAAGTAATTACGGTTATTACTGGGTTATAGCGGGGAAATAGTATTTCCCTGTTATTACCACCCGATATTACCCCATTTACCAGGGAGAATGTTACCGATATTTCCGGCATTGCATTGTTATTACCACCCGATATTACCAGGGAGAATGTAACTGTTATTTCCGACATTGCATTGTTATAACCACCCGATATTTCACCCTTTACCTATTATTATTAATATTAATACCCAATATTAATTGTATTCGTTATTTAACGTTATTTCTGGCATTGCAATTACCACCCGATATCACCCGATATTATACCCAATAGTACCAGGGATAATGTTACCGATATTTCTGGCATTGTACTGTTATTACCACCCGATATTACCCAATTGGTTAATTATATTGGTTAATACTAATATTACGATACTACCGGAACAATACTACAATATATACACATATAAACATCAATGACTCTTATGAGCTTGCCACTGCTACAATCTTAGCATGTACTTAAACGCTATATATGTGCCCAATATCACCGCCGTCTATAATCACAGTTTGCAACAAATCTTTTGTTATTTATTTGTGTGTTGGCTTTTTGGCAAATTTGTTTCTTTGAGACTTGGAGTAAACAAATATTACACAATTATCTCTACGTAAACACCCTAAACGTATCGCTATTACGCAAAACATAACGTTCATGTAGAAAAAGTGACAAAAATGTTTCACTAAAGTTTATCACGCCCACTTGGGGTCAACATGTAAATTGAGGTCACCCGATATTACCCTATTTACCGAATATTACCAGGGAGAATGTAACTAATATTCCTGGCATTGCCGTGTTATTACCACCTGATATGACCCCCTGATATTACCCTATTTACTAAATATTATCAAGGAGAATGTAACAATATTTCTGGCATTTCCGGAATTTCCAGCATTTCCGGCATTTCTGGCATTTCCGGCATTTCCATGTTATTAACTCGGTAAAATGTTACCCATTACCTCTCATTACCCTGTTATAACTCGCTAAAATGTCGGTTTCAACTGGGTAATAACAGTAATATTTGTACTTGGACATTTTTCTGGAATTGCTATAATTTTACTGTTATTACGCAAATTCCCAATGTAATGACCAATTCAAGCCTTTCACCATTACCCGCATTACCTGTATTTTGGTTATCCACATATCTACCAACTGGATTGGTTGAAATCGACCAATATATTGGTTATTTTCAACCAATCTGTTTTTAGAGTGTGTTGTATGTCTTTGTACCAGATATGTTACGATTTATGTGTCACTGTTTGTAACATATAGGCTGAGTCATCTTGTGGCGGCCATCTTTATAAATGGTAGCCATCTTGAATTACCAAGTGGTTGACAATTTTAGCATAATATTGGATTCAAATGGAGATTAAATGCCCATTTTGGTCCTTGTATTACTGTTTGATCCTTGGTAACACTACTACTATCCATTCAGTGGCGACCATTTTGGAAAATGGCGGCCATCTTAAATTTTCAAGTGCCTCATATACTGTTTTGGATATGCCAACAACAGGGAGACCAAACAGATGTTAAATGCCAAGTTTTGTGCTTGTATTGCCATTCTATCCATCCGTACATCAATATTTCGGTGACATTTGGCCTTCATTGGCGGCCATCTTCAAAAATGGCGGCCATCTTGGATTTTAATTTGGCTAACGGGGTTTTTGTATAAAGTGACCCAAAATGACCATGTGTGCCAATTTTGGTGCTTGTATCACTAAATGCAATATTATTGTAGTAATCTGCAGGACTAACAAGCTTTGCTTCTTTATGGGCTCCTCCGCAGTATCTTCCATCTTTTTAGCAATGTACTTATGTTTTGCCTTATCTATACCTTTAATCTAAATGTTTTTCTATGTTATTGGTACTGTGGAAAATAAACTGAACTGAACTGAACCACCCGATATCACCCGATATTACCCGATATTACCCGATATTACCCAATAGTACCAGGGAGAATGTTACCAATATTTCTGGCATTGTACTGTTATTACCACCCGATATGTTAATTATATACTAATATTACGATACTACCGGAACAATACTACAATATATACACATATAAACATCAATGACCCTTCTGAGCTTGCCACTGCTACAATCTCAGCATGTACTTAAACGCTATATATGTGCCCAATATCACCGCCGTCTATAATCACAGTTTGCAACTAATTTTTTGTTATTTATTTGTGTGTTGGCTTTTTGGCAAATTTGTTTCTTTGAGACTTGTAGTAAATAAATATTACACAATTATCTCTACGAAAACACCCTAAACGTATCGCTATTACGCAAAACATAACGTTCATGTCGAAAAAGTGACACAAATGTTTCACCAAAGTTTATCACGCCCACTTGGGGTCAACATGTAAATTGAGGTCACCCGATATTACCCCATTTAACAATATTACCAGGGAGAATGTAACTAATATTCCTGGCATTGCCGTGTTATTACCACCTGATATTACCCCCTGATATTACCCTATTTACCAAATTTTACCAAGGAGAATGTAACAATATTTCTGGCATTTCCGGCATTTCCATGTTATTAACTCGGTAAAATGTTACCCATTACCTCTCATTACCCTGTTATAACTCGCTAAAATGTCGGTTTCAACTGGGTAAGGCATAAACAAAAAATATGTTATGTTGGCGTAACGGGCCCAAAAAAATAGGGTAGGTAGGTCGAGATTTTTTTATTTTTTTTTTATTTTTTTTTCCCTCCCAGCAATGAAAATGATATGTTGTCTAATTGTTTAAGCCGGTAGTGATACACGATAGCGTGTCCAGGTTCAATATTTTCACAATCCACACACACAACAATGAGAAACGGTCAGAAATGGTTTCAAACGTATTTATAACTAGATTTATATAGATTTTAATCATTAAATTTCGTCCCTTGAAAAAAAAATGTCCAGGGTCGGCCGTATTTTTAGGGTCGGTCGGGTTACGCCAACATAACATTTTATTTTTGTTATGCCTAATAACAGTAATATTTGTACTTGGACATTTTTCTGGAATTGCTATAATTTTACTGTTATTACGCAAATTCCCAATGTAATGACCAATTCAAGCCTTTCACCATTACCCGCATTACCTGTATTTTGGTTATCCACATATCTACCAACTGGATTGGTTGAAATCGACCAATATATTGGTTATTTTCAACCAATCTGTTTTTAGAGTGTGTTGTATGTCTTTGTACCAGATATGTTACGATTTATGTGTCACTTTTTGTAACATATAGGCTGAGTCATCTTGTGGCGGCCATCTTTAAAAATGGTAGCAATCTTGAATTACCAAGTGGTTGACAATTTTAGCATAATATTGGATTCAAATGGAGATTAAATGCCCATTTTGGTCCTTGTATTACTGTTTGATCCTTGGTAACACTATTACTATCCATTCAGTGGCGACCATTTTGGAAAATGGCGGCCATCTTAAATTTTCAAGTGCCTAATATACTGTTTTGGATATGCCAACAACAGGGAGACCAAACAGATGTTAAATGCCAAGTTTTGTGCTTGTATTGCCATTCTATCCATCCGTACATCAATATTTCGGTGATATTTGGCCTTCATTGGCGGCCATCTTCAAAAATGGCGGCCATCTTGGATTTTAATTTGGCTAACGGGGTTTTTGTATAAAGTGACCCAAAATGACCATGTGTGCCAATTTTGGTGCTTGTATCACTAAATGCAATATTATTGTAGTAATCTGCAGGACTAGATTAATTTGTGGATTGGCAGATTAACTGAGGCATATAACCGAACAGACGTATGAAGCTAAACCACGATCGACAACCATGCACGTTCTATGTTAGCTGTTTCTGGTTGTGATTGAAATGCGCATGTGCAAAATTTGCCTAGTCTCTCGCAGTCGTTATGCTGTGTTAATTGTTAATTGTATACAGTCCCTAGTTTTTCGTATACACGACTTTTATACCTTTTTCTACAAGATCCTATCTACTGGATGAGATTATAAACGACACGCACAAGAGACTATCACATCGCTGGTTCCAACAACACTTCCAGCGTTAACAAATCGTACGAGAAACAGAGAACCAGAAACAGCTACCATAGAAAGTGCATGGCTGTCGATCGTGGTTTAGCTTCATATGTCTGTTCTGTTATATACCTCGATTAACTTGTGGATTCTGGTTGAGGAGGCACCTCCTTTTATTTATTACTTATTTATTAGATAATTTTGCAGGCAGAAAAACAAATTCATTTAAAACAAATAATATACATTGGAATAAAATTCTCAATAATTAAAATACTGCAATTTGATTGGCTAATCTATTCTTTAGTTTAGGTACATCATGATGTGCATTACTGTGGGTAAACTGTATGTAGGTTTACTCATTGTAAATTTAAACAATCAAAATGCGGTATTGCTCAATAAGTGACTTAAGAGATGCCTACTAACAGGTGCTGGTCAATTGGATTCTACTGATCTAGCATGAACAGTTTATGCACCTGTCAATTGTAATCTTGGCCCTGGGGGAACTGGGACTTTGAAAAAAAACTGTGCCCTGCTTGCTGGGACAATAGCAGGGACTTTGCTGGGGTTGTACAAACTGTTGCTCCGCCCTACCGGGACAATAACGGGGACTTGGCCAGGGTAGTACAATTTGTTGCCCTCTTCTATTGGAACAAAAGCAGGGACTCGATATGGTGCGGGGGTTGTAAAATGTTGCCCCGTGTGCTGGGGCTGGGATAATTAGCTAGGGATGTACAAAAAAGAAGTGCGCCGCCCGGCTGGGCAGTAGCGGGGGAATGGCCGGGACTATCACGCTGGGCCAATTTTACCTCCCCAGCCAAGTCTTCACTAGTCCCTGGTCACCCAGGGCCGGGATTACAATTGACGGCCCGATATTTAGTGATCTCCTCGTGTGGCATCACGCATGGAAATAGCTACCGTACACCTCGCGTGGCATCATGCATGGAAATAGCCATCCCGCGCGTGAATACGGTTATTATTGAGAGGGCATTATAAATGGTTTCATCCAAATGCGAGGAATAACTGCGGGGCCACGCAAGGGATTACACCAGGACCACACGAGGGACTACCGGTACATGTACATCTGGACCACGCAAGGGACCCGATAACTTTTGTGTACAAACATTCACTCAGAAAAGTATTTCGGTATTTGATAATGACCGGGTTTTTAGCTTCCTTACAAGTTGCAAATTTTTTGGGCTGCTTTTGTGGTCAACCGCTTGGTGGCGTTACAAAGCAAAAATGCATTACGGAGCAACAGATTAAAAGAGCTAATTGTCAATAAATTTTGCCATGGTTTGGGTAGTATATTTTGGGTAATTACAGGTGGGAATGAGGTCTTGGGTATAATACGGCATCCTTCGCAATTCAGCTTCACAGCTGCTGATTAAGAATGATTAGCCCCCATTATTCTAATATTCTTGTCACTTTTGTGTGATGTTTTTATTACAATTTAAATAATTGAGAGCTACGGGTATCAAGTACAAAAAGGTTGAAAAGCTGGAGAAAAATGATCCCATGCAAATTGCACGCGAGTTGTTTTTGTTAATAATAACATTTTGCAGTGAATTATTTTGCACTTATACGAGACGTCAAAGAATATTTGATGGTGTGTCTCATTACTGGTTTGGGTTAGTTTTGTTTTGTTTGGTTAATTGCAAGGACAGAATATCATTGTTTTAATTATACCTGTAGTTGTCGAAGTTCATAATGGAAAATAGTAGCGATGCGAAAAATATTTCATTAAGACTCAAAAAGGAAATTAATTTGACAATTATACTCTTTAAACAAGAACATACAGTTTCAAAAACTTGGAAAAAATGATGTGTCCCTAAATTGGGCTAACAATTTAACGTAGATATGATTATTGTAAGCAACAAAAATCTTAAATTTGGGGGGTTTCCTTGAACTTGTTCAAGTCTCTCACCTTAGGCAACCCTTCACCTACATGTACTTGTTAGCCCAATTTAGGGACACATCATTTTTTCCAAGTTTTTGTTTGCTGGGCTAAATATCACAATGTTATTATTGTTCATATGATTTTTCATAAGGTTTTAATATGATAACTGTGCCAGTAAGCAACTTGGTGAATTTGAAGCTCACCAATACTGACTACATGATGATATCTGTAGACAGTGTAATGTGCGCACATTTATAGGGTCACAAAGTTGTCATTTTGGATAATTACTGTGTTCTCATAATTATTCAGTCACTTATATGCTTTAGCAAATGTTATTGAAGTAAGGATATGTAAGTAGAATCACCAAAATAAACTTTTCAAAAATAAAATATATACCCAAATATGGGAATAACATATTACATGGCAGGGATTAACGATTTATGCAAATTAGACATATTTCCACCACTTGGATTTTTGTAGATTTTTAGTATGTAATTCTAGGAACCTTGAAGAAGTGCACTGTGGTGAAAAACAATTTGTTGCAATTTGTTTGAGGTCAAAACTTATTTTTCCTGGACTAAAAGAATTTATGTTCAACTAAGTGTTATTGAGTAGGGTGTTTATAATATAAAACCGAAATAAATAGTAGGTCTGGTTTAACAAGATATGGCCCATTACTAATGGCATGTTTAAAACTGGCTTGTCCACTGGAGCTTCATTGTAAAATACGCATGTTGGAGACAGAAATGGACTACATGTATATCTTGAGATTCAATGAAGCTAGACCTAACATTTTTCAGGATTATTTCTAAACACTCTACTCATCAACACTATAAACACAAATTCACTGGAATTTTAGGTGGTCAAAAAATGTTGGTTTGTTTACCATCCTGTAAAGTCATGTAGTTAATTAGAATGCATTGTGTTTGATGAATTTAGGACCAACAAATATTCATTGAGGACAAAAATGTTATGAATTGCAGTGTTTGAACAAGTTCCATGGAATTGAATGTTATTGTTTCAGTGAGATGAATTACAGTGGAAGTGAAGAATAAAATGTTCAGTGATGGCACGATGACAATTTTTGTCTTTCTTTTAGATGCTCTTTTGTTCAACTTGTAGCAAATTCACTAAACAACCACCTTAAACATCCACTTTACATTTAAACAACTTCAAACAACCGAAGCCCTGTTTACTACAACGGACAGTTACAATTTTGAGTACGACTCCCTTGCCCAATTCCTTGCATGCAATTTGCATGGGATTTTTTGTTTTCACCTTTCATAAATTTTAAACCTTTTTGTAAATTATACCTGTAGCTCTCAATTAGTGCAATTGTAATAAAAACAACACACAACAGTAGCAAGAATATTATAATAATGGGGGCTAATCATCATTATTGGCAGCTGTGAAGCTGAATTGCGAAGGATGTCGTATTATACCTAAGACCTCATTCCCACCTGTAATTACCCAAAATACTACCCAAACCATAGCCAAAATTATTGGTAGCTAGCTTTTTTATTGTTTGGATGAAACCATTTATAACGCCGTCTTGATAGTGAGCCTCATTCACGTGTGAAATAGTTATTTCCATGTGTGGTGCCACGTGAGGAGCTACTTCCATGCGTAATGCCACTCGAGTTCACTTAAAAGTAGAATACACCATTGGTAATTGCTTGAATTATCATAAAAGGGTAGATTTGGGGGGCTGTATTTTATAGTAAACATCGTTTAACTGATCTGTTTGAAGTTTTACAATCATGGATGCCGAGAAAAATAATTCGGTCGTAAATATTTTCGATGTCTGCAAATGGTGTATTCTACCTTTATTTTGGGCTGTACTGTAACATGATGGATTTGCACAATACAGTTCATACATGTGTAACTTCATGTACAGTTGATGGCTTATCACAATATACTATTACTAATGCTTCATTCAAACCTTTTGCTGGGAGCAGAAACATTTTGCTTGTAACAAAGGTAGTTTGCTAAAAGCTTTCTGGTTGCATTTGTCTGGCTTGTAAATTATTCCATAATAATGCAGCCTCATGCTTTATTGCAAAGTCGAAGGTAAAGCAGATTTCACACCAGGAAACAACATTTGCTGGTGTTGAAATTGTGTTCAACTTTTGTGAATTTGCAATGAGAATACTTGCTGTGACATTGTGGGCTTGTTGGCAGATGGTGCTGCTTACACTTTTTACATTTACATTTTTACATATCTGTGCATGTTTGTACATCTATTGTTAAACATTGCAACTTGTGCGAATGAAATATAACAACAAATAACTGCTTGTTAATTTTGAAACCAATTTTATTGTAGATCTAATACTTTGGAAAGCAGTGGTGGTGGCATAGATAGCTCTCTTACTATGATAATTGATGGGACAAAATCTTGGCATTATTTCAGGGAAACCACAGGTAATATTACGCTGATTATGTTATTTTGTTGAGGTTTAGAATGTGATTTATTAGACATGTCTGATTTGAGGCAACTCTTGAAGTTGGTGTGTCAGTGCTTTTAGGAGGTTGCACCCTAAAAATTTGATTTTCAAATTGAATTTAAGGTAGAATACACCATTGGTAATTGCTTGAATTATCATGAATGGGTGAATTTGGGGGGGTTGTATTTTATAGTAAATATCGTTTAACTGACCTGTTCGAAGATTTACAATCATGGATGCTGAGAAAAGCAAAAAAAATGGCGTTCGTTTTTAACTGCATCCGGCAGTGGTACTTATGTTGTTCTTTTATTTGTCGCGATCGCCGTCCGCCAATCAGGAATTTGTTTTAAATAGAATTCAATTGTACAAAATTTGACTTTTTAAGAACACAAAACATAGGTCTATAGGGAAAAGGTGGCACTCAAGAACCACAGATCACTTTAAAAGTGTGTTCCTCTTAAGAAAATATAATATTTATAAAATGCCCTAGCAAATCTTATAAACAGCTTATTATCAGAGAGTTTTAGGTCACAAACAAACTGTTTCCTTGTTTTCATTACTAATTAGAGCAAGGATCAGCTTGTACAAGGTTGCACACTGGTGTTGGGGCTTCTGTTGATGATGTTCGCCTGGAAATCTGGGATTTTGCTGGACATGACCTCCATGGTCCGACAAACCAGGTTAGTGTAAAGTTAGGTTTTCAGTTGACATTGCACATCATACATTGTAGAAGTAAACCGAGGTTGGAACTTTAAAACTAATTATCATATGATTTTATAAGTCTTGGAAGATATTTGAATAACTCAAGTCAATACAGTTGCACATATGTTGCACATTGGTTTTGAGAAAATCAGGTTTTAAGTTTTTTACTTTTTGAAATAGATATTTACCTATGTAATAAAACTGATATTTGGTTCGTACAGAAAGGTGAGATCTCAAACTTAAAAAATGTACCAATTAAAAAACAGTAAACAAATCTTTAGCCGAGTTATTAATGTAGATATACATTCGTCTGTTCGTGAAAATTCAAATTCAACGATGGTTGCTTTTTGCCCATAGCATGCAGAATTTGTCTCACGCAATTTGTTTTGCCCTAATTCGTCTCTTCGTGAACTAAACAAATGTTGTACCCGCATTGTTTCTATGTACGCAGGAACAAATTCTAATTTGCCTTTTCGTGAAAACAGAAAATTAGATTTGGGTGACATTTTTTCTTATTTGAATTTTGTGTGATCGTGGTTTGATTGACCTGCTGGTCAGAACATTGTGTGCATGCAGTTGACCTAGTACATGCCATCAGCTGAATGGAAATATCCACACCTTGGCTCTAGTTGGTTGACCACCTACATTAACATCATGCTCTGCACTCCCAACAGTGTTCCAATCGTCAGATGTGTACCCAAATTCTATTCTTTTTTCCCCATTTATTTGATATGATTTTGTTATGACTTTGGTTGTGATCCTTGGCCATGTGGCATTTACAGGTTGATGGCTTCTGACTTAATGCCCCTCCCCCCCCCCCCCCCCCAACCAAATATTGACCATTTTGGAGAATCACCAACATAGGGCTAATTAGCTCAGTTGGTAGAGCTAGTATTTGTGCAAATTCCTATTTAAATTTGAGTTTTCAAGACTGATAGGGTTTAATGTTTAAAACTGTGGTAATTATCGGGCCCTTATTACGTTAAACTACTTTATGAATCAGAATGTCCATTCTGTCACTGCTTCATCGGACAAGTATCCCATTAATTAACCCCTTGCCATCAGTGTGCTGCTGTGACACAGGCCGTGTTTTACAGCGTAGCACAGCTGACAACGGCATTCCGCTCCCCGGCGTCAAAGGGTTAAATAAAGTAAACATCAAAATAATAATATTTTTGTTTGTGTATCATTCCTTAGGTATTGTTTAGCCATCGTGCTATTTTCCTCATGGTTTTCAATCTTGGCTGTGATCTGAACAAACCAGCAGTAATTGAAAGTGTCGGACTTGATGGAAAGGTAAGTTATTGTATTGTGTAATGACTTAACACATACTACACACTTGCAGGTTAGCTTATGGTGTGTGCCAAGTCTTATGTTAAGGTCTGACATGCACCTCTATTCGAGGGGTGACTGATAAGTTTGTGACAGAAGGCAGAGGAAGATAAAGATTACACAGTTTTACTGAAATTGAGATTTGAAAAAGTCCCACTATATCACCGGTGCCAACTATGCTGATCCCCTGAAACAGCTACGTGAGAAGCTGACAAGAGGGGTGCTCTACTATCAGGACCATGTTCCGGCCCACATGTTCACAGTGGCCATGGCTGTCATCCAGAAATATGTGGATTTGAACTAGTTGAACTCCCGCCCTTCCCAAAGTTTAAGGAGCTCGGTGGTTGCCATTTTGTCTCAGATGATGGCTTCGTTGTTGCTGTGGACTACATCCTGGGGCCCAAGACGATGGCTTCTTCACAGAAGAGATATCTATGCTCCATGACCAATGAAATAATTGTGTTAATGTAGAAGGACAGTGACTATGTTGAAAAAAAATACCTACTTTAGGCCACAAAATTATCAATTTCCCCCCTGTCCTAGGTTTAGGCCGGCATCTGTGGTACTGGGTAGCACACCCTGGCTATAGGCCTGTGCATTCACTGGTAATTTTGGATCTGAGTACCGGGTACCTGAACGCCGCATTGGTTCGCTTCTTTGGTACCCAAGGGAGAACGTTCAGAAAAAAGCCCAACCTTAAAAAAACGACTTACGAGTTACGGATGTGTTGGGAGATTGCCCTGTTCTGATTGGATGGCACGTCAGCACATGTGCTGATTGGGTGGCCTCTGTGCAAGTCAGACCTACTGCGCAAGTCGGACTTACTGCGTGGTTGTCTACTGCGGCTTAATTCTTGGCTCATATTCACGAGACTTGTTTTGGGCGGGCCCACTAATAATCTCTGTACGCTGGAATGTACATGTGCTAGAATGTGAGGCAAAACAGTCGGTTTTTGTTCAAAGCACCGGGCTTCAGCTCAGTTTTCAGCTTATTCATTTATGCATGCGGGGATTTAATGGCAAAGCTTAGCTAGCCGTGCAGCCGTAGTGTATAGACGTCAGTGGGCGGGCTTTAGTAACACCGTTGATCTTAACCTCAAACCTGCCAGATGCAGCACAGTGCATTAGGTAAAATATCTGGTTCAATTTGATGCATTCAGCTGTCAACACCAATGCATAAACGATCACAGTCTAGAGCTAGTCCCCATTGAACAATGGCAGAGATGGATTCTGCTGCGTTGGGTGACCAGGACTTTAAGGCAGTTCTGACCTGATGGATCTCGCTGCGCTGGGCAGGGTTGTCACTTTGACAAATGATGCAGATTGTTGCGTCTGGCAGGGTTTCTAGCCAAAATACCCTGGAGGGTTAGGGTTAATAGACATGTACATGTACAAAGAGATTAGTCTCATGCATTTACCAGTATGTTTGTAGTTGGTCCAGTACAATTTTAAGACATTTTTTGTTTTCTCTTTTTGTCTGCCCTTATTAGAAAGTAATTGACCACCATGAGCTGACCAACCGGGAATGTATGGATCTCTGGATGCAAACTGTGTACATGTATGTCAACACTGGCAAGCAGTCATTGGTAGCAACAGAAAGAACATCACCTGCAATTATCATTGTTGGGACTCATAGAGATAGCTTAGGAAAAGATACAGAAGAAAAGGTAAGCATCAGTTTGTATCCTGGTGTCATGGGTTTTCGATCGGACAACAGAAGAATTGTTCTGAAACGGAAACTAAAAGAAATTTATAAAAACCATATGACCCAACTTTTTTAACAAAATACTTTCAGTTCATAATCTGTTGAAATCGTTGAAGTTGCAGTCTTACGTTCCGAAAGATTGTTTGCCATTTATAGCAATAAGGTCTTCGCGATGTACCGGCACAATCTTGTTTTCGATTAGTTCATTGAGCGGCAGTTTTTGTCAACTTGAACACTAGTACGACGCACAAAATGTAAAAAAAATAAAATAATAATAATTTTCCACATTGTCACTGTGGCTAGTTTTTATGGCTAGTTATTTTACTTTAAAGTGTTACATTAATTATTACTATACCTCATAGATATTCATGATCATGCCAGCTGCTATTGTTGCTGTTTACCAATTGCGCACGTATGTAAGTACATGTATTCACGCACAGGGTAAATGCGCATGCGTAGTAGACTAGCACACTATGTATGTGCTTTACAATGTAATTGTGGAACTAGCACACGGGTGTAGTAAGCATGCGCAAACATCGCCCAAGCTGCTACACGTAAAAAAGATGGCAGCACACGTAATTAGCGTTTTCTTGAACATTTGTGAGGTATAGTCAAACAAATATAACATGGTTTATTTCGGATTTAGGTGGACGATATTACCGTACCTTCTCTCGGTATTGGAAGTTGACAAGCTAGTTTCCTCGTCTTCACCTCGAGAACTAGTTTGTCAACTTTCAATTCCTCGGAGAGATAATATCGACTACCTGCCCTCAAACCACGTTATATTTGTATATTATATAATCACTTTTTAATTAATTTATATTCATTTATATAATGATATACATCAGTTTATAAATAAATTTATAGAATTAATATTTGTCTCTCTTGTACCAGTAGTTGGTGGCTTTTCTCTTGGACACAGCTTGGAAAGTGGAAGTTTAATACTTCTTGCAACCATCAATTACATTTTCTATTCAAAAGAACCTGAATAACAAGTCACAAAATGGCAATATTGGTTTTCATCTTGGGCTTTTTGTTTTTATACCTGTTTATAATAATAATAATAATGCTACCCTCATTTTTGTTGTATTTTGGGTTTTTATTCTTGTGGTGGCTGGTGGCAAGGACACAAAAATGATGAAAGCCCGAGAATCACACGCACTGGTGTGCAAAATCTCAAGTGTACCAAGTGACTGCAGTCAAGATGTGCACTGTGCCCATGAAACAAAGAAAATATAGTAAATGTTTCTTAATTAGTTCTGCTGGTTGAAAACTTCAGCATCACTGTCTTCATCATTCATCATCTTGGTTTTCTGTTCCGGTAACTTGTTCCAGACGTACTAGGTTTTGGTGAACTCTTCGTGACAGATTTCTTTGGTTTCTTTCTTTGTTGCTGCTGATGTTTCTTGATGTCATCTATAACTGTGTGCTCGGTGATGGATTTACCTCCCACTACAGCACTCAAGACTTTATGCTTCTTTGTTTGTTTAGTATTTTCTGTCAGCACAGCTTCAGCTTTCTTGAAGAAGTTGGTGGATCTGTCGCTGGTGTCATCAGCCATATGTTTCTCTGCTGCAATGACAGAAGCTAAAGTGTTCTCCAGATACTCCGGACAGTTAACTTTTGATGAGGTGAAAACTGCTACTAGCAGAAAACTTGATGGATTCACACTACACTGGTCAACTAGGTAGATGCCACTCTTTCGGAATAATGCCCAACAAGAATTCCTTGCGCATTCGCTGTCTCTGGAATATACGAAAAAAAGGGGCAATGCCGTAGCGAGAGTATTACCGCATCCAATTACGGATGTTGTAGAGGATTTACCAATGATTACTGCTAAAGGTACTTCTTGGCGGGAGGATACAATACATGGAGGTGTATGGTTCTTAATGATGCCCTTCTCATCAATATTATAGATGGCCTGTGTGGTCGATCCTTCAGGTTATACTTCTCCAATATATGCTCTAGTTCATTAAAGTATTTGTCAACTGTTTCTTGAGGTAGCTTTAGCTCTCATTATATCAAACGATCTGGGTTTCTGCACCTTGCGTTTTGGCTAGCGTTTCATGAAGCTGTAGAACCACTGTAGTGAGAGAGGCTTATCTGACTTCTTTCTCTTTCCAAGGTGGATAGCCAAGTCAGTAGCAAGTGATAATACTTCCGTGCGGGTGTAGCCATATATTCAAATGAAGACATTAACTCGCTGTGGGTGACCAACGTTTGTTCCTCTTTCTGACTCAACAGAGGCTCTATTCCAGATCTGGTTGTTTCCAATTTGGTTTTCTTATTAATTCTGTTGTGAAGGGTCGAATATGGAACAGAGAAAGTTCTTGAGGCTTTCTTGATAGGCACTTCCTGTCCAATAGCTTCGTACGCATTATCCAATGATTCTTGCGGATAACATCGGTAGTGGGATTTTACTTTATGTAACACGGTCTGTATAAAGGACAGGAGGAAATGTAATATTGCAATTAAAAGTCTTCAAAACTGAGATCATAAGGTTCCCAAAATAAATTTTAATAAATTACCCAATCGAATTGAAAACCTGTCGATTGAAACATATGACCATTTGATACAGTACTTTTTAGGATTTTCCAAAGGGGAAGTGGGCATGAAATGTACTAAACAGCTAAAGGTGAAGGCAATTTGCGGCACCTTTGCTGAAGGCATGTCCACCCGCCCTACTAGAGGGGTCTGGGGGCATTTCCCTGTAATCTGCAGCATATTTTTCTTTTTGAGTCTCTCTTCCTCTCTATCTTTCTGTTTTGTTCGTTTTTGTTTTTCTGAAGATAAATGATAGGGGAAGGGGTATATATGCCCCCACGACCCCCCCTGGATCGCCCGTGATTATGTCACGGTTTAACATGAAAAGTTATGAAATAGTAGACCTTTTGTAGACCTTGGTAATAGCAATTGATACTCCCGTAGTATTTGTTTTATTTAAGTATACCTTTTAGTCATTTTCAATAGAAGGGATTAAGAATGTTTAGTTGTGTTACAGTATTTTACTTCCCTGATAGTTGATTGGAGTCGGTACAAAATTGTGCATTGGTACTTTTTCCTGTTTTATCTTAAGCCATGTTCGCACTGGACTTAAAATGATAAAACATACCTAGACGATGGGTCCTTTTCCCATTTTAAGTCCAGTGCGGACAGCCTAGGACCTTTTCCTCTCAGGTACTTCTCCCGAGTCCAGTGGGTACTTCTACCGGCCAACTGCTGCCCGGGAAAACGTCCCTGGTCACTTTTCCCTAGACGATAAGTCCAGGGCGAACAGCGCGACTCGGTAAAAGCGTCCCAGGAAAACGTCCACCCGACCCTCCAGTGCAAGGCCACGCTATACAAGGCACTGCGCATGCGCTCTTTGCATTGTTTACATGCGGGCACGCTGATACGTGCAAATCGCATCGTGATCACATTCGCACGTGGTTCTGCAAAAAGATTACGTAGAGTTGGGGTTCCTTTGGTCAA
This sequence comes from Crossaster papposus, assembly GCA_037893245.1. Classification (NCBI taxonomy): domain Eukaryota; kingdom Metazoa; phylum Echinodermata; class Asteroidea; order Velatida; family Solasteridae; genus Crossaster; species Crossaster papposus. The sequence goes on along the minus strand of JBAIAA010000070.1, from coordinate 625,889 downwards.
TATTATGGCAGATATTATTATTGATACAGTCGGAAGTTTGATTGGTGCTACCAGTGCATCATTTCCAAATGATAATAAAGAACGTCAACGTGTCTTACGACGAAAGAAAGCACGACAACGGATGCAATACCGTACCTACGATGGCATGGCGTCAATGATTTGATCGGGAATGGGTACACCGGGGTCAATGCAAAAAGGTCACGCAAAGCGCCCTCACGAGTCATTATAATGACAGCTTGGCTACTTCTCCCACGGTCTCGGTAAAATTTTCCCGTGTTGAAAGTCCAAGTGCGAACAGTAGTAACATTTGACCATTTTTTATTTTACCATCGTCTCAGTAAAACCTTCCCAAAAAAAAGTCCAGTGCGAACACAGCTTTATAGTCAACAGAGTGATATCTTTTCAGCATACTTACTTTTAGAATAAACGCTACTGGAATGGTACATGTACACATGTATTTGTTTCAACAGGTAAGGGCCCAGTTTGCTAACATCAGAGAGTCACTACAAGATGCCCCATACAAGCAGCATGTAATGAGTCGGTTCTTTGCTGTAGAGAACAGCATTGAAGACTGCAGTCATGCAGAGGTAATAGGCTATTTTACTTCTTCCCAAATGATTCAAATAGATCTGTGTCATGGCATGGGTTGTTTCTATGGGCCATATTCCTGGCTGCTGTAAGACGCTATATTCTAGGTACACAACCAACATAGGCCAACTGGCATTGTTTTAGTAAATTTACTTTTATGTAAAAATTGAATATTGGAAAATTAAAATTTAGGAACTGTAAGAATATCTAAACTTGGGTACAGCGCCCTCATCCATATGGACATTGTGGGAGGCCACACAAAATTGACAAAGTGTACGCTTCCCGGCAACACTGTGGCCAAATTGGGTTAACGGATGGGGAGAGTCATTCTGGAAGGAAAATTATACCAATGTAGGGTCTGGAGCTAAAACTACTGAGCCACTGAAATCAGGATTTGTTGATATCATTTTTCTTCTAGAAGGATTCTCCATCCATTGGTATAGGTAGTTTTAGCTTTAGGTGGTGGAGATGTGCTTGTCCGTATTTTGTGGGCCACCATGTGTAGAGTTCCCTAAAATAGTGTTCATACTATGCATGTTACCTTTCTATAAAAAAAAAATGTACGGTAGGATACAATTCTCAAATAAAATATCTAATTTGACCTACATTGACCTACATGTACATTGAAGCCTTTGGCTCAGGTCATTATCAGCGTCCAGACTCCAAACTGGTATGAAACATACTATTTAAAACTGGCCAACCACACTTTTCTTTCTTTATTTAAACCATACCCGCAGGAACATTCTTATCAGGAGTTATGAACGAGGTTTTAAAAATAATGTGTGCTGTATATGAACATTAGAACATATGGAACCCAACCCTGCAAAATGAGTCGCAAGTCACCAGAACTACTTTTGAGTAATACACCTTTTAACAGTGTCCTACACAAAAGAAATCTATAGAAACAGTCAACCCTTTCACACAAATAACAACCTAACATTTCAAGGTATCAACTTTCGTGATACACCAAAACGAAGAGCAAATGATATGCTTTGAAATGCATGTGAAAAACTAAATACTAGTCTTAAAGACTAATTTCGAGAATTCGGTCACAAAATATATATGTGACCTGTTCCAACGAAACCCGGACAAAGTCGCACAATGTATTATATTACAATGTACTCGTGAAGTAATTACGGGGTAGATTTTACCATTCTAAGGTTTTGGGTTTTTCTTAATCACAAACTATTAATCTATAACCTCAAATTTGAACAAAATCCGTCACCCAAAAGTGTGTAATTTTGTAAAACAATTGTGTATAGAAATAATTGGCTTTTCTGAACTTCAAAGCTGTTTATCTCATAATTAGGTTGTCAGGGTTTTATCACTAAATCCTTCCCCCAGGGGAGATAAATAATACATCATTTTAAAACTGGTAACCTAGAACCTAGAGAATTTGAAAAATAAAGGGGAAAAAGATTGTCAACTTCGCCCGGGTTTCGTTGGAGCAGGTCATAATAGTAATATACATGTTCACACTTAGCTGTACCAATGTTTGTTTCTCTACTTTTTCATATAATCATAGATTGTAGCCTTAAAAACACTGATAGCAGATGTAAGCTGTTCTGAGTCCTACATGGGAGAGGAGATCCCCCTGACATGGCTGCAGTTTGAAGAGGCTAGACTGTGCAGTTCTCCCATCATGTCTGCAGCAATGGTAAGTGAATTCCTTTTAATCCTAACACTGCCAGTGCATCAGGTGGAAACAGCACTACCCTTTGGATGTATTTGTTTAGCTCACCTGAGTCGACACGGTAAAGTCAGTCGCCGTTAGCCGCAAGAGTCAGGCTAAATGAACGCTCAAACGCGGGCCATCACAATCTTCACGTGATATTTGTAGCCGCGGCCATAGCCATTGACGAACCTCATTTTCGATTTTACGATAGAATTTAGGAAGCGACATTGTGGGATCACTTAACCAGTTCGCGCCGGATGACGTATATAAACGCAAAGTTTTCCCAAAATTCAAAACGGATGATGCATAAACACGCCAAGTTCAAGTTCGGAAATGTCTGTCAGCAGCGCGCAATGCCGGAAATGCGTGGGTGTGCTTCCCGGCACTATCAGCCTGAACCCGCTTCGGATCGAGTTTCGTTAAAAATAATCCCGCCCGTCGGCTCGGCGATGTTAAAATAATCCCGGCGCGAACTGGTTAAGAAATGTCTTTGTAAATAATGATTGTAGTCGCCCAGTAAAATGATTAGGCTATACATGTATATCTTATAATTGTTCCGAAAAAATGAAATTTAGTTAAAAACAATTTTGATCGCCGGACAGCGATCGTGAAAAAAAACAAGAACAACATAAGAACCCCTGCCCGACGCCGGTTAAAAACGAACACCATTTTGTTTTGCTTTCCTCGGCATCTATGATTGTAAAACTTCGAACAGGTCAGTTAAACGATATTTACTATAAAATACTATGATAATTCAAGCAATTACCATTGGCGTATCCTACCTTTTATTGAGGATACGAGTTGAAATGTGTTAAACCTTTGCGAATTCACAGTGCGAAAACTCCTCCTGATGCCACAAATTCGGGTTCGCATTTACTTTTGCATCAAAGATGACCCGGCCTTTAACCCTCCTATGGTTTGACTGAACAAATATGCACAAATATCCTGAGTCCCGTCTTTTGCATGTGTTTTCCATAGAAACACAATTCTGCACACAGCTTCAGTGTACAAACTGCGTGCACAAAAATACACAGTCTGTGTATCTTTGTGCTGTTAAACGACTGACCCAAAAAGGTATTTCTACATAAGATGGTCATGCTGGAATTTTTCTGCTGTTTAACCCATTAATATAATAATAATCGTGCTTATATAGCGCTATCAACGTATCAACGTTCTCAAAGTGCTTTACAATTATTACCCCGTTCATCCGGCAAATGGAAGACGCGGCAGCCATTTATAGGCGCTCAATCAGCTTTATCCCAATACAGGTACCAATTTATACTCCTGGATGGAAAGCGGCAATTGTAGATAAGTGTCTTGTCCAAGGGCAAAAACACTATATTCCTGGCAGAGTTCGAACCCTTGTACCATCGCAAATGAGTCGAACACCGTAACCATTGGGTTGTGGCATCATTATTTTTTGTCTTATTTGCACTATTTATAATGCACAGCACAGAACTTTTGGAAAACGATAAATATAGTGAAAGTTGAATGTAGTAAACCGGCCATTTGGGTGTTTCAGCAATAAACATTTATTCATATGTCATATACATATATGGCAATATTTTTCTAAGCCATAAAGAAAGTCTTATTTCCTTTCTCTGTTGTCATATGCTGTCTATTTTGTGTAGGTATTGTAAAAAGCCCTGAACATTTATCACATTACTTTTTAGGCCAGGCAGATTATTGAGAAGTCCACAGGAAACATGGCTGATGCTGAGGTTATGTTGATGCTGAAATACTACCATGACATTGGTGAGATTATCTGCTTTGATGGACAGAAGGATAGCCCTCGTAGCCAGGCATGCCAGGCTGCCAGTCAAGCTGTCCTTGCTGATCGTCTTTGGTTGATGAAGGTGTTTCAAAAGTTTGCAACCATTCATGAAGCCAAAGATCAAGTGAGTTTATCTGTTCAAAGTTTTGTTGTTGAAAAACATCCGAGAGGGTTGGAGGGGTCGAAGGCACTAGGTGCCACCAACGTTAAAACTCGTCCGATTCGCTACAGAATCACAGTGTTGAGAGGATCTATGTGTTGGTCTACTGATTAAAGAAGGAAGGTCAGCAGCACTGCGAGCATTGCATGAACCACGCGGCACAGCAAATCTGACCTCACAGTACAATGAAAATAGAGCCGGGGCAACTGGGTCCTAATCATGTGTCGTTCAGATCTGGCCCGTACGGGCATCGCATTCGCTGAAGTTAGACAAAATAAACTTGACAACCGAGTGCCGAAAGTGTGATTCACATCAATATCTTCAGCTGTATTTCTTCTGACTAAAATAAAATGTACCCCCTGAACCTCTTTGTACCCTCTTTGAGAGTAGTAAACTGCCTTTAAAGTTTCCTTGTATAATTATGACAGAGGAAACACAAATTTTGAAGGGATAGTTGGATTAAACGTTTTAAGATCTTTTCAACTCTTTTTGTAGCCTAAATTGCCCAAGCCAGGACACTGATTTCCTTTAACCCTAACGTAAAGTACAATATACTACAAAGTACTACACAATTTATTTGTTTGCACTTTGCAGCACACATGTACTATATGCCAGAGTAGGAAGAGTATTGCACCTTGCTACAGTTTTAGTATTTTGTAGCTTTAGGTGAGGTTAATGTAATATTTTTCATTCCCTTTTTCAAAATCTATGGCTTCCCACACAAGTCTCCATCGCTAATGAGATCACTGCAAAGGCTGAATAAGGAAGGGATTCTTGAAGACCATTTGCTCAAGGGCATGTTGGGCGATGTGCTGAGTCAGATTCAGGAGTGGCCTGTTGATAGCACATTGGATACAAAGCAAGCTTTATTGGGCATTCTGCACCAGTTGGACATGATGTGTGAGCGATCGAATCAGGTCTGTACAATGAGGCTGCATCCTTAAATTTGATATATGTGACCTGGCACCACAAAATGGGTGGAAAGTCGCAAAATAACAAAATTGACATCATCACATTCCTGGAAAGAGGAAGTCCTAAGCTTTCAAATGATGTATTGTGTGTTGCTGTAGCTTATTCCTAGCCGCCGCTATACTTTTTTGAAATTGCTGAAGTCATGCTCTCTTGTTTTGAGAAAACGGGGTTCAAAGTCTGTGAACCGTGCCAACTATACTATCACTCAGTGCAAATCAGCCGAAAAAAAACACACTTTAGAGTTTTAATTTAACTATACAATTTTGGGATATGATAAAGAAGTTATTTTTGTATGTAAAACGTTAACAACTCGAAACCGACCTCCCACTTGCAAAATGGACGTTTCGGCCAATAACTCGTTTTGGCCATGTGCGACTTTCCGCTCATTTTGTGGTGCCAGGTCACATATGTGAGGCATTCTGACAAAATGAGAATTTATGACAAAATGTAGATTTATTGATATTTGTAATCTTTGGTATGCCTACTAACTATATTTTGTTAAGAAATAGTATAGAAGTAGTGTAAGGAAAAACAATTTTTCATTTTTCATAATCACATGTTCAAAACTTCAAAGGCCTTTTTCTCAACAATTTGCTTTTGCAAAATGTTGATAAATGCGAACTTTAAACAGCTAAAACTGTTTAAATGAATGTCTGATGGAAGTGCAATAAATGGCATTGTAAGGAGAATTGTAGCCTCTTTTCTAATACAGGGGAATCCTCATTGTAAACCTCTGCCCAGTTCCGTCTCATTTTGCCAGAACCACTCGCATTTTAACAATGCTGGTAATGGATGGACCTGGGCTCAATTTCATAGCGCTGCTTATTAGTTAGTTGTGCTTTAATACTGTAGCAGAAAATCACGACGTGGATTTACCAACAGTACTTTGTGCATGCATGGAGATCTCTATCATTATGTCACTGTTTTAAGCAACTTAGGGTTAAGTTATAGGCATGCTTTTCTGCTGTGCTTATACTTCTTACAGTCTCCATGAAATAAATGTCCGTTTTACCACGAAATTGGTTGTTAAGCACTGCTATAAAACTGGGCCCTGGCCTTCAGCTCAGTCCATGATTGACCATGCTCCTCCAGGAATGTTACTCATAGTGAATAGATTATCAGACTCTGTATGTGACAAGCTCCAAGAAATTTGAAATTGCTTATAGAGACAGTATTCTTTTTGCAACTTTCCCAAAAGTAACCAACCAAATTATTGTTCAAAGGCTTACTTAATATAAAAATATTAATGAGAGTCACACTAAACTCCCTGTGAAATTATTCCTTCTGATATGCTGTCATTTTGACGAAAACAAACCGAAACAATAGAAGTCCAAAAATATATCTCAGAAATTTCTATTAGTAGTTGATTCAAGAATATTATTTTCTCAGAATACATGTTTACAGCAATCACAGAGCTAAATCTTTATCAAGTTAGTTGTGGATTGCATGTGTATATGCAATTTGGCCGAATAAATAATCAAAATAGCACCATATTTTAGATTCGGAGAACTTTTGCTGTTAAACGACAAAAATGCACAACTGATAATGGTATACTATTTCAAGTTATTCAAGTCTTATTTGTGATTAGTGGAATAAAGATTGACGTGTTTCTTTATTGGGAAATCGACAGAAGGGAGAAGTAATTTGATCGAAAAGATGAAAAGAATGTTGCATCCTGATGCTGTTTAATCTTCTCATATCATCTCAATGTAGGTCAATCAGTGCATAAATGTTGAAAAGACCTAAATCTTGGACTGAGAAACATTTCCCATTTTTGTTAGTAAATAATTTCGTCGACTCTCGATAGACTGTACACAACCGCTTAAGTAGCGTCGGGATACTACATTCTTTCAGAAAAATTGAAAAGTAGAAGTAAAAAAAGAGGACTTTTGATGCTGCTAGTAAGCAACAGAACCTATATGAAACCTGTCTTGAGTAAATTTAGCAACAATGTATAAACCTTACTCATCCCTTTATCTTCTTATCTATTTTATTGGTGTCCAGAAATCAGGAGGTGGTGATTGGGTGAAAACCAGTGCACAAGTTAACACTGAGCAAACATACTTTGTTCCCAGTTTACTTCACAAATGCTCCATCACCAAAACGGATCCACCGAGTCCAAAGTCGTCTTACGTCTTCTATATTCACTTCATGCACATTGTACCAGGTATACCTCAACAGAGATTTTCGGTCCAGCTTGAAAAACTTATAAGGGCGTCCCTTTTTGTTTCTATGGTTCTCACTATTTTTGCCTCTGGAAACTCTGAAGTAGGGTTGGTCTGTTAAAAACAATTCTAAATATAATTTGCATAAGTTTCTACCCATATAGATGGCTAATTTATGTGATGCCAATTGTGTCTTGTATCTAGTTTTGTTTATTACAATGAGTTTATTATGAGTTAATATCACCATTCTTCCATGATATCACTGAGTAAATTAATAAATTCAACAAGATGTAATTGACATTGACATAATGCTTTGTGCAAAAGTACCTCCTCAACAGTAGGATAGGTGGAGTTGGGGTGGAGAGGGTGGGGGCAATTGGCAGAAACTTTCAAAGATGCCTGATGCACATCACTGGAAGATTCTACAATTTTGTCCACTGGGTGGGCGCTCAACAGTAGTAAACAAAACTCTCTTGTTCATGCACGAAGCCCATATCTGCAACAAGCAGCTAATTACATTTTTACTGTAGTGGCAGCCATGATATACCAGTAAAGATAGGAAGTCATTGTAAACTATCTCGTGTAGCGGTTTTTGTTGTATTTTTGTATTAACCCTGTTTTCCCTCGGCCTTGCTCAATGGTTATTCCACAAGAACGTTTGGCGAAGGAAAAGATTAACGTTACAATTTTGTACTTAAAGGGATCGTATACGTTTGGTAATTGGAACCCACTGTTTGTTTCAGTTCTATATAGTTAAAGATATACCATAAAACTAGCCTGTACAAATTTAATTTCAAAAGGTGGTAGCGATTTTGTGATATTGCCGAAAATCTGGAGCGGTTATGTCCACGCAGGAAGAATAATCTGCATTGGAATACACAATCTGAGAAACGTCACTGCAGTAACGCTTCTCAGATTCAAATTGTTGGGGATAAAAAGTGATATCTTTGTCCATAACCGCAGTACCTCGAAGTGAAAAGTTTCAAAAAATGCATTATACTTTTAATTACCAAACGTATACGCTCCCTTTTAGGAAAAGCAAAAATATTTATAGATAACAGTTTTTCAACTTCTCAATTTATCATTTCCTAGACAATTGGATGTTTCAAAACCAAACTTTTTCCACAGACAAAATGGTTGCTTTATACCAAAGACATTAATTGTTCAGTTACGATCTATAGATTACAAATCATGTCTTTCTGAGCATTTTTGAAACTTTTTTTTTAATGAAACTGCTTTTTTATTTTGATTTTGACAGATAGTTTGTTCAATCAGATTGTTGTGCGTGCATTGGTGTGGTCACAGGCGGAAGATGGAATAGAACAATTGCCAAGAATTGCCGATAGGTATGTCTGTTTCCCTGCTGATGGCGACCATCAAGTTGAGATGGAAATGGCAACATTGAAGCAGGCCTGTATCAGAGTAAGTTTGATATTACAGAGGATTTAGACTTTATTGGTTTAAAAATTGGAATATACCTTTTGCAACTATCAAAAAAAATAACCAACAAAAATACTGTTTAAAAAGGCTTATACATGTTGTAAAGATATTAATGACTCTTAACTCTCTGTGAAATGTTTCCTTTTGGCATGCTGTGATTTTGAAGAAAATAACAAAAAAATGTCATTTCCACAAATGTTGTGCGTAAAGCTTTCCAACAATGCACACACGTTCGTGTGGGCGCTATTATTAGTTTGTTCAGTGCATGACATGTATTAGTAGCTGCAATCGGATGGATGCGAATGCTCTGAACTAGGGCTGTGCAGTGAAACAGGGTACTCGAGTACCCGATCGTTAAAGGAAGGAACTGATTCCAGATTATGGAATCGGGTACCCGTAGCCAACTTTACAATCTATACATACTAACCTTTCAGATGATAAAAGCAACAGGTTTTTAATGTCATTTGTTGGGTATTTTGAAAATGAAACCAGGCTACATATAGGAAAACAAAATATATTTTAAATTGATGACACTCGTGAATTTGCCGTTAACACTTTAACTCTAACTTACCCAATTCTATAAAATACTACTACAGTAAAATCCAACCAAGTCGGCATCGTATAACTCGGCAAATCGCTCAAGTCGGTCGTCTGACAAAAAGAGCCGGTCGTCTGACAAAAAGAGCCGGTCGTCTGACAAAAAGAGCCGATCGTTTCTAATGCTTTTCCATTGAAATTTGTATTTCTAAGTTGGCTTTTATAAGTCGCCATTTCGCTCAAGTCGGCATTAGCCTCTGTCATGAATTGACGAAAATCAACCGAAGAGGCCGTTTTGCGGAAATATGTCAATATGGCTTCTGAGCTCTCGCGTAAGACTAACGTTAGCTATACCATGGAGGAAGGAAAACAGAAAGTTAGTGAAGTGTGGGGAAATACTTAATAACAAAAATGGCCAATCATAAAACTAGATTTGCTTTCCTGCACTTGAAGTGTATATATGCTCCTCATTTTAATTAATTAGTGCCTACAATTTTTTGTTTTCAGTGGCACTGACGGTACTGAAGCTTTATTTGAATGCCATATATTTGAATGCCATTTAGTCAATATTTTTCCGGGGCCAATTTATACAAGCTTTTTGCATTTTGCATTTATTTTTTTTGACATCAAATGTAAATTTGGGGCTTTACACACATAATTACTATATGGGCGTTAAACCTCAACATTCCTGAATCCTGCAATGTTAATTTAAAAACCAACCAGTTTTAAACACTTTTTATAGTGTCACAATACTGTAGACGCCTGTGAAATCTAGTATCTTTCACCCTTTAAGACTGAAACCTCACATGGGTCATAAATGACATTTATTATTAAAAGAAGTTCGTAAATATTAAAGTTGGATTTTCCAAGAATTGTTCAATTGCGCCACGACTTAGGGAACACTCGGTCGATTGTGCGCCAAATTTCTTGACGCCACCGTTTTTGGGTTTTTTACACCTAAATTTACACCGCGTTGACCTTTTAGAAAGGTCATGACAGAGGCTAATGTTATTCTCAGTCCCCTTTCCACAGAAAGCACTACAATATCCAACATGTATTGAAGTCTGCAATAAAAAAAATCACTAATTGGCATCGACTTCCTGCACTACGCGGTTGGCAAGAAGTATCGAGTGAAAAGTCACCCACTGCTTTAACTGACATATATTGCAGTATCGTTGCACACTGTGACGCATCATTACCAGCACCTTCTCTAGTCTGCACGCATGCGCTCTGTCTATTTTGGTGGTCGACTTATTTAATGGTGTAGGAGAATGGTGCGTGCATTAAACTTGTGTACACCAAAGATCATACAGAGCACTGCGCTCAGCTCTGCATTACATACATACAATGTGTACAAACGATCGAATGTATGAAACACGTCATATTCTCCACACGTGTGCTAGCTTGGCACCAAATGATCGCCTTGGATGCGAAAAACATTCGCAAGTTGCAGGCAGTTTCACACGAGTTGAACAATGTTCAACTCTGCGAAACCTTCGCAAAGCTGACAACCATTGTACCACCAGAAACCAATCTAAACTCTCCCACTCGACTCGACAAGATTCAGAAAAGAAACGACCCAAACCAACAAAAATGGTACCGAACCCCCCCTAACCAAAAATTAAAAAACGAATGTCTTGCTCGGCCAAATCATCCTTAATTTCACGAAAATTGTGTCTGTTTTTATGCCTGAACTTTTATAACCAGTATCACATGATCACCAGTATCACATGATCACCAGTATCACAAGCAACATCCGCCTGCTTATTACCATCCCGTACGTGGTATGTAAAGAATTACATTGTATGTTTTGGTGCGCGCATTTCCACTACCAACATGTAAATTTGTCTGTAATCTAAAGCTGTAAAAATAATTGAATACACCACGTAAATTTCCCGTTTCTGTTTTTTTCCCGGTTATTTTCTTCTTTTTTTAAATTTTCTTTTACAACATAGATTAACCCACTTGACCTGACCCGACCCGAAAAGCACTATTGCAAAACCGAACCGACCCGGGTCGGTTTCGGGTCAGTTTTGCACAACAATGACAACACCATAGAGCGTATCCAGAAGAGAGCGTGCAGAATAGTCCACGGTCCGGACTACGTACGATACTGTGATGCTCTACAAGTCTGCAAACTAGACACACTTGAGCATAGACGAGAACAATCGTGCATTGCATTTGCGAAATCCCTCAAGAACTCAAAACTTGAGAGTCTAGTTCCGCAAACAAGGTCAACATCTGGCTACAATCTGAGGAACTCAACAAAATTAACTGAACTCAAGTGCAATACCTCTAGATTTAAGAATAGTCCTGTGCCACATCTGATCAATCTTTTGAATATAACTCAATAGATATCTATTTATCTTGCCTATGAACACTTTGCGGCAAAACCATGAAATTCATTGCATGAAGTGTTAAGTCCTACCTACTTTTTCAGTATTTTTAATTTTTTCTTAATCATTTGATATTTCCTTTTTTAAATAACTTTTTTTTTTTTTTTAACTGAACGTATAACTACATATTTTCACCATTGCATTATAAGCTCGTTTTTCTTAATTTTTGTTGTTTTTGTGTCGAACATTGTGTGCTAATTTTTGGTCGTTTTATATTAAGTCTATCCTACCTATTTGTATATTGAACAAATGTATTGTTTTCCCTAATTCAGCCTTTGGCTGCGATGGAAAATGTTTTTTAATAAACCATGAATAATAATAAATGAGGAAATTTCAGTAATTCTACATATCACTACATAGTTTTGCTATGCATGTTTAAGTGCAATTCACAAAATGGACCTCATACAAGTTTCAACCAGTTCGTGCCAGGATTATTTTGACATTGACTAGGCCTAAGCGCGGGATTGTATTTAACGAACCTCGATCCGAGACAGGTTCAGGTCGGCATCTGTGGGTAGCACACCCTGATATTTCCGGCCTCGCTCACTGTGAGCCGGTTACTGACTGACAGATATTTTTGGTCTTGCTCATGACATGTTTATCTGTCATCTGTTTTAAATCCAGGGAAAAACTTTGGGTGTATACACTTCCTCCTATACGAAGTTAGTTACTCTCACCTGAAATACAAGTGATTGAGTAGCTATAAAAAAATCCCTTGTAATTTATTTACAGTAAACTTGTACAAAATATGTATGTTTCTATTTTTCTTCACTTACATGTAGTAGTATGCAGAGGTTTGAGCAAAAATTTTGCAACACGACAAAAAGATGTAAAAGAGACACTGGGTCCCCTGTTACATTGAAGTCCGAAATTATTCATGAAATGTCCAATTTCTCAGCAAACAGATGGTTCTAATCTGTCCAACATCCTAGAGAAATATCAGGAATAAATATTCAAATAATTTAGTTGATAGATGGCATGTAACTAGAAATGCAACAACATTTCACACTTTGTGTTCCCCAACCTCATGGAATGACCTGTATCCTAATTATTATTTTGTTTTGTATTGTGTTTGGCAGGTATGCATATCAAAGCATTCTGTCATATTTACATCTACACAAGGTCCTTCAAAATCCAGAACTGTAGAGCGCAAACCATCACCCATCATCATGTGTAAGGTGAGATAGCAATGAAAAAGATGTTTCATCAGGGATACACTTGTCTAAATCAGTTTGGTTTTTAAGCTATTATCAAATAGCCATGATCTGAAAGGCTCAACTCAATTTGTCACACACGGTACTGTTTGAGAAATGTCTGTGCCTGTTCAGTTTATGATTAAGAAATTATAAACCAAAATTCCAGCAGTGGTTTGGCCAGTCATTTGTCTCCTTTTGCAACGGCGGACGGGGACACAAATTCATCCCAGGATGTTTATCTGCACCAACCCACACACCGGCCCACTCTTAAGTTTTAAGTTTAAAATGTTATAGTGGCCAAAATTTGCCGGCCCAATGTCCACAGAGACAAAGAGGAATGGCCGGCCCATGCTCTGCCGTTGACTGCATCGCACATACAATTTACTATTATAAAATATAATTTTAAAAAATATTTAAAAAATCCAAAATAAAACTCAAACTGCCGCTCCGGCCCACTTTGAGATTAGGTGGACCGGCCCATTGGGATTCGTCCCCGGGGTACATCACTCCGAAAAAGTTTTGTACCCTCAAGGTAATGTACCTTGATTGTTCTCAGCATTTGGCTCCTTCTCGACTGAAAGTTTGATAGAAGCAGATCGTGGGAAAGAGATTTCATTTTCACTGGTACTACGTGAACCACTAATGCGCATGTATCGTAGGAAACAGTTAAAGCCTACAAGCTTAGAAGACCTTCTGTTGCCGCCATTACCTGACTACTGTTTGTTTTGTCTGCCCTTCAGTTTTTTATGTTCCAACACCGTTAGTTAATTATGTCAAATAACAACAAGCCGCCTCCAAAAAAGAGGTATCTTTGTCGATCTAAGAAAATATCTGAATTTTGAGCGAGGCAGCGTGAACACGAAGAAAAATACTGACCAATGTTCAAAAACTTCAAGAGTACGTAAAATACGTTAACATGGTTACGTTAGTACCAAAACAATCTTCATTTTCTAAAATCTTTTATCTTATTCCTCTTAATTGTATTTACTACAATGGTATAAAAAAAACAATTGTTGTCCGCTGTGATGTAGTCCATGGGTTTTTACACCCTCGGGGGCAAATGACATCCTCGGCTTCGCCTCGGTTGCAATTTACCCCCTCTGGTGTACAAAACACTATGGACCAAATTACAGCGGACAGCAATTGTATAATGTACACATTCATATACTTGGCGTCCACACCGTGAATGCACAGATGAGTTAGTGCGCGTTATCAAGTAATCATAATCAATACGCAATAAATGTGTAATTTCACAACACTATCAAGCTTGTTTAAAATCATGTTCCAAAAATAACAAGAACAATATAATTGACAAAAACAATATAATTGGGCAACCAATACGATTGGTAGCTCACACACAGGGTTGATTGCATCTTTGGTTCATTCAATCTGAAGGTGAAGGATTTTCTGTCTGCTACACTCCAGTCAATCCAGTCCATATGGGCAAAGGGGCTCAAGTTTCGCTTCTGCGTATCATGCCCCTGTGATCCAGAGCGTGCTCTACACTTCCTGTTGCTTAATGAATGCCTGGAGAAGGAACGCATTTGTTGCCATGAACAGCCTGGTGCAAGGATTGACACTAGTGGGATAAAAGAGATGTTTATCACATCAGGTCCATTGCCACTCCACAATCTTGGTACGTGTGTAATCTCCTTTATGTGACATCATCAAAGTAAATGTATGAACCTTTTTTAAGACAACTATCTATATACCCAGCATGATATGAGACAAAGGGACTCCCCCCTTAGTCCCCCATACTATAGATACACTCTCTAGACTATTGTTACCTAACTCCCCCCCCCCCCCCCACCTCCTCTCAAAACCTCATAAGAATTCCTGAGAAACCACAACATTCCGCAAGCACAATGACCACCACAAAGGAGGGGGGTTCCCTCCGTCTTATATCTTGCTTTATAATTGTCGATCTAGTAGTACCAAGATTTTAAAGTTTGCATGGTGAAGATAGCACAAAAAGTATACGATACTCCTGGTAGTTTTTAGAACTCAAAACTCACAAAATAGATTTAATACAGGGTGCAACTGCAAACTATATCTTGTAACTTGTACTTCTTGTCAATAATAATTAGAATGCAATACAAATCAAATGAATTAAGAGGGCCTGATAGATCTAAACAATATCTTCTTCAGAGGCAAAACTACGGTGTACGTGAAACAAAACGAGGGTGCACATGCAAGTGTCCCCCTCTCATGTATGTTTGTTTTATTTACACACTACACAGTCATATTGCCTCTGAAGAAGATCTTGCTAAGATAAGAATTTCAGGCCCTCTCAATTTATTTGATTTGTATATTTTAGATCATTCCAGCCGGTAAGTAGTGTGCAGCAGTTTAAATCATATTCATGGAATACGGTACGTCAAACATTGTAGTGTGTGAACAAGTCTGTTTCAAGGCAAGCAGCAAATTCTACACCTAAAATGATGGTATCGGTACAATAATTCCTGTTTGTCTTATTTTAAGATTCTTATGTGATGAGCGAGCAACACCTTAGAGCCATTGCAGCGGAGCTTGGTTCCGAGTGGGAACGTCTTGCCGTCATTCTGGGCTTCACTCACTTAAACCTGTTCAGGTTCAAAGAAGACAACAGCGTAACAGACAATGCTATCTTTAGCATGCTGGTTGCATGGTCAAAGAGAGAAAGTGGGGATACACACAGGAAACTACAAGTACTTAGTGAATCCATATATGAATGTGGACGTACAGATGTGGTTGAAACAATGCTGCATGTATATATGTAGACAAAGGATACCCTTTTTAACCACCCCTACCCCCTCCCCCCCCCCCCCCCCCCCCCTCTGAACAAGAAAGCAACATTGTTTTCATCAGATCACAAGGACATAACTGACACAAGTATTTGAAAGAATTGGTACGAGTACCCCATATGTGACCTCTGAACAAGTACTTCCTGTTTCACCTTTTAACCAGTTCACGCTGGGATTATTTTAACATCACTCGATCCGAGTCGGGTTCAGGCCAATTGTACCGGAAAGCACACCAACGCATTTCCGGCCTTGCTCGCTACCGACAGACAATTCCGGTCTTGCTCGTGACGTGTTTATGCGTCATCCGTTTTGAATCTGTGGAAAACTTTGCATGTATATACGTCCTCTGGCGCGAACTGGTTAAGCTGCTATGTCTTATCTTCCCCTCTCCAGTATCTTTGGTACAATGGATTCAGCCAAGCTTTGCTAGTAGTGGAATCGACTGAGTACTGCACATCCACTCGGGTTTTGTACTAAGTAGGCCATGAGATGGTTCTTTACAGTTCACGCATATCCAGATTGCTAATGGCAGAGACCATAGATTGCCGAACCAGTGTGAATATCTCTTAAACATTAAAGTCATTGGTTTTAGAATTACCAGTTTGTGTTGTACATGTATTTTGCTAACTCAAAGTTCCAAGATTATGCAGAATATGATGTATGAATGGACGTGACTATTAGGTTGGGCTCAACTATTGCAAAAAAAGGGGAGGAATACTTATAAGAAATTGATATGGGAGGTTCAGAGGTTGTAAATAAATTACAATCCTAGTGTTAAATTGCTCAGTGTGGTTTTTTTAGACCTCGGACAATCTTGCATGCTAATGTAATACAGTACATTGTTTGTTTACAATGTTGGGGTATTAATTAAAGCTGCTTGTAGAATATCCTTAAGTATAGGTGTATTGTATGAAAGGAAAACTTTACAGTGAAATGAGACTACACTTTGTTTAAATTTTGCAATTCTTACTAAAATATGGAGACATGTTCAAAGTTATTGGATTGTCATAACATTTCCTTTATGTGCATTTATTAGTATTATAAAAGTTTCAAGCCTAACATGTTGTGTTGAACATTTTGTTAAATAGTAGACATTTCATTCCATACCTCAAAGCATTAGTAAGAATGGACTCTTTTTGTTCGCTTGAAATCTAGACAATAGGTGTGAAAGGGGCATAGTTTATGTCAGAGAAATGACTCAAAAGGTGGACTTAAGCCCATTGGATGAACAAATGTCCACTTTTTCGTCATTTAACATAATATATGATAATATAGTGCTCTAAAGTCTGTTGGCTCCATGTTGCTAGTTGTACAGGGCAGCATTTTATAATCGCATTTTAATGTTCACGATGCCAGACTTCTGATCAAGGTTTGTTTACCATTGGTAATTGCTTGAATTATCATGAATGGGTGGGTGGTTTGGGGGGGTTGGATTTTATAGTAAATCTCGTTTAACTGACTTGTCCCAACTTTTACAATCGTGGATGCTGAGAAAAACTAGAAAACGGCGTTCGTTTTCAACTGGCGTCGGGCAGTTATGTTGTTCTTTTGTATTTTCACGATCGCTGTGATTAATTATTTTTTTGTAACAAGTACAGTATATATCTAGAGCAATCATATTGCTGGATGCCTACAATTATACTTTCAAATAAGTAAGATATTTCTTAATAATTCTGCAGTATTTTTTTCTTCTGATATGTTCAAATGGTGTGTACGTCCTACCTTTGAGTCTACAGTTTAAAATCACTGAAAAATTCAATTGTCTTGAGGGTTTTGGGTTATATTTGATCATAGCCAATTTTAGACAATAAACAACCTTTATAGTTTTCCAGGAAACATTTAACTGACAAACAGTTAAGGTACAGTTAAAAGATTTGAAAGGAAAACAAAAATCATAACAAAAACATTCAGTTTGTAGATTAGTAGATTAATGCATTTTCTTGTTTACAAGCAAATGCTTGGATATTTCCTCCGACAAACCAAGGGGCTCACTCGTGAGGCAAGTTTTGATACTTTTGTGTATAACCAAAAACAATTAGGCCAATTCCTAACCCTAACCCTTGTACCCCACCCATACGTCAGGCTGAAAAAGCATGTTTGACACAGAGTTCGTTCACCCTTCAATCTAGCCCTAATTGTGAACTTCAATCCAGCCCTTGTGAAAAACTTACCTCACGAGTGAGCCCCTTGGTTTGACGGAGGGTCAGAGGCACCGACCCAAAATAATGACACTTGGGACTTTCGGTGCTCAAGCGAGAGGCAAGTTTTTATACTTTTGTGTATAACACACACAAAATGGGCTAATCCCGCTGATTTCTTTTGGTAACTATCCTTGTACCCCACCCATATAGGCTGTAAAAGCATGTTTGACACAGAGTTCGTTCACCCTTCAATCCAGCCCTCAGAAAAGAACAAAATTGTTTAACTTTGACATCTTTGGGCCAATTCCGCTGAATTTGTTTTCTAACTATCCTTGTACTCCACCCGTATAAGGCCAATGCTTTTTTTTTTAAAGGAAGGACACCCTTATTTTTTTTATTTTTTTTTATCATTTTTTTTTCAAAAAAAAAGGAGGCTGGTGACGCTAAACATGTTTTTTTATTTTATTTGGCCTAAGCTAAAAAGCATGAAACAGAGTCCAGCCCTGTGAACTCAGTTTTACCATTTTACACATTGCTTTCCGCGTGAGCACACATTCTTTTGGTACATGGCGTTATGGGGACAATTACCCATAGCGTTTACGTAAACTGAAATCTCTCTAATCTCAAACTCGGAACACTCTAAAATTCTACAATTTTCAGGATCACCCTAATTTGTCCTCTTCTTCATTTTCTTTCAGTATACCCTAACCCAATTTTACCTTGTTCTACCTTTACTGAAGACCCAACGCGCTACTACAGTACTTAGGGACTCTAAAATTTCCCCACTACTCGGTCTGTCTCTTTTCCAAACAAAAGAGCCTGTCCCCATAACTCGGCGGAGGCTCGTACACCGTGGTGAATCCGTGTGTGTTGATATGTCAGAATGCTTCAATAATAGTATGCATGTCCAGGGATGGTATATTGATATGCTAAAGACGAACAATTGTGACCCCCAAACACAGTTATATACATATTACACCCATGCCTCTCGCGTGAGCACCTTAAAGTGCCCGCTTTGGTTGGTGTCTCCAAGTGATTTATGATCTGTTTTATGTTACACCTGTAGCCTATATTCAAGTCAAAGGGAATTTTAAATATCTTTGTAAATGTATGGTTTCGTTTAAGTCTACAAAAACCCAGGGCTCCCAGGGAGAACAGTTTGTTGGTAACTGATGGGACTACCCTGGTTAAATAAAACGAAACTGTCAGATCTACTTGACGCTAGCGCCTAGAGGAACGCATATCGCCCGCGAGTCGAGGCTGCATGGTGCTCTTATTCCTCCATGGTAACTCTAAGGGGGAGTTCGGGCGGTCTGTTCTTGACGCGCGAACTGATCTGTTCTCGCGCTCGAACGGCGGGAACGCGACCCGTGAACATTGCACTCGGAACAAGAACACACACCACCTATATCCATCAGGGTTTTGCAAGAACAAGTTACGCGTGTCAAGAACAGACTGCCCGAACTCGGCCTAAATTCTCCAGACCAAAGACATAGTACTGTTGCTATACCACGTGATTCGGGGCAAGCCTTACGCTAGCAACCCCCAGTATGGTCTGGTGTCCTTGTGCCATTCTCACCCATTGTGAACAATGTATAGGTGCTGAACGTCTGTTACGTAACTATGCAAGAGCTTTCCCCGAATCATGTGATATGGCAACAGTGTCTTTAGTCTGGAGAATTACAAGTTCAACGGTGCCAAGCTATGTGAGCAAGTCAGTGTACCAGATGTTATTCGAATTTAACTCGGGGTCACGATGGGAAGGGCGCCTCGCACGGTACGTAGGTAAAAAGCCGATTTGCTGATAACGCGCGCAAAAGCGCAACGCCACTAAACCATTTTTTCTTTAAAAAACATGCAGATACGTGGCATTTTAAAGTCGGTATTCTGTGATTAATAGAACCACTGGTGTGATTAATGGGGAAATGCCTGAAAAGGCCTACAAACCTTTTTTTGACGGTTTACAGTGCTAATGAGCCTATATATATGAATTCACTGATATGTGCGATCGAACAATTTTCCTTTATTCTTTGCAATATGTATTACTGTTTATGCCTTATTCTGAACAGAATTTTAGAAAAGTAAACATTATATTTTGTATTAATTGTCAAACTAATTCATTATAAACTAATTAATAATGGCTTATTTATTCTTGTTAAATAATATATGTATTATTTCAATTTACTGTGCTTTTAATGTAAATGTAAAGCGTTTTTAAAATATGATTTATTATAATATCGTCCAAAAATTATATTAATGTTATGAGCAATGGGTTAAGGGTATGATATACCTTTTGCAGATATCGACAATTTTTACCACCGATTTATTAAGAAATGTCTTACTTATTTGAAAGTAAATAATAGTTCCAGGCATCTAGCAAAATGATTGTGCTAGCTGTACTGTAATTGTTCCGAAGAATTGTATTTAACAAAAAACGCGATCGCGAAAAAAAGAACACCAGAACAACTGCCCGACGCCTGTTGAAAACGAACGCCGTTTTTCTTGCTTTTTTTTTGGCACCAATTATTGTAAAACTTTGAAACACCCCAAATCCACCCATTCCTGACAATTCAAGCAATTACCAATTGTGTCTTTAACATTTAACAATGCAAAACATTCGAAACCTTATTAAATATTTGAACATCAGAAAGTTCTAGACTTTTGAGCAATCGCCACTATTATAGTATTAAACTTACATAATCGTTGTTTTGTCTGATAATAATTTATACTTATTGCTATAAATCTCAACTTGTCCCTATTTTCACTGACAGGTCTACTTTTTTTAATTTTTTTATTTACTCGTTTATTAATTTATTCCTTTATTTTTTAATTGATTTCTTTGTGTATGCGACGTATTCGACTTAACGTCCCCTCCCCACTGACCTCTACACCTGGACGGACCATTGTCTATATTCTGCTGTGCTGACACTTGAAGTCGGCGCGAACTGGAAGTGCAACATGGCGGACCCGAGACGCTGTGAGCCAATGAAATGTCCAGGTGTGGAGGTCAGCGGATTTATTCTGTACATTTTGTATTTATAAACATTACGTAATACGTATCGTACCAACACCTGGACATTTCATTGGCTCACAGAGTCACGTCGTGGGTCCGCCATGTTGCACTTTTCCGCATGCCGACTTCAAAATGAAACAATGATGATCTGTCCATGTATAGAGGTCAGTGCCCCTCCCCCGGCCGCGTGATTTTTTTTTCCAGCACGGTAAAGGCCAATTATCATAACTGGGCGTGTCTAGACCACACTGAATGGAAGACACTTGGTTTCTCGGAACCTTGCTTTCCCTTAAATTAAACTCATCCCACAATAAACTTACAATCCAAAAATAGTCGATGAAAAATGAGCACCGTCCGAACTCGAACCCCAATCTTATCTTACGATCTATAACCTAACCCATTATCTACTTGGCTACTGTGAGAGGTCGACAGAAAGCCGTTTTTCAAAGTGCTTCAATGTACCTCTGGCCTACGTGTAACTAGTTGACTGAGCAATAACAATATATTTTAGTATTATTGTTGAAACTACTGAATAATCATGACGCGAGGGGTGTAGAAACGCCCATTTATTTAAAAATTCGCCCCCCGGCCCCTTCATCAACTAATGAAAATTGCGCCCGCATTTTACACTGGTGCGTTACACTTAACTTACGCGAACGGTTTGCGCGAACGTTCGCCTACGTTTTGAATTGGCGCCAGTCGAAGTGGAACTTATTTTAAAAACTACGTTTACAAAATGGCGGCGCCCAATGGCTGCTTTTTGTCCAACTCGTTATTTTTCTTTAAAAGAGTCCGTTTGGTAAAACAAAAATGGTGGGATTGTAAGTATAGTATGGGATCAAATCCCTGTTTTTTTAGCTTCAATCTGAGGGCAGACTTGACAAAATACCGGAAAAAATTGGGTTCTAATTGACCTAGAACGTGGAGGGATGCCATTTGTAAAATGGCTGCTTGCAGGCTCGGGAAGTATTACTTTTCGGGAGGTGATTTCCTTTTGGTGTGAATATTAAAAAATGCAATTGGCTAACCCACTAACAATTTAAAAGAAATGGAAAGATAAAGACCAAGACAACAATCTGATTGTTGTTTGTGAAACCCCAGTGATATGTTTTCAATGGGACATGAATTAGGCTAGTACACCCTGTAACTGCTAAAAACAATCCACCATTTGTAACGAAATGTATGAAACGTAAATAAAAACCGTGAAAAGAGCACTGTTGTCTGCTAACCTCTTCGGCATCTTTGAAAAACGTCACTGGCCAACAGCGAACAACAAATGCGAGAAGAACTTGAAGAAGTGAAGTGGGACGAGGAGTTTAAAAACTGTGGTACAAACGAGGCATGGAAAAAATTCAAGTCTGAAATTTATGAACAAAGCCAAAATGGATGACGAGAAAACTCATGAAAGAAATAAGGCGGAAAAGGAAATCATGGAAAACCTACACAAAATTTAGAAGACAACATGACTATGAACACTTCCAACGATGCCAGAGAGCAGTTAAAAAAGAAGTCAAGAATGCAAAGTATAACTTTGAAAAGAAACTGGGCAATCCGCCACAGAGCAGATTATTCATATGCTGGTTACTTCTCGTATTGATTATTGTAATGCTGTTCTAATTGGCCTCTCTGCCTCATCCATGGCTCCTTTGCAGAGAGTACAGAATGCTGCAGCCAGGTTGCTCACAGGTACCAAGAAATATGACATAATAATAATAATAATAATATCAGTATTTATAAAGCGCCAAATTGCCAAAGGATACAAGGCGCTGAGAAAACAAAGGGGGAAAGAAAAAGACAGAAGAAAAAGACGACCAGCTAGGAAGAGGCAAAAAGGTGGGTTTTAAGAGCACGTTTGAAGGCTGGGACACTGTTAGAGGTTCTAATTAGGGTAGGTAAGGAATTCCATAGACGGGGAGCAGCAATTGAAAAAGCCCTGTCACCAGCAAGTTTATGGGTTCTGTGAACGGAGAGGGATTTACCAGTAGAAGAGCGAAGAGAGTAAGAAGAAGTCTGGAGTGAAAGAAGAGAGGAGAGATAATCCGGGGCACAGTGATTGAGGGATTTATACGTGTGGACCATTGTGCGGAATTGAATGCGTTGGGCGACTGGAAGCCAGTGTAATTGCTTGAGAAGTGGAGATGTATGAGTGTATTTGGGCAGCTTAAAGATAAGTCTGGCACATCGGTTTTGGAGCCGTTGAAGGCGAGCAACATCTTTCTGGGAAACACCGTTCAGGAGGCAGCAGCCGTAGTCCATCTTGGACAGAATTAAGGCTCGGACAGCATTATGGCAAGCGCTGAAATCGAGGAACCTTCTGATCCGGCTTAGGTTGCGTATATGCCAGTTAAGAGAACGACATTACCCCAGCTCTCATGCAATTGCACTGGTTGCCAGTTAAGTAGGCCTACAGGGTTATCTTTAAAGTGTGTCTTTTGGTGTATAGGCCTAAGTGTCTCCATGGATATGCTCCTAATTACTTGTGTGACATGCTAAGTATTAGAGTTCCAACTAGATTTACTCGTTCTGCGCAAGACACGTCTCGATTAATTTGTCCTAATGCCAGGCTGGTTTCCGCAGGTGAGAGAATGTTTTCTGTGGCTGGTCTCCGCCTGTGGAACCAGCTTGGAATTCCCCCTTGGAGAGTCTACTAGTGTCGACAGTTTTAAATTAGGTTTAAAAACACATCTTTTTAAGCAAGCTTTTTTAAATCTATAGGTAATGGTTTTATTCCCCACTAGCTAATGGTTATTTTGTTTTTAGTAATGGGCTTAATGTAGTTTTTATGTATTAATCATCACGTTTACTTCTTAATTAAATTAATATCGACTTTTACTTGTACAGCGCCTAGAAGCATTTTATGTTTTTTTGGGCGCTATACAGATGTTAATTATTATTATTATAAAGGAGGACACTAAGAGTTTCTACGCATACGTAAAAACCAAACAGAAATGTAAAGAGACAGTAGGACCATTAAAATTAAATGGCAAAGATGTTGAACCAGGAAGGGAGACAGCTGAAACCTTGTTGTCAGTGTTCAGTAAAGAGGAGGGTGGAGTACCGGAACCAAGAAAAGTATTTCAAGGAGAAGAAAATGAGCAACTATGGAGAGTAGAAGTGACAAAAGAAATTGTCATGAAAAAACTGAAGGAATTAAACCCTGAGAAGGCAGCAGGACCAGATGAAATCCCACCCAAACTACTGAAGGAACTAGCAAACCAAATATGTGACCCCATCACAGAGATATTCCAGAAATCAATTCAAGAAGGGGTTATTGCAGAGGACTGGAGGAAAGCCAACATAGTGCCATTATTTAAGAAGGGGAGCAAAGCAGAGCCGGGGAATTATAGACCAGCCAGCCTAACTTCGACGGTGGGGAAGATGCTAGAATCAATTATAAAGGATGAAATAACTGCACACTTGGAAAAACATGACCTCATCAGGGACAGCCAACATGGATTCACTAAAGGCAGATCTTGTACCATGCACAAACTTACTCATGCACATGGAATACACCACCCAGGTAGATAAATGAATACCAGTATAGATGTGATATATTTGGATCTACAAAAGGCATTCGACACTGTACCCCACAAAAGATTACTGGTAAAGATGCAAGCACATGGGATAACAGGGAACGTAATTACATGGATCGAAGAAGCATGGCTGAAAGACGGCCGAGTTGTAGTCCAGGGAATAGAATCGATGTGGGGAGACGTTACAAGCTCTGTTACCCAATGATCAGTTTTGGGACCAATCTGCTTCTTGATGTACATGAATGACCTAGACGACGTGGCGGAGTCAAATATTAGTAAGTTTACAGATGACACAAAAGTGGTAAGCGGAATTTCATCACCGTCGGACAGGGAAGTGCTGCAAGGTGGTCTGGATAAGTTACGTGGATGGGCATCAAAATGGTTAATGAAATTCAATGTCAAGAAATGTGGAGTAATGCACCTGGCCCTTCAACAACACAAAGGAAGGCTACAAACTGGCATGAGGAACTACAACATGTATCAGAAGAAAAAGCCTTGGGAGTTTGGGTACAGAGTTCACTCAAAGTCAGTAAACAATGTGCCGAAGTATCGAAAAAAGCTAGAACAATTCTGGGAATGATTCGACGAAACATCCAATACAGGGATAAAACAAATCATGGGGAAGCTATATAAAGCCTTAAGACCACACCTGGACTATTGCATGGAAGTTTGGAGTCCGCACTTACAGAAAGACAATGACGTGCTTGAAAAAGTTCAGCGGAGGGCCACAAAAATGGTGGGAGGGCTCCAAGATAGAGATTACCAACAAATACCGAATGCATCTAATGTCATGGAAGATATAGAAGACGAAGAGCCGATCTAATCAAAACATTTAGGATAATGAAAGGAATTACAGGATTAATGCAGACGTATTCTTTGAGCTCAGCACAAAATCAAGGACAAGGGGACACAACATTAAACTGAAACAACCCTTCAGGCTAAACTCAAGAATATTCTTCTCCTCGCAGAGAGGACTGGAATAACCTCCCTCATAGCTCAGCAAGAAGCAGTAAACAGCACCACTCTACTGGGGTTCAAAATAAAGATTGGACAATGGGTATATAAATGGGCTTAAAAAGCCTTCTGACCCTTTCCACACACCAGACGGACCATAATGCATGGATCTGATGGAAGAGGTGTGTGGTATCAAGGTAAATCAAGGTAAATCAACAGCTCGGAATGTCGTTCGTCGTTTTCGCTAACGTTTGCGAACATAATTGGCGCACATTGCGTTCCACTCACGCGAACAACGTGAGTGGAATCGAACGTACTCTGATGCCCCATGCGGATGCACGTTTAGTATAGATTCTGCGTAGCCGCGCGTCGTAAGCGGCGCTCTTCCCCATGGCCCATATTTGAGGACGTCATCGTGTTTCATAGGTCACCGTACAAAATAATAGATACCCAGTGTCCAGTGCATGAGTATACACATACAAATGCAGTAGTAGCACTATTCAATCAGTATATTTACTTCTTTTGAGTGCGCGCGAGCAACTTTGTAAAATATTGCTATTGAAATTACAATTCGGTCTTCAGAATGGATGTTTAAAGAATGAAGAAGTAGGCCGTTAACCCTTAGGGCCTAACGTTTGGTCCTATTGAGGTAAATCGTTTTGTTTTCATTGCGTTATGATGTTGAATGATATGATGAGTTGTTGGCTTTTATTTACTGCTTATTCCTCCATGCTAGCCTGGCTAGGCTATAGTAAAAAATAACTTGAGAATGAGAGTACATGCAGTACAGCTATAAACACACACCGGCTTTTGGGGTTGAATATTAATTATTACTCCCGACTTTGCTTTCCGTGTGCATCTGTCAGAGGAACCGTAGAGTTTGCAAATTATACTGAATGTATTCTTTAGTCGCTTACTGCTCTCTTGAGTTTACTAATTAGCCCCACTAAAACAAGGTACGTAGTGTGCTCCCGAATTTTCAAGTACTAGCGCAGCATCCGTATGCTGTGGCTGTGCTATAGCAGCATATACGGGGACCATGACGGGGCTAAGGCTAGTTTGAGTTACTGTAAGTGTAACTGGTCCTAGACCTAGTCCGAGTTACTGGACTCTAGTTATCGCTTTTTTAACATTTGGACATCGTCTGGCGCTGACATCCACGATATGATGCGCGCGCACGTCCACATTCTCTCCTGGTCGCTCGAATACTGGGCCGAATTTCCTGGATTTGCAAGCAAAGAATTGATCGTGAGTACCCCCGAAGACCACCCCGACGTACTTGGACCCACATGGAAGGCTATTTGGGTGATTTTGAGGTATTTTGTTAGGTATTTGTGTGGATTTGGGCGACTTTTTGAACCACATTTAAGAGATTCCGACGAATGCATGTTAACTTCCTCGGACTCTAGTAGCGCCAGACGATGTCCAAATGTTAAAAAAGCCTTAACTAGAGTCCAGTATTTTGGCAGTAACTTTTTTTAACATACGGACATATCTGATGATACTATGGTCCGAGCCAGTGTAATAATCAAAACTGTGAATCACTACACTAGAAAAAACACAACACCATCACTATCAGATTTCACTCTCAAAACGGCCACAAAATACTAGACACACCACTCGAGATACAAATAGTCATCGATGATTAATATCATGGTGCTCGGGGCTACTTACGATCTTCATGAAAAGTTAAATTTCCAGTTAATTTGTGAAAGCTCCTTGTTACCGTTCAGATGAGAGGCAGTGTCAGCCTCGCATCTCAGCCGTAAATTTTTCGTTCGTATATTTTAAAATGGAGTAGTTAACCTCGATCACAGTTGGCTCGCGCAGTGAGTATTAGCGTTACAAAAATGTTATTTGATTGTACATCAAAACTGCTTTCAAGATCGAGTGTAAAAAAATCGTCACGTGATGAATATAAATGTAGAGATTATGACATGTGAATATGCTACACTGGTTACCGTCAGAATTGGTGCGGTCCGAAATAATAATGAAGTGAATTAATGTAGGATGTGCATCGCGTGCGTCATAATTATTCATCGCGTGATGATTTTTCCACACTTGATCTTGTTTTCGTAATGTTTACTTGCTGCGCTAACTATGATCGAAGTTACCAAACTCAATTGAAATACAAGCGAAAAATTTCCCTTAAAAATTACGGACATGACGGTTGAGAAGTGCAGGAAGCTCTTGGAATTTAACTAGAAATTTTTCTTTTCATGAAGATCGTATGTACACTCAAGTACAGTGTACTATGATTTTAATCATGAATGACTATTTGTATCTCGAGTGGTAATTTTGTGGACGTTTTGAGGGTGAAATCTGATGGCTTGTGGTTTCTTTCAAAAGAGTCACAGTTTTGATTATATTACACTGGCTCAGACCCTAGTATCGTCAGATCATGTCCAAATGTTAAAAAAACATTAACTAGGGTCCAGTAACTCGGATTAAGCTAAGGCCTTCTGTCTAGATTAATTATTTAATCTTACCTCAACCTTGTTACCATGGCTAGGATCTTGCGTCATGTTTTCCCACCATGCCTTGTGCGATCTTAACCCCTGGATTTGTCTAATTTAAATGTGCCATACATATTGGCACATTTAAATTGATGCGTTTAACAAGTGACCCCAATTTGTAATTTTGTTTTTGTAGAATCATGGGGAATTAATATTTTTAACCCTAACTCCCTACACAACAAAGGAAGTTGGAGGATTTTGTATTATAACAATGGTGAGGGAGTTAGGGTTAAACAAGACATTTTGACGTCGTGTTATTTAGCAAGGATTTATAATAAATTTAAGTACTTCTGTTGTCCCTCTATAACGTAAGATACAGGGTTTTGAGGCAAAAAATACCCGAGCTTTCCAGGATTCGTACAGTATGTATAGTACAGGTATTGTGCAGCCTTGGAAAAAAATTGTTCGTGCAATGTATGTGTGTCGACGTGACGTTCAACAAGTTTTTAAGTAAGCTACATGTATCTTTCCTCACATTTTTTTGAGAAATGCTGCCATCTTTTCTTCAGTCGAACTGCACTGCGCACCAAGCAGATTTTATTGGCAACCGCCATTTTATGACATCATGACCCCCCCCCCCCAAGTTTTGTGCAAATCGAATCAATCTTGGTCCCTTTACTCCCCTTTCTCAAGCCCACATCACACATCACATGACTCATAGCAGCAGTCATTCACGATGCAAATGATTCGTAAAACAGTACAACAGAATACTAAAAGATAAAAATTTTTGATAATGTCGGTGGCCACTTTGGGTTCAGTTACGTGACAATTTTGTTTTTATTGAGGCGTGACAGCACAGGCAAAGCTAATCAGACAAGATAAGGGAGAATTATCTTGCACGTTTGTGACGGGCCTTGGAGGTAGTATGTACTGTAGTTATACTGCAACACGGTCGGACTCTACTACTATACTAATGACAATTGCAATGGTTTTACGGTATGATAATGGTCTTCCATGGAGGAATCAAAACACATTCTGAATTGGAACTTGAGCGATAAAGGAAACCAAATTGCTGCAGAAGTAGCTGTGAATAAACTGTTATGCTTTGAATGAAAAGTTGAAAACACATGGTGATAAACACGTGTGTGTGAATGTCATTTTACACCTTGTAAAAGATTGTGACAACCACTCGCGAGTACTCGATTACTCGTGAGTAATTTCTGTGCGAGTACTCGAGTGGAGAAGCACTAGCGCGATGTATACATACATGTACGTATGTTTCCGAGTACGTTTGTCTCAAAACTTTGATTAATTAAAAAATATCTTCGTGCATCAAAAATCCCCGTTTGTTTCTCTAACATTGACTGCATTTGTTATTTACTCTTGCTTTGTTCACAACAAACAACTAAGTAATTAAAAAGTACTCGACTACAACTCTGTTCTTTAATTACTGACATTTTCTTGTAAAAGACTGGTGGATTGGCAAAAGATTTAAAGATTTTTTAATTTATTTTTAACATGGAGCTGCCCGGGTAGCAATTCATTTTAGTACAGTTTAACCCCTTTCCTATGAGACTTTTTAGTGGCAAGTCAGTGGTACGTGCCAAATCACTTCAGTTGCAGTGCCTTGAATGATTCTGTCCATGTACAGGGAATTTCACTTCTGCAGTTGGTTAATGAACATGTGGCTTTGCATGTGTCAGTGTAGACTCGGCATGACCTAGTTAACCTACAGTTTTCGTATAGCATTCTTTGGAGTGATTTGCAGTGCCAGGCACATTTAAGGCAACTTTTAAAGTGCATTGGAGAGTAAACAAGAGGAAGGGTTAAAGGAGTGTAATAAAATCTGACGCACACTGTCTTCCTACATGTAGATCATCAAAATTAGGTTTCATATTGTTTGCTAGCCCTTATGAATTCAAAGATCCCTGTAACAGAAATATGGGCAAGGTACATGTATGTAAGGTAAGCGATATGGGCAAGGTAAAGTACTTTTTCAGCTTGAAGTAACAAAAGATGTCATCTCATTGTCTTCTGTAAAATCCAAAGAAACCTGAAACTGATCATAAAATGCCTTTGTTATTGGTTAACAGCAGTAATTTAGACTTTGGTCACTCCATCCGTTGGTTGTCCATAGTGCATACTGGGGAAGTTTGCTATTACAACTAATTAGAATTAAGACCCGGTGATACCAAATAGACCATGGATCAATATTTTCACATTGTTCTCTTACTCTTGGACTTAATGATGTAGTTCCCTCGAGTTAATTAACTCTAACCTGAGAGTGATTTGATGGGAACCGTACCCATCCTTGCAAATTCCAAAACCATAATGTTAAACTCTACACTTAAAGGTAAGATACACCATTGGTAATTGGGCCTGGACACTTTAATGCCTGAGCCGAAGGCGATGGCATTAACAACAATGTCCAGGCCCATGGGCCAGTTTTAAACAGACGTTCAATACCGCCCAACCACATATTCATTCCCATTCATAAATACCTTTTTGATCAAAAAATCTAATCTTTTCGGTTCAAAAGTCAAAACAAGTCAAAGATTGATTAAAACTTTCTAACAATTGTGTTCAACAACTTCTCTTCATGTTTCTCAAAACACCCCTCCAGCTATATAATGGAGCAGCCAACTCGCGATTAAGACGTAAACAACTCATTTTATGAACTTTATGGCGTGCGTCGCGCGTATTGCACGATGGCGCGCAGATGCAGCTGTGACGAATGCGTTGTGAATTTTGAACCATAAATACCGACTCACTGGAAAGTATGGCGCATGCCTTGTGAGTTTTCAACCAATAAAAGTGACAAGATTTCAGGGAGCGTCCAAATTTCCTGTGACATCGGAGAATTGTTTAAAACTGGCCCTGGTTTTTTATCATCTGTTTAAAACCGACCACCTGACAGGCTCTTGACCTTTGGGAATGGGTTAGCTGTCTTAGGTATTTATGGATGGAATTTACTGTAAAGATTCATCAGCACGTATGTGTTTTGAGTTGACAGGCAGTGAGCAGTAGTGCTGGGCGAGTAGTGATTTTGTCCACTTGAGTACTCGCAAAGAAATTACTCATGAGTAATCAAGTACTCGCGAGTAGTTGTCACAATTTTCACAATATGTAAAATTATGATCAAACACGTGTTTATCACCATGTGTTTTCATTTAAAGCATAACGGTACTAATTTCAATAAATTCAAACTACATGTATGTATATTAACGTCCAAGGCCCGTCACAAACATGCAAGATAAAAATCCCTTTGACTGATTACGTTGTCTTCGTTGT
The DNA here is from genome assembly GCA_037893245.1 of Crossaster papposus. Classification (NCBI taxonomy): domain Eukaryota; kingdom Metazoa; phylum Echinodermata; class Asteroidea; order Velatida; family Solasteridae; genus Crossaster; species Crossaster papposus. The sequence goes on along the minus strand of JBAIAA010000070.1, from coordinate 594,815 downwards.
CGCGCCTCAATAAAAAAATGAAACAATTTTCACCCAAACCAAGAACGTGGTTTTGAAACCTGATATCTGCAGGAGAAGTATGGCTTCCATTGTATAAACTTTGCAGACTGGGGATATCTCTGCAGTCGGTGATTTTTGCTACATTTTGTGTCGGCTCACTCAAAGGATTTAATAGTTCGTTGAACCTTATAATTTGGGAATACGATGTGCCATTGTAGGCGTGAAATTGTGGGGAGCGGCAAGTCAATTCATTTTGCGTCGTCCCATTACTCCCATCATACGACCATAACTTCAAAAGTACTTGTAAACAATCATCGCTCGCTAACAATCACAACTCGTATTTATTGCTACTCGGGCTGGCACGAGTTATCGAATAGTTAAAAAAAACAGCGACTAGTGCTACGAGTAGCAAAAACTAATCATGAGTGGGCGAGTACTCGAGTTACTCGCCCAGCACTAGTGAGCAGTGTTTGAAGTGAGGTTTTTACATACTGTAGCTGATGGATTAAAAATAAATTTCACGCAAACATTTGTTATCAATATTACGTGTACTGTACTGTACTGTAGTATGTACTGTACATCTACGTCTTAAACACAGAAATTGACTGTAGCGTACACATATTGATAATGCTGCATACCGGTAGGTCTACATACATGTACCTTGGAAATGGAAATAAGGAAACATTTAACCCTTGCTCTTGTTTATGCACTTCAACATACACCCCCCAAAATAACCTGTGTATTTCCTTTAGTGCACACAGCTGGAGTGAACTGGCAAGTCCCACTGCCATCCAGTCATCATGCCTGCATAGAGGGAGGGTTAAAATAAACACAACCTGATTAGCCTTTGTTTTTATTGGAGCACATTTTTGTGAGATACCGTTGTATTTAGATACAAATCATTGGGTTCCTGGCAGAAGGGCATATAAGCATTCTGACGTAAAAATCACTTTCATGAAAAATGCATGAAAATGTTCCAATATTCCCCCCACATGTATTATGAATCCAATGTTCTCTCACCCGTGTCATAAACCGTACAAATGTTATATTTGTCACACATCTGAATCAACATTGTTAGAAGCAAGTTGTTTAAAATTCCAAGGGAAATGTTTGAATTTCATTAAAATATAGGCAGTTGTTTTGCATGCCATTTTGGTGATTACGCGTTCGCGCATATGTATGTATTCCCTTCTGTCTGGCACATACAGTATGGAATATGTTTTTTTCATTGATCTTACTGGTGTTTTGGTTTAAGGACATTTTTGGTGATTGGATATTTAAAGTTAAGTTACATGTACATGTAGTTCTTTTCTTTCTATTTTAGGATTGCATGTAGCTCATGAATGCGAGTACGTGGTTTACAGCAGTTTGTGCATCTCCCTCTTCTGTCATACGGTACTTCGTGTCATGGATGAAGTCACAGGTCAACGTTAAGTTTGCATCTCGTTTGCAAGAAGCCAGAAGCTTGGTTGAGTATGGACAGCTGGAAACCCAACCCCAGGGCTCCACCTTTTATTCCCAGGAGGCGCCACAGTTTCTGTACAAGGGGTCAGTTCTTCAGAAGACTCAGCTCCAAATTCTTTCAGGTATCTGTATGCACCTGTTTTTTGTAAGCATAAGTTTGGGGGAAATTGACAAGTTACTAAAAAAAAATGTATTGTGTTGCTGTGGTGTGCAAATAGGACATTCAGTACTCGGTAGTAATGATTATTGCACTTAACCAGTTTGCGCCGGATGACGTATATAAACGCAAATATTTCCCCAAATTCAAAACGGATGACGCATAAACACGCCAAGTTCAAGTTCAGAAATGTATGTCAGCAGCGTGCAAGGCCGGAAATGCGTGGGTGTGCTTCCCGGCACTCAGCCCGAGCCCGCTTCAGATCGAGTTTCGTTAAAAATAATCCCGCCCGTCGGCTCGGCGATGTTAAAATAATCCTGGCGCGAACTGGTTAAGTAATATTGGCTACATTTGCTAATGTACATGTTTATGTAGGCATTCATACAAATAAAATATGGAAATATATTTAAAGGTAATACACCATTGGTAATTGCTTGAATTATCACGAATAGGTGGATTTGGGGGTTGTATTTGATAGTTAATATCGTTTAAAGGTAGGATACACCATTGGTAATTGCTTGAATTATCAGGAATGGGTGGAGTTGAGGAGTTGTAATTTATAGTAAACTGACCTGTCCCAAATTTTATAATCATGGATGCTGAAAAAAAGCAAGAAAATACCGCGTTCGTTTTCAACTGGTGGTTCTTACATGTATGTTGTTTAAAATTCATTTGTTTAGAACAATTACAAGATATATAGTGCAAACAATCATTATTTACATACTTTCAATATCTGCAAATGGTGTAATCCTACCATTAGTTTTTATTGCATTTGGTCAACAATGAAATGTTTGGACTGAAAAAAAAGTAGATTGAATCATCTCTATTACAAAATTAATGAGATTGTGTTGATCACCCTCATATTTATTCTCAAAAAAAAATGCAAACCAACAAAGATTCTTATGTATAGCAATTATGTATTGCAACCAAGTCCCTGCTAAGTGTACATATTTCACATACATGTATGAAGTGTCACTAGTGATTAATTTGGCAGGTGTTTTGGACTGATCAAGTACAGCTTCCGGTATAGCTGACATGTTGGCAATTTTAAAAAGCCAACCTTTGGACAAGGTGTGTATGTTACAAAAACAATCATCTTCAAAAAAAATTAGAAAACAAATTGAGACAAAATATGAAATAGTTTTTTCTTGATAATCTTGCAATTTGCATAGAAATAAGAAGCAGTTTTGGTTTATAAATACAGTAAACTAACTGTCCTTGGTCGACCATGATGCCTCAGGGATCTTGCTAAATCAACTAAATGGAGACATTGCTTTCACCACAGTAGAACCAATATCATGTTACTAATAAGCTGGCCTGTATACACACAATATTGTACACATGCAGACAGTGTACTTTCACATGCGAAAAGCATTGGCTAGTATGTAAATGACTAAATATTTCAGGAATGCAAAATGTTTTGCCAATTAATTTCAATTTGAGAATTCTTATAAGTTTAACTTGGATTTACACAGAAAAAGAGATAAAGGCATAATTGTAATTGTACAAGGCCAATTATGAATGAAATCAAAAGTTGTCAGGAAAGCGTAGAATTAGACAAAGTTTCCAAGTGTTTGCAGGGCGAATTGTTTCCATAAGTAATTTGTTCTTGTAAGAAATGATGCTGCACCAGAAAGTTGGTCCACTGTGATTTTGCATTCAACTGTACATTTGGTATACACATGTAGTCACTCAGCTACATGTAAATATGTTTTGAACATTTTCCAGTTGAACAAAAAAAACATTGTAAACAGTATTAATTATAACAAATTCAAATTAAATCATTTCAACTCCAAATGTACACCTTTTTATTTATTTTTTATATATTGCATCAAAACCAAAAAAGTATGCAGGTTGAGGAACTTGATGCGTGGATTGTTCGTACATGTACTGCAGGACACATACATACAACATGAAAAAATATTATACAAAACATAGGGGAGTCAGGTTGGCGTAGTGGTTCTTTCCTTGCCTTCTATCGCTATGACCCGGGTTCAAACCCTGCCTAGACCAATATGCGGATTGGGTTTTCAGTCCCTGCCTAATTCCGTGAGTTTTCCCAGGGATATTCTTCTGGGGTTTTGCTCCCACCTCTAAAAATGTACCTTCTTCTCATTGTCTTCTCTCTAAACGTTTCTCTCTAAACTTTGAGGATCCTTGGTTTCATTACCAGAAAGAATTAATAATAATAATAATAACAACGCTTAACCCTAACCCCCTCATTGCTTTTTCTAGAAAGTATCCTGAATCCGCTACAGTCCACCAAGTTTGGTTTGCAAAAACTGCTGGTGTCCTGAGTCCATCAGACTCCACCAGTATGCATACTGGAGATATCCTGAGTCCATCAATAATCCACCAGCAAAAGTTGATGGACTCTGGCGGATTCAGGATACCATGGTGGCATACAAAAAATTGCAGTGTGTTTATCCATAGAGTCCATCACAGTCCATCACCTAAATTTCTGAATCCTAAATCCATCAAACTTCTGCAGTAACGCTAGGCTTAAAATCCTCAATCCATCACACTCCCCCAGTTTGTTCAATATGGAGGTATCCTGAATCCGCTAAAATCCTCCAAATCAGAAAATGGATTTTGATGGACTCAGGGTGGTTAGGGTTAATGGTACATTTGGAAGACATCTTCATAGACGCATGCACACATTTCTCAATTTTTACCCTAACCTAACCCAACCCGTTTTTCCCTAATCCTTTTTCCACGAAATTTAGGATTTATGCATTTTGTACCCCACTCTAGACTGTTAAAAAAACAAAAATATTTCTCCTTCATTAAGTTAAAACCTTAGGGAGACGTCTAAATGTCTTTCTAATGTCAATGTCCCCTCATTCCCGTAAAACTTATACTAAACTGTCTCCCTAAGGGTACATTTAGCAAAATAATGCAATTTCTTGCCACAGCCTCATGTTTACAATATGTATTCGGGTGTGTGAAATTTATTCATATCTTTAAAGGTATTACCGATTCCGTTATTTTATGCAACATCCGTATTTGGGTGTGAAATACCGTACTGAATAACTGAATCACATGTAATGATATTAATTAAAGATATGGATAAATGTAATCACTGTATCCCAACCCGATGAAATGATGATGTACATGTAAATATAGTGTACAAACATAAAGGTAGGATACACCATTGGTAATTGCTTGAATTATCAGGAATACATGTAGGTGGATTTGGAGGGTTGTATTATACATGTATAGTAAATATCGTTCAACTATGAATGCCGAGAAAAAACAAAAACTATCAGCATTCGTTTTCAACCAGCGTTGATCAGTTAGTCTTGTTTTTCTTGCCGGACTGCGTTCACAATTGTTTTTGAATCAAATTCAATTTTTCAGAACAATTACAGGATATCTAGCGCAATCATTTTGCTGGATGCCTAGAATCATTACTTACATGTACTTTAAAATAAGTAAGATATTTCTTAATAATTCGGTAGTAATCATTTTCAATATCTGCAAATGGTGTATCCTACCTTTAACCAGTTCGCGTCGGATGACGTATATAAACGCAAAAATTTCCCCAAATTCAAAACGGATGATGCATAAACACGCCAAGTTCAAGTTCGGAAATGTATGTCAGCAGCGCGCAAGGCCGGAAATGCGTGGGTGTGCTTCCCGGCACTATCAGCCTGAACACGCTTCGGATTGAGTTTCGTTAAAAATAATCCCGCCCGTCGGCTCGGCGATGTTAAAATAATCCCGGCGCGAACTGGTTAACAACAAAGGTGTAGTTTTTTGCTTTTAAAGTTAGGAACACAACCAATTTTAAAGTCCATAAAGTAAAATTATAGCCACAATTAAATATGTTTTACTCTTAGTTTCAGGCAAGGACCGTGCTATTCAACACACAACACACACAGTACAGTGTACATGTAATTATTCCTAGCACTTCTTGTTGGATGTGTATGTTGAATCAAATTACATTTTTTGGAACAATTACAGGATATCTAGTGCAATCATTTTGCTGGACGCCTAGAATCATTATTTACTTTCAAATAATAAAGATATTTCTTAATAAATCGGTAGTAATCGTTTTCAATATCTGCAAATGGTGAATCCTTCAAAACAAAGGTGTCGTTTTTGCTTTTAAAGTTAGGAACACAACCAATTTTAAAGTCCATAAAGTAACATTATAGCCACAATTAAATATTGTTTACTCTGATTTTCAGGCAAGGACCGTGTTATACATGTACATGTAACTATTCCTAGCACTTCTAGTTGGAGTTACATGTAGGTCCATTTTTGCCTTGTTGTCTTCACACTGACAAAGTTAGCAACTTGGTTTCTGTCTAAATCACACTGATATAATGTATATCACAATACTTAGTCTCTTTAACCAGTTTGCGCCAAGATTCGGCGGGTTCAGGCCGATGGTCCTGGGAAGCACACCCACGCATTTCTGGCCTTGCTCGCTGCTGACAGACATTTTCGGCCTTGCTTGTAACAAGTTTATGCATCCTTCGTTTTGAATCTTGGGAAAACTTTGCGTGTATAAAATGTCCTCTGGTGCGAACTGGGTAATGTTGGTTTCCAAACTTGGGCAAAATATTTGTGTGCCATTCACAAGCCTTTTTGACATCTAGTTTGGCCAATTGACATAATTGAAACTGTCATTTTTTTCAGGTGCCTGTATATCAGGTGATGATCATAGGGTGTTTCAAAACAAAAGTTGCGTAATCAAGTTTTGAGGCAGGGATCTGAAAAAAAAGTACAATAAGTACCATAGATTTACTCATGACAGTGCAGTGGGTCAGTATGTAAACTGGAAAAGGAATTTTAATATTACTGAATCATTAACCCTAACTACCCCAAACCCATCAAACTCCAACTGCAGCTTTCGCTAGGTTTTGGCAGGTTTGGTACCAAACCGTAACAACTTGTTGTTAGACTTTGTTTGACTCAGTACCAAAGGCCCAGGGAGACCCTGTTGAATTCTGTGAGGTTCAGGACAGAAAGGCATGAGACTTGTCAAAATGTTAGAAATTTTGAGAATGCACAGGCATTTATACGCGAGTGACCCACATTGTCACGGCACAGTTCCTGGTCAACTGTAAGTGTATGTACACTTACACCTTGTACGTGTGTCCCCACTAAAACACATAATACCACTGGTCAGTTATCACTGTTCCAAGTCAATAAAACTTCAACTGTTGGAGTTTGGCAGGTTTAGTACTGTTAGGTTCAGTACAGTGTACCAAAAATTACTGAACATGTGTGAGCTGTTGAAGTTTGTTAGGTTTGGTATGCTTCCTAGTGCGAGAGCCTAGGGGGTTAGGGTTAATGATAATGTGTGTTTCAGCTTAAAGACTGCCATCTTTGGAATTTCAATACTTTTAATGAATTTTCCTTGTACCGGTACATGTACTGTGCATTGGAACTTGATGACCAATGTATGGAACTTGATGACCAAGTGTATTTTAATGTATTGCACATGTACTGGTACACGTACAGTATGTACAATGTACCTGTATGTCTTTAACAGTATTATGTTAAAGCATGGTAATGTAGGATACACTATTGTATCTGCTTGAATTATCAGGAATGGGTGGTTTTGGGTTTTTTTTGTTTGGGGGGGGGGGGGGGGGGGGGTTATAGTAAATAACGTTTCACTGACTTGTAGTGTACAAAGTTTTACAATCATGGATGCCGAGAAAAAGCAAGAAAAAAAACGACGTCGGGCGTCGGGCATTTTGTGTTGTTTTTTGGTGATTGCCGTCTGTAATTGTGATTCATTATTAATTATTTTAATTAATATTTTTGAACACTTACAGGATACCTAGCGCATTCATTTTGCCAGATGCCTAGAATCGTTATTTACTTTCAAATAAGATATTTCTTATTAATTCAATACAAATGGTGTATCCTACCTTTAAGGCCAAGTAATAAAAATTACATGTTGATCGTCCCCGCCCCTCCGATTTTGGACGCCGCACCGATTTTTTTGTTATTTGTTATTTAAAAAACAATCGCAAAAAATATTTAAAAAATCACACAAAAAATCAAACAAACAAATCAAACAAACAAATCAAACAAACAAATCAAACAAACAAATCAAACAAACAAATATCGGATCCCTAACTCTTATACCTATTTTCAAGTGTATCCTTCATTTTTATTGAGCAATTTCATCATCATTCTTGCATGTAGGCCTACTATTTCCACAATGCAATCGTTAAAAAATCCTCATTGTGACTATCGTATTGTGTTGAACTAAAAATATAAATCGGATGGCCGTACGTTTTATCCCACATTTATGCATGCAGCTAGACTCCATTAAAATAACTTTAAAGCAAAAGCAAGATAAGAATTACTCTTGAAAAAAATTAAAATATGTATTAAAATGGACACAGAAATACACATCACAATTACTGCATAATTTTATTATATGCACTACATACACATTCGCATCACTTTTGTACATGCACACAAGGGACCACGCTCTGTTTGCGTGACTCGCTATTCACTTGTCATTCAAGCTGTTAAATTACTGTTTGTGATATTGGCAACTTGCTTGACAAGTGGATAGAATGATATAAAATCATTTGTTGATCCACATTGCACCTTAATAACTTAAACGGCACCATAAAACCATCTTTAATATGTTATGGCAGCCATCTTAGACATGGCGGTCATCTTGAAAAAAATAACAAAAAATTGAAAAATAACAAATAATAAGAGCCTCCCTCACCGACTTTTTATAAAGTCCGGACGATCAACATTTTTTTTTTTTTGTTACTTGGCCTAACGTGTTTGATCAATAACACAAAAAGTTGCACAGGGAAGACTTATTTCAAAATACTTTTTGGCCAAATCTGGCAACACATATTTTAAGCCTGGCAATTTAACTTGGTTGAAATACCGTAAACAATTTTTGTTGACATTGTATTAGTGTTGGTTTTTCTTGATTGTCTTCCACCTTTAGTTTATTTTGGTTGGTGTTCTGATGACCACAGTAATCATCAATATCTTGTTCATTGCTGACACTGGACGAAGACTCAGGGAGGTGCAATCTGAGGGTAAGATCTGTAGCTCCAATTTGGTTGACATTGGGTATGTACATGTATGGGGATGTGTTTAGAGGTGTCATCGGGTGTCAAGTTACGTAACATTAAAGGTGACACTACTTTAAACCTTTTATCTACACAATTAAAGGTTTAATTGGGTTGATATTGGGTGTGCACATACATGTAGACAGGGATGTGTTATAGAGGGGTCATCATCAGGTTTCAAGTTACGTAACATTAAAGGTGACCCTACTTTGAAGCCTTTTATCAACACAATAAAGGTAGGGCTGGCCATTTTTTTTCTTTTTTTTTCGTAGTCGATTTTTTTTTCCTGCGATATCGCTGATATGGCGATAAAATCGGCAAAAAATTAAGGCATAAAAAAAATGTCGCCAAAGGTACGCTCAAACAGCTTTCGAACATTCCCAAAGCTTTCTGTAAGTACCGCCATGATCATCCATCAAACACGTTGTGGTGTACGTAACATTAAAGGAAACATGTAATAAGTTTTGTTTTGCTTAAATCAATAAAGTTTAATGTTGACAACAACATTATGTGTGTGGTTGTGTTTATTTTCTGTGATAAATGGGGGAAATTTTTTTTGGAAAGTTTTGGTCAAACCACTCTGCCCCTTGAAGGGAAGCCTCATTAACATAAAACCTCGCGAGGCGTATGACGAAAATCGAGGCAGAGACTCGTGCTACCCGGTCTATGGTATACTGACTGCGCGCATTGCAACAAGTGTCCGTCTTTACAGTTCTGAATCGGGGTAAAAATACAACAGTTTTCGGTCATGCTGACTATGGGTGTGTAGCTGCTAGATGTAGCAAAACTACTAAGGATGGAGTAAGCCTTCATTTTTTTCCGGCTGATCCTAAATATCGGAGGATTTGGACAGCCAAAGTAAAGCTTACCAGAGCGAAGTGGTCCGGGCCTAGTGATTTTTCGGCCCTCTGCAGCGATCATTTTGAGCGGTCGTGCTTCGACCTAGAGCGCCTAGAGGGAACCCTGTCTTTATCCTCGCTCTGGTCCGTGTCTGAATAAGAAATACTGTGATTCGAATCAGACGAATCGGTATTGTTTTTGTCGGAACTTTCACGATCGTCTTTGTGAAATTTGATTACCGTGGGTACGTACACACAACAATGGGTGCGACAAATTACCACACTAAACGTACACTAGAACTAGTTTTGCTTTTTATTCACATTTAATACACATAAATCTATTAATTTAAAACAAAAATTGCGTAATGAAAATGTTACACTGCATGTTTCCTTTAACCCTAATAGTTAGCCCTCCGGGGCATTTTGGCTAGACACCCTGCTACTCGCAGCGCGCGGAGTGCTGCAGTTGTCCAAATGACTTTGTAGCACAGTGCAGTAAGATCCATCGGGTCAAAAATTTCAAGAAATTGTTTGTCCACAAACACATTTCTTTCTGACTTTTTTAATGAATTATTTGTAATTTTCATTCCAATATTTTGCCTGCGCTGAGACCCAAACCTCATGCATTGAGCATTGAGGGTCCAACCATCGTACATGATACATGTCACAGCAACCAATGTTAATCGGAAAGAGCTTTTAAAAGTAAACATCTACACAACCATCCTTTAAAAACTGGGCAGTTTGTGTTGTTATTGTCCAGAACCAGTTTCGGGGTGGGAGGAGGGGGTTCACGTTTCTGACCCAAAAGATATTGAGCTGTTTGAGTGGAGTCGCGATTCCAGCCAGAAAGTGTTCGCCTTTTGTGGACGTGTAAAAAAACACATTGGTGTATTTGTGCTGTGTGTAATTTATGGACACACACAACGTGTATCGTACCGGTACTTTGAATGAAAACGACAGGAAAACGTTGTATGCGTACACTGTCGTGTCCAATGTAGACAACCAGGTTTTTTGAGGAAATGGTAAGAAATTAGGTTGGTTTCCTTTCAATCATATGTTTGAAATAAAATAAGTAAAAAAATCAAAAACATGCAATTTTCGGGACTTCAGGCTCATGAGCCTGAACATTGTTAATGGCCTTGCCTTCGGCTCAGGCATTAACACGTACGTCCAGGCCCATGAGCCAATTTTAAACCGGCAACCCCAATTTTTTTTCCTTTAACCCAGTAACCCCCTAGTGGTTCCTCAGGCTCAATCCAACAGAGTCCAACTGAACCTACATGTATATAACTTTACTACTCAATCCAGCACAGTTTAACTCGCCAAGTTCTTGGGTACCTAAATGACATGCCTGCTTAATCCAACAGGATCCGACTGTGTTTAATATTCGTATTTGCTGTTGGATCCAACAGAGTCCAACATGGTGTTAAATAATAGTTACGATGTGGTAACCCAACAGAATGCGATTCTGAATTCGTTTCAAAATATATAGCAAATGGCTTGCCTGCTAAATCCAACAGGTTCCAATGAAAATATCAACTGGTTGGATCCTGTTGGATTCAGCAGGGTTAGGATTAGTCAATAATCCATTCAATTGGCAAACGATGTACCCTACACTAGAGTCTTGCTCATCATTATTTGCTTTATTTACTAGGAGGAGTTCAAGACGGAGTGGTGGAGGCTGATTTGGTTCCCAATGGCAACAGATTTGATAAACTTCCCCGTCAATTGGAAATAGAGGTTCTCTCCAGTGACAAGAAGGCTGCAATATCTGTAGGAGGTACTCAGGTAATGTTTGATTTTATCTGCAATACCCAGGGAAGCTAATAGCGACTACTTACTGAAAAATAAACCATGTTATATATTTGTTTACTATACCTCATACATATTCAGTTGCAGAATTTTAGGAGCTTGGAAAAATGCTGACTAACATTACGTGTACTGCATTTGTTCATTTGTAACTTGGGCGATTATGATTGCATCGTAAAGTGCATGCATGGTAGATTAGTGCACGGGTTAACCGTGCGCTAGTCTACTATGCAATATTTGAATATGCATGTGTGCGTGAATACTAGCATGCGCACAAGGCAAACATTAGAAATAGCGAGTGGCATGTAAAGGCCCAGTCACACCTGGCTTGCGACCAGGTTACAACCTAGCTGCAACCGAAAAATGTTGCAATCCTGGGCAAATCGTACAAAGAGCGTGCGACTGGTCGCAGAGGTCGTGGGTCATCGCCAAAGCAAAATCAGTTGCAGCAAGGTTGATGGTCATGTTCAAACTTCTGACCTCCGATTCCAAATCATAAGAGGTTGCAGACAGGTCTTACATGGTCGTACCACCAGTCGTGCATGCTCGCACCACCAGTCGTGGATGACCGCGGGTCCCACAGTCACTGGATTAGTCGTGCAACTGGTTGTTGGTATGTACACGACTGATCGTGCGAGTGGTCGCAGGTATACAAGATTGATCGTACGATCAATCGTGGGTACCTAGGACTAGAGTCGCACGATTAGCTACACTGTACGACTGATTTTGCGATCAATCTTCTCCAATCGCTTGTGATCGCATGATGTGCCACCAATCGTACGTACCAGTCCTAAGAGCAATCACAACATACGACCGCTATGCGGAGATCGTCGCAAACATTGGCGCAAACATTGGCGATTGGTTGTATCTCTCTCTGCCAAATCGCACCATTTGTACGATCCAGAAATCGTACGATCCAGTGTGACTGGGTCTTAATGGTGAATCGACCAGTGAGAATTTGGCTTTCGATCATGAATATAAAAACTATGAGGTAAAGTTGGATTTCGAAATCGAGAAGCACATGTACCAGAAGCACATGTACCCGAAGCACATGTACCCGAAGCACATGTACCCGAAGCACATGTACCCGAAGCACATGTACCCGAAGCACATGTACCCGAAGCACATGTACCCGAAGCACATGTACCCGAAGCACATGTACCAGAAGCACATGTACCAGAAGCACATGTACTTACATGTGCTCCGCTGTTACATGGATTATGGATCGTGGATCTTTCTTTATACACAAAATATGGACAATACATTGTATGCTGCTTCCACACTTGAGAGATGAGTACAAATTCTTCTTGGTACATTTCTTTGCACATGCTACAGGTAGTGGAAGAGGAAGAAAAAGATGTTGGGCGAGGGATTCACATCTTAGTTTTGAACCAAGCCACTGGTAGCATCATGGCTAGACGTGTTTTTGATACCTATGTGGCACATGAAGATGAGGCTATGGTATTGTTTCTGAATATGGTGTCCGATGGCAGGATAATGATATTCACCATTAAGGTAAGTGGCTATTTTATAGTCCCAACGGGGGCATACAAATACCTAGTTGGAGCTAGTGCTGAAACTGACCCTCCAGGTTTGGTTCAGGTTCAGGTTCAGGTTCGGACTTTTTTTTATTGGAAGTTGACAAACTAGTTTCTGAGGCGAAACTGAGGGAACTAGTTTGTCAATTTCTAATACTTAAAATATCAACTACCCACCCAAAATAAACCATGTTATATTTGTTTTATTATGTGTTTTATTATTATTATTTACATTTTTTGTCTTGACCAGTTTGCGCCAGAGGACGTATATATACGCACAATTTTCCAGAGATTCAAAATGGATGACAAATAAACACGTCCCGAGCATGGCCCCCAAAATTGTTTACTATCCACGGATGACGCGTTAATTCGTCGGGCACAGCAGTTTAATTCCGCGCTGGACGTGTATACACTGCAAAGGTTTCCTTGGTTGACGTGTATTTACGTCAAAAGTTACCCGGCAGCGCTGCGAAGGACGGGTATACACGACTGACTTCTATGGCATACACGCGGTGGACGTGAATATACGTCGACGTTGCCAAGCATGCTTCGTTGCGTCAGCTGTTCCTTAGTCTCCATTGAAATTTTTGAAAGGGTGCTTTTCTGCTGGGCTTGCAAATATTTGTGTATATTACTAGCGTATAATTGTTCCCGACCCGGTGTGTAGTTCCAGGAATGACGTATATAGACGCGTCAGATTTTATGGCGGGTAGGGGTTGACGTAATATGACGCCCTGGCTGCAGAGAAGGTAATTGATCAGAATTGTTTTGGCTGGATCAGAACCGAATGAAAATATGTGTTATACAAAGTTCTCTGAGCTGACTTCCATTTCATACGCACCTGATGCATTCTCAAGTCCAGTAGTGAGATCCTGAAGTTCTGCTTTACTGCCTCTCATGGGGTCGATATCATCAGCTAAACGCAGATTGCAGAGAGGTCGTCCTCCGATGGATATGGAGATATGGAGATATGGAAGTCGTGTAGTTTTCCGTATTGAACAGTAAAAGGGGACAGCCTTGTTGAACTCCAACTGTTGTTAAAAACTCTCCAAAGTTGTTGTTAAGTAGAACTGCACTGATTAAGTCTTTATAGAGTGCTTAGATGACTTGAATGAGGTTATTGTCAGTTAAATTTTTTCATTACTTACCAAAATCCTTGGTGCCAGATGTGGTCGAAGTCAATAAAGTTGTGGTAGATGTTGCGCTGGTGTTGGAGGTGCTCTTCGATACTCAATCTGTTGAAGATCTGTTCTGAGGTGCTCCTCTTTAATCTAAGCCTGTTCCGCTGCCAGGATTTCTTCGGCCTTTCCTCGGAGTCTGTTCAGAAGTATCGTGAGCATTACTTTACTGGGATGGCTGACTAGGCTGATGGTTCTGTAATTCTGGCAGAGTCTTAAGTTACCTTTCTTGGGAAGGGATATTATCAAGAATTTAGTCCAATCCTTTGGACATTGCTTTTCTTTCCATATTTTCTGACATATGGATGTTATTACCTTGATGAGTTCTAGCACTCCATGTTTTCTAGAGCTCTGCTCGAATGTTGTCAACATCTGGTGACCTGCCTCTCTTGAGCAAGCGCACAGCCTCCTCTACTTTTTTTTGAAGTAGTGCATCCTCGGGTCCTCTATAAGTGTTGGTGGCATTATCCAGTATACTGGTGTCAGGTCTGAGCTCGAGGTTGTAGAGTTCATCACAGTACATGTACTCAGTCCCTCTTCTGATTAGTGCTGTCTCTTCTGTGAGAGATCCTCTTTTATCCTCAATGACAGCAGACCTGGGTTGTTGTGATCTTGTCAGCATCTTTAGTGTGTCAAGGCTGCCTTGCAACACCATATGGCAAACTGCACACAAACTGTTGAACTCTTGTACTGGAGGTATGCCTAACCCAGTGTAAAAACAAAAGTAAATTTAGGGGTCTAGTACCCATCCTAACAGATTCCAACCAAACCTGGTGTTGGAGTTTGACTGGATTGTGAATGTTGAGGTAAAAGTTGATTTTTTTTCTGTTTTGGTTTTGATTTACCCCTTGGTTTTTCAGTTTCTGTGTAGAATAGTATAGGAAATATCATCTATTTCTCATTTTTTCTAGCCTAGTTTTCTCTTCTTCTTTTTTTATTAGTAGCTACTCAAAGTCTTCCTTGGCTTTTATTTTTATTTTTGTGTGATTAAATGTCCTGCACTTTTCCACAGGATGAGGGTACATTTCAGCTGAAGGAGTCAGCGCGTGCATTTCTGAAGACCCTTGGGAGTAGAGATGCTGATACGATGGGCTGGCGAGATACTTGGGCGTTTGTCACTCAGAAACAGAAGAAGCATGGTGAGTAGGCAAAAGGCTTCTGTCTTCAGGTTAGCCAGGTATGGATGGCCACCTAATCCTAGCCTTTTGTCAAGGCCATCGTATCTATAATCAACTGGCGTGGCAAATTTGTGATGCGCTAAGCAACGAGAGCCGGAGACCACAGAACTCGTGGTGCAGCCACAGGGCCTTTTCCCAATTGTCTTATGTTTTTCTTTATTTTTTGATTGTTGCTAAAACCAATCACAAACGTGGATGCCAGCAACATTGACTTACATGTATGCAAATTACAAATGCGCCACACAACTAGGGTTGTTTTCTGAACCCCAGCTATGAGGCTCCATCATGGGCTCTGTCAGCCTAAACAGAGAGGAAGCTAAAGTTTGGAAAACAGCCTAAAATGGCCACCAACTAATGGTGAATTTGTGGTTGACAACTTGTATGATCGATTTGAATGAATTATGCCACACAAAAACAACAAATTCTAGATTGTAAACCCTTACTGTGTCGGGGATTGAAAAAAGCTGTTAAAGGGAGCTATATATTCTTCAGTCTTGCCACCTGATATGGTAACAATTCTTTATTTCAACATTTCCAAGCAAATGCATCGACTTATAGACCTGTAACGATAACGTGGCGATAAACTTCGCCATGTTTTCTACAAACTCGGCTATCTAGCCGTGTGTTGGCGGTTTAATTCACAATCTCTTTGTTCGGGGGGCGCTAGTCAAGAGCCACAAATCTGTAATTTCCATGTGCCCGGGGATCACGCCCACAGTCACGATATTAAGTAACATGTATATAAAATGGCTGACTGCAAAAGCGAAGAAACTTGTTTAACTCAAACTCAGTATACCTCCAACGTTTTATCCATTCCCTGAGAGTTGACTTGAAACAAGAGTTGACTGTATCTGCTCTATCACAGGTCATGCATTCGCAGAGATGCACAACAAAGCAGCTGACATAAACCACTGGGGATCTCCAGTCATACTTAAAACTACCATCAACCTTGTGTCAGTCAAAGGTAGGTTCAGAGTCGATTCCTACTTAATATTTCGCTGATTATTCTTCCCTCTTTACTTGCAAAATCAATGTGTCTAACTTCCATGTGTTGAGTCTGTGCAATGTGTGCATATCTGCATACTAGAATACATGTATACGTGCATATTCATAGCTTATTGTCTTATGTAGGTGTTTTGCTCTATGCTTTGTGCTTTACAAGTCTACTGCACAACACGTGTACATTTCAGGAATAAGACCCACTTGGTGTTTTAAGCCCTTTCACACTACACAAAAAAACTCTCAAGGTTTGGGAAAGTTTACAAATGCCCCTCGTGTGAAAGGTGAGAGTCACCGACGTCCCTTGACAAATTCTCTCAAACATTGAGAAATTTTGTAGAAGGTCAAGACCTACATGTACGACAACATCTTTCGCTAGCTGAAGATTTCTCAAAGATGCTCACGAACCCGTCGTGTAAACTGAAATGACGACGTCCCTTGAGAAGACGGCCCCTATGCGCATGAGCGTACACCTTCCATTCGCGACATTCGCTTCACGCACACGCTGCACGCGTTCTAAAGATGAAGCGGGTGAGGGCTTTGACAATTTTGTGCGCCACTGGTACTTGTATAATGATCCACTTCATGTCCAGTAGTGATGTGATAACCAGCAAAATTTGATTGGTCGTCTCATCAAGGGACGTCAAACAACTTTTGGGCTTTTTTGCTGTGCAAAAGCTTTTTGTAAATTTGTTGGCTGGTTGCCAAACATCGTTGCTCGTCAGTGGAGTCTCAAACCTTGAGAGGTTTGTTGCGTCGTGTGAAAAGGGCTTTATTTTTGTTTATTTTACCTTTGAGTACAGTACTGACTAACTCATATAAATGTATGACTTTCAGAAAGTGAATGCAATTGGCCAGATACAGAAGCCAATCAAAGGAGACGAAGCTTCTGTGATCAACTGGAAGGATATGGCAGTCTGTGTTCTTGTGATGCACCAGCTCCAATTGAAATGAGACCAGAACAAGTGAGTGACATTCAGAATGCTGGCCAAAACTTCAGTTTATAATTTTTTCAAGACATTTAGTTCAACCAACTTTGCTGTTTTGGACAAATAGGGTCAAAACATTGTGTGTGTTCATTCTTTCTTTCAGCTCAAGAACAATAGCATGTGGAATATTCCAGTTGTTATAATTGCCAGTAATAGACCAAACTACTTGTATCGTATGCTGAGGTCACTTCTCTCCGCTCATGGAGGTAAGTAATATTTCTTATATTGGAGATACATTGAAACGAATGTACAAGAGTTTGGGTCCATTATGACTCGGAAGATAATCTTATTTCATCTAATGCTCTCATTGTATGAAAATAAAGTTTGATACTTGGTTTTGTTTTTATTATTTGTGGGTACCAGTAGGTCAATAATGACTCACAAACTAACAGACAGATCTGCGTTGAGTTTCTGGAAACTGAGTAGCAGTTAATAACAGTACATTAACCTCCTAAATAGCCGTCCAAGTCTAGCAGACATGTTACATTTTTAGTATTGTCGGGGCTGGATTTTGCTTTGCGACTGAAGCAACTCGCCCGGCCGCTGTTCCTGACCTTTCAAACATATGACTGTTATGATTGCATGAGGTCCATCTTCTTCCTTGTTTCTTATTTTACTTTCCATTAATTTTTTGTGTGATGATGCAAATTTAAACAATTCCAAATTTACTCAAGCCAGTAAATGTGTAAAACAGAAAGTCAATATCAGCGCCATCTTGGTGGAGTAGCAGATTTCTGCCTCTATTGTTTAGAATATAAAAACAATGTTTACCGGACCCAGACGCGGCAGTTTGGTTCACAAACATCAACTCCAGCAGGCCCAGGACGGCAGTCCGTGGGTAGCACACCCACACACGCCAGCCATTTACACGTGCCAGATATTTTCGGCTTTGCTCAGAGTTGCTCGTGGCGTGTTTATCAGTCATCCCTTTTAAGTTTTTGAAAATGTTTGCATGTCCGAACCCAGACGCGGGATTATTTTTTACGAACATCAACCCCAGCAGGCCTAGGCCGGCTGTCCGTGGGTAGCACACCCACACACGCCAGCCATGTACACATGCCAGAAATTTCCGGCAGTTGCTTGTTTCGTGTTAGTCATCCATTTTAAATTTTGGAAAAATTGTGCATGTACATACACATCCTCAGGCGCGAACTGGTTACGGAAGTCTTAAAACAGACTATCCCATCCTCTGGTACATACATGTGTATCACATTAACAAGGAACGGCGTGCGTAAAACCAGTGTAATTGCATGCACCCTGTCAAAGGGATATCATTGTGAGTTGAAAAAGTGCCTTCTTTGACCTCTGTTGGCACCCAGAGGTCAACACAACACGAACACGAAACAAGTGAAGCTAGATTAATGTGCATGCTGACTGCTTCCTCATCCCAATACGCTGCTCACTTTGCTGCTGCTAGGTAACCATCATTTGCAAATGAGGTTTGTTTGCACGGAAATAGGTCTTGACAAGAATGTTTTTCAGTATGCTTGGAAATACTGGGCCCTGCCTAAATCCGTGGGTTTTCCCGAGGAAATTCTTTTCTTCCCACCTCTAAAACTGTACCTTCTTCTCATTTTCTTCTCTCTACAGGTTTTTTCAGGTTTGGGAGCTACAGTGCCTACAGTGCTTTTGAGGGGTTTTTGGTTTTATTACCAGAAATAATGAATAATAATAATAAAACTTAATGATAATAATAATAATCTTGTTTTTCCAAATATTTTCCAGTAAATCCCAAAATGATTAATGTCTTCATTGATGGCTACTTTGAAGAACCACTGGAGGTGACCAGACTATTTGACCTCAAGGGAATACAGCATACACCAATAGGATCCAAGGCCGGTCGGATAAGCCAACACTACAAGGCTAGCCTTACGGCTACATTCTCTATGTATCCGGTATGTACACAGTCAAGGCTGGTCATATAAGCCAACACTACCATGCTAGCCTTACGGCTACATTATCAATGTATCCGGTATGTACACAGTCAAGGCTGGTCAGATAAGCCAACACTACAAGGCTAGCCTTACGGCTACATTTTCTATGTATCTTTATGTACACAGTCAAGGCTGGTCAGATAAGCCACCAATACAAGGCTAGCCTTACAGCTACTTGTTCTACATGTATGTATACAGTATGCACAGTCAAGGCTGGTCACATAAGCCAACACTACAAGGGTACATTTACGGCTACATTCTCTATGCATCTTTATGTACACAGTCAAGGCTAGTCAGATATAAAGCCAACACTATAAAGCCAACACTATAAAGCTTACCTTACAGCTGCATCAACTATGTACCTGATATCTACCTGGTACAGAGTGTATGTACCTGGTATGTACACAGTCAAGGCTAATCAGATAAGCCAACATAAAAAGGCTAGCCTCACTTTTACTTGCTCTATGTACCCAGTATAGAGTCAAGGCTGGTCAGATATCCAAACAGTATAAGGCTAGCCTGATTGCTATGTTTAAAATGGTATTTAGAGGCCAGACTCGCCATAAACTGTTTTTGTTGGACAAACTTTAGTGTCTTTCTTCAACTGTGGAGGTTGGACATTTTCATTTTATCAGTGTGATATGTACTCTATTTGTCTCTTTTTTAACATTTTAAATATTTTTGTGAATGTTTTCCAAAGAACATATTTCTCTCCTGTCGCATATAATGTATTACACAATATGTTATCACAATAAGTATTTTGTAGTCTTTCAAGGTGAAGCGACTAATTTTATTACCTGCAGTATCCAAAATTATGTCCCCCAAAATTGCGAGGCCAGCCTTGAAATGTGTGAATTGCCTGTAGCTGTAAGAACTTGTGTAGTTTAGAGACCCAGCTTCCAATAATGGCTTGGTAAATGTCCTGATGAAGAGGCTATGCTTTCACTGACAGCTTTTAAATATTTGTCATGTATATGGTATCGGATGTATAATGCAAAACATTTCTATTAAATAGTAACTATGACATTAATTTTCATGTTTTATTTTTTCTTCATCAGAATGCCAAGTATGCAATTATTTTGGAGGAAGATCTAGACGTTTCAGAAGACATATTTAGGTAAGATGTTTGCAGAGTTTTGCCAAAATTTATCAGTAAAAAATATGTTTTGGGTTGTGTATTCCGTTGGAGACAATGATGGACACACAGGAGCTTCAGCTGATTTCAGGATTTGTGCAGCATATCTGTTGTGCAACTGCAATTTTTTTTTTAAATAGCTGCACGGTTTCAACAACTTTGACAAGAGCAGTCATTTGCTTATTGTCTGGTATCATTATAGGGCCAATAAGTTGTTCAATTACAGTTGCTGTGTGCGTCATTTCAAAAACGGAAGGTTTTTTTTGTTCCTAATTTGTACATCACAACTCGCTCCAGATTTGCCATTATTGGTTCAAGACTCATGCGTGTACTCGGGCACTGTAACCTTCTTAAAACAAAGTTTCATAAGTTGCACAAACAGAAGTTGCACAGCCACCAAAAGTTTCACAGCCACCAACAGTTGCACAGCCACCAACAGTTGCACAACACAGTTGGACCTGGATCTGGATAGTTATACAAAACGGATACCTGCATCACATCGGAGTTTATGACCTATGATTTCTAACGACTGGACTAAAGCAGAAAATTAATTTGAGGTGGTTCTTTACTGCAGATTTGAAGCTATCGTAATTAGTGATATCTAGAATTGAGTGTGGTAGGCTGTTCCAGTGTGGGAGTTCAGGAGAAAAGGCTATTGGCGTAAACTGCTGAGCTGACTTGGATTTGCATGTAGGCAAGTGGATGCCGTCGTCTTGTCTGTCGTGTTGGTTTGGTTTAGTAAGGTGGTTCATGTAATCAATGTCAACAAGGTTTTGGGTTATTCTAAACATTATGTTAACTCTGATGGAGAGACGACACGCTTTGAGGCTTAACAACTCCAACTGGTTTAGCAACTGGGTCACACTTGCCTCTCTAGAATAGTTGTTAAAGTCTCGCTGCAGAATGCTGTATCATATCATATGACTTTCCATGTTGATAAATGGGATCAAGGCTGATGAACCGTAGACCAATTTACATGTAGGTTGGACAAGGGACTGGTACAAACGAGACTTAACATCGATAAAACAGGCTTTGAAATTTCTTCTGATGACTCCCAAGATTTTCTAACAGCTGCTGGTGACATTATATGATCTTTCCACTTTAGGTTGTCGCCAAACTTCAGTCCAAGGTAAGGATGGGATTTGGTGATTTGAAGAACATTATCACAAAGCTTATACTAAGTACATGTACATTTGACAGATTTATTGGATGTAAAATTCATGATGAAATACTTGTTGGTATTAAATAACATCTGCCAATCCAGGCTCCATGGAGACAAAGCATCAAGGTCTGACTGCAGGAGGACGGCATTCTCTGCTTAATGTTTCGCCTAAACAAAGTTTGGGAGGCAATTATCAGTCTTAAATTCTGTATTACCGTATGACTGTATTTCCGTGTGTGCACATGTTAAGGTTTCAGGTTAAGTTTGTGAACAATTGTTTGTAACTTCTTCATGCTTTAATGGGTTTGGATGAAACTAGATTCAATGACCCTTGGGTGGGAAGACACCATTCTTCCTTGGACTACTGAGGTCAAAGGTCATGTGGGGGTAATTGAAGGTCATTGTTAAAATATGCTTCAAATATGTTTCTTTGTCTGTAGAATTTGCTGGATTTTGTATAATTATAACTTAGATGGAGTATCCTTGGGTGGGGGTTCATCAAAACTCATTCGAAAAATTATTTTTTTTACAAATGAAAAAAAACCTACAAAACATACAGGCATCGACCACGAAACAAGACAACATTTATCATCTGAGGATCACTTTTTTTGTATATATTTCATCATTGGTACCGGAGGTGATGATTGATTTCTAAATAATATCAACTGCCTGTATATTTGTTGGTGTATCCAAATGCTATATTCTAATACTGGAAGTTAGTTAAATTAATACATTGTACCTTTGTGTAGTATGTACACGTACATGTACCATGTGCCCTCTGTTTGCATCTATATTCAAATGTGCCTGGCGGTATGTGCATGCATCGTGTTTTACATAAATTTGGTTAAGAGGCGACATCAGAGGTCACATAATTCAAAGGTGGTATGACCTGTGGCGTCACTCCTCAACCAAATTCTATGCAAAACACGATGTGTGCGCATATCGGCGGGCACATTTGAATATAGATGTAAACAGAGGGCTCATGGTCTATATGTTTTGTAGATGAAACAGGATTAAATTCATAACTGAAATGAACAAACCCAATGACATACTTTTGTGCCTAATAACCCTGTATTTCTATAAAAACAAAAATGCCAAATATATATGTAGTTAATATTCAAATATGAAAGTTGTTTGTTGTTTGTTTATTGTTTTCAGCTATTTTAGTCAGACAAGTTACCTACTTGAAAAGGATGCCAGCCTGTATTGTATATCAGCCTGGAATGACCTGGTGAGTAGGCCAGACTTTGTAGTTTACTTTCCTCGTGGTGTAATTCCGTAGCATCACAAACAAATCTACCATTTTGTGTATCAGTGTTCTTCATGAGAAGTTTTGCCCCGGTTGGTTATGCTCTTAAGCCGTGTACCCATTGGACTTTTCTGTAGAATGACAAAATTCCATCTAATGGGAACGCGCTGTAGGTTAACGTCTCTGTCTTATGTACCGTGGCGGTGATGTAACATTTCTCAGGCCAAAAGTGGTCGCAGTAAGTTTGTGGTCGCAGTAAGTTATCAGGGACGCTGAAAAGTCCAATGGGAACAGCCTCGCCCTGTAGAAGTACCGCGACCACGCGTAGACTGCTTTGTCTTGAGGTCAAATGTGACATTGTGTGACATTCTGCCAGTCTTGCGCGGTTAACCAGTTCGCGCCGGAGGACGTATATACACTTAAAGTTTTCCCCAGATTCAAAACGGATGACGCATAAACATGTCACGATAAAGGCTTGAAATGTCTGTCAGCAGTGAGCAAGGTCGGAAATGCTTAGGTGTGCTTCCCGCTACCATCGGCCTGAACCCGCCTCAAATCGAGTTTCGTTAAAAATAATCCCCTACCTCGGCTCTGTGATTTTAAAATAATCCCTGCGCGAACTGGTTAAATTCCCACTTTGACGATTTCTTTGGTCACTTTGAAATTTATGCAAATTTACCTAATTAGTTTCTCTTGTGGTTTATTTGAGCAATATCAAAAAAGTTATATTCAAAGGTTCTATTCAACGGTGAATAGAACTGACCAATCAGATGGCGAGAATCTATATAGGTGTTGTATAACCAAAATAATGAATGTTTTACGTTCGTGTGATGGAAAGAATAATTTTATTCATTGACAGATGGAATGTTCCAATAGAATATTTCATCTGTCGCTTCATGACATTATTCTTACTATCACACTCACAAACATTTATTAAGCCTAAAACAAAAGTTCTGGTTCTGATTACATGCCTTACAAAAATCGGGTTGGTAGGTCGGAAAAGTTTTCATTTTTTGTGCTGATTGAATGGGGTGTGCGAGCAGTATCACACTACACTGGTGAATGTAATGCGGCTTTATAAACATGGTCACATGTATCGTGCTCCAGTCCAAATGTTTCTATTTTTGCTATGAAAACCATACAAAAAATTGACAAAAAAAGTAGTACAAACTTGACTAAACTAATGTCAACATATTTATGGTCAATAATTCCTAAAAATAATGAAGAGTTTAGGTTGTGCACACCACCATGCATAACGATAGCCACGGCGAACACTGCCGTTTATCGCATAGTAAGCATGCGGGATGTACTTTCTGTGGCAGGCTATTAATCTTGTGTTGCGGCAGGAAATGTCAGGGGAAAAAGCTGCATCGAGTACCAGCGGTAAAAGCTCAAAATAAATTCATGAATACAGGAAATGCATACTTAGACCGATCAAGGACCGATCAAGTTTTGCAGATTAACTTGCAGAAGTCTTCTTTTTCCATCGATGTTTACTTGGCATTTTTAAGACGTCAGATCCAACCAGCTAAAGTGCACTCGGCAGTAATTTTACACAGCAGCTGTTTTGTTCGACTATGTGCATAGACTGGTTGCCCCATTTCTATCATGCCTTCTTTAGCACTTTTAATGGGCATGCAGCGGGAGCTAGGACTTGTTGCATTGACCATTACGCACATGTTTTCATCACTGTGATTGCGCACGAAAAGGAACTTGGAAAAAAAGGTTATTTTGAAAAAAAAATTGCGAATGTACATGAGTATTATAAAAGCAAACAAATTACACGATAAGTGTTACTGGGTACTGCATTACACAACACACAGGACCTCCAGCTTTACGTCCCTTCCGAAGGACGAAGCAATAGTGGTTTAATTGCCTTGCTTAAGGACACACGTGTCGACACCGGGACTCGAACTCACGCTCTGCGGAACAGAAAACCGGGTTCTTAACCGCCCAACCACGACACCCCACAATAATTTGTTCGATAAAAAAGTTAGGGTGGAGGCCGTAAAATTAAGGTCGGTCGGGTAACCAGAAGCAGAACTATTTTTTTGTTGCCTTATTTGTTTACTATAAAATACACATACAAATCCCCTAATCCAACCAAAGCAAATGTTGTGTACTGCTTTTAAACTATCTCACTGTAATCCATTTCTTCACCAAGAGCAAAGAATTGAATGCCTTTTTAATTTCTTTTTTTAACTTGTTAGGGTTATGATCATACAGTTCATGACCCTGCTCTGCTGTACCGTGTAGAAGGTATGCCTGGTCTTGGCTGGTTGCTGAAGAGGTCATTGTATAAGGAGGAGCTAGAACCCAACTGGCCCACACCAGAAAAGGTACGTCTTGGGTTAGCCTGAATCATAACATGTGTTATGGGTCTTATCTAGGTTTGGACGGTTCCAAAATTTCTGTAGCCAGTTTCGGTTCTCTAAAAGGAACTTGTTCAAATTAAAAAGTAAATAGTGTGTATGTCGTTAGTGGATTTCGACGTGCAATGCAAATCATGTTATTTCACTCAATCATTTGTTGTAGATGTATGTATTGGGTTTCACTTTTAAATGTAACTTTTTCCTGTGAAACTATGGATTTTGTGTTATTAAACGCAAGCTTAAGCCATGTTCGCACTGGACGTTTTTGGGGAAGGTTTTACTAAGGCGATGGTAAAATTAAAAAATGGTCAAATGTTACCACTGTTCGCACTTGGACTTTCGACACGGGAAACTTTTACCAAGACTGCGGGAGAAGTAGCAGAGCTGTCATTATAATGACTCATGAGGGCGCTTTGCATGACCTTTCTGCATTCACCCCGGTGTACCCAATTCGCGCGCGTTTTTTGTCCGATTAATCATTGACGCCATGGTTGACACTAGTAGTACAACTACTTCACGCTCTTTTCTGTTGTTCTTTTCGCAAAACCACATGCGAATGTGATCACGATGCGATGTGCATGCATCAGCGTGCGCGCACGTAAACAATGCAAAAAGCGCATGCGCGGTGTCTTGTGTAGCATGAAATTGCACTAGGGGGCCAGATGTTTGTTTTCCTTAGCCGCTTTTACCGACTCGCGCTGTTCGCACTGGACTTTTCTCAGGCAGCAGTTGGCTTTTCTGTTGTTCTTTTCGCAAAACCACATGCGAATGTGATCACGATGCGATGTGCATGCATCAGCGTGCGCGCACGTAAACAATGCAAAAAGCGCATGCGCGGTGTCTTGTGTAGCATGAAATCGCACTAGGGGGCCAGATGTTTGTTTTCCTTAGCCGCTTTTACCGACTCGCGCTGTTCGCACTGGACTTTTCTCAGGCAGCAGTGGGCCGGTAAAAGTAACCACTGGACTCGGGAAAAGTAACTGAGGAAAACGTCCTAGGCTGTCCGCACTGGACTTAAAATGGGAAAAGTACCCATCGTCTTGGTAAGTTTTATCAAAAAAAGTCCAGTACGAACAGGGATTTAGCATTTATTACTTTATTTTCTGTTCCTTGCCTATGATTATATACTGTGACGACCGCCATGCCGCCCGGCAAACCGTATCTCAAAAACTAACGAGCCAAATAAAAACAACTTTTTAGTTCTAGGGGTTTCTCATACATAGGCCAATTTTAACACCAAATACCATTTCAGTCTGTAAGGATTAGGTACAATGTCGAGTTGAATTGACACAGAATGATGACCCTGCCGACTCGACCCCACAACCTCCTGCTTTCCAGTGCATGTATTCTCAATTGTGTATCCTTGTGGAGACATCTCATTGTTCTCGTGTACAAAATTGTCTTAACGCCGAAGTTGTCCTATTTACTGCACATTTAAATTTCTGGGCTATTGATCCCTAACCCATTCTACCCTGGAGCTCAAAGGTCATTTTGCAACTGATTTTTAGTAAAAGTCGAAAAAAATATATTTTGTGAAACCTTGTGGAGAACTATTCATCTATTGAAATATACCCAGTGGAGACCTTTTGATTCCCATTGTCCTCATTGTCCTCAGGTCTCGACAGTAGATCGAATTTAGAATCAGACATCTTAACCCTCGACCACTAAATCTTGCCAGGGTTGGCTGGCTTGTTTTGACCTACTAAGGCTCAGGGGGAAACTTGTACTCTCACATAAAAGAAACAGAGAGTTGGGGAGGTCAATTGGAAAGACCTTCCAAATCATTGCCAACGATGCCAGACGCTCACGCAAATACACTGTTGTTTGTTGCACATTCAGAATAAAATGAGTTGTGTACATGTTTTTCACACTGTACGCACGCAAACCAGTGCGCACATTTGTGTCCTATCCACTGGGATTTCAATTGCGCAGGGAGCAGATAGCAGTACATACTGCAATCAATGTCTTGTGTGATTGAGTTTTTATAAGCATTAAATCCCTTGGACAAGCACTAAATACATAGTACAGTAGAACACCACAAGATCCACGGATTTTGTTCGGTGTATCGATCATTTTGTATAGCGATTTTTCAGCTGCCGATCCATCAGCTGCTCATTTTTCAAGATGGCGTTCGTCCTTTAAAATAGTGACTCTCTTGTGGGGCCATACTAAGTTGGTCGCCCTCTTTTGACCATTGTTTAATAGTGTCGTAGCATTTCTCACACCCTGTGCCGAGTCACAAAACCACTGTCCATTCATCTTTTTAATTCCATTGGCAGCACGACCTGGTGGTTACTTAAATAAAGACGACTTTGAACAGGTGCCGATCATTGAATATGTTATTGTATGTAAGCTTATTTATCACACCAAATTCTGAAGCAACGGTTGGCTTTTCCCTTTTATTCATCGCATAAATAATAGCCACCTGTCCCTCGGGAAATAAAAACATCCTTAACCAGTTCGCGCCAGGATTATTTTAACATCACCGAGCCGAGGTGCAGGATTATTTTTAACGAAACTCTATCCGAGGTAGGTTCAGGCCGATTGTACAGGGGTGCACACCCACGCATTTCCAGCCTTGCTTGCTGCTGACAGACATTTCCGGCCTTGCTCGTGGCGTGTTTATGCCGTGCGTCATCCGTTTTGAATCTGGGGGAAACTTTGCGTGTAAATATACGTCCTCCGGCGCGAACTGGTTAATAGCGTTTGATATCTGATAACATCAACAACAATGTTTGGTATGTTTGACACAACAATCGGCAGCCAAGTACGGTGGAATTTGTTAATCTGTTGACATTTTTTTCAACAACAATGTTTGGTATTTTTGTACACAAGAATCGGGAGCCAAGGATGGTGTTTGTTAATGCAGTGTTCAGTATAGTGACGTGCTAATGTCATGTATCTATATGTATCTACATGTATTGGTTGCTTTGTTTTATTCTGCATGTGTAGGTTTGGGATTGGGATATGTGGATGAGATCACCCCACATGCGCAATGGACGAGAGTGTATCATACCAGATATATCTAGGACCTTCCATTTTGGAGCAAGTGGTCTCAATATGAATAGTCATTTTCAGGTTAGTCAGAATGCATTTCAATTTCTTCAGCTATAGACGATGTGCCCTCTGACGTAGCGTGTTTACATCTATATTCAAATGTGCCCGGGGGTATGCGCACGCGCGATGTTTTGCAGGAAATGTTGTTACGGTGTGATATTGCAGGTCAGATCGCCTTTGAATTATGTGAACTCCGTTGCCACCTCTTAACTAACTTTATTCTAAACACGATACATGCACATACCGTACCTCCAGGCACATTTCTCCAGGCACATTTGAATATAGGGCAGTGTAAATATACAGGGTACATGGTCCATAGAAAAGTGATAGCTCACCAATATTGGTTGACAAGTCTTGTCCATTTGTTTAATGCAAGCACTTATTGGGATAAGGGGGTATAGGGGATGGGGTATTCTGTTAACACTAATGGGCAATCTGATTGGTTTTATTGACTATAAAGCAGTTACGAAGAAAAATGTGTTGAAGGGCAATTCCACAGGTAGTAACGTTACATTTTTTGCAAGTTACAATATCTTATTTGACTCTTCTATCAAAATGCGGGAGTTTCAAGTACCATTATTACATCCTACACTTACATGTAGGTCTACTATACTGTAAAGAATACAAATATTTCAACTTACACTGCAGATGTGATGGTTACTTTTAATGTCGGTTAGTAACGTTACAAAAACAAGACATGGATAAAAATGTAATGTGTTTGCATAAAAAACAATTCCTCATGCGATATACCTGATTATAACACCTCGCTCACAGATTCTGTGTCTTGATTGGCCGAGAGCGCGTCACGTGTCACTTGCTATTTTTACTATTTTTTACTTGCGCTCCAAAAAGACTATACCATGCAGCCTCGTTCTAAAAAAGTACTATGCGCATAGCAACACGCGTACTATGCGCATAGCAACGAAAGCGTGACTGAAACCCAGACGTGTGTTTCGGTGCATTGCGTAAACATTGCTCTATCACCCTCGCACCCGTTCATCAAGGCAACAAAGTACACGTATAGTTTGATCACTGAATTCTGAGATTTTTTGTAATTACTATACTTTCAGGAAGCTTAAATTGTGCAGAATCTGTGAGTGAGGTGTTCCATGGAGCATTCTATTTTCCCTCAGCTTCGCCTCGGGAAAATAGAATGCTCCATGGATCACCTCGGGAGGCTAGTTTTACTATACCACTCAAAGCAGTCAATATTTGTATAATAGTGCCATATTTATATTACTACTTGCTTGATGGTAAATGATTTTGCAGATAATTGTTTACAACTAGTCTCGTTATTTTGACGCAAGACCAAAGAATTGTGGTTAGTAACGTTACGGTTAGTAGTGTTACAGTTTATTCGCCTATCTTTTGTTGCATTTTAAACATATTATAAGAAACTAATAATCAAACAAAAAGCTCATTTGGCACAAAATGTTAACCTTTGCTATGCCTTTATAAACAATCTCTCACAATTTTACATGTTAAAACTAGATGCGACAATGAGTATACAAAAATCCATGATTTTATCAAAAAAAGAAACACAGGTTTTTTGACCGAAAATCATGCTAAACTACATTTCATCTCACTGTCACACATTTTTGTCCTCTTTTATTTGATTCCACACTTCTAAAGATAGTTACAAATTTCAATTTTTCCATTTCATGATGAAAGTGCCCTAAAAATGTTTTACGAATTTCCTCTGCATTGTTTGCCTGTTTTTGATTAATGTAAAGGAACTCCCCAATATGTCATATTAAAAAGGGCTCTAATGTTGTATACTCGAATGAGTATATGATTTCTAAAATTAAAGGATATAACAAAGTGTGAGAAAAAAAAAACCGGTTGCGAGTAGAAAAAATAACAGATTAAAATAAATTTTAGTGTTGTGTAACCTCTGGCAAATTGTAATTCAGTCTTGCGCTTGACTTTTGTATCACAGGATCTGTATTTCAAGAAGCATCCTTATAACACAGTGCCTCATGTAAAGCTAAAAAACCTGGATGGACTGACCAGAGAAGCCTATGAAGACCAAATGCATGGGTTAATCAGCAAGGCAACCGTGTTGGATCACTCCTTAAATCCTTGTGATGAAGAACATTTTGTACCATACAACAAGGGCAAATCGTATGTTATGTACATCCAAATGTACACTGACAGTGACTATGAAACATGGCTTGCTCTTACAAAGGTAGGTGATAGGTGATATGGTGTTGATGCAGGGTTGAAAACAGGAGGCATTTCACGTTTGAAGATTTACAACTTCCGCGCCAACCCTCCGTCATCCACAAGATTGATTTCAGCCCGGGTTGAACTCAACTCTGCTCCAGACCAGGGTTGAGCCTTTTCAACCCGGGTTGAAAGTCTTGACATTGGTTCAAAATCATAGTAACTGGTTAAAAAAAGCAAAGTTACATACAAACCGTAACCCTAATGTTGAGAAAATAGTAAAACAGAAGAAAAAAATTAAAGCATTTTGTGTGGTTTTTTTTAAAGAAAAACATGCCATGAAATTAGGTTAAATTCTGTCACTCTGCTTTCAATCAAAGTGGTAACAAAAACTGCTCAGAACGCACCACAGAGCATCTAAAATTCAAAATTTTACGGAGCCCTAAGATGGGCTTCACACTACGCGCTCGCAATCACAATTTTTTGGTCCCCAAAAAATTGCTATACCGGCCGACATTGGTTGAGAGCGCTTGACTGAAGATACCAAAACCGATCGGCCCACCGCATTCATATTCGGCTTCGACTGATGGTTTGGATGACCGAACAGAACTGGACCCGATTGTTAGGATGGAATCGGAAGGTTAATCCTGGCACCCAAATTAAACCACTGCATCAGTGGCGCCCAGACAGACCCATATATTCGGTCTAATCATCCCCCACATCCATTTGGGGCTCTGACTATTAAGGACGGTATCGCAGAAGGGCGCTGTGGCATGCTATAGCAAATCTGTACTTTTTAGCGGATATTTTGCATAGCTAATGAAATATGTAATAGTAGGTCTAACAGGTATGTCTCTCGTGGACAATCAAACACTTCAGTTTGGGGGTTTCCAGCTAATCCCACCCGAGAAGTAAAATATAGCTTGAAAATGTGGCACAGCACATGTACGATATACCTTACAAATTTCTGTCACAAGTCTAAAATCTATTTAATGTCATTTTTTTTGACAGTGCTTCCGTATTTGGGACCTGGATGCAAGGGGTTTCCACAGAGCAACATGGCGATTATTTATGAAAGAATCCCCATTATTTGTTGTTGGTTTTCCTGCATCACCTTACGCGTAAGTGATTTTTTTTTTTTATTCGCTGAAAATAGTGCCATTTTGGCAATGTTGATAATGAATAAATTCTCTCTTGATGTGCTATTCACATATGTGACCTGCTCCAACAAAACCCGGACAAAGTTGAACATTTTGTGTTTTAGATTTAGCTTTTTCAAATTCTCTAGGTTCTCAGTTTTAAAATGATGTATTATTTACATATGTACCCCCAACCCTATCTCCCCTGGGGAAAAGATTTATCGATAAAACCCTGACAACCTAATTATGAGATAAACAGCTTTAAAGTTCAGAAAAGCGTATTTTTTCTATACACAAGTGTTTCACACACAAAAAATCACTTTTTAGGAGATTGTAGATTAATAGTTTGTGAATTAAGAAAACCAAAAACCTTAAAATGGTAAAATTCACCCCGAAATTACTTCACGAGTATATTGTATAAAATGATTGTAATAAAACACATTGTGCGACTTTGTCCTGGTTTTGTTGGAACAGGTCACATATTAACCAGTTCGGGCCGGGTTTATTTTCAAGTTACTAAGCCCCCCTGGCGGGATTATTGTTTATAAAAAAAAATTGGGTTTTTATTCAGTAAAATATTTTTGTTTTGATAATGCAACTAAGTACTACAAGATGCCAACACTTAGTTGATTAGCACCGTTATTTTCATGTTTTTGTCAACATTCTGTCGCCTAGGGCATTTTTTCTCCCTGCAGTCAGGGCGTGATATTATGTCAACCGCTAACCGCCACAAAAGCTGACGCATGTATATTCGTCATCCGTGTAGAACTACCCTCAGGGCCGGGGACATTGTACGCAGTAATATACAAATATTTGCAAGCCAAGCTGAAAAGCACCCTTTTAAGAATTTCAAAGGAGACTAAGGAACAATAGTTGAACAATTTAAATGTCAAGAAATTACCAGACACAGCTGATGATCCTCGGCTGTATAAATTCAATAGAGACAATGGAACCGAGTGTTGAATAGGTCTAATCACTGAAGCTTAATACCACAATATAGCGTATATACATTTACATGTCCACCGCGTCAACGAAGCATGCTTGGCAACGTTGACATATATTCATGTCCACCGCTGCGTATGCCATACATGTCAGTCGTGTTTACCCGTTCTCCGCAGCGCTAACTTTTGGCGTAAATACACATTTGCAGCGTATAAACATCCTCCGTGGAATTAAACTGCTGTGCATGACGAATTAACGCTTCATCCATGGATAGTAAACAATTTGTCGGGGCCTTGCTCGGGACGTGTTTATAGACGATGTGCCCTCTGACGTCACGAGTTTGTATCTGTATTCAAATGTGCCCGGCAATATGCCCACACATCATGTTTTGCCTAAAATTTGGTTGATTGACACCACAGGTCAGACCTCCTTTGAATTATGTGACCTCTGATGTCGCCTCTTAACCAAATTCATGTAAAACACAATGCGGGCGCATGACAGGCACATTTGAATATAGATGTAAACAGAGGGCACATGGTCTATACGTCATCCGTTTTGAATCTCAAGAAAATGTTGCGTGTACATACGTCATCCAGCGCGAACTGGTTAATATCCTCAAAACCACTTTGATACTATGTGTATTTTCCTTCAGTACGGAAAATGGTACAGATTGCTACACAAAAATCTATGCATTGTGTAAAAAAATTGCTGGAAATGAAACTGCATATTTTCCACCTATTAGATTTGATTTCATCATGGAGCTATTAAACAGAAGAAGTTAGCACGAAGGTCACACACATTTTAATTTGATTATCTGATCCCCAGGCCAGCCCTATAGAAAATGCATTGCCCACCTGTATATAGGACGGCTGTGCAAATGGTAAACTATGCCACCTCGCTGGCCAAGTGTTACCAATGGTTGTTTTTTTGGTTGTGAAATTCGCATCTTTCGTAAAACACGCATGCGCAGTACCAACAATCTTTTGTTTAAGTATTTCTCAGCATTCAACACAGCCCGCGAGTGGCACGTAAATTGAATTTCCTTCACCTGTGCGGTGGTAAAATCGCTGGCGGTGGCAATCATAGTTCTTTTGATACTCGGCTGCACTTTACTTCTTTTGTTTAATAGTTCTAAGATGTCATACAGTTTATAGGCGAGGAAAGTGCTAATGAGCCAACTTGATTGTCAGCAGCAGAAGGGACCAATCACAGCCAAGCAGTTTAATTTGGCAAACTAATATTCTTTGTTATTATTCTCTAGGAAATATAAACCTGTTGATGTGCAGCCTATCTACCTGAAGAAAGAAACCAAGACGAAGTTACGTTGAGTTTATGCAGACTAGTCTAGTACGCTGTACCAGTGTGCCTCCTGTGGGATAGTCAAGCAGTGTAGCTGTGCAGGTCAGCGTGGTGGTTCTCACCCTTTATTGTAACCAAGGAGACAATGTCAAGGTCAGAATCGCTTTTTGGCCGTACTTATTAATCAAGAGCTGTTTCTGATGTCGTAACTTTGACCAGAAACAAATATTGTTCAACGTACGAAAACGTATGACCGAAAGTTGTTTGTCACACACGTTAGGCCACCAATCTACCCGTTCCCATTCGCTTTGTTTTCATGTACAACATTTTCATGGCTTAAATCACAAAAAATGGTATATAAAATAAAAATGTATTTTATTTCATCCAGTAGCACTATTAAAAAAAGTCAGTGTTTTCAGATGGAAATGACGAGTCTTTTTTGGTGCTATTTTTTGAAAGGCCCAGCATTAGCATGCACAGTAGCGTGCGCACAAACAAAGTGGGAGGGGCGAACATACGTGGCATAAGTTTGTCCAAATAGACCAATACCTATACAGGGTAAAAAAAGTCACTAGTGTTAAGGGCTATGCTGTCTTTAATATTTAATAGATGTATGTTTCACTACACCGGCATTTGGGGGTTTGAAGAAATAATTGTTTTTCACATTTGTATTAATACATGTACATGTATAGTCATTTTAATACAGCTTTTAATAGAGAATTGTTTCTGTATGATGGTTGACCAGCAGTATTAGATTTCAACCTAGGAATGAAATCTGTTTTACTTCTTCAACCATAAAGCTGGGTGTAACCTATTGTCATTGGAGGCCAATTGTATTATAGTGATGCCTTGTCATTATTTGATCATTCATTGGCTGCCAAGCTGTAATGCAGGATTTGGATGATGAATGGGTTGATTATTATCTCACCATTAAGAAAGGCATAAACAGTTAAAAGCAAAATTCAAAACCAATTGCTGCAATTTTCTTTTAACGTTGTGAGCAATTTGGCCCTTTTCATTTCCCTACAACCTATTTGAAATACGATATTGTTTTTATGTGGTTTTTTTCTTAACAAACATTAATTTGTTTGTTCATCAATTCTGAATTATTGCCATTTTGTGTAAAAAGCCAGCTCAGGACTAGTAATTAAAAAAAAAAGTAAATTTTTGACTGATTAAATGTTGTGTGTGATTGCTAATTGATTGAAAAACATTTTGTAATGTTAATTATTTAATGAAAATGAACTAATGCACAAGCCTATTTAAGTTCAAATAGAGTTCGATCGGTCCCTTGAACCTTTTGGTGTTTTTGTGTAGTAGGTTTGTTGTTATTATGGAGTTTTGCCATGAAAAAGCTTTGCTTCTTTCAAGAATTGCTGTACATGCTGAAATAAGGAAATAAGAATGGTTTTAATATTGAATAGGAACTGTAGGTCAATCTCTGGCTGTCAAATATAGTATTTGTCTGCTTATTGATGAGTGATATCATGTGATTCATCATTCATATAAAAGGAACAGTGCAATTGAAAGTTAACAATGGGAATGGGAAATTTTGTGGTAAAGTGTGAAAACGGTTTCCCACTTGTGAGTTAGTCTTGCATACGCACTGTGGACCTCCGAACAATATAGGTCCACACGATGCGGGAAGAGGTTACGGTGTGTGGACTTGCACACGTCCACAATCCGTTTTTCAGTTTCCGAAAAAGAGCGCTAGAGGAAAAACGGGTTAGGGTTATATATAGAAAAGATAGAAGGGACAGCTGAGAGGCCCATAATCCAAATTTGAGGGTAAATTTGTTTTGGGGAAGCGAGAAAAATGAGTATTAAGTCAAAGTTTGTTAACTACATGAAGACAAAGGAATGTCCACAGTGCGTATGTAAGGTAAAGCTGTGTGTGTGGAAAGGTGTAAAAGTTGTTTAAACAAGTGTGACAATTGGTTTTCCACTTGTGTGAAAAGATGTGAAAATGGTTTCTCTCTTTGGGAAAAGGTGTGGAAATCTGGTTCCTACTTTTTGAAGTAGGAACCATTCTAAGGTTAACTTTCAATTGCACTATACTGTACCCTATTAGTAGATGAGTCTTACAACACAAGGACTGTTGTACATACATGTACACCCATCCATTAGCCAAATGCTGTGTACTCCACTCACAAATGTGTCAATTTATTGTTGCCATTCAGAGTTCATTGTTCACTGTCTTCATTTGGTTTTTATTTCATCATACATGCACCTTACTGGTCATGTCTGGTAACTTGCATTTATGCCGAAGCCTGTTAGGGCAGGTATCTCTTTCTCTTTCACGGTGGTGCGTTTCTCTTTTAAGGGGGCAAGTCAATTTTTTACAGGGGTTTATTTCTCTTTTATTGTGAATAAGTGACAGCTGGACATACCGGTACTAAGTCGTGGCTGCAACTTATTATTACGCAACCGCGACTTGGTAACTTGCGGCTACGAGGTAAAGGTAAGATACACCATTTGCAGATATCAAAAAAAATTACTACCAAATTATTACGAAATATCTTCGTTATTTTGAAGTAAATAACGATTCTAAGCATCCAGCAAAAAAATTGAATTCTATTTATTTTTTTTATCGCAAGCGAAATCAGAACTACATAAGAACAACTGCTCGATACCGGTTGAAACGAGCCTTGTTTTTCTTGCTTTTTCCAGCAACCATGAATGTAAAAATTCAGACAGGTCAGTTAAACTATATTTAATATAAAATGCAACCCCCCAAATCCACCCATTCCTGATAATTTAAGCAATTATCAATGGTGTATCTTACCTTTAATAAGTAGCAGACGTGACTTAGTATGTTGCGGCTGCCACTTAATCATAATAAAAAAGAAATTTTACTTTTCCCTTTAAAGATAGAGGCGCATTCTGAAAGAGAGATGAGCTACCATGAAAGACAAACAAACCGCTGTTTGTGGGTAAAGTATGACTTGTTAAAATAAGATAGTAACCACCTGGAAATGAGAAGTATGATGTGATTAAGATGCAGCATAATTCAGGACTTATAACAGGGATATATGTCGACTTATGTCAATATGTCATTGACAAGGGAGTGTGACGTACAGTCATGGTGCGAAAACCAGGTCTATAGATGGGTCACTCGCTGTATGATAAACATATAAACAAAGATAGCATGACTCTGTACATACAACTGTAATTAACAAAATGACATATTTTCCCAACTTCAATATTTAGTTATGTACAAAGGCTGTTGTATAATAGATAGGGTACATTGACGACAGTAAAATATGTTGGCAAAATTGTAGAAATTAAAATTAAGTGCAATCTGCCATTTCACATGGTCCATCAGTATCAAATCAAACTTGATAATATTATGAAGTATTAATGCAGGAAAGTTTAACTTGATATTTTTTTTTTTAAATCTTACCCAAGGCAATGCATTTTGAAGTTGGCACAGAATTCTTAAAATGTAGATAATAAATTATTGCCTTAGATTTATAAAAGGTTGTAAAATGTTTGTAAATATTAAGATACTCTCTAAAAAGGAGTTGTCAATAGACATTGATGTCTGAGGGTCATCCTGTGTCGAAGCGCCCAATGGGTTACACCACCACCCACTTCAAATTAGTTAATATTTGTTTTATATGGTTATTTTTGGGAAAAAGAAAATGTCAAATTTTAGTGGCAACCGACCAGCGGTTTTTGTGCTACCGCCTGCAATTTGTTTGTGATTTTGGACAAAATGGGCATGCCCGCCAATTTTCAAAGATCATAACTCGTGTTCATGTTAAGTATTTAGCTTTGTGTGTTCATTGTTTTTTTTATAAACTTGTGTACAATGTATAGGATTTTTAGGTTGTCAAAGTTACTCAGCTGCACATGTCCAGGGGCAGATTCGGCTGTTTCCATAGGCGTATATGTATTATTGCCAGTCGTAGTCGAGTAATTGTTGCATAGCCTTACCTAACATGTACAGGTATCCTACAGATAAATGCTACATGTACATGTGTAGGTCATAGTTAACTAATACTATTGTCAACTGCTATTATGTTATCTAATTATACATTTTATTGTATTCTTATAATATACATAGACCATCTGTGATGGGCAAACCCTCCCCCTAAAAAAAACCCACAAAAAACATTAACAATTGTTTTAAAAAAGAAAAATATAAATATACATAGACCTATATAAATCAAGTAAATAAAATAAATAATTTAATTAACTCAACTCAAAGACATCCATCCTTGTTGCAAATCATTTTGCCTAAGAGATGGCTTTTTTTCTTGATTACACATAACTTTATAGTGAAGGAATTCAAATGATAACTTGAATTACTTCCATGAATCGTCAAAGTGTTAATATAGTGACAAGGATAAGCTGGTCTTGCCTCCTGTTGTCATAGATATTTTTCTCTTAATGATATTTAAACCAATTGAAATCTTTATTGTATTTTCAGTGGGTCATTGGATCCATATTAGTTTATTTTCTAGAGTCGGGTTTAAATGAGTTTTATCTTGTCCTAAAATACATTTACTACATGTGAAATGGTTACAGCAGTTAATGTATAGGTGAAACTGAAACATTCTCACTTTTTTTCATTTGAAATGTTTCGATTTGCCCCTATTAGGTACCCCTATAGGATGTATTTGTTTTGCTCACCCGAGATCGTTCATACTCGGGGCTCATTTGAGTCAGCCACCACAGACCCACAGCTGCTCATGGGGCAGATTCATTGGTGAAATACATCATACGCATGCGTTATTCATCCTATGAAATGGACAATAATGGCGGCCAGATAGTGGATAACTGTGCCCGAAATAAACTTGATGGGAAGTCTGAACAAAATTATTTATCAAGCTCATTGCGACTTTAGAAGCTATCATTCCAGCCAACGCCGTTACTTTTTGCAATTGCCAGAAAAGCAGTAGGTGGGCCACAGACTCTTTTTTTCAATGGCAAAAATGTCTGCCTTTATTTACCCCAAGTCGATCCGGGTGAGCTACTCAAACACGCCCATAGAAATGTATTAAGGTTAAATTGCATTTGGAGCCAAACTGAAAATCTGTGACATTAGATGTTTTCTTTGGCCTACGATTTTGTAAATATGATATTTATTATATGGGTGGCCAGCAAGCTCAATTTGAATTATTTATTTCAAGTAGCTTAAGAGTATTTGGCACAAGATACTCTATGATCTGTTGATCTGTCAATAGATTCTGTAGAACATTCAGACTTGATTAATGCCCTAATGCCAGAACAAGGTTTCCTGCGGAAGACACTAAATACTAACCCGTGTAGCGGTTCGCAATTACGGGTAGTGCGTAAATGTATTTTCAAGATAAAGAACAATGGTAACTCGGCTACATTAATGTTCTGTCATGAACAGCTGTCCTCGACCAACTCACCAATAGCCTAGTTGATAGAGAGGTGAGCTATGGGTCGAAAGATCTGTGGTTCGAATCATTAAAGTTTATCGTTTTCTTCGCCAAATGTTCTTGTGGATTATTTTATAATCATAGAGCAAGGCTGAGGGAAAACTGGGTGAGGTTACCCAAGTGCCTTTGGAAATACAACAAGAACTGCTACACGAGATAGTTTTATAGCGACTTTCATTTTCTGCTTGTTTACAGATTTTCATTAACTTGACAAAGATTTTTCTTTTAATGTACACCATTCTTAAAATGTACAACTTGGTTTTCAACTACAATTGTTCCAAGTAGCTCATTTACTTATGTAAGGAAAGAAGGAGAAAGCAGCTAGAGATCAATTTACTAACAACTTGTCAACCCACATGCTATGTTGTTGATGATACAGTAGATGTCATCAGGATTCCTGACACTGGGGTGTATGTACATGTGGGCATGTAACGTGAATATATTCGTATTCTCTTCATTCGTAACCAATAAAACTGCGCCGTAATTATATATTCATATTTTCTTTATTCTTAGCCAATCAGAGTTCTCTGTGTTCAAGTCGATAATTATACAGTCGAATCACACACATCTTATCACGGTAGATGTACAGTCATTCACAGCGGCACAGGCGGACAATAATGACCAATTACCGACTTGATTAGAAGTCTACGGGTAGAGTAGACTTGTAAAACATTAAAACAAAGAGGACCACTGTGTAAAATGTTGACGTAACAACGATATCATCAGTGATTGAATTATTAGCAGTTAGTGCTGAAATGTATGAAGTAGTTGCTTCTCTGAAATTGTAAAGACAAATTGCAGTTGTTTAACATACTTGTTCTCATGTGGATTTGACAATAGTGCAGCTAACATAGACAAACTGCTGCCAATCAAATCAAATCACTTTAAGCAAAAGTTCAAAACAAGTGGCAGTGGAATTGTTATAATAAAATTATCACCCAAATAGCCATGAAATAAAATAACTGTGTAGCATGATGCTTTTAATTTGTCTCCATTTACCAGCGACAGAGGTCAACTCATCTTACTATTAAATTAAAGCTAGCTCGACAAAAGAGGATTTAAAATATGTTTGAAACAACTATATCAGTACATGTAGTATTGTAAGAAACCAATAAAAAGCTGATGAAATTAGAGCAGAACCAGAAAAAAAAGAACTTTACCTTAGAATACAGGCCGAAGCATTGCAGATCGCAAAATTTCATTCATCCCGAAATTGTCTAGTTGAGCGTTCTTTTGGAACCCCCCATCCCATCCCCGTTTGCTCAAAGCCTGTCCGCAACAGTCGGACATAAACAAAACCTGAGGTCCTGACCCGCCCTGCAAACAAATCTTGGAACTACCAGGGGAAAAAATCCAACCAATTATTTTGGGATCACCCTTTTCTGATTCACCCTGTATTCCCATCTTCAATATATTTGTGTTTTTAATTATATATCTGAATCATCTATGCACTCGTCAAGTCTCACACTTCTATTCAGCCGAATGTAGTGAATGAAGTATAAACAAAAAAGTTGGTTTACACTTCAACCTTTGCCCAGTTCCATCTCATTTTGCCCGAACCCCTGTACAAATGTACATGTACTTGATGCTCCTGTGATACTGTTCTTGTAGTCTGGTTCCTTGACTTTTTTCTTAGCAATTTATACACGTGAGGGCCAGTATTATCTATACCCAGCACGATATGTGGCAGAGGGGGTACCCCCTCTTATCCCTATACTTTATACGCGCTCAACACTATTGTAACCCATGGAGGAATAAGCCCACCCCCTTGAAACCTAAAAGGAATTCCTGAGATTCCGGGTACACAATGGTCAACACAAAAGAGGGGGGGGGTTCTCTGCCACATATCGTGCTTCATATGGTATTATCTGGTTGGGAAACCAGACTAGTTGTCTTGCACCCATTCACGGATGTACAGCTATAGCAGTACGTCTTGCCAATAAATTGTGAACTAAATTGGGGGCAGTCTTTAAGGTATTCAGGTTCTTGGAAATGAATACAACATTCACCAGGTGCCGTGATTTCACAGGACGCTTCAGACTGGTATTCACTTGTAGGCAATGATAAGGCTAAGGTGTTTCATAATTCAGTAGTTTTGTTTTTGGACGTTTGAAAATAGTGTATACGAAAGTATATTTTGTGTGCCCTTTAAAATTTTAGAATCGCCATCAACTGTATTCAATTTTATTGAAGTGCTATATTTTGTGGTGCAAATCAGTTATTAATCTTTATTTTTTGTTTTGCTTATGTCTGCCATTATATTTGAGAAATAAAAGGTCTTTTTTCTAACACTTTTTATGCTGAATCGTAGATTTTGTTTTGATATCCTTCTGGTACTGAGGTACAATGAAGAATGGTAGAATTAACTTGCACAATTTGTTGATTGTTGATTGTTGATATTCTATGGAGGTATTAACCAACAGGAATCACTTCAACCAATTAGGCTAGAGACATGCTTTAGTTTTTTTATTTTACTTTTTTGCTATTGGGGCATTTTGGGGCCCATGAACTTGAGGGTTAAACAAACGTGAACAGGACTACAAATACATTTGTACTTCTCTGAAATTCAGATGAAATTGGGCCCTAAAACTTCCCCCTTTTTGCAATGGGATAGGGCGATTGGCTACTGAACTACTTTCGGAGTGAAGTTCGTTTGGTGTATATTTTCAGAAGTGGGGACATGCTTTTACCCCTATAAGCTTTTGAAATCACATGAAATTGCTTTGGTTTACTGCACTAGAGCGCCGCGTATACGCAGAGATTGGGGATTGTCTATTCGAAACCTCGACATAATTACTTTTTGTGGTGGTTTTTTTTGGGGGATCTACATTCTACTTACCTGTAGAGCAATCTACTTATGCATGTTTCCCTTGACCGGCAGGTTTTACCGCTAAGCATTTATATCATAGCGCCACCATGTGACCTCCTACCCATTATTCCCTGTGGCACACCTCATGCACATTCTCTTTTCTCTTAGTTGCAGGTCGGGTAGGACGTGTTGGTAAAAAGTACTAAAAACGCTCCGTTTTTTCGTACTATCACTAAAGAGAAGATTTTGACGAAAATTCGATTTATGAAACGTTGGAAGAGGACTGGTCCTGTCCCATCTGAGGGTACCACAATTCCCCCGATGACGACGAGACAATGGCCAGATTACAGCGGTTGTCCATTGCCGAAACAGAACTCCGTTTGGTGCAAAGGGACATGATTCAGGTATTACAGCTACTCTCCGCTAATGAACCCCTCAGCCTGAACATAAATCCTTCAAGCACAGCACAGGTTCGACTACGATTACTGACAATGTTCCCGATGCTTCCCGGCCCTGGATCTGGTTTGCGTAGTTCGCATCAGCAAGTTAATTTTTGCTTGTAAAATGGCACCCGTTCGCAAAACGAGAAAGTAATTTTCTATTACAGAAAATAATCACCTTCGTTACCTACATATGCATTTCCAATGCGCTTGCGCACGCAATACCACTGAAAACAAAACAAAGCCTATGGCGCAGCTTTATACACTGCACCCCCTCCCAGGAAGGACACCCTTCTTTTTCAGTGCGCTTATGTTACTGACTGCACGCTTTTTATCTCGCTATCCGCGAAGCACATCATATACCAATCGAGCCTCTATTTCGACGTCCGATTTTTAGCGATGTCCGACGCTAAATCTAAGCGAACCTCGACTGCCTACATGTAGATCTTGTGGAGAATCTCCAAATACCCTGGACTTTGACTAGCATTCTACCTGCTACCTGCGTTTGTTACCGCGAAGATACCTGCAACGTTTGCAACCGTTGGACAGACGACCAATGGCGAACTTTTACCGGCTGGCAGGACAATCAGCCACCCATGGACTAGTGGAGATTACAACACATATCGGAACCCTCATTACTATCCACAGCAGGATATCTTCCCTGATTCAGTCAGACATCCAGACAGTTATTCCTGTTATCCTGGGGACAGTTCTCATCCTGTTGAAAGGTCAAAGGATAAGCATGTATCTTTTCGTCCTTACTTACACCGACATCGAGAAGTTTATATTAGGATTCCTTTCGGATCTCATCGTTCTTGCCTACGTGAATTTGCAGTCGGGTCTGCCATCACTACATTTATTCGCAGGCCTTAAATCCTCGACAACATGTTTTGGCCTTCCCTAGGCTCTAGGGAACGAATGGAGTCCCTTCCCTTGACCGGCACCGATTTGTTCAACAACAAATTTGATGAATCCGTGCTAAAAGAAGCCAAACGCCTCAAAACCAAGGAAAGGATCGACTTGCGTCGCCCAGGTTCCTCATCTCACAGAAGGGGCTTTAGTTATAGTTCTAGATACAGTGGTTCCAGGTCCAACCGAGGCCTTCTGCAACAACCACATTCCAGAGTTGTTCGTGGACCTATAGCGTCATCATCGGTGACTCCCAGGTCCACGTACAAGTACCGCTTTTCGTCGACTGGATGGCAAATCACAGCTCCCAGATATACGCGATCCTTCAAGTCCAGGGTTCGCGACGGTACCGGGGCAAATGACTACCACGCCAGTACTAATCCCACGCCCCCTGCTCCGGGTCCAGTAGGGGTCGACTTTTGGAATTCTCCCACGAATGGACTCACATAACCTCAGATACCTGGGTCTTCAGACAATCTCTTCAGAATACCAGTTGGAATTTACCACGCTTCCACGACCTTGAGAATTCCCTCGCCGATCAACTCTAGTTCCGTCGAAATTTCTTGAGAACTAGCTTTCATCCTTGTTAGAGCATCCTGATCCACGCAGGGTTTAACAGGCTCTTGAATTATCGCCCTCAAACCCTGCGGACATTCGCAGCAACCATTAAACAAGTTGGCCAATACTTAATATGAACGTCCACCCTTGGTAAAATGACAATTTCTACCACCTATACTTAATTTTATTGGCGTTTACGTAGCTTTTCAGTCTTTTACGTTTATTATTCTGTATAATATATATTAGCAAATCTTTATTTCACGTTATATGCGTTAATTTCTACAATTTTTCCGATTAATACAAAGATTTACGTGGGAGGATGAACATTTGTGAGAACACCTCAGATGTCCAAGCAAATGGACCAATATAAATGCGCGTTGCGGAAGAACTTCAGGAGGATCAGGTGAAAAAGCCAATAATTGTCTGTTGGTACATCAGGGATTTAACGCTCCCAGTCTTAGAACACACTTTGAAATCCTTGTCTTCCTCATACGCCCTCAGGGTTCGTTTTCGTAGGTCATTTAGGCAAGGAACACGGAGCTTTTCGCAAATGTTTTCCTTCAACAAATCAAATTGAGAATCGTCCGCCATCTTGTTTGTTTGTAAGCCAACCTCGGCGTTTTATGAATGAAAAACTGCAATTTCATGCCTCGGGTCGAGGTTGGTTCGCATGCCTTGGTCTGTTTGTAACGGAGGCTCTGATTGGGCGCATGGATCTTTGCGCCAAATGACCACGGATCTTGCCCATTATCTGCACGGGTTTGAAAGCTATTAGTAGGAAGCTCGTAAAAGCGCTGCGTGGCTCAGGATGTTGCTAGAGAAAAAGGCAATAGTTCCTGTACACTCTTCATCAACCCCAGGGTTTTCGTCAACCTCCCTGGCGCCAAAGAAGACGGGCGACTGGCGTCCAATTTTAAAACTTCGGCCACTGAATGCCTTTATTCGACAGAAACATTTTCGCATGGAGACGCTAGCTGTCGTTCTCCAAACACTTCATCAACAAGGATGGTGGGCCACCTCCATAGATCTGAAAGATGCTTATCTTCACAGCCCTGTCAACAAGAATCATCAACAATCCCTGCAATTTATCTACCAAGATACAACTTACCAATCCCAGTG
Source organism: Crossaster papposus (assembly GCA_037893245.1). NCBI lineage: Eukaryota > Metazoa > Echinodermata > Asteroidea > Velatida > Solasteridae > Crossaster > Crossaster papposus. The sequence continues at coordinate 549,887 of JBAIAA010000070.1, read as the reverse complement.
TCTCCCATTTGGCCTCTCCACGGCCCCACGGGTTTTCACCAGAATTACGAAGGTGGTTGCAGCAGCCCTCCGATGTCAACATGTACATCTCCACATTTACATGGATGACTGGTTGATAGTTGGCCCATCCCACCAGATCACCAAGAAAGCTCTCAAAAACAATCGAACTCACTCAAAAGCTCGGTTTCATCATTAACACATAGAAATCGCTTGTGACACAGGTATTTGGGGGACACAGACACCAACACTTCTCGGCACATGACTGAATACCATCACGGGCAATAGATTGCTGCATAGTACTGGAGGAGTGTATTCATGTGTTCCTTTCTGTAACATTCCTTCCAGCTCGAGCATGGCTTCGTCTTCTGGGTTTCATGGCCAGTTTGCTGGACTTGGTTCAATGGTGCAGGATGCGCTCGCGACCTCTCCAACTCCATCTTCTTTATCATTACCGCCCTCGGTCAGATTCCATCACCAAACCAGTCCCAGTTTCTCCATTCATCTAAACACATCTACTTTGGTGGCTGATACGCAAGAACATTCTCACAGGAACACTATTTCCCACATCCGTCTCCATCAGTGACCTTGAACACAAATGCCTCCGAGACCGATTGGGGATCCCACCTCAACGACATATCTCTCTCGGGGATATGATATAAGTCGGAAAAACTTCTTCACATAAATCATTTTGAACTCTTGGCTGTTTTCTGAGCTCTACAGAAGGTGCGACAATTGGTAGTAGGTCGCCTGGTCCTAATAAAATCAAACAACTCAACAGTAGTGTCTTACTTGAATCGTCAGGGTGGCACTCACTCTCCTTCCCTCTGTATGATCACCTCGGAACTCCTCAACTGGTGCATCCCTCTGGGAATTTCCCTTTCTGGCAAGCCACCTTGGGAACAAAAATATAATTGCTGATGCTCTATCACTGGGGAAGACCATTCCTACAGAGTGGACTCTCCATCGACCCACGGTGCAACATATATTCAGCACCCTCGACACCCCACACATCGACCTGTTTGCTTCTCATCTGAACTGCCAATTACCGACATTCTGCAGCCGTCATTATCACCTACAGACGTGGGCGACAGATGTACTCAACATAGAATGGAGAAACATCTTGGGCTATGCCTTTCCACCAATCTCCCTTCTGTCCAGGGTCCTGGTCAAGATAGAGAGGGAGAGGTGCAGAGTTATTCTGATAGCCCCACTGTGGCCACAGCAGGCATGGTTTCGAAATATCCTGGATCTTCTTATCGGGACTCCGATCATTCTACCAAAACGGCCGGATCTCCTCTTCCAACCAAAATCGCAGATACTGCACCCAGATCCAGACAGCCTGCATCTATCAGCTTGGATGCTATCAAATGCTCTCTGCGAAAGGCAGGCCTTTCTGATAACGCTGCAGCAATGGCAGCCCAAAGCAGGCGACCATCTACACGACGAACTTACGATAACAACACTTCGTCAGGTGGTGTACCGACCAGGCTGTTGATCCCCAAAATGCATCTTTAACAGACATCGGGGATTTCCTCCTCCATAAGGGCTTGCTTATCTCTACTATTCGTGGATATAGATCAGCAATAGCCATCGTACATCTCGGTTTTTCAGATGGATCCAACATATCCAACAGCCCCCTATAATAGCTCAACTGATTGAGGGCATGTTTACAGACAGACCTCCAGTAAAACAACTGATTCCCTCCTAGGATCTACCAACAGTGCTTCTCAAACTGACCAAATCGCTCTTCATACCAGCCAGTTCTTCTTCTCTACATAATCTCACCATAAAAACAGCTTTCTTATTAGCAGCAGCTACAGCTCGCCGCAGAAGTGAGCTTCATGCCCTCTCCATTGAGGCAGACCATTTACGTTTGGAACCAAGAGGTGTTTGCCTGATTCCTCATATCGGGTTCTTAACCAAAAACCAATCTCAAAACGTTTCACCTCCAAATATAAGATATTGCCCCTAGCCTTGCGTCCTTTTCTAGTGTTCCGGAGGACAAATTATGGTACCCAGTCAGGTCGCTAAAGTTTTACATAGCTCGCACTCGAGATCTCCGTGGTGAATCAAAACAACTTGTTATCACATCCATCCGCCCGCACCGTCCCGGCTCTCTTACCAGGATTGCCAGATAAATTGTTGAGGCTATTTTGATGCCAGATTCGGGGGCACAACCACAGACTCGAGAGGTTCAGAACACAGATGTACATGTACCTTCCAAAACTACTTATGAACCTCAGTCTTCCTTGGCAGTATCCGACAATATCACTTCCTGGGTTCTTCCAGATAAGCCACGTGGGTATGCTGACGCTACCCGGGCTCTTCCAAATAAACCACGTGGGTATGCTAACGCTACCCGGGCTCTCCCAGATAAGCCACATGGGTATGCTAACGCTACCCGGTCTCTCCCAGATAATCCACGTTGGTATACTAACGCAACCAGGGTTCCTCCAGATAAGCCACGTGAGTATGCTAACGCTACCCGGGCTCTTCCAGATAAGCCACCTGAGTATGCTGACGCTACCCGGGCTCTTCCAGATAAGCCACAAGGGATTGCTAGCGCTTCCCAGACTCTTTCAACCCAACCAAGTAAGAATGCTGGCACTTCCCAAGCATCTCATACTGACGAAGATGCAACTACTCAAGCTACTGTGAAAGCACATCAGACACGCAGCTTGTCTACTCCATTGGCTCATTTCCAGGGAGTCCCCATAAAAGAAATAATGGAGGCAGCCTGCTGGAAAATTATATCTACCTTCACTTTTTTTTACTTTTTTCTTTTCACGGTGCTGCTCTGCATATTTAGATAACGAAGGGGATTATTTTCTGTAATAGAATCCCCTAAAATCTTGAGGGACTTTCTATTCTATTAAGAAAATACTCACCTTCGTTACCATCCCTCCCTTACTACCTTGACTTACATGTAACTTTTTTGTTGAAAAAGAAGGGTAGATTAACACCTGGGAGGGACGTGCAGTGTATGGAGCTGCGTCATGGGTTTTGTTATTCTCAGTGGTATTGCGTGCGCAAGTGCATTGGAAATGCCTATGTAGGTAACGAAGGTGAGTATTCTCTTAATATAATAGAAAATCCCTCCAGATTTTGGGGGAATTATCGTTATCGTTTCGATAATTTCTTCGCCACACCTTTCTTCTCCGACGCAGCGAAAGACCAGCTGCTGGCGAGTATTGACCTTAGCGACCTCGTCTCGTCGGGGTAATGTGCTTAATGCACTTTCTCGCGTCGCCCGCAAGAGATTCGATCCTCTTCCTTTGCTCTGAAAGGATTTTTTGCGGGAAAATTTGAAGAATACTTAAGGGCCGAGGCGAAAAGGCTGAAGGCTACCGAGAAGATCAATCTCAATAATCCACCAACCTGCACACCCAGGACAGCGCTGGGTAAGAACAAGCCATCTTTGTTACCCCCCGCCGCAAGCTACTAATGTCTAACCGTTGATACATTTTGCGGCCGCGTCCGGTGCGCATGCTGCGCACACTCGGTTTTCCCCCGCTTAACAACGGCCCCGATCCGATCGAGGTTTCCGCTGGCCTGTCCCCCCCCCCCCCCCCCCCTATTATCGCGGGGGCTGGCGCAGACGACTTATCCAGCTTGTGGCGACCTCCCACTGTTAGTCCTGTTTAATCAGTTACGTGCTCGAATTCTCGAGCACCGCCCCACCCCCCCCCCCCCCCCCCTTCCGTGCAACATGCTCGTTTGGCCGACACTAATACCGCGGCCTAACGAAGCGCTGCACCCGCGAGATCACCCTCCTCGAGAAAAGGGCAATACGCGGGAGACGCGTCTGGGTTTATGTCGACCTTCTTCCTGGTACACACTCATACATGTCGGGATACACTCAAGAGTGTCCTCGAGCCAATCCACACGCCAGCACTCTCTGTCACTATTTCTGCTGATCAAAAAAACACATGTGGACCCGTTTGCTTTACGGGTCAATCACCAATTACCAGTCTACTGCGCGAGGGGCCCCGACCACTGCCCGTGGTAGACGGATGAACTGACGATTCGAGGGGACGGGCTACTTGCGTTTGCCTTCCATCTACCGTTCTTCCTCATTCCTCGGGTGCTTACCAAACTAGAGCAAGATGACTGCAAGGTCTTCCTCGTAGCTCCATTCTGGCCTCTCGAGCCGTGGTTTCCAAGACTGACTGTTGGTTCACCGGCCAGTGGTTCTTCCGCGCAGAGCGGACATTTTGTTAGAGCCCAGCTCGGGTCTCCTTCACCCGGCTCCACAGGAACTTCACCTGGCATGCTGTCACGCAATCCCTCCGCACAACAGGCCTTTTGTCAACAAACAAGCTGCGGCTATTGCAGCCTGCAGTCGAAGAGAATCGACCAGAAAATTTTACGACAGTAGATTACGCCATTTTTATAAATAGTGTAGAGGCCAGTCTCTGCAGTCTCTGCCCTCAGTGCTGAGGGTAGCTAGCCGGACATTATCACCTCCGCAAGACCCTCTCCAGCCGGGGACCTTTCAATAATAGGCGAGTCACCGTTCTGTGCTCCCTTTTATTAAGTTTTTTAAATATATTATAACAGTGTGTGTATGAATGCCAAAATGGCTTTGCCCGTTTTTCTGCTGGTAAACGTCGTTAACTTGCAGGGCTTCTGGACCCATTTCCCTACCATCATGCATGTGGTACAGCAGGGCCCGCCGAGGTTATGCATCATACCCCACGCCACTGTAACTATACAATAGGGACTTTTCGATTTGCACGTTTACTATATAATAGTAGACTGCGACGTATGCGGTCATTTGTGAAGCAGTGCGCATGCGCATCGACGAACTCGTCCTTCGTAGCAGAATTCTCGAACGCGTTCAACCTTGTTTTGCCGTCGTTGGAAAACTGTGACGACATAGTGTGCATATCACTGGGACTTTTCGATTTGCACGTTTACTAGTAGACTGCGACGTATGCGGTCATTTGTGAAGCAGTGCGCATGCGCATCGACGAACTCGTCGTTCGTAGCAGAATTCTCGAACGCGTTCAACCTTGTTTTGCCGTCGTTGGAAAACTGTGACGACATAGTGTGCATATCACTATTTTGTAGAAACGAAACACCACATCAGGAAAGAAACACCACATTTGAAGTTACAAAATGGACCCGATTGACTTGATTCTTCAAGCAGAGAGTGGTGGAAGCGTAAGTTCGCTAAAATTAACACATTTTCTTGTCTGTAATTTCCCTTAAATAAAAATTCTTGTAGAATAATCCATAAAATGAACGCATTTTATTTATGCATCGCCAATTTGTTGCAGCATAATTATCGAGTACAGTCCTATGCACCGAAATTGGATCATCCTTCCTGAACCTTCACATACAAAATAAAGAAAATAATTGTGAAAAATAATTTGACTATAAGTTGCTGTACAAGCATTTCTACAACTTCAAGTAGTGTGAAATCGAAAAGGCAATAACAACATTCAGCGTGCCCGCATACGTCGCAGTCTACTTGGGACCGCATACGTCGCAGTCCACGTGTGAACGTGCAAATCGAAAAGTCCCTAATAGCTTCTCGCATGTACCCACCGCCAAATACCCGGTGCGAGTATATATGCATATGGTATGCATTCAGTACGGTACGTCACGCTTTGTGTACAATCGATCGTTGGGCACATGTTATAGCCGGGCACCTTTACTCCGCGTGTACACTACTTATAAGCCTGTGTGGAGCAGGGGGACCCAACATGCGGAATACCGTACGCAATCACCTGTTCCTGCTCGTCTATCATCTGGGAGAGTACCGCTCCTACACCAACATCGCTGGCGTCCGTGTCCAGGATGTACTCGGCGTCTGGCACATGATATGCCAAAATTGGCGCGTCTACTAACCTTTGTTTTAACTCTTAGAAGGCAGCTTCACACTCCTCATCCCATTTGAACTCTCGTCCCTTTTCTGTTAGGCGATGTAGTGGCCGGGCGACATCGGCGAACGCTCGGGTAAACCGCCTATAATACCCGGCTAACCCTAAGAAACTCTGCACTACAGTCACATTTTGTGGTGTAGGCCACTTCTGTACAGCTATTATTTTCTCCGGGTCAGTTGCTATACCATCACCTAATACCACGTGTCCAAGGTATACCACACTCCGCCTCAAAAGGTGACACTTTCTTGGTTTCAGCTTTAGTCCGGCCTGTCGTAGGCGCTGTAGCACCTCCTCCAGGCGCCGTAGTTCCTCCTGTACAGTTTGTGCAAAAACGGTAACATCGTCCAGGTAGACCAGGACCGTTTCCCATTGCAGTCCCTCCCCTAAGCGCTCCATTTTTCGCTCTAATGTCGAAGGAGCGTTGCATAAACCGAACGGCATAACACGCCAGCAGTTCAAACCACCCCGGACTTTTGACTTGCTTCCTGATCCAGCTCAATCTGCCAATACCCCGATGAGAGATCTAAAGTCGAGAACCATTTCGCCCCTATCAGTGTATCCAAAGAGTCGTCTATCCTTGGTATCGGATATGCATCCTTCACCGTCACCGAATTGAGGCGCCGGTAGTCTACGCAGAACCGCTTGGACCCATCTTTTCTTTATTACTAGAACAACATTTGCTGCCCATGGGCTGTCAAAGGGTTCGATTCTACCTTCTTGAAGAAGGTTCTGCACCTGCCGCTTTATTTGTTCTTGTTCGGCCGGAGGGAATCTTCGTGGCCTCTCCTTTATAGATCTCGCATTCCCGGTATTAATGTTGTGTTTTACACAAACAGTGCGACCTATGTCTACGTCACTCTTGGAAAAGACATCGCTGTAGTTACTCAGCAATCCTGCTATCTTGTCATGGTGTTCTGGTAGAACTCCTTCCTTACTCTGCCTGTACAGGTCTACGAGATGCTCTGGGACTACTTGTTGCTGCAATGTCAACGTTGGGTGTGTGGCATTTTCTATGTCTCCCTCACTGATACTCGTTATTGTGCCCGCCATTGTTCCTTCCCTCACAACACACTCTCGCTTCCCAGGATTGAAGACTCTGATTGGAAGAAGATCATCATCATCGGCTTTAGCAAGCGTACGGGCCACCACCACTCCTTTGCACGCCATTTCACTTCTATCCACGGGTTATATAATGCCATACCCTTGTACAGGCGCACCCCCGGTCACGTGCCCTGGCACTATCACCTCATGGCCAGGTGGGATTTTCGTTGTGTGCTGCACAATCACCCTGGCGCAAAACGCATCTCCCCGCGGGTCGGTACACTTGACTCTTTCTCCATTGATTAATAGCTCCAGCGTTTGGAAATTCAAGGTCCCGCCCGTGGGCAGCAAAAAATCCATCCCTAGAATTCCTTTTAAGGTGTCCAGTTTACCAAACGTGGCAAACACCGGTATCTGGTACGTCCCATGCCAGACAGCAGGGTTCGTGAGTATGGTCGCTGGATCTCGAATCATGGGTGGTCAGAAGTGTACGATGCTCCCGATGCCCAAACGAAATGTTCTGCCTTCTACAAAACCATCAACCAATCCATGGATTTGTACTTCCCGCAGCGAGCTGTTCAATCGCATCAGAGAGACAAGACGTGGATGAATTCACATATCAAGTCACTCATCGCTAAAAGGCAGAAAGCTTTTTGCAAGAAATACAAATTCCTTTGGCATCAACTGAGGAACAAAGTGATCAGAGAAATCCGTACTGCGAAGAAAACTTCTTATGTAAACAGAGTTGAAAAGCTCAAGAAAACATCTCCAGGAGAATGGTTCAGGCACATCCGGGTGATGTCTGGTCAGGCTTCCAGTTCAAATAGCATCTCTGTTCCTGACATCGACCCCCAGGATCATAAGGCAATAGCGGATGCTGTCTGTGGGCACTTTGCTTCTGTTGGTGGGAATATTCCTTCTCTTGATACGGCTTCCCTGCCCTCATATCTACCCGCCGAGCAACCTTTTCGAGTCAAGCCCTATGAAGTTTGCTCTCAGCTTGGCCATCTAAAACAGAGAAAGTCTTGTCAGCAAGGTTCAATACTCGTATGAACTTTCAAAGCCACTTTGCCTTGTCATTAACACCTCATTTCGTGGCCATGTAGTGCCGGAGGAATGGAGCTTACGTTGTCGCTATTCCTAAATCTTCACCTGCTCCACTCGACAATCTGCGTCCCATTGCGTTGACTGACCATTTCGCTAAAACCGCGGAACATTGTGTTGCGTGCGAAACACAAGGAATCTTCGGGAATCTTCGCGGAGTATCAACTACGCATTGCCTTGTGGATATCATGAATATTTTGTATAATCATGCAGATACTGCAAAGTCTGTCTCAACAGTTTTTTTGACGGACTTCTTGAAAGCTTTCGATCGAATTGATCACAGCATTGCAGTCAGGAAACTGCTCAACATGGGAGTTATATAATCCTTCCTTGGTTGTCTGGTCTGCAAGTTTCCTCAGTATTTGCATCGCTGCTTTGTTCGGACTCCAGAGTCCACATTTGATCTTAGGTATGGGTAGAAGGATTCTTCGCTCCGAACTTAGACCCCCAATCCAATCCACTATTCTCTCTTCCTCTACCCCACAACCCCCATCCCATCCCATATCTCATCCCATTTCTCAGCCCTAATCTTACCCGTGATTATCCTCGGGATACACAGCCTTTGCCACCAATAGTTTTTGTATCGATTTGTCTACCAGTTAATGGTCTTGATGTGTTGTTCCCTGCCGACAGGATTCTCTAGCCGCTAACCCTCAAATGAGGACAAGCCCATGTTTTGCAGGTACCATCCTTGTTTGCACACTACCGCAAGGCGTTTGGCAACTTTTACTATTCCTCATAGAGCCGTCTCAAGCTGCCTTACCTTTCTGCATTGTACCTTTTCTCATTGTTCCCTTACTGCTGTAGCCGACCAATTCTTAATTTCGCTTTGTCACACGGTGTCGCCTCATCAGCCCTTGGCATGTTGCAAAATAGTGAAGGCCTGGACTACCCCGAGATGGGTTGTAGCACCTTGACCATTCTTACAATGCACATAGTTTGTCTTCGTCTCGACGACATATATACATGCTGAAATCTGAGCTGCCTAAAACGACCTCTCGTCTTGCCCGTCAGCAAATTTCGAGTGAAAACCGCTTTCTCACCGAGCCCATCCATCGGCGAAATTTGGCCGCCGTCCATTATACCTCCAGGTTGCTTCAAATTAAAGGACATCCTCATCCCAGTCGACCAGCGCTATCCGAATTCCCTCAAATGCTAAATGATATGTTGTACCATATAAATTCGACTTGTGTACATTTAAACTAGAGCATCATAAATAAATCAACCCCAACCGAATACAAGTGGATCCATTTCAATTTCCGCTGCGCCGACTACTCCCTCTATCTATTAGATCGATGAGAAATCTGAGATCACCTCTAGGTATCAACATTCAGAGTAATCTGAGCTGGAACAGTTAGACCCGACATGCAGCATTCAAAGCTACCCGCATCTTGAACTTCCTCATGCGAAACTTCTACCCAGCCTCAAAAGGCTGCCAAGGAGAAGTTGTACACTACCTTAGTTAGACCAAACCTTGAGTAGGGGTTTCCCGCTTTGTCTGTGGTGATTTCTTAAGAAGAAGTAGCGTCTCAAAAAATGCTGGCAAACTAATGCTGGTTATAACTGTAAGATAGAAGGAAAGCGAACCAACTCACCTACATATACAAAATCCTCCACAACATATTGTTAAAATTAAACCTACCGTCCTGAAACCAAAACTTTACTTGACTGCGCAGGGGGAACAACGAACAAATCAATGAAATCACAGCCAACACTAACATTTACCTTTAGTCCTTTCTTCCCAAAATTGTGAGAAAGTGGAACAAGCAACAAAAGGAAACAAGCAACAATAGGAAACAAGCAAAATGCAGCATACTGTGGCGGGAACTCCACAGGCCAATCTAAGGCTGTTAGGATAAGTCGGACACCCATTAAACCGACGACAATCTTCCCAACCCAAGGCTCATCCCTATACGAGAGATCACTCAGAGAGCAACCTAAAGGCTAAGGGTGCAGGTCCGTTTTGGTGGACATATACCACCGATTATGATGATGGCGATTACTCTCTGTTAATTACACAATAAACCTGTGAACAAATTTAGACACCTTATTGTCGGTATAGGCCTACAAAGATCAACAATGATGATTTATTCTCAACAATCAATACAATGTACGATAATTACGATTCAATTGGGGCTGTTTCATTTCCTGAGTTCTTAATTACTGGGGAGGAAAACCTACTGCTTACAGCAGCAACGCGCAACCGCATCAACAATGTGCAACGCCATGCGCAACGCGCGACAGCATCAACAATGTGCAACGCCATGCGCAACGCCCAACTACGTAATGTCCAACAGCATACGCAGTGCACAACAGCATACGCAGTGTACTGCAGCATACGCAATGTACTACCGCATACGCAATGTACTACAGCATATACAATGCACTATAGCGTACATAATGTATTATAGCATATACAATGCACCACAGCATATACAATGCACTAGTGGTGTGCGCAATGTACGTACAACTCAGAACACAAGTCGTGAACCTACATGTTATTATTATTATTATTATTTATTCGACCCAACAACATGGAATATACAACAAGGTAGAAACAAGACAAACATTCTCAAAAAGAAATCAAAACAAATTAACAGGTATACAAATGTAATAATAAAAACCGAAGACAGGATGGGAGCCATATCAATATACAAAATAACCGAAGACAAATTGAATAAAAACAACTAGAAAATGCAACAAAATATGTGGGGCCAGGGAAAGCAAAAGTAAAATTAACTACTGTTACCCGCAGGTATGCTATCCCACACATATTTACACAGGGACAAACAGATGTAGCAAAAACACACAACAAAAACAATACTAATTGGCCCCCATTGATAAACCAATGATGGCATTAACCGGATAAATCTTAGTTTTCAGGAAAAAATGAGTGCTTCAGATCTCTTAGAAAATGGGAGGAAGAGTTGATGACAGCAGAATCTTTAACATGGAGGGGAAGAGCATTCCAAAGTCTAGGAAATCTACGGGTAGGGGAGTGAAAGAGAGCTTGAGTACGGGCGGGGAGATGTCGAAATGTGAGAGAATCGGGATGTCTTGGATTAATGGCCGTGTTATCCGTGACAGATTCACACTTACAAAGACCATACAAACATTTGTAAACAAAGGGACAGGTAAGGAAATCTCGTCTGGAGGAGAGAGACAACCAGTTCAACTGGCCTAACCTATCCTCGTACGACATCTGACCTCGCCTTTGCTTCAAAGCTACTCGGGTTGCGGTTCGCTGCACACGTTCAACCAGCTGTTGTTGGGACAATGTGTGTGTGCACCAGGATGGGACGCCGTATTCGAGGATAGGCAGGACAAGGGATTTGTAGAGAAAGAAAATAGCCTGGGTTGAAGCACCACCAGCAACTGTACGGATGAATCCTAGGAGACGATTAGCACGAGAAACAATACTGTTGATATGTGAATTCCATGTGAGATCTGAACTGATAGTGATGCCGAGATATTGGAAGGTGGAGGTAGTGGATACAGGGATATTACTGAGATGGTACGCAGAAGGATGGATGTTCCGACTGCGAGTGATGGCATGACCTTTGTTTTCGAGGAGTTGAAGTTCATTCTATTTAGTGTGGACCACTCTGAGAGACTGTTGATGTCAGTCTGCAGATGATGCTCATCCGTGTCAGACTGAATAACACGGAAGAGCAAGATATCATCTGCAAACAAAACACAACTAGAGGAAACCCTATGTGGAATATCATTAACAAAGAGGTTGAACAGGTTAGGACCAAGGACACTCCCTTGAGGAACACCCGATGTGGCATCCACCCAAGACGAAGCATTGCCCTGGAAGAGAACACGCTGCTTACGATTTGTCAGAAAGGATTTGACCCAACGCCACACGGCACCGCGGATGTTGAAGCCTGAAGCCAGCTTCTCAAGCAAGATATTATGAGGCATCTTGTCAAAAGCCTTGGACATGTCCAAAAAGACAGCGTCTATCCGAGGAGGGCGTGGTCGATCAAGGGTGGATGCCCAGCAGTGAACAACATTAACAAGTTGGGTGACACAGCTTCTATGTTTAGTAAAACCGTGTTGGTTGGAGTTTAACAAACCAAACATGGTCACATGATCAGTAATAGCCATTGAGACAACACGCTCCAAAACCTTGCACAAAACCGAGGTGAGGGCAACGGGTCGATAATTGCTTAGAATGACCTTATCACCTTTTTTGAACACAGGGGTAATATTAGCACATCGCCAGGTATCTGGAATTTGGCCAAGACGAAGTGATGAGTTGAACAATACAGAAAGGGGAAGGGAAATTTCAAAAGCAATCTTTTTCATGATGGAAGGTAGGATACCATCAGGGCCAGGAGACTTATTGGTAGGAAGTTTACTGAGAATGGAGGTGATGTGACCGACTGACACAGAGAGATGTGATAATTCAGGGATGGGTAGTGAGCAAGACGGAGCATTATCAGGAACTAGGTTCACTGGATTAAATACAGAACAAAAATAATCATTGAATGCGGATGAAATTGCTTCAGGTTGAGTAATACTCGTACCATTGTGAACAAATACAGGCGGGGGAGGCGATGCTTTCCTGGTACGGACAAAGGACCAAAATCTGCGTCTATTATCACGAGAACAAAACATATCATTGACAAACTTCCAATAGGCTTTCTTAGTCTGGTTTTTAACCTCGTTACGAATATTTTTATAGGAGATCCAGTCATGTAATGAGCCAGATCTACGAGCGCGACTGAACAGTTTGTGTTTCTTGCTGATGAGTCGTTTTAGTTCGTGAGTAATCCATGGGGAGATTCGATTTTTCCGTCCTGGTGAGTTTGGGATTGAGTCACGTATGGCAGCATCAAGTAGATCCATGAAGATATCAGCAGATAAGTTGATATCCATGGTGTCCATCAATGCTGACCAGGGTATTAGGCGGATTAGATTCCCGAGGTGCTCAAAATGTACTGTACTTCTTCCGGTGGCGCGGCACTCCACCAACTAACCATGAACACGCATTACGTACCACCCAGGTAAACACGTACACCATGTAAAAACACCTACATGTACATGTACTAACACCTATAGGCTTTGTTACACAATCTCGTGCATTCACGCAGCGAGTCACTGAGCGGTAAGCTCCGCCCAGCCAGCGCGCGCAACTACAGGTCACGTACGTCCTGGGTTACATTTCATTCACAAGGTTATAATTACAATAGCATAACAGCACTAAGTCATTGCACTTTCCGTCACAATGCCATTAACTTTGGGAGCACCAAGCTTCGACGGCAAAACAGAGTGGACGAAATGAGTCTGACCTGTTACTTACCAGCCTCACTGGACTGCTGGGCAGAATCTCCGTGTTATTTCGTTTCAAACAATACTCACAATCTCCAATACTTTCCAGATGTCCCTTCTTCATCGTAACCCCTTCAATTGGTGCGCCAGACGAGGCCATTGTTTTGAAGAGTACCCAATGATGTGCTTTCACTTCTGATGTGCCAAAGTTCTAAACCTGACTTGCATCCTTCCAGTGCTTGCTATAGCACTCTCCCACTTCAATGCATCATGGTCCTTCCTGCAAAGTATTCTTATGCAAATCGGTTAGCTCAGCTAAAAATTAAAAATATATCTACTGATGCATGCTAGCCCCAAAGTATTCAAAATCACGATTTACCTCCTCCTTATGATTGATTAGCCGACAGTGGCCTTGATATTTATCTCCTGATAATGCGCTTTGCCTAACTCATTTTGCGGCCTGCTTCCTTTATTTACGGTACTCATTCCCCAATTATTATTGTTAGTCCCATTTCCCCGAGAGGTTTTATTATCTCATTGCTATAACCGGGGTTTATCCCCTCATTTGTTGTTTGCTTTATTTCTTAAACTTCACTGTTATTTGCAAGACAAAACCGTGGACATCAAAATTCATCGATTGGGCCACGCCACGCCCGCCATAGTGAGTGTCTTGTAGCGTGACGTGGGCATGGCCAAACACTTGCACAGTGCAATTGTAACCTTCGTGTAATTTCATACAAGCAGGTAACTAAAACCTTGAAGTGCTCAAATGTTTCCTTTCCTCTTTATTAACAGTGATGGGGGTCGCATTTACAAACGAAAAACCCCAACCATTACTAAAACCAAGTAGGTATAATTTGCCTACAAGTGAAATACGTTAACTCAACCCAAGTGCAGAAAATCACGCTAAGGCGAAGAATCCCGCCGGAAGCATAGCGACCAATTGGTCAGACGTCAAAATCATGCAATGCGAGTTGTCGACCTCCCGAGAATCTGTGGCCACTGAATCGGCCTATCTAGCTTACATTTAAGGGGAATACAGAATACACATAAATAACCCCGTGCTATTTAAACTGGGGCTGTTGCCCCCATTGTCATGCCTCTGTTTTATTAGGCAATATCTACAACCTACAAGCGTCAAACCTTATACGTTTTAGATCCAATTTACCATAAATACCCGCTTCATTATTCATTTCATCTTTCTTGACTATTTTATGTTGGTATTGCCTCGTTCCTGTTTTGTCTTCTATTGTAACAACCTTGACTTCCTATTGCTGTCTAAGTAATATTCATAACCCTTTGCTTGCCCTTGTTTGTTGCTTTGTTGCTTTATTACATTATTACATTATCCTACTTTCTGCACAAGCATATTGTTCGTTTGTTGCCATTCGTGGCCGAATAACTAATACAACATATAAAACATAACAGATACCTTTACCTGCCTTCTTAATTCACTGGGGCTATTCCCCTTTTTATAAATACATTATTACAAATTGGGCCTTTCCCAACCTCTGCCTTGTGCCTTCGCCAACATCAATATCTGGGGCTCTTCCCCACATCGATCTCTGGGGCTTTTCCCCACATCGATCTCTGGGGCTTTTCCCCACATCGATCTCTGGGGCCTTTCCCCACATCGATCTCTGGGGCCTTTCCCCCACCTTTCTGCCTTGTGCCTTTCCCCACATCTCAATGTCTGGTTTTGTCCACATTAAACTC
Source organism: Crossaster papposus (assembly GCA_037893245.1). Lineage (NCBI taxonomy): Eukaryota > Metazoa > Echinodermata > Asteroidea > Velatida > Solasteridae > Crossaster > Crossaster papposus. Next base: position 534,855 of record JBAIAA010000070.1, on the reverse strand, counting down.
TGGGTTTTTGTCTCACATTAATCTCTGGCTTTTCCCCACATCTATACATCTATACATCTACACATTCTATACATATCTCTCTGGTGCCTTTCCCCACATTAACATCCGAGCCTTTTCCTCACATTAAAATCTAGGTTTTTTCCTTGCATTTAATTCCTTGCTTTTTCCCATTTCTCTGGGGCCTTTCCCCATCTCAACCTGGGGCCTTTCCCCCACCTCTCAGCCTGGGGCCTTTCCCCACATCTATTTCTGGGGATTTTTCCCCGCATCGATCTCCGGGGCTTTTTCCCACATCGATCTCCGGGGCTTTTTTCCACATCGATCTCTAGGGCCTCCCCCCACACCCATCAATAGCCTTTCGCCTCAATTTATATCTTTGTATATGGGGCTTTCTATTTCATGTCTATGAACGGTGCTTTTGACCATTCATGTCTACAAATCAGGTTTCCCACCTGTCAAAAATAAACATCAATGTCTGTTGTTTTTTCCACATTAAACTCTGGGTTTTTGCCTCACATTAATATCCGGCTTTTCCCCACATCTATTTCTGGAGGTTTTCTATACATATCTCCCTGGGGCCTTTACCCACATTAATATCCGAGGCTTTTTCTCACATTAAAATCTAGGTTTTTCCTTACATTTAACTATAGGGCTTTTCCCCATTTCTCTGGGGCCTTTTCCCACCCCTCAGCCTGGGGCCTTTCCCCACATCTATTTCTGGGGATTTTTCCCCACATCGATCTCTGGGGATTTTTCCCCGCATCGATCTCCGGGGCTTTTCCCCACATCGATCTCCGGGGCTTCTCCCCACATCGATCTCCGGGGCTTTTCCCCACATCGATCTCCGGGGCTTTTCCCCACATCGATCTCTAGGGCCTTCCCCCACACCCATCTATAGCCTTTCGCCTCAATTTATATATTTGTATATGGGGCTTTCTATTTCATGCCTATCAACGGTGCTTTTGACCATTCATGTCTACAAATCAGGTTTCCCACTTCCGGCTTTTCCCCACATCTATTTCTGGAGGTTTTCTATACATATCTCCCTGGGGCCTTTACCCACATTAATATCCGAGGCTTTTTCTCACATTAAAATCTAGGTTTTTCCTTACATTTAACTATAGGGCTTTTCCCCATTTCTCTGGGGCCTTTTCCCACCCCTCAGCCTGGGGCCTTTCCCCACATCTATTTCTGTGGATTTCTCCCCACATCGATCTCTGGGGATTTTTCCCCGCATCGATCTCCGGGGCTTTTCCCCACATCGATCTCCGGGGCTTTTCCCCACATCGATCTCTGGGGCTTTTCCCCACATCGATCTCCGGGGCTTTTCCCCACATCGATCTCTAGAGCCTTCCCCCACACCCATCTATAGCCTTTCGCCTCAATTTATATATTTGTATATGGGGCTTTCTATTTCATGCCTATCAACGGTGCTTTTGACCATTCATGTCTACAAATCAGGTTTTCCACCTGTCAAAAATAAACATCAATGTCTGTTGCTCTCCACCTCATTTTCATGAATGGGACTTTTCACCTCTTTTCCATGAATGGGGCTTTTCACCTCATTTCCATGAATGGGGGTTTTCACCTCATTTCTATGAATGGGGGTTTTCACCTCATTTCTATGAATGGGGATTTTCACCTCAATTCTATGAATGGGGCTTTTCACCTCAATTCTATGAATGGGGCTTTTCACCTCCTTTCTATGAATGGGGCTTTTCACCTCATCTCTATGAATGGAGATTTTCACCTCATTTCTATGAATGGGGCTTTTTACCTCATTTCTATGAATGGGTCTTTTTACCTCATTTCTTATAAATGGCTTTTCACCCCAATTTTTTATGAATGGTTTTTCACCTCATTTGTATGAATGGCTTTTCACCTCATTTTGTATGAATGACTTTTCATCTCATTTTGTATAAACGGGGCGTTTCACTTCATTTTTATGAATGGCTTTTTATGTCATTTTGTATAAACGGGGCTTTTCCCTGTCTATACCATGGTTACCTAAAGCATCCCCCAAAAATCTAAACAGAATTTTGGAGAAACCACAACACTCCGGAAAACACTAAACACCACAAAAGAAGGGGGGAGGGGTTACCTCTGTTCCATCTGTTCATCTCTGGCTTACCATGAAACTTGTTAGAGAAAACAATAAAACCAACCGCAAAACTTGCCAGCCCTCTTATCTATTTTATACCCTAGTCCAAACACACACCCCCATGGGGTATGTTACTCTGCTCATGCCAAAACACTGCCCTGCCTATGTACACGTGCATTACCTGTACATATACACATTATGTACCGCATATCTTGGATTAGCAGCAGTATCGCCTAACAGGAGTCAGTTAAAGACATAGGAATTCACAAGATAAGATTCACAGTTAGAAGTTCTTGACATCGGGCTTAAATTGAACTACTTCGTCCACACTGACGTACCTAAATTATTTAGGCAAATGCTTATCACCGGTAACCTTTGTTTAGCATTTTGCATCTTGACATGCGCATCTACTGCATAATATCAACTGTAAGATTTGTATTTATTTATTTATTTATTTTCCCAACAGTTTAACTGCAGCAAATTTGTTCGGCTTAAACCGACTCATTCCAAACATGCCTTAGTTGATAAAAGTATTATGCAGTAATATAATCCTTTATTAGGGTCAACAAAACATTATTTCCGATTTTGGAAACAAACATACCATGGTGGCAACTTTCGTTAAGGTAAACTCACGCAACAGTTTGTGCACTAAGAATTAGCAAGGTTTAACAGCCAGAAAATATTCAATCGAAATAACTCTTTGTTTAGGATACGACTAGTCTTCCTGAAGACCTTATTTTAGCCAAAACATTTGTATGCGGGGCCTGTGTTTGTTTCCTCCCATCATTTCACTACTATTTCCCATATCATATAGGTACAGCACGTCTACTCCAGCAAAAGATCAAAAACCCCTTCCGATTTTGACGCTCAGTGTCCATTGCTGTAATGCTTGCCGTTTATTAGACAGCAACAATTGTCTACTTTCAGTAATACTCTTCCAAGGAATTGACCACAATGTCATATAAATCGCCAGACTCCGAAATTTGTTGTCTGATATGCACATACAATTTGTAAATAGAAAATTGTTCCCAGATACTAGGTTGCAGTCCATTCACAGACATCACTTTCACATATTTCGTTGTGAGCCAAGCGTTACATTTATCATTATCACTTTAAGGGCATTTACCAACTATTTACCAGACACCATTTTCTGGGTAATATTTGCCAACATCGGGGCGCCCAACCCCGCCGAGAGACCACACTTGAGTCTGACCCTTATCTTCTGTTCATTGTTACACTCTGCCAAGACTATGGTCATCTAGAGCAACCAAATCCTGCAAGTGCAACCACAACTGAAAATTAATATATTCTCCTTAGACCTATACAGTTGCCTTTTACTGTACATGTTCCCATCGTACATGCCTACTGTACTTTCCACCAACACCGTTTGGGAACTTCCTCTCACCAAGATATACTACCTTTGTGTTTAATCCTTGATTAATATCTATATCTTGGCTAAACTTACTCTATACAATATTGTTTAACATCAACGCATGAGGAGGCATGGTTGTTCCCGGTCCACAAGTGCGAATTTTCTCCAATCTCGCTTGGAATACATTGAGCCACATGCTTCAAAAGAGTGAATATAATTCAACGGATGGAATGTGCTATTGCAAGGCAGCGCAAATGCGGCCTCTGTCTTCAGTTAAAATATTGAACTTTGATTGCAACCGATAGCCAAACGCATTAATTCACCGTTTCCGGGTCTATTTCTTTGGTGAATATTGGCTATCATGAACGGAATGTTAAAGTAAATATGCACGTATATACTTCACCACCCTCTCATTCCTGTTTGCAGGTTAACACGATACAACTTGCCTCGTAAGGAACAACGCGTGGTTCTAAACCCATCTCATGCCCTGTGGCTTTGCCGTGGGGCTTCGCCGCCTTGTACATACACACTCCCATAACAATCAAGGTCTGATCGCCTGGGCTGTGCCAAACATAAACCAATTTCAGGGACTAACTATAAATTACGGAAGTGTAGATAGGACATGGTTAAAAATAAAACTAATTTGTACATACGAATTACTAAACCGTACGTACGAATTGCTAAACCGTACGTACGAATTAATAAATCGTACGTACGAATTACTAAACCGTACGTACGAATTACCAAATCGTACGTACGAATTAATAAACCGTACGTACGGATTACTAAACCGTACGTACGAATTAATAAATCGTACGTACGAATTATTAAACCGTACGTACGAAATACTAATTCGTACGTACGATTTACTAAATCGTACGTACGGTTTAGTAAACCGTAAGTACAGTATCTCGCAACACGTGCACACCCGCTTGCAGAAGACCGCACTTGCACAAGCATCGTTTAGTCATGGCATCGAATGCTGATATAGCTGCTGAAAAAATGTACGAGTTTTTGAGGGGAAGAGGCGTAGAAGAAACCACTTTGTCAAAGATGAAAGCTGAAAAGGTAGGAATTCTGGGTTGCGTTTGGGGAGTGTGGTCCGTTACGTTGACATTGTTTCTCAGTCTCACCCTTATAGGCGCAAAGGCTTAGGTCAGGTCAAGCATTGGCGTTGCCATTGTCGGCGCCTGCCAGTTGGGGAAGCGGGTGGTATCATCAAATTCGAAAATCTGGGGGGGGGGGGGATGGGTGGATGGGGGTTGGTGGACACCATTATGACAAGGTCGGGCGCTGTTCATTGTACACATTATGATAACTTGTGTGTGCCCGTACTCTTTAAGAAGAATTAACTTTCGATGCATGAAGAAGTCAATATGAAATTCTGGTTATAACAAACACAAAGCGTTGGTCCCGACTGTGTGATATGTACACGCTGAATGACTGGCGCTGTGTTATTCTAATTATAACACACACTTTGCCCAGGTCCGGTTGAGTTTGTATCAACAAGAGTGAACTGCATTCATCTGCTAAATTTGTAATGTATAAGAGAAATACGTGTACCGGAACTAGAGCAAGATTTGTGTATGTTGTCTCTTACAGATCGACATTGGTGTTGTGCAGAATCTCAGCCAAGATGATAAAACTCTCGAAAGTTTTCTCTGTATCGGCGACCGACTGGCACTCATGCAACACTGCCGTAAGGCCAAAAATGCCAAGAGAGAATCTGCCAAGAATGCACAGAAACGCAGCTGTTATGAAAGAATCCGCAAGAAGCTCAAACTTGCATCGGGCAACTTGTCAGACAGTGAAACAGATGAGGAGGATGAAGTGTCAAAAGCCAAACAACTACGTGGAAACCAAAATGCCTCCAAATCTACACGTAAAATAGAGTTTGGCTGGGTTCACAACGGCACTGGAGCCCGCAAAATAACTGGTGGGGGCACAAGGAAAACTTGTGTATCCAAACGGCAAATGCAAGTGCCTTGTTGGAGGAGGGAAAGACCCTTTTTTTCCCAAAAGGTATCTCACGCAAAGACGTGAAAGCTTCAGCATGCAGGTTTGACATTCGTGATTTCACCCACTCCCCCCTCTCGGATGATGATACTGTCGGTTCTCTGTATGAGGCAGTGCGGATGTCAGGAATCTTGAGGTTTTTTCTGTATTCAACCGGGCCAAGCGTAAACAAAGATGAAACCTGCACCCCTGAGGAGGACACAATTCCCATGCTGTTCCTCAAGCTTGCCACCACTGGACCATTCGGCAGATCCTCCTGCAGAAAATGCCTGTAACACTTCGTTGTCCAAGCGTCTACGCCGCAACAAGGCAACAGCTGGTGGTGGTCCAAAACCTTGCACAGTATCACGGCCTGATTACGATGAGTCTCAGTTGGCGGAACCTGTCACATTTGTCAGTGTCGATGAAGATCTTTTGCAACCATCATCAGAGGTCACTATTGAAGTTGCAAGTTACGATTTCGCAGATGAGGATATCCAGTTTGGACCACGACCCAGCACTGGCAGTAATTTATCGGATACTTTGCCGCTTGTAGACTTCCAGAGAGATGGCACCTTCGAAGCTTCCTCACCGATTCGTTCGCCCCGTTCACCCACACCACCCGCGGCATCCCAGGGACGTTTGACTATAACTTTGAATCGAGTGAGAGTGCAACAAGAAATGGTTTCAAGATTTATGGATCCAAACATTGTGCACACACCAGTACGATTTGGTTTTATTGACGAATCTGGAATGGATCGCGATGGTGTTGCACGCGAAGCGTATTCCTGCTTCTGGAAGGAGATGTGTTTATCATCAATGAGTGGGGAAAATGAAAGGATTCCGTCACTATTAAACAAGTACGGAGAGGAGGAGTGGTCTGCTGTAGGGCGTATTATTGCAAAAGGATACATCGATCACGGATTCTTCCCTACACAGCTAGCCGGCGCCTTTGCAGTGGCATTAATCAATGGGTTGGAAGCAGTCACACCAGAAATACTGATGGACTCCTTTTTGGCTTTCATTCCAGAGTCAGAAAGTGTTGTGGTGAAGAAGGCATTGGCAGGGGATCTCAACGACGAGGATGACAAGGAAGATTTGCAAGATCTTTTATCTAGGGTTGACTGCCATTCCATTCCACGAAGAGAGGAGCTGAAATCGGTATTGATGAAGGCAGCTCACAGAAAAATCGTACAAGATAGTAAGTTTGCTTTGGATGGCATGGCTTCAACTGCACGCGAGTTATTGCAGTTGTATCTGCCAGATGCATCTGCCACAGTCACTATGTTGAACGTCAAGAAGCCAACCACCCGAAAAGTACTGAAACTGTTGCAGTGCACACCAATGACCAATGACGAGGCCAACTCGCTGGCCTATCTGAAGCAGTATATCAAGAATCTTGACCCTTCCTGTCTGAGGAAGTTCCTCCGTTATGTAACCGCATCAGAGGTCATCTGCGTAGACAAAATCTCTGTTCAATTCAATAAAGTACGCAAAGGGTTAAGCAGAGCACCCATCGCCCACACATGTGGACCGTTCCTAGAGCTTCCATCGACTTACTGCTCATACAATGAGCTACGAGAAGAGTTCACCAATCTTCTAGAGAGCGGTTTTCTCAAGATAGATATTTTGTAGGAAGCATTTCTGTAAGGCAAGCCATTGCTCAAAGAGGCAGGAAATCAGTGGTCCCTATAGTTATCTTCGTGCAAGCATTTGTCTCAAAGCCAGCCCACTGCCAAAAAGCAGAAACTGCATGAGCGTCTCCGTATGAGGGGAATCATGTGAAAGTAGTCTTACAGAAAGTGGCCAACCTTTTGGACAATTGTTGTCACTGTACGTGCGTTTACAACACGATACGTGTGAGATTTCCCACGGTCATTTGTTTAGACCAAAGATTGACTGAAAGACCAAATGTTCGATGTTACTTATGTAACTTATGTTCGCTTTCATCGTTTGTAAGACACTCACTGTGTTCCCTTTACTATTATTCCCTTACTATTCCCTTTTATAGTTATATTCCATATCGTTAAGTATATCAATTTTCTGATTATGATAATGTACACGTGTTATCTTTGTTGCAACCTATTTAACAGTTTCCTAATGTTTTCTTGCTTATGCATCTTTTAATATCTTGCCTCGAAAAAAAATGAAATGACAAAATCATAAGAAATAGGCAGAAGAATGAATGATGTACCATGATGGTTCTTTGGTTGGGTCGGGTGAAAATATGCTTCTTAAAATTTGTAAATTCTTTTTGTTTTTATTCGGGTACTTTTACAGTGATCTATACTTTTTATTTAAAGGGGTTACTTAAGGTGATCTTCAGTATCATTTATGTCTGACAACGCTCTGTAAGCTTGTTTACAAGCAAAAAGGTGTTATTTTTTCTAGCTTTCAGTAAAAGAGCTTGTTAAAGTTGACATCATTTGGTCATTAAAGGTAGTATGAAGCTTAAATTAGTTATTAAAGCTTAACAAAAGGGCAGATATTAAATCATTTGTTAGCTGTTGATAAACCGGTATATCACGCTGAGATTGGTCTAACTGATCAGGGCTTTTAATAATTGGGGGTACTACCTATTCTTCCAGAACAGAAGTCATATCATGCTACCATAATATTGCATGCTTATAAATTCTTAAAATTTGTGACATTGTGTTAACACATCAATGCAGGATGATACTACACATTAACCAGGTTGTTTTGGATTACAGTATACATACATGTGGTAACTACTTATTGATTTCGTCGGATATTTTGTAACGGTAATTTGTTTGTCTTACAATGACCCCACACAAATCAGTTTATCTCTGTCAATCATGATTCATTTCCGACTTGGAAATAATATCTTTGTGATTTCAATTGAGCGGTTTTTCATTATTAAAGGCAACGGAAGAGTAATAATTACCACCAAACTAAATCTGGGGCGTTTTTATCACTATTATACTGTGGCGATTTTGTTCGAATGTGTGATTCATAATCTAAACTTTAAACGGGTATACAGCCAAACTAGTTGACACCTTAACCTGGTCTCTTTTCTGTCTACTTTATGGCGAACGTCAACTGGTTATTCTCATTGAGCGTTTGTATAGATCAATGTTATACTCAAGCGACATTGGGTTGGTTAATTAAGTCAACCCAAGATCATGGTAGATTTCTCTGCGTAGGCGAATGTACAGGGATGCAGCTTCGTATCCATAACCGGGAGCGTTCCAGTCATTGTCCTCCATCAGAATACATGCCACATCAAAAATGTCCCGGTCGCATGGAATGGAACGTTTTGGCCTGATCTCCGTCATGCAGACTTCAACTTCATGCATGTCCACTTCCACTAGTTTATCTTCATTACCCTGCAGCTCCGGTAAGGTATACTTAATAATTGGACGCCCTCCGTTACTGTTGATCTTGTGATCCGGTCTCATTCTATGATTGTTCCATGATGCCAAGACCTGATCCAGATTATCCTACAAACAGAAATAAAACAATCAGCAATTTATATTTGGTCTGGAAAAATTCAATTAATAGGTTGCCGGGTTGGTGGGGCTGCCATCATTGCAGGGAATGTGGTGCCGGTCGTTTGTTTTAATCCATAATGATCTACATGTCCACACCGCCCATTCTAAAGTTTTTCTTTAAAGGTGTCTATATTCTTGCCCGTGCGCTCAATTTTCAAAGTTGGGAATTTAAATACGGACATCACTTGACACCTTGGACTGAACAAAATTATTTTCTGAGTAAATGCTCCTACCATTTTCCAGCTAAATGTCACTTTTTTGGACATTGTTATCACTTCCTGGTGGGTGATGTTCCAATTTAGGGACAAGATCTGTGATGTCTGAGTACATGTACGGTACACGTGCAACACATTGTTTTTTCTTAATTTTTTTTTATATAATCGAGAGAAATAGGCCATACCTGTACTATTCTCAGGAAGCAAAGCTGTATCAAGTTCTTATCTAACACGTCACCGTTGAACAGCCCGTCCTCTTTGAGCGTGTGGAAGATATCCATCCAATATTGAGTGCAGTGCTTTCTGAAAAAGCTCCACCAGGCCTCTATCCTTTGGTTAGTGGTGCTCTTTCCATACAGAAAGCTTTTAGCACCAGCCATGTTGTCTTCGTCGTCTCTTCTGAGAAACGTCTGTACCTGCTCAACATGGCCATTTTCGGTCCCCATATCTGCCCGCACTACGCGTGGACATCCGTGCCTAGAAGAAACTGCTGCCATATAGTAGCCTAGTATTAGTTTGGGATCGTTATTGGTGGTGTATGCCTCTAACCAAATCAAATGTCTAGAATAACCATCTATGCATCCGCTTATCGCAATGCCAAACGGCTTCAACTTATCATATCCATCCATGTGCCACGTCTGGTTGGGTCCAGCACTTGTGTAGATCCTGCGTGTCAAACGATGTCTTCTCCTTGCTGCAACACAAGTTCAGGGTCTAGCAAATGTTGTATCATACGAATAGTGTTCTGTGAAACAACAAACCCCTCCTCAATGCACCTAGCGTGCATCCAGCGATATCCATAGCATTGAGCAGATGTTTTCAATTGTTCTTCAACAAATGAAGCAATCTTAAGGATATCTGAATACCCTCTCCTCCTATACAGTCCTCCTTTCCTTAAAAATCGGCGTAGATGTCTCTGACTGATAACTATTCCATGGTTCAGAGCAAGGCAAGACAATATCTCCTTCTGACTAAAACCGAGCTGAAAATATAGCTTAATAATCTCTTGACGGTCCATTTTGAAACGTTTGTTTTTTGGCAAGTAAAAGGACTAACTTTCATATCGGTCTATGTCAGAAGCACTGTTACTAATCTGGTCCAGGAGTGTAACTACATGGCGACAGCGCCAGCACTACTGAAAGTGCCGTATCGAATTGGTAATTCGTACGTACGGATTGGTATTTCGTACGTACGGTTTAGTAATTCGTACGTACGGTTTACTAATTCGTACGTACGATTTAGTAATTCGTACGTACGATTTATTAATTCGTACGTACGGTTTAGCAATTCGTACGTACGGTTTAGTAATTCGTACGTACGGTTTAGTAATTCGTACGTACGATTTAGTAATTCGTACGTACGATTTAGTAATTCGTACGTACGGTTTACTAATTCGTACGTACGATTTATTAATTCGTACGTACGGTTCAGCAATTCGTACGTACGGTTTAGTAATTCGTACGTACGGTTTAGTAATTCGTACGTACGGTTTAGTAATTCGTACGTACGAATTAGTTTTATTTTTAACCAGTCCTATCTACACTTCCGTACTAAATACCCTTTCTAGGGGCCTATTATCACTCCTAAACCTTGGAGACCCAGGGCAAAGCTTTACCCCTCTATCGCTCCAAAGACCTCCTCCATTGTGTTAGTGCCTCTGGTAATGAAGATTCTGCTTCACCAGACCCCTGCCATACCAGTCATCACATGTCCTGTACATATGGGATTAAATCAAGAGAAACGTGAAATACATAAACGGTGCTGTGTCTGTTAAATCACAGAGGGATAAATCCATCGTTCTAACCTTGTCCATCCTACCTCTTGCTACCAGCATACACATATTCATGGTGAACTGCCTTTACAGTCACCAGTGATAATATTTTAAATTCAGAAAAGGTCTGACATATGTTCTTATATAGGACTACAAAGTTTTCCTCTGAGATAAACCACTCATTCTGAATTTAGACAAAGTTTGGAAAAAACAACCCCTCACCTGGTAGTCACTTGGCTACCTACGGACTCATTCGCCGCATCTGATATGAAACATCCGCTAATGCCCATGAAGTTCCACTAACATAATTGCATAAGCTGGCGCTACGGTGGCCTAAGAGCTTGAAAATGTTCTATATGCCTTTTCACAGCTATTCTCCGCAAATCTGCCCAAAGGTTTGCCAAATTCATTATTTCGATCAACCTATTGGGGATCAAGCTTCCTTTTATGCACAATTGTCACGAAGATATGAACGTGAATCATATTTTGTAAAGAACAAATCAATAACTGTGAAACAAAGGAGAACAAATGATATTTCGTTCGGTTGAACCGGGTGAAATAGAACGAAATCAAGTTCTCAATTGGAATATCACTCCGCTAGGCGGAGGTGTAAAGGAGTTAGTAGGTGGTATAAATAGAGAGGGACAAAAGGTTGGCTCCATCTGCGCATCGACAGGCAACGAGCTCCCATACTAAATTTTTTTTTTGTTACTTTAAAACAAATGTGAGGCTGAGAATGGGAGCTTAATAGGTCTAACAAAATCAGTACTATTCGTGAGGTTTTCCAGAGTATTTTCTCCACGAGTTTTTATCTCTGGTTTTTCACCCCGTGGATGTGCAGATTTTGTTGGGAGGATATGCACAAGTAAATAAATCATAGGAGACAACTTTATCTTAAAATATCTTGGTAGAATGTATTAGAATATAAATAATACTGATAAACAAACAATAACGATGAGATATACAAGATAAACTTATGGAAATGAAGGTCAAAAATTAACTGCTATTTTAGCATGACCAAGAAACAAGTTTAAACGTAGAAATTAAGTTAGTATTAAGTGAAGGGTTGAGACAAAGTCTTGGCAGTTACATAATCCTGCTTAGAAATAAAGGTAATTACAATTATTAATAATTTGCTTTACAAGATATGTAAAAAGATTTATGTTGAATTATCTTTAAAATAATAATAACACGAATAAACGGGTAACACTGCAAAGCCTGTCGGTGACAAACCCAATGTTGTAAACAAATTGGAGTGATGTAGAGGTTATTGAGAACCATTTAATCATATACCCATAACCAGGAAGGGTTTACTAAACCTGCTGGGTTTAACTGCCGTAGGCCTTACTTCCTCAAATCTCAGAATTGTCAGGAACGCCGAACATACGTAATAGCCGTACTATACTGTGCCAAAGCTACCACTAATATACTCACGGCGACGCTAAGGATTACATATAAAATGTACATGTACATGCTTTGCATTTTGAAAGCCACCTTACGTCTTCTTCATTTTAGACACCCTTGCATTACTCATAGATTTGGTATACTCTGATAACCGGACCGGCATTTTCTTTACTAAAGAGTACTACTATAAGAACCATGATAAAACCCGGTCCGACATATGCCTACTTATAAATAACCAAATTCCCATATCCACATAGGCCCCTACCTTTGGACAATACCCACGCCTTCGTGAAAATTCCGCAGGAATGCGAGGCCATCTTCTTCTCGCAGTGTCGTGTCGTGCATGCTTGAGCGCGTGCTATTATCCAAAGTACAATATAGCTTTGTGCAATAGCGTTGTACAATAGCTTTGTACAATACAAAGACTGCGTACGCCTACCTAATGTACCACGCCCGTCGCGCTGACCCTGTCAGCCTCAACGTACGTATATACATTGAGGAATTCCTACATGGTATATGTGAAAACACACAAATGGTATTCAAAAGAACGAATTTTAAACAAGAACTTGCCCAAATTCTTATTATGACCTTCCGCAGCCGAATAACCATAATCAAATTTCACATTGACAAAATGACATGGCTGCTCCATAAAATTGTACCTCCTTACCAGTGTCATGTTCGACCACCGGCAAAAATTTAGATATCTCCTACCTTGTTTCCTAAAACGAACACCAATCCAGGCTCTACCTCCATCGGAATCGCAAACCTGCACAATTCCCCACCATTAGGATCGAAGTCCTCCCTTTAGGCACCCGTTATGGCCAGCCGACCTAGTAATTGGCTGGTCAACGGGCCGGGTATACATCAGCGGAGGCTACATGTACGTCTTGCTCATATTGATCAAATTCACAAAGTGAATGTGGATCTTCCGACCGCTACGTCGCAGCGATGCAAATAGTCGCATGTACATTTTACGACGCTTGAAACATCATGGTTTACAACGTTCGGACCTCCTGACAATCTATCCAAGTATTGCCCGGCCTGTCATGGAGTACGCTACCCCTGTGTGGGCAGGAGGGATTTCAAAGAAGCAGGGCGAGTCCATTGAATGCATCCAAAAGCGAGCCTGCCAAATCATTCTTGAGAAGGAGTACACGGGATACGCAGAAGCCAGGGATTGCCTACATCTCATCACCCTTACTGATAGACGGAGAAGTCTCAGCCTCTCATTTACTCGAACTATGTTAGAACCAGCATCTAAACTTAACTATTTGCTTCCACCAAGTGCATCTCGATCGTATAATACAAGGCACAAACAGTTCTATGAGAACATCAGATGTAAGACTGAGCGCTTTAAAAATAGCGCAATCCCAATATTACTTTGTTTAGGTTATTTTTTTTCAAATACACGTAATTGTTATAATATCTTGCTAGATATTACCATGTTTTTTAATTGCTGTTTTTTCTCGTTTGATTTAAAATGTCAATTTTTGTATCTATGAGTAATTGTTTTACTGTTATCTTTGTAATTTAACCGCAATTCAGTTTTTGGCTGCTATGGTTAAACGGTAATAAACCATTTCAAACAAATCAAATCAAAGTGGTCCTCCCAACACGAATCTCAACTCACGCACTGCCGAGGCTTTTCAGTGGAGTCCCATCAGCACTTCGTACATTCGCCCCCGTCTTGCTCACCACCGGTCTGTTTTCAGGAGCAATCTTGTATAGTAGAGTGGAGGAAAGAAAAGTACTAGTGGCTCCTGTATCCACCAGCATATTCGTTCCGTGTCCCCGGACAGTCGCGGGCACAAACAACCCACTCTGTGCACGAGTAATTTGTCCTGCGGATCTAAAGAAACCTCTCCCTGTATAGGCTCTGGTTTTAGTTGTGGTTCGCCGCCCCTATAGCCGTCTTCTCCTCCGGGCCCTTGCCGCCATCCAGCTTTCCCCCAGGCCGCGGGGTTCGCTGTGACTCGTTTCCCGACCTGGTAGGGTGCAATTTCGGGCAAAATGCCCTCTTCGTTTGCATTTAAAGCAAACATCATCTGGAGTGGCTTCTCGTCTATCATACGCGCCGCACGGGCTTCTTCCCTTTTCTTCTTGATGAAGAGACTCGATCTGATCAGTCATTCTCTCCAACCACTGCCGCACTCCGCGCTGATTGTTTTCTATTTCCCTTTTTATTCTTTCCAAGGGTTTTTGTGCATCGCCTTCAACCACTCTGGCGAACTTCGGCCGTCTACCAGCCCGCTGTTCCTCAATCTTTAGAAAACCTTGTGTTCAATGCTGCACGCACTGTCTCGTCAAGTGATGATGGTCAGGCGCCGAATATGCCTTCCCAGATAGCTTGTTCTTCGATTGCATCGGCGAAATGGCCTCTGGCAAGGTGATCCCGCCCTTTTTCTTGAAACCCCGGATAGGCGAGCGCTGCTAGCTCACGTATCGCTTGTCCTAATTCTTGAAGTGTTTCTTTTGGTTTTTGCCGCCTAGGACGCAGTTCCATTTTGTGGTTCTCCGCGAGTTCACCCGGGCCGAACTTTTTCTGCAGCAATCCTACCAATTCTGTAATTTTCTTCCACCTGCTGCTGGGTGTCCCAAAACTGCTGGACCTTGCATACTTGCTGCAAGGAACACCCGTGCTTGGCTGCCCGTCCAACAATTCGCCAGTGTTGTATATAATCTCTCCACGGCGTTTTGTCGTTGAATCTGTCCGGAATTATGTTTGGGAGCCTTGATGAATAACCCGACTCACTCCTTACAACTGCAGCTTCCTTTACGACCCCCCCCCCCCCCCCTCCTCCTTGGTAGGTCAGGGGATGACACGTCCTGAGGCCATAATGCCTCCTCTTGTACGGACGATATTGGAGCTCCGTCGTAAGCCATAAAGTTCTCACATCGACGACACACGTGGTTGCTGTTGTCAAGCTCCGCCATTTTGACATTATTTTCCGCGCGTTGACCTCTTAGAAAGGTCATGACAGAGGCTAATGTACAGAGGCTGTTTCAGTTGTACATGTACTCTGTTTTTGCCTATTATTAGTCTTGGTCTGCTCCTTCTTTGGTTGTTGAAGTTGCGAACCTCCTATATATCGCGTTGGCCTTCGTGGTTTTTTTTTATTCCATCTTTTTTTTATTAAGGGACAAGGTTTTTTTTCTTTGTCGATTAGATCTACGGTATTTTTCTTTTAAGTTTTGAAAGTTCTGAAAAGTGCGTTTTATTTTGTAGCTCGTTGTTATCAGTTTCTTGTGGTTTTATAGGTTTTGTTTGGGGTTTGATCTTGGTCATCACTTTATTAGTTATATTTTCTTGTTGGTCTTGAAGTTTTGTAAATAAATTCCCTGTTGTCTTTGTTTCGGAATCTATAATTTTGTATCTTGGTCTATTAATTAAATTCCTCGCGACCATTCCTTTTAAAGATCTCTTGTTTAGAGTAGTTATAATTAGTTTTAGGCGAGTTCCCCCACTGTGTCGTTTTTCGAGGTTACATTAACATGCAGCAAAGAAAATGTATTATCGACTTGTTATGCAATTGATTCAATTTAGGTGGAAATTCAGTTACACAGCAAGTTTTAAATCAATCTATAATATAGTCTGGTTTATTTTAAAAACCACTGTCGCAGCCAAAAGCTGAATTCAAATGGTTTTAACGAAAAAAGGACGAACAAAATGTACACAATTTCATTACAAATATCCCCAGACAAATATGTTTTCCCCCTCATCATCCAAACCATGTACCTCCTAAAATGTCCATAACCTAGGAGCCACAGGTATACACGTTGCGTCACCATTTTCAGGATACTTAGGCCTATATATTATTTTATAAAGGTGTTCAAAATATAAGCGAATAAACTTGCGAATAGGACATAAACTACGAAGCCTCACAAGGATGAAAACAGTATAAAACAGTTAGTCCGTATGTAATACGTACGTACACTATTCACATAATTAAACATGCGACGGGGATCTGTCTTCTGGTTTGTAAGTATTGTTTTGTTGTTTTGTCTGTACATTAACCTCAATTTCTCTCCCTCTATACAGAGATGAGTAACACCATTTGTATTTTCCAACAGCTCAGAAAGAATAGGGAGAATGTCCTTCGCTACTCCTACCATCAGGATAACTAAAATATCTTCTCCCTTTCTCGATTTATCCCTAGGCCTAAATGTTTGCAACTATATCCCCCTCTCTGTGCTTAGAAACCCTCTCACCAAACACCTGCAAAGGAGGTGGAATTAAGTTCTACATGGTAAATCTGTCAAACTAATTAATATCCTCTCTCAACAGTGTCAATTTATACTTCAGGACCTCCACCAGAATATAGACCACCTTGACTCCGAACTCAGATCCAGCTGTACGGACACCAGGTACAGTGACTTCCATGATGAGATTGATAGGGGCCTGTCTAACCTTGGCTCTGTTCTAATCGGCAGGAGAAACAAGACGATCAGTGGCTTTCTTGCCAAGCAGCATCAACGCAGACAGAGACGTTTTAGACGTCCCAAGCCCCAATCGACATTACCCCCTGCCAATACTGTGGTTAACCTTTCCTCCTCATCCATATCAGATGCTGAACACAAACTTCTCTCAAGGGTCTCAACTTCTGTCCCACTCCCCTTACTGTGAACCAGGTACAGCTCAGCCAAGATCTCACGAAATACTATCGTAGGATCCGTCTCCGTGAGTTTTTTCTTGATTCCGACCCTTGTGACCCAGAACCCTTCCGTGTCAAGAGCGCATGGGTACCCCCCAAGAATCGTGTACCTGCCCTTGAGACATACGTTAAAGTTGTCAATACCCAAGTCACTAAACCTGGTAACTTTCCCCACAGGACCCATGATAACCTCCCCAGAGAGGAGCGCCTTGTGTGCTTGTTCCATACCCCTAGCTTTAAGCTGTAGTCACACACTAGCGCACGCCATCAGCGCACGAAGCGTGCAACCAATAATTTTTGTACGCACAAAAATACCCCCAAATCGGCCGTTCTGAGCGTATAGTACCGCATGTTCACCGCGGGCTGAACGCGTGCCGAACGTAGACACCGCACAGGACCAGCGCAGGCCAGCGTCTAGAGTCAAAACTCACCTTAAAATTAGGAAAAATAAGTGCGTTTGTCAGCGCATGCTGAACGCACTCAGCGCATGCTGAGCGCACACAGCGCATGCCAACGCACACAAATTGTAAAAACCCACCGTTTGTCAGCGCAGGCCACCAAAAGCCACCGAAAGTCAACGCGCCCCCACCGCTAGCCACCGCGCCCCCACCGGTAACACAACGCACTCGGCGCATGCCGACCGAACATGACCGCACCAGGACGCGTCCCCACCGCGCGGCGACCGAACTAAACCGTCACGTGACGTTCCCAATATAAGCTCTGCGTTTCGGCATATCGACATCAGATCTTGACATCGAGAGGCACTTTTCAAACCTCTCGATTATCGTATCTGCCGTTCTGCGGTCCTGTTACCTACTAACCAGTGTCCTGCGATCCAGTGATGCCTCCCAAGCCTACTGCCAAGAAGACGAAGACCTCAGCTCGAGGCCGAGGCCATGGAAGGACTGCCCCCAAAGCATCCACAGCAGCCACCTGTAGCTCCCCTGCCAAGAGTACGAGAGCCCAGACCAGTTCCAGTGCCGACGACCAAGGTGCTGTCCTGTCTGTCCAGCCTGTCCAGCCTGTCCTGTCCGAGGAGCCTCCCAGATCCCCTACCCCTCCTGCTGAAGAAGATCTACGGCGCCTGGCTGGTGGTGATGCTGCTGCTGCTGACGGGAACCAGTCGGATGCCACTTCTACTGCCGGCTCTGTCGCCTCCACTGCCTCCACCAGCCAGGGGACCAAGATAAAGAGGACGACCAAGGTGGCCAAGAAGACCTACTTTCTGACCAGGCCAGAAGAGGAGAGCATGCTCGAGTGGCTACACGACAACCCCTGCGTGTGGAACACGAAGATGACCCACTACAGGGACCGTCCCATGAAGGACAGACTCTGCAAGACCCAGGCAGACAACCTAGGCAAGACTGTGGACCACATCCTCGGCTGGTGGCGTTCCCTCCGAGACAACAACACCAGGCTGCACAAGAAGAAGTCCGGCGATGGAGCTCCACCAGCCCTGACCGAGAGGGACCAGTGGGTGTGGGACAACTTCAAGTTCCTGCAGACCATCATCACCCACCGCAGTGAGCCCTTCCAGAGTGTCCAGCGGGTGATCCAGAGCCATGGCGGGGACCTCGAGGCAGCCGAAGAAGCGTGTGCCGACCAGCAGCTGGGCCTTGTGCCACCCAGAGCCTCCACCTCCAGGCGACCCACCACCACCTCCGCTGCCACACCTGAAGAGGACCGTATCCTTGTCACCCTGGCCAAGAGACTGGAGGACTCAGGCGAAGCCATCAACACTCTCCGAGCCCAACAGCTGCATCCCCCGAGCGCACCATGTCACCAACTCACTTCAAGAAGATGAAGAGGGTGATCAACAAGACCTTGATGGAGTTTGACGAGGAAGAGGACGAGGAGACATTTGCTGCCCCTGCTGCCCCTGCTGCCCGTGCTGCCCGTGCTGCCCCTGCTGCCCTGGGAGGCGAGCCTTCCACCCTTCACCCAGGGCACCCCCAGTACCAGCCACAGTACCCCAGATCCAGCTCTGCCCCTACCTTTGGTGGTGCCCAGTCCTGTTGGCAGCCCAGCCCCAACCTGTGGAACCCCTCTGTGACATCTCCCCATGGTTCTGTGTGGCAATCTCAGGAGCCAGCCTACATGGAGCAGTACTCTCTGCGACGCCAGCAACACCAGCAGCAGCAGCAGCAGTTCCACCAGCTGCAAGTGCCCAGACTTCAGGTGCCATCACCCCAGCCCCAGACCTCTGCCAGCTCCACAGTGCCTTCCACAGAGCCTTCCACAGTGCCAGCCAGTGATATCCTTAGCCTTCCACGCGGCCATGGACAGCAGCTCTACCAGCCTCAAGGACTTCCACAACACCCCAGGCACGTACTTCCTCAGGACGCTTGACGCTTCTCAGACCTCTACCTCTACCAAGATCTAGGATTACGAGCCACTCAACACCCCTCCTTGCCTATCTCCAGCAGACTACTAGACTTTGTAGACTTTGTACATGTGTTATTGTTGTAGAATATTGTTTTATAAATAAAAGTTGACACTTTTAACATGTAATCTATTTAGTTTGTGCAATTATTTCACAAGTTAATTTTTTAATTATGGCCCTTTCTATTGAGATGTAATTAAATAGTTTTAACAACACACTTGCAATATAAATTAACTGTAACTATTGCCCATACAATTTTCAATTACCATATCTGGCCTCCTTTTATTTGAGATGTAATTAAATAGTTTTAACAACAACACACTTGCAATATAAATGCAATTACCCCTCCAATAATTTTTTTCATATGGCAACAAATAAACTCTAACTATTTATTTCCCATACATATGAAAACTTATTTATGCATACTTTAATGAAATGTAATTTCAATATTACAATTTACACTAAAGTTAGCATTTACAAATATGAAGTTTGTTGAAACATTGTAGGGCCATGTGTTATAGTTATTATCTAAAAATAAAGTGTGTTGTAGATGGTGGTATATGTGGGTAATTACATATCATATAACATAGTTTTAGGGCTAATTACATTTTAAATGCAAGGGCCAGAGATAATTACTTGTATTTTTCAAATTATGCTTCAAGTCAATTGAAATTAAGATAAACACCAAACAACAGTTGTAAAAGGTGTTAAAAACTTTTATTATAATAAACAAGAGCTCATATCCTGGTACAACAAGTATAACACAATCATCAAGAGCTCATATGGAACAAAATACATAGTAAAACACAATCAAATCATGTTGCCTTGCCAGGGAACGGATCCAGCTTCGCTGTTAACCCAGTGCTTGAAGAGGTTTCTCTGCTTCTTGGCTTCCTTGGTGGCTCTGTTGCCACCTGGCACCACATGGGTGTCAACCATGTTGCGGTCCTGTCTCCAGGCGCCAGGGATCACCTCATGCTTCAGGTTCTCATGGTCTAAGTGCTGGTTCTGGAGGCCAGGGTAGCGGATGCGCATCAGGTTGTGGAGCGTACAGCATGCCTTCACAATCTTCTTCACAGTGGAGGGGTGGTGCTGCATGGTGGTGATCATCACTCTGAATCTGTTTGCCAGTATCCCAAATGCGTTCTCCACAACCCTCCTGGCACGGGAGAGGCGGTAGTTGTAGATCCTTTCGTCCATGGAGAGGCCTCGCAGACTGAAGGGTTTCATCATGGTGTCTCTCAGGGCAAAGGCATCATCCCCTCTGAAGTAGTAGGGGACATCCTTGATGTCATTGGGAAGAGGGTCTGACTCAGGGAATCCCAGGGTGTTGTTGTCTGCACCTTCCTTCAGCTCTGGTGAAACCGCTATATATTCACGCAAAAATTAACACCAATTACTGATTTTTAATCTCTAACGGGTGAGTTCAATCTGAGAAAATATCCACAATGTTTTCAAATGATAATTAATTATGTTTTATGTATCACTTTAAAATTAACAAGCCACGCCCCTTTTAGGGGTTTTCCTGATTCTAAGTAGTACGCATTTTCCAGCGATTATCAGTGCATGTGTTTGGGTGCAAACCAGTTTGAACTTGTAGACCAATGCCTTGCAAACATTTGACATCATTTTAACGATAAATTAGTTGTGGGCGTGGTTTTTAAATTAACAAACCACGCCTTTTTAGGGGTTTCCCTGATTCTAAACAATACGCATTTTTCACTGCGATTATTGTTGCATGTGTTTTGGGTGCAAACCAGTAGACCAATGCCTTGCAAACCATTTTTGGAAATATTGAACACCATTGTTTCTGAGAAATTAGTTGTGTGCGTGGCTTTTAAATTAGCAAACTGCGCCTATTTAGGTACATTTCCCTGATTCTAAGCAGTATACGCATTTTCAGCGATTATTGTTGTATGTGTTTTGGGTGCAAACCAGTTTGAACTTGTAGACCAATGCCTTGCAAACAGTTGACACAATTTTTATGAGAAATTAGTTGTGGGTGTGGCTTTTGAAAAATCCTATATTTTCTATTGACCTTGAATATGAAAGCACGCGCACTGTATACAAACGCACATGTGTTTGTATATGAAGTATAGAATATGAATGCCGAATCAGACTGAATCAAGCCTAATCAAGCCGAATGATTGCGATCGAGTGTGAAATATAACCGAATTGTAGCGATTTTGTCAAGAATAATATACGGATAACTCCAAAATCATCCAGAATGACCCAGGATTATGCCAATTTTATTACGAATTTAATAAGAACAACGACCGAATAAGCCAAATGTAATGCAAACATTTCCGAACAACCCCGAGCTAAGCCGATTTCAATCGGTCTGATTCGGCTTCCAATTCAAACCTATAGGTTTTGATTATTCTTATTTCATTCTTAAGTTATTCTAATTATTATACAAACAGCGAATCGGGGCTAATTTCTCCCGATGCCATCTATACAAAATTCGGGATAGATCTTGGTATTCAAGGCAATAATTTGGGAACCTGACTTAATGCTGACTGATGTTTTAATCGGTGACGTTTTGGAGAGTATGACTCCCCTTCGTCAGACCTAGAAACAATAACAAAATAACCGAAAAAGAACATTATTTCTGAAAGGGCAAAAGATAGAGGTCTCTATATATATTGATATAGGTCTCGTAAAATATATTATATAAAATAAATATGACTAAAACACATAACGATGTTTGTGGGATGTCGTCACAATGTCATGGGGGTCGTGGCGACGTTGTCACTATTTAGGGGGAGCTAGGTTGTATCAAGGTCGTAGCAAAGTCGTGGGGGTACCATAGGGACACTGTGTTGGCATAATGCCGGTGTCGTGGCTGTATCGTGCCTGATCAATTCGTGCCTGTCGTATAGCCACGACAATCGCCTTCAAATTCGTCAAACTTGGAAATGGGCTTAAACCTACGTCTACATTAAAACACCTTTATAACAAGGTCCTTTGGGACTTTACAATTACCTTGTTATAACAGGTACCTTATATTATCAGTACTTAGATTCTCATTGAGTAAAAGTTAACATCTTCAATTTACCGCCCAACGCCTTTCTTTGGCATTAAAAGTATGATGTCGGCATAACTATTAAGAAAGGCGTATAGGGGAAAGCATTCCGCTTACTAAGACTTTTGATATGAATCATTCTACATTTTAACTGAATGGAATGGAATGGAAGCTCTTAATCGCAATGTATTCATAATAGGGGAGTCAGGTTGGCGTAGCGGTTCTTTTCTCGCCTTCCACCACTATGACCCGGGTTCGAACCCCACCTGGGCCAATATGTAGATTGGGTTTTCAGTCCCTGCCTTTCCCGTCCCCCCCCCCCCCCCCCCCCCCCCGTTTTCAGTCCCTCCCTAACCTTCTGGGGTTTTTTCTTCCACCTCCAAAACTGTTCCTTCTTCTCATTGTCTTCTCTCTACAGGTTTCTTCAGGCTTGCGAGTTACAGTGCCTAGAGCGCTTTTGAGGGATCTTTGGTTTCAAAAACAAGAAAGAATTAATAATAATAATAATATTCTTTACTTCTTCATATACAAACACGTGTGCGTTTGTATACAGTGCGCGTGCTTTCATATTCAAGGTCAATAGAAAATATAGGATTTTTCAAAAGCCACACCCACAATAGCCTTGGTCAAGGCGAGTTCGTCGTTATCCGTCCGTCGTTATCCGTCCAGAAATACACTGTACGCGCGCCCCGCATATGCTGCATGCTAGCTTGCGCCCCGTGCAAAGATACAGCGCGAACAGCGACCTCATACGGCCACTATTTATGCAAATCAACTGAGGCTACTTTTTCGCCTTGGATCATTGGGTTTTTGAAATCTTATGTTTTTCCTATATTTTGCGCCACATTTGTGGCGCATGACCTCGTATGCGAATACAGATAAGTATAGGCGGGGCTAAGATGTGAAGTGTCCAATCACAACGCGGTTGAAACCCGACGTCATCAAATTTGATGCAGCATGGCATTTAAGACAAAATGGCAGATATTCAGCGTCGTCTTTCGTCCGAAGATCTGTCGTGTTGTTTGAATTTTACAACGAAAATATTATCCCTCGAAGATTTTAGACCCGAGCAGCGAAAGGCCATTAGAATCCTTTCTTCGTGGTCTTTGTGAATTGGCCGACAGGTTATGGGAAATCCGTCATTTTTCAGGCAGCCTGAGCCCCATTTTGCTCGGAGCTCGCACGTACGACCAGGTACTCAGCGTCAGTTTTCAGCGTGTTCGGTCAGTTTCTTATCGCCGCATAATCGGCATTAACCCAGGCATGCTGGTCTGTGCGGTATCGCCACATTGTGGTTCAAGCATGGTCCAACGCTGTGGGGAGGGGGCATGTTTACGGCTGCAGAACCAACCTTCAAAGTGATCGCAATATCGTAATTTAAACAGGGACAAGTGTCTTATATCCCCAATAACTCCCCAGATTATTTTCTTGGCAAAATTCAGCCGGCAAGGCATTTAATTATTAGAGTTCCGCGTTTTACCGAGCCACGGTTTTCAGATCAGCTGGATTAGATGTGTGCGACATAATGTAGGGCCGAGTTCGACACGTTTCAATAGAGTCGCGGCCTTCTCCAGTCACCGCGGTTGAAAACTCAAAACTAAGCAGCTAAACACAACTAGTTTTGACCATAACATTGTCAACATTCAAGAAAATACCCAGCAAAAAACGAGCGAAAATAACTGCGACCCTCACCAATCAAGCAAGACAGTTCAAATCTTCATGTGTAATTCCTACAAGCCTTCGTAAAAATCACTCAACTTTCTCCGATAAAATATGTCAACGATGGCGGTGTTCGTAAACACTTGCGAGCTAGCTATGACCTTTCACCGCTAGCTCAAATTATGCAGTTTCTACGCAACGATCGACCCATAAGAAAACGACTATAAAGGTCAGCTTAATCTATTAGCATAATGAGCACCGCCCCCAAAACCTAATGATCCAAGGCGTTCAAGTAGCCTCAGTTAGTTTGCATATAATAGTGGCCGCGTGAGGTCGTTGTTTGAGCTCAGATTACCGCTGCGCTGTACGTACGGACGGGTAACGATGAACGCCTTGACCAAGGCTACACCCACAACTAATTTCTCATAAAAATGGTGTCATAATGTTTGCAAGGCATTGGTCTACAAGTTTGCACCCAAAACACATACAACAATAATCGCTGAAAATGCGTATACTGCTTAGAATCAGGGAAATGTACCTAAATAGGCGCAGTTTGCTAATTTAAAAGCCACGCCCACAACGAATTTCTCAGAAAAATGGTGTCCAATGTTTCCAAAAATGGTTTGCAAGGCATTGGTCTACTTGTTTGCATCCAAAACACATGCAACAATAATCGCAGTGAAAAATGCGTATTGTTTAGAATCAGGGAAACCCCTAAAGAGGCGTGGTTTGTTAATTTAAAAACCACGCCCACAACTAATTTATCGTTAAAATGATGTCAAATGTTTGCAAAGCATTGGTCTACAAGTTCAAACTGGTTTGCACCCAAACACATGCACTGATAATCGCTGGAAAATGCGTACTACATGTACTTAGATTCAGGGAAACCCCTAAAAGGGGCGTGGCTTGTTAATTTTAAAGTGATATTATATACATAAAACATAATTAATTATCATTCGAAAACATTGTGGATATTTTCTCAGATTGAACTCACCGTTAGGAACTTAAAAACAGTAATTGGTGTTCATTTTTGCGTAAATATATAGCGGTTTTCACTGTTTGCCCCCTTTTTTCAAAAAATAGCCACAGAAAATGACGTAAGGGGTCCATGTTTGGGGTGTCTGGTACGTGTAGTATCCAGTTTTTGACCCCTTTAGGGGTCCCCCAGGGGTACATGCAGCTTGTGGTACCCGGCAGACTCTCATTTCTATTCATTTCAGCTGACCCCCTACACACTCCCATAGTCAGATATTGGTACCTAGTTCATCTAACCAAATGTCTGTGGGCTGCCGGTCTACTACCTCCATGGTTTACGATGGCGAGCACAAAGAAACATGAGGAGATCCAGATTTGGGTGCCTTTTTAGATAGTTTTCTCGACGTACGAGTGCCAAATGCTAGACGTGCGCTGACATGCGGTGGCGGTGCGCTGGACACGGTAGACACATGGTAGACATGCGCTGGGTGGACTACGGCATACAGACGTCCGATAACGTCCTATGTGCGCTGACATACGTCCACAAACGCTATACGTGCGTTCACGATCGGTAGACGCGCGATAAACGCGCGATAGACGCGCAGTAGAGTCGCGATCTGTGCGTTCGGGGTGTACACTGAAGATGTCGTCCAACTTTTGTGGCCGTACTGTACTGAACTGCTAACGCACTCAACGAAGCCCTACCGCGGCTCTACCGCATTTCCCGCACCTCGGACGCATTTTGCCGCACACAGCGCGTAATTATCGTACGTTCACAATTTTAGGGCATGTTCAAAAATATTTGTTGGCATAGGCGCACATGCCCGTGTATCGCCGTGTACCGCCGGCCTTCTACCGAATCTGGACGAACCTCTGACGCACCTCTACAGTGTATCAACGCATTTCGACGCAGGAAAATAATTTGGTGCGTTAGGCGTGCGTTCAGCCGAAACGGTAGTGTGTGACTGGGTTTTAAGGCAGGACACACGACCCCTCCCATAAGTGACATTCGCGCCCTCGTGAAACTTGTACTAACGAAGAATAAGTTTCCTTGGCACATGGCACTGCAATGTGTACTCGCACGGCACCCTCCTTTGCATGCCTCTTCATAGGGTTACCTCGAGGAACGCATGCTTGCCTGAGCACCGTGCCGTCCCTGGATCTGAAGGAGATAAACAAATCTTTCATTTTTCATCTGGACCAGTGATGAGGACAGTCTGCTGACTTTCACTAATCACATGAATTCCTTCCACAGAACCATCAAGTTCACATCAGAGTACTCATATCATCAGGCCCACTTCCTGGATGTCACCATACGCACGGAGGATAACTAATAACTACTGATCTGTATTCTAAACCCACAGACACACACCAGTATCTCCACTTCTCCAGCTGTCACCCTAGGCATTGTAAGACTGGTATAGCATTTAGTCAGGCCCTCAGACTCAAAAGGATTTGTTCTAACGACTATGATTTATCCCGCCATTCACAGATACTGAAGAATAACTTGGTTGCAGGGGTCACAGCTCCCGCCAAGTTCAACGTGCCATTGCCAGAGCCAAAGCTGTACCCAGAAAGCTGATCCCCCCTGGTGACTACCTTTCACCCCAGTCTCCCTTCCCTTCGCAAAATTACTAACGACAGCTATCATATTCACCACACTTCAGATCGCCTTGTCCGTGCCATCCCCGACAGCCCTGTATTGGCTTAAAGACGCCCTCATAATCTATATACGAGACCTCATTGTTCGAGTCGAAGTTCCCAGCTTGGATGCATCTCCTCCCATCCAGCACGGAACTTTCAAGTGTAGTTCCAGATGTGTGGTTTGCCAGATCCACATCCAGGAGTCTCACTCCTTTTCTGGTCACTCTTCTGGTACCACTCATAGAATTATTGGTAACATCACTTGCAGTACATCTAGGCCGAGTTCGGGCGGTCTGTTCTTGACACGCGAACTCTGTTCTTACGCTCGAACGGCGGGAACGCGACCCGTGAACATTGCACTCGGAACAAGAACACACACCACCTATCCACCAGGGTTTTGCAAGAACAAGTTACGCGTGTCAAGAATAGACCGCCCGAACTCGGCCAATATGTCATATATCTCATCTCTTGCAGGTTTTGTGGAGTTTAGTATGTCGGAGGGACCAAAAATGCCTATACGGTCATCGATCGACTGTCAACACCAAGAAACTGTATACCCGGACCCCCATCGGTCATCATTTCAACCAGCCTAACCATTGCATCTCTGATATGATTCTACAGGGCATAGAATCACTTGGCCATCGGAAAGACTCAGTCCGCCTCAGCCGGGAGAAAGTTTGAATGAATCGTCTTCAGACTATTCAACCACATGGGCTCAACATCCAACTAGGAAATGATTAACTTCTATTTTTTTCTCTCCTATTTGTCATCTGTTTCAGATTTGTTCCTTGCCAGGAGTTTGTTTTTGTTTGTTCTCACTCCTCTGGTTTCCCCTGTCTATTGTCCTAACCCCCCCCCCCCCACATTACTCCTATTCATACTTCTTTGTTAGTTCTTCCCTTTGATCTTCACCCTGGACCCCCTTCCTTGTGGTTTTACCCCTTCCGTTTTTGTTCCCCACCCAAATTCACACCCCTTTATCCCCCTTGGTTTGTCTTTGATCCTACCCACACTGACCTCACCTAATCCTCAGCCTAATCCTCCTTTTGTTACTCCACTGGACTCTGTGCTTTTTCTTTCGTGTTTCTTTCGCCAACCATGATGTGCATCATGCTTTATGTTGCCCTATATATGTTTGTTTCTTGTACACAGCCATTTTGTTTCTGAAGAAGATCTTGTTAAGATAGAAATCTTAGGCCCTCTTTACTTATTTGATATCTTTAGAACACCATACAAATTACACATTGTCATTGCGCATGCGCAACACCCAGCAAATAAAATGCGATCCAAGACCCGCGATGCGAGATTCGCGACGCGAGATGCAAGACCCGCAAGGGGAGATGCAAGATCCGCGGCGCGAGGTGGCAGATATAGAACTCCATAGTTTTGGCATAAAATCGTAGGAGGGGTATTTGTACATGCACCTGTATTAGCAAGTGTTACAAAATAATGTAGGCAGCCTACACGGTCACAAAAGTAGTGGAAATTGCCGCTATTTATAGTCTCCGGACTATGTTTACTACCGTGTTCATGCTCCTTTGTCGTTTCCATCAGCGATTATTGTTGATGTTCAACTTCACAGACAAATCGCTTTTTACGGTACGGGTCAGTGCGTCGATCATTGTCAAGCCCCTAACCAACCCCGGCCCCCATCCGCCTTGCCCGCGTATTATTTTTTCCTAGGAGGGTTAGAGGTAATTATCATAAATGGGCGTATCTATACCACACTGAGTGAAAGACACTTAGGTTCTCAGATCCTTACCTTTCCCTAAATTAAACTTACTCCAACACTCCAAAAATAGTCAATGAAAAATAAGCAGAGACCGAATTTGAACCCCAGTCGAACGATAACCTATTATCCACTATAAAGCTACCGTGAGAGGTCGACATAAGTACAAAAGCCGTTTTTTAAAGTGCTTCAATGTACCTCTGGGCTACTTGTAACTAGTTGAATGAGCAATAACAATGTATTAGCGTCATTGTTAAAACTGAATAATCATGATGCGAGGGGTCTAGACTCTAGAGCTGTCCATTTATAATAATTATCCCTAAACCCTCCTAGGAAAAAATGTGTGGCGCGCGGCTAAACGCACCATACGTCGGCTCGTATAAAAAGCAAGAATGGTATTGCGTGGCTCGACCGACTGAACCCGGAAAATTTTCATAAAACCGTCTGCGGATGAGTAGGCCTACGTTCGGGGATGCATTATCCGTCGAGTTTTGTTCAGGAAATCAGACACTAGACGTTTTTGAGCTTCATCTTTGGCATTTTGTTCAGTCATATCTCAAGTTGAGATTCTCTATCGTACAGCTTAAGAGTTAACTCGCGCAGGTGAGTAAGATGGGCGCTATACCAAGCTAGATTTAACAAATTAAATGTATTGCTCGTAGTTGGAAAGCCATGTTGCACTCTGACGCCACTTGTTGTCATCATAATCTCGATGAAGGTTCGTCGGTGGAGACATCGGAAATTCTCGTGTACAACAAATTCGGAACGGATCGAGGGCTATTCAGTTCAAAGTGCTCCGATCCTATTTCAACTAGGATTAATTTCCGGGTCTGTATACCCCTAACCCAATATCCCTTAGAACTCTGAGTTTTAATTTGCTCTGGAAATTTCCGTTAGCGTCATTGTTAAAACTACTGAATAATCATGACGCGAGGGGGGCTAGAGCCGTCCATTTATGATAATTACCCTTAACCTCCTTATGGAAAAAAAATACGCCGCCCGCCCGTGTGGCGCGCGGCTAACGCACCATATGTCGGCGCGGCTCGTATAAAAAGCGAGAATGGTATTGCGTGGCTCGACCGACTGAACCCGGAAAATTTCCATAAAACCGTCTGCGAATGAAGAGGCCTACGTTCGGGGATGCATCATCCGTCGAATTTTGTCCAGGAAATCAGACACTAGACGTTTTTGAGCTTCATTTTGGCATTTTCTTCAATCATAACTCATCAACTTGAGATTTTCTATCGTACAACTCTAGAGTAAAACTCTCGCAGGTGAGTAAGATAGGCGCTATACCAAGGCTTAGATTTAACAAATTAAATGTATTGCTCGTAGTTGGAAAGCCATGTTGCACTCTGACGCCACTTTTGTCATCATAATCGTGATGAAGGTTAGTTATTAAAAATAAGATAAGCCATGAATCTGGGATTGAAGAACATTTCCAATTTTGTTAGAAAAAAGTGTCGCCAGCAAACTCACTCTACCCCCTAAGCACACACACGCACGTATACCGTATACAAATTTGTACCTTGTGGTGGGGACATCGCAAATTCTCGTGTACAACAAATTCGAAACGTCGAGGGCTATTTTCAAAGTGCTCCTATTTTAACTAGGATTAATTTCTGGGGCTGTACCCATAACCCAGTATCCCTTAGACCTCTGGGCCCGGGCCATGTTCATAAAAGCCTGCTAAACCTAGTTGGCAACTAAACTGCCCCCTAACTCAACTGCCAATTAAGCCTAGTTGGATACTATTTGTTATTATAGGGTGGTCACAGCCACTGCTCTAATATACTGCCGTACACTACACACACGAACATTTTGGTAGATTTCTTGAAATAGCCGATTTTCAACAAAGTCATACAACAAAATTTTCAGAAATTGTTTTATTATTTTTTGACAAGTAGGCCTATTGTTATCGAAGTCTGTTCTCAACTCCCCTCAAATCTGGTAGTGGTAGTAGTACATTCACAGAAAGTATTTTATTTCCTTTTTTCAAAAAATGAAGTTTTGGGGCCCGTGTGAAATGGTCTATGTTTTACCCATTAAACACCATTGACAATTCACGCACGCAAACTTGGTTCGTTTTTCAAAAACACCCCTATCAAAAATGGTATTTCCTTCAGTGTTTTATTCACTGATCTCTATAACAGATCAGTGGTTTCATTCGTCACAGCCGTCTGTTGTTTCCGTGACCTTTTTGAGGTCAGACTCGTATCAGTCATGTCGATACTGTATTTCCTTCGAGAGTTACGGGTTCTCGAATGGATTCTACAAGACTCGCCATTAATCAGAAAATATAGGCATAGGTCTGTTTTATTGATCTCCATTATATAGACTGGATAGGACACCGCGTATGCGTTTGTGCACGAATGAGTGATCCGAAACAATGGTGGCGCGCTTTCTGCAGTAGGGTAAACGCGGCATGTGTATTCACTCTGAAAACTCGAGTAGTTCGGGTTTTTATTCGTTTGGAGGTATGAGGAATTTAAGCGCTCTGCCAATAAAATCATTAAAAAAACATTAAATTAACTAACGAATAACGATAGGGAATCATGCAGCCCTAACACAGCCAGCTTTTTCACACTTTCTTGATATGTAGGCCTACTATTTTTTCCTACGTAATGTAGCCTACATTTTTTAATAAATATCATTTTCCTTAGGCCCTTCCCTGAAATTGGTTTCCAGTATATTGCTCTTTCATTCTATCACTCCTGTAGATCATTTAATAGTTCAGTTGGTGACCGACACAGAGTGAATTCAATGGTCGTATTGAGTTTCTAAAATGACATGGAACACTCATAGGGCCTATAACCATGGAAGAACGAAATTGAACCCCACAAGAGAAATTATATTTATATTTTAAATGCAAAACAAATTTATTACAAAAAAAGACTTTTTTTTGTATTCGTGTTGTTCTCTTTATCATACCAACTTTTATATCAATAGACAATGACACATTTGTATATATAAAAAATGTAAATAAGTATTGAACTTTCAATTTACATGGGTCAAAAAGAAATAATTTCTGAAAAATATTTTGGAAAGAAACATGAAAGTGCATTTATATCGTTAGTCCACATGAAAAAAATGACACCATTTAAAAACCCAATTTCAAATTACTTTCAAACTGTAGACAGCTGCAAATGACTTTGGAACCAATTTGAATTTGAATTATTTTTGTCAAATTTGAATCACAATGTTTGTCATTTCATAATTATTTATTTATTACAAAATCTTTAAACTGGATAAAAAGATCAGCACAAGCTGTTTTACATCAATGTCCTGTACAAATGTTATGAGAAGTAGGACAATTGAATCAGCAATATAAAAAGCAAAAATGCAAATCATTTAAAGTAGAGTTTCTTATATAAACATTTACAATTATAAAACGATGACGACAACTAAATTGATAAAGGAATGTTATTTAAAACTTTTGAACCATCATACTTATACGACTGCTTAAAGAAATCAATATTGGGTTTAAGAAAAACGACATATAAAGAATCAGTATTTCTGGTATTAAAGCTCTAAAAAATCCCCCAAAATGCCCTAAAAAAGCGTTTCTATACGGTCATCGATCGACTGTTAACACCTAGAAACTGTATACCCGGACCGGCGTCGGTCATCACTTCAACCTGCCTAACCATTGCATTTCTGATATGATTCTACAGGGCATGTAATCACTTGGCCCTCGGAAAAACTCTGTCCGCCTCAGCTGGGAGAAGGTTTGGATGAATGTCTAGACTATTCAACCACATGGACTCAACATCCAACTAGGAAGTGATTAACTTCTATTCATAAATACCTGGGACAGTTTAGGCATTCCTATTGGTCGAGAGCCCGTCATGTGGCCGGTATTAAACGGACGATAAAGACATGGTTGGAAGTGTTTAAAACCATCTAGCAACAAAATACGTTACGCGGTGTCGCATTATAGGCCTACCCGTCCCCAGGGCTCACTTTATTTTTTAGTAAGAATGGGTGGTGTTGGGCGCGTACAGCTCGAAACCCTGGGAACGAGGTTGCCAATGGCAATAATAGTCTGGTTCCTCGTAAATACGCTTTATTGCATGTATTGTGTAGAGCGACAGAGGCGGAAACATGTCATTTGACACACACAGAATGGCGAAACACCGAAATTTACTTGCGACAATTTTCCCTGATTTTCGGGACTTTTTTGGCTGAATTTTACAAAAAAGGTATTTATGAATGGGAATAAATGTGTGTTCGGTCGGTATTAATCACTCTGTTTAATACCGCTTGGAGTCTGGGTGCTGATAATTACCCTCGCCTTCGGCTCGGGTAATTATCAGCACCCAGACTCCCAGCGGTATTAAACAGAGTGATTAAAACCTCTCGAACACACATTTATTCCCTTATTTTTTGTTCTCCTATTTGTCATCTGTTTCAGATTTGTTCCTTGCCAGGAGTTTGTTTTTGTTTGTTTTCACTCCTCTGGTTTCCCCTCACTCCTCTGGTTTCCCCTGTCTATGGTCCTAACCCCCCCCCCCCCCCCCCACCCCCCCCCCCCCCCCCCCCCCCCCCCCCCCCCACCCCCCCCCCCCCCCCCCCCCCCCCCCCTCCACATTACTCCTATTCATACTTTCACAGAAAGTACATTCACAGAAAGTATTTTATTTCCTTTTTTCAAAAAATGAAGTTTTGGGGCCCGTGTGACTGGAAATGGTCGATGTTTTACCCATTAAACACCATTGACAATTCACGCACGCAAACTTGGTTCGTTTTTCAAAAACACCCCTATCAAAAATGGTATTTCCTTCAGTGTTTCATTCACTGATCTCTATAACAGATCAGTGGTTTCATTCGTCACAGCCGTCTGTTGTTTCCATATGTGACCTTGATGAGGTCAGACTCGTGTCAGTCATGTCGATACTGTATTTCCTTCGAGAGTTACGGGTTTCTCAAATGGATTCTACAAGACTCGCCATAAATCAGAAAATATAGGTCTGTTTTATTGATCTCCATTATATAGACTGGATAGGACACCGCGTATGTGTTTGTGCACGAATGAGTGAACCGAAACAATGACGTCGCGCTTTCTGCAGTAGGGTAAACGCGGCATGTGTATTCACTCTGGAAACTCGAGTAGTTCGGGTTTTTATTCGTATGAGGGTATGAGGAATTTAAGCGCTCTGCTAATAAAATCATTAAAAAAACATTAAATTAACTAACGAATAACGATAGGGAGTCATGCAGTCCTAACACAGCCAGCTTTTTCACACTTTCTTAATTATGTAGGCCTACTATTTTTTCCTACGTAATGTAGCCTACATTTTTGAATAAATATCATTTTCTTTGGGCCCTTTCTTGAAATTGGTTTCCAGTATATTGCTCTTTCATTCTATCACCCATGTAGATCATTTATTAGTTCAGTTGAGACAGACACATGGAAGAACGAAATTGAACCGCACAAGAACAATTATATTTATATTTCAAATGCAAAACAAATCTATTACAAAAAGGAAATAAAAACAAGTACTTTTTTGTATTCGTGTTGTTCTCTTCATCACACCAACTTTTATATCAATAGACAATGACACATTTGTATATATAAAAACATGTAAATAAGTATTGAACTTCCAATATAGAAATTATTTCTAAAAATATTTTGGAAAGAAACATGAAAGTGCATCTATCGTTGGTCCACATAAAAAAATTACACCATTTAAAAACCCAATTTAAAATTACTTTCAAACTGTATACAGCTGCAAAAAAAGTACGGTCACAAATGATGTAACTTTGGAACCAATTTGAATTTGAATTATTTTTGTCAAATTTGAATCACAATGTTTGTCATTTCATAATTATTTATTTATTACAAAATCTTTAAACTGGATAAAAAGATCAGCACAAGCTGTTTTACATCAATGTCCTGTACAAATGTTATGAGAAGTAGGACAATTTAATCAGCAATATAAAAAGCAAAAATGCAAATCATTTAAAGTAGAGTTTCTTATATAAACATTTACAATTATAAAACGATGACGACAACTAAATTGATTAAGGAATGTTATTTAAAACTTTTGCACCATCATACTTATACGACTGCTTAAAGAAATCAATATTGGGTTTAAGAAAAACGACATATAAAGAATCAGTATTTCTGGTATTAAAGCTCTAAAATATCCCCCAAAATGCCCTAAAAAAGCGTTTCTATACGGTCATCGATCGACTGTTAACACCAAGAAACTGTATACCCGGACCCCCGTCGGTCATCACTTCAACCAGCCTAACCATTGCATTTCTGATATGATTCTACAGGGCATGTAATCACTTGGCCCTCGGAAAAACTCTGTCCGCCTCAGCTGGGAGAAGGTTTGGATGAATGTCTTCAGACTATTCAACCATGGACTCAACATCCAACTAGGAAGTGATTAACTTCTATTTTTTGTTCTCCTATTTGTCATCTGTTTCAGATTTGTTCCTTGCCAGGAGTTTGTTTTTGGTTTTTTTCACTCCTCTGGTTTCCCCTCACTCCTCTGGTTTCCCCTGACTATGGTCCTAACCCCCCCCCCCTCCATATTACTTCTATTCATACTTTCACAGAAAGTACATTCACAGAAAGTATTTTATTTCCTTTTTTCAAAAAATGAAGTTTTGGGGCCCGTGTGACTGGAAATGGTCGATGTTTTACCCATTAAACACCATTGACAATTCACGCACGCAAACTTGGTTCGTTTTTCAAAAACACCCCTATCAAAAATGGTATTTCCTTCAGTGTTTCATTCACTGATCTCTATAACAGATCAGTGGTTTCATTCGTCACAGCCGTCTGTTGTTTCCATATGTGACCTTGATGAGGTCAGACTCGTGTCAGTCATGTCGATACTGTATTTCCTTCGAGAGTTACGGGTTTCTCAAATGGAATCTACAAGACTCGCCATAAATCAGAAAATATAGGTCTGTTTTATTGATCTCCATTATATAGACTGGATAGGACACCGCGTATGTGTTTGTGCACGAATGAGTGATCCGAAACAATGGCGGCGCGCTTTTTGCAGTAGGGTAAACGCGGCATGTGTATTCACTCTGGAAACTCGAGTAGTTCCGGTTTTTATTCGTATGGAGGTATGAGGAATTTAAGCGCTCTGCCAATAAAATCATTAAAAAAACCATTAAATTAACTAACGAATAACGATAGAGAATCATGCAGTCCTAACACAGCCAGCTTTTTCACACTTTCTTGATATGTAGGCCTACTGTTTTTTCCTTCGTAATGTAGCCTACATTTTTGAATAAATATCATTTTCCTTAGGCCCTTCCCTGAAATTGGTTTTCAGTATATTGCTCTTTCATTCTATCACTCATGTAGATCATTTAATAGTTTAGTTAGAGACAGACACAGAGTGAATTCAATGGTCGTATTGAGTTTCTAAAATGACATGGAACACTTATATTGGGCCTATAACCATGGAAAAACGAAATTGAACCCCACAAGAGAAATTATATTTATATTTTAAATGCAAAACAAATTTATTACAAAAAAACTTTTTTTGTATTCGTGTTGTTCTCTTTATCATACCAACTTTTATATCAATAGACAATGACACATTTGTATATATAAAAAATGTAAATAAGTATTGAACTTTCAATTTACATGGGTCAAAAAGGAATTATTTCTGAAAAATATTTTGGAAAGAAACATGAAAGTGCATCTATATCGTTGGTCCACATGAAAAAAAATGACACCATTTAAAAACCCAATTTCAAATTACTTTCAAACTGTAGACAGCTGCAAAAAAAGTACGGTCACAAATGATGTAACTTTGGAACCAATTTGAATTTGAATTATTTTTGTCCAATTTGAATCACAATGTTTGTCATTTCATAATTATTTATTTATTACAAAATCTTTAAACTGGATAAAAAGATCAGCACAAGCTGTTTTACATCAATGTCCTGTACAAATGTTATAAGAAGTAGGACAATTTAATCAGCAATATAAAAAGCAAAAATGTAAATCATTTAAAGTAGAGTTTCTTATATAAACATTTACAATTATAAAACGATGACGACAACTGAATTGATAAAGGAATGTTATTTAAAACTGTTGCACCATCATACTTATACGACTGCTTAAAGAAATCAATATTGGGTTTAAGGAAAACGACATATAAAGAATCAGCATTTTTGGTATTAAAGCCATGTCTATCGAAATACATTTCAATGTCATTATATAATCTAATTCGAGCAATACCATGAACACATATATTAAACAGGCTACGAAGAAATCTCTTCTTATTTCTAGGGTTTGCCAAGATAATTGTTGTATAATGTCTTCGCCATGATAATCAACATAGTCAAAATTATTAGAGACACTCTGAGCAGCGTTTTTACTTTTTTGCAATCTGAGAAGAGCCTTTCTACTGGTCAAGGAACATCTTTCCCACACGGAACAATCATAGTCAAAACATGGTTGAATGGTTGTTTTATAAAGAGTAACCGACTATATTAATAGTACGGAGCTCCAGGAGTGCCATCCCACATATTAAGTTACCGACATAATTTATCTCATCAAGACGACTTATTTCGTGGTATAAGTTAACTTACCGACATAAGTCGACTTGTCGACTCAGTAAGTCGACTTGGTGAGATAAATTATGTTAGTAAGTCGACTTATTATTTTATCTAAGTCGACTTGGCGAGCTAAATTATGTTAGTAAGTCGACTTATTATTTTATCTAAGTCGACTTGGCGAGCTAAATTATGTCAGTAAGTCGACTTGGCGAGCTAAATTATGTTAGTAAGTCGACTTAGTACTCTCAGTAAGTCGACTTGGCGAGATAAATTATGTTAGTAAGTCGACTTATTATTTTATCTAAGTCGACTTGGCGAGCTAAATTATGTTAGTAAGTCGACTTATTATTTTATCTAAGTCGACTTGGCGAGCTAAATTATGTTAGTAAGTCGACTTATTATTTTATCTAAGTCGACTTGGCGAGCTAAATTATGTCAGTAAGTCGACTTGGCGAGCTAAATTATGTTAGTAAGTCGACTTAGTACTCTCAGTAAGTCGACTTGGCGAGATAAATTATGTTAGTAAGTCGACTTATTATTTTATCTAAGTCGACTTAGCAAGATAAAATATGTCGGTAAACGCGGTCGCGTCACGTTCGTTCTTTACCCTTTCAAAAAAACGCGCGCGCACGCCATAGAGACGCGACGGCTATCCAGTCTATATAATGGAGATCAATGGTCGATTTTCATTGACGGACCCACTAAATTGAAGTTAAAAGTCTACTAATCAAAACGGATGTTAAAGAGCAAATAGTGAAACACCCGCGAAATTGACAGAGAAGTTGGGGAGAAAAGGTAAAAGGAAGTGCACTTCCTTGGAACGGCTGCCTTCATGGCAGAGGGTACAGCCAAAATACGAGAGCTCGCTGGATGGACGTCGCAAGAAATACAGCATCTTATCAAAGACAAGGAGTGTCCTGGTAAGTTTTGAGTTCTGATTTATGTAGACAATAGTTGTGTTTATTTGATAACACATAAATCAGAATTAAGATTTATGAGGCATAATCTCGATCGAAATTGTACTACCTCTATAAACCAGTACTTTGGGGAGTAATAGCAAAACTTGTAACGTCATTCTTTGTTCGCGCATGCGCAGTTGAAAGAAAAAGCCGTGCAGCGTCTCATTCACACTCCCCCTGAAAATTTGGAATTGTTTGTGTGATTCCCACAGGTTCATGTTGACAAACATGTTTTAATACAAATTGAGTTAACTATTTGATTTAGGTAAACAGCTAAATAGTCTCACTGTGCAATACATTTATTCAAGTCATGACACTGGCACTTTAGGTCCCAAGTGTTATGTTTATGAGTACATTGTACAAATACTATTCCAATTTATTTATTTTGTAAACATGATATTAAGAAAAATTACCCCTGCATTTAATTAATGTCAATGGAAAGGTACTTCAGTGTTTATGATAAAATAGGAAATCTCTTTGACAGTTCTATTTCTATTTAACATAGGAATAGGTGAATTTTTCTGTCAGGTTTTTAATTTGATTCAAAAGCTGTTTTCTGATAAATTTCAATATTTTGGAACATCTATCATTTCATCGTACACCCTGCAAAAAATTGTTCGGGCTGATGTTGCCCATTCCAAAATAATAATAAGTTATTCATTATCTTATTTATTTTCTCTCTTTCAGGTCATTGGCACAGCAACTCTAAAGCTACCTTTGCCTTAGTTGAGGTGATACGATGCTATTGCGTCATCGAACACCAGTTAGATTTCCCCCGATCTTTGACTTTCTTGGTCTGAAGCAACCATCAATCCTGACAGGGGTACTTGCAAAGGTAAAATGGTATTTTGCCAAAGCTGACAAGACTGGAGACTATCTTCCGCTATGTCAAGGAATACCAGAACGGTCTACAACCCACATCAAAGTTATTGGTCCAGCATGTGCAGCACATGGAATAACACCAGAGTGGTTGGGAAATGCCGATACTTGTTCCAGAACTTTGACCAACCATGTGGTGATTGAACTTCATCAGTTCCGTGCTAGAAATTATATCACCTGGAAAACTGTACATGATACGTGGTGGACAAAACTGTTTCCCAACACTGTGACTCCACCAGGGTTGTAGTCGAGTCCCTGCAAGTCCATTCACAAGTCCCGTCATGAAGCCAGTCACAAGTCCTTTCATAAAGGCAGTCACAAGTAACTGGATGAACAATGACAAAGGAATGCTTTTGTCAAAGCTGATTTGAATAGCTTGTGATTTGAATTGGAACTGAAGGAATTGTGATGGACTTGCAGGGACTTACAGGGACTTACATGGACTTGCAGGGACTTGTGATGGACTCGACTACATCCCTGGACTCCACCAAGAGGCACAATACAAACAAATTTATAAAGCTTGGCTGCTAGAAAGTAAAGAGTATCACGCGACTTGGACAAAGAGGAAAGAGAAAGCTTCTTAACCAGTTCGCGGGCCCGGGGGGATTATTTTAACATTATACCGAGCCGAGGGGCGGGATTATTTTTAACGAAACTCTATCTGAAGCGGGTTCAGGTCGATAGTGCCGGGAAGCACACCCACGCATTTCCAGCCTTGCTAGCTGCTGACGGACATTTCCGGCCTTGCCCGTGGCGTGTTTATGCGTCATCCGTTTTAAATATGGAAAAACTTTGCGTTTATATACGTCATCCGGCGCGAACTGGTTAATTGCAAACTATGAGCTTCTACAACCACGCGCACCAACAGAAGTAAACGATTACAATGATTATGAATTGGATGACCATGAAGAGCAGTTTTCCGAAAATGAAGACAGCGGATACACCACCAGTGATTCAGACACAACCATCGGATACATGCTTCATAGTCATGGTGATAGTATTTCCATTCTGCACGAGCTTCTGGAGGCAGAGAAACAAGAGAATCGGAGCTTGGTCTCGCAAGTTGAAAGTGAACGAAAATTTCGATTATCTGCTGAGCAGGCGACCAAGGCTGCACAGCAAGCTACCCAAACGTCCACACATGAAAAATATCTTCTTGCTGAATCCTTAAAAAAGGAACGTTCTAAATACAAGCGTAAATTGAAAAAGGTAACGGACATATCAGCCAAACTAGAAACGCAGGTAAGCTCCTTGACAGGGAGTACTGTTGCTCGCAGACTTCAGACCAAAACTGCGCAGCTGGAGAAAGAAACGAGCAAAACTGCACAGCTTAAAACAGAGGTGGTTACCTACTAAGGAAGAGTGTTGAGGGAAAGTACAGCCAATGACATTGAGGACCTAATGGAAGATGTGTTCAGGAAATATTTAAACCAGGGTTACACATTTCACACACTTATTTATGATTCACCGTATGACCAACTGTTTTGCTATCCATTGAAAAAACAATGGGATGATGGTTTATTTTCTATTCTTTAATGAATTTGGCGTGTCGGTTTATTTTTCCATTGAGATTACAACTCACTACTGAATCATTAATTTGAATCAAATAAGTTGAGCAAAGTTTTAATACATACAAATGGCAAATCAGCATTTGCAATCTTAAACATATTATTTGGTATCTATTCATCTTAATCACCTGGGACTCAGAATTAATGAATTTACTAGGACATGCTGGTGAATTTGAAAAAAAGAGAAGCTAAAAGGAATATTTGAATATTTGACATGTCAACATATAAAATATGCTTTAATTCCTTCCTGTACATAATGATGACACTTATATGTATGTCAAATGGAAGCTTTATAAATAACAAACATGTGTACACAATTTCATTGTTGTCCAGTGTATGGTACTTATGCGCATATGTAATTAGGTTAAATGATGAACTGCTAGTTTATTCCACATATTGTATTCATTGCATGAAAGTGATTAACTGTATTTGGCACATACATGGTATGTGAATTTGAAAATCATGAAACCGAACAATTTCTTTTACACTAAATTTGCATAATGACGTTTTGAATAATTAATTCATTTTCATTAGCTAATTTGCATAATTAATTACTTTTGTGGAATTTTTTCTTACCAAATGAAAGAACTTTGCACACCTAATAATATGTATACTAAATTCCATTCCTATATCATGTACGGTTTTGTATTTATTACATATGCGCATATTAATTAGCTGGACTTAGTCTTTTTTTCACCTGGCAAAATGGCAAAAAAATGCATATTTTGCGTGTTTGTTACATTAATGTGATGGTCGATTTTTATATATATATTTTAAAAACTGGTGCAAAATGGGTAAATACTCAGTATCTGATACTTCATTTAATGGTTTAAAGGCATAACATTGCACAAAATTGCTCAATAAAGCTGTCAAAATACTGAAATTCGCTATTTTTGCCATTTGTCGCAGGTTGTACGACGTTTTTCGGACATCTTTAAATAATCATAAGTTCGCAATGCTTTGACCGATTTCGATTCTTTTTTTTTTAGCTTTTTATAAATATCCTTCATGTGCAAATATGAAAAGGTCTGTGCCTTGTATATTTTTTTGGGGTGTGCTATAGTAGACTGCTAAGTTATATGATAACTTTAGAGGTGATTTTGGGTACCTCTAAGTCACTATTTTTGACAACTTAACCCTTCATTAATTTTGTATGTTTGACTCTGACGTGAAAACATGACGTGAAAACTGATGATGAATTGATCAAGAGATATCGATTTTCACGGGAAGGCATCATGTTTATAACGGATTTAATAGCACCTCAGATTGATAATCCAACTAGACGTAATCAAGCACTACTTCCGTATCAGCAGGTGCTGATTGCATTACAGTATTATTCTACAGGAACATTTTAAATGGTTGTTGGCGACCCCATACAACTATGTCAACTTGCATGAGATAGTTATATCGTGTCCCCGGCTGCCGAGGAGAGCAATGCTGAACGATATGAACGAACGCCCGGCGGTCTACAAGTCTTACAACCAACATCCTGCCGCGTTATCAACCGAGTTTCACGAGCACTATCGGGTAAACTTAACTTTGTAAAGTTGCCTGAACTAGGGCAAGTTGATGTAAATAAAGATGGATTCTACATGATGAGGAACTTTATAGGCTGTGTTGATGGAACAGATATTTTGATAATTTCACCCCATGTTAATGAGGCTGACTATATGTCAACAGGAAAGGTTATCACTCCATAAACGTTCAAGTGATATGTGACCATATAAGGGGAAATGGATTAACATTGTGGTAAGATGGCCTGGATCTGCACACGATAGTCGTGTTCCGAGATCAAGCCATATTCATTGTCACTGGTCAATGTAGCGTCATCGGCATCGTTGGAATCTGTAAAATAAAAACCGATTGACAATATAGGTTTAAACAGTTGGCCCCGCACATTTTGAGGCATTCAAACAAATTTCAATGTCTAACATTGATGCGTCAACTCAATCAAACCAATCACAGAATATTTCATTCCATAGTACTCACCATCTTTGAAGACTTCATTCTCGGTTACAACATCCCCAGATTCAACTCCAACCAGGGGCCAATTTCATAGAGCTGCTAAGCACAACAATTTGCTTAGCACAAAATTCTTCGTGTTTTTCATGCTAAGCAAAAACAGCTGATTATCAATCTAAAACATTAAAGATCACGTGCACAATTTGGTTTTGTTTTTGCCAAGGACAAATTTTCATGCTAAGCATATTTTTGTGCTTAGCAGCTCTATGAAATTGGCCCCAGTCCTTGAAAGGCAGGCGTGTCCTGACACAGATCTATAATTTTCTGTTGGGCGGGTGAGGGCTCTGGCAAAGACTTTCCTCCTCCCGTTTGAATCCGAGATCTTTTGCGTTGCTGAACACACTCTTTCGACTCGGACTTGAGTTTTGTTAATTTGTTTTTGATATCGTCAAGAGACCGATTGTTCATAGAAAATTTCCCTGATATTGCGTGTAAATAGTCTTCCAAGCATTAGATTTCTTTGCTTGTGTTTGTGTTTACATCTTTATGTTTATTGTCGATGACATCCTTGAATTCATCATATTTTTCTGCTATGAATAAGTTCTCTTCTTGGGAATAATTAGCTTTCCTTTTTTGGTTTTGGTTTGCCTTCTCGTGTACCCGCCATTATGAACCATGTGTGTTCACAATGCTGAGAACATACATGTATGCGTGCGTTTGTATATGGTGTGAATGGAGGACACATGCCTGGCGACA
Organism: Crossaster papposus; assembly: GCA_037893245.1. NCBI lineage: Eukaryota > Metazoa > Echinodermata > Asteroidea > Velatida > Solasteridae > Crossaster > Crossaster papposus. The sequence goes on along the minus strand of JBAIAA010000070.1, from coordinate 491,753 downwards.
CGAAGGTGTATTGGGGTTAGGGTTAGAATCGAGGACGTCCTCGATTGAGATTCGTGTACAAAACCAATGTACAAACAAAGGAAAGTATCGAGAGAAACAAAAGAAACTCCTCAATTTACACCATAAACAAACGTACATGCCTGTACATTGTATTCGATAGGCGCGCACACAGTCATAGTTCGTGCATGCACAGCTCTTTTGTTAGACACATAAACATGCCACTCATATTGAAAGGGAAACTTACCCATAATTGGGTTTTGTGGTTTGGAACAATGCCAACTGCTAAGTTAACAACCAACTAAATCCTAGTTGACAACTACCTGGCACTGTCCATAGCAGGGTTTTATGAATATGAAATTAGCAATAAACTATGGAGCAGGCAACTAGGCATTTAGCAGCCTGCTAATGCCTAGTTGGCTGCTAAGTTAGCAGGCTTTTATGAATATGGGCCCTGAGCTTTAATTTGCTCCGAAAATTCCTGTTTTTGTGTAAAACTCTAAGAACCTATTTCACTGATAAAACCTTGTGGAGACCTACATGTATTGATCTATGTAACTTGCCCTGTGTTCAGGGCCGATATTTAAAACAAAACTGCTAAATTAGCAGCCAACTATAGGCCTTAGCAGCCTGCTAAATCCGTAGTTTTTTGCTCCATGGTTACCAACTCATTTTCTATGCATAAAACCTTGCTAAGAATGTTGCCAGCTAGTTGGCAGCTAGATATTTTAAGCGGTGCAACTAGGACATGAGGCAGTTCATCAGACCAAAAAAACGGAAAATGTGAATTTGCATGTCAATAGGGTATGGAGATGTTTTGGATGGGTCAAATGACTTTTAGGAACAGCAGTAAATCTGATACATGAGGCCTATGACATTGTTTGCATTAAAATCTACACGTATGGCGATGTGGAAGGTAAACACGGCAAAGTGAAGAAACGTAAAGCCAAGTACTATAGTGATGAAGAAAACTTATTTATAGCGAAAAAGTTTGATGAATTGAAAGACGTTCTTCAGAGTTAGCACAAAGATGGCAACACCAATCGCAAGAAGAAATATGCTTGGGAAGTTATCCTCCCCCGGCATAGGGCTAGATTCCCCACAACCAATAGAACATTGGAAAACCTAAAAAAATAGGCTCTCAAATTCAAATCGGAGTCCAAGAACCATGTTATCCAATGTACAATACCCCTTAACAAATATTTATTTGTCAGCTAGCGACTTAGAGACACCCCAGATCAACTCTAACGTTAGCAGCCAACTTAGCAACCAACTAAGCTTAGAAAAGTTTTATTAATATCATTTAGCTTCCAACTAGGCTTAGCTGTCAACTAGGGGTCATTTTAGAAGCCAACTAGGCTTCACAGGCTTTTATGAATATTGGCACAGGTCTCCACAGGGTTTGCTGGACACACACGTGTATAATCACCTTCCATCGTGGATCCACTATTGTCCCTCTTTTGTTTGTACTTTTTTGAAAGGCCTCCTCGTATGTTTTGTAAACGAATTTTAATCGTGGACGTTCGGTCAATCGTGGACCCTATTGTCCCTATTGTTCAACGTCCACTATTTAAATGAAGATACAAACTCACACACACGCAGCTCGATCCACTAGCTATACTTCGAGGACTTGCTATTGTTCCCTTATTTTAGTCCCTTTTCCCTAACGGCTCCCATAAGGTTTGTACACGAGATTCTCCCGAGGACTCGGCTCAGGTCTTCGGGGTATTTGTTAATATCACAAATCCCCCATTGTCCCAAGTCCTCAGTCTGAATGGAGGACCAACTACACAAGGAAAAGAAAAACATTCGTACAAAAGTTATCATAAAATATTTAAAAATAAATTACAAGTTCTCTGTCTAAAAACCTCGTTCCAAATCTTGATTTTCTTTTTCTTTCTTCAGAATGGAGAACAGTACATGCGTTTACTTTAATCAAGAGTCATGGACTAACTGGAGTCTGCTTCCTGCGGTGAATATAACATCCAGAATTCATATTTCATTTTGAAACCGCCAACAGTCATCTTAGACCACGGAAAATGTGACATTTTGTATAGACCTAGTGCTTTACAGCAATCTTTTTGACAAAGTCTAGAAGGTAGTTATAAGTATAGGCCTACACCATTTGCAAACAAACTAAATTATATAGAGCATAAAAGTTGACCACTGGTGGCATGCTTCCAGACACCTCGAATAGGAAAATTAGCGTGTAAAAGTAATTTGTTATACTTCTCTTTGTTTTCGTGTACAAACTGGTTAAAAAAGTCGGGCACCTTTTTCAAAATGAAGACCTATTCATCTACATTATACAAATATTGACTGCTTTGAGTGGTATAGTAAAACTAGCCTCCCGAGGTGATCCATGGAGCATTCTATTTTCCCGAGGCGAAGCCGAGGGAAAATAGAATGCTCCATGGATCACCGAGGAAGGCTAGTTTTACTATACCGCGAAATAAAGCAGTCAATATTTGTTTTATAACACCTCACTCACAGATTCTGCACAATTTAAGCTTCCTGAAAGTACAGTAATGACAAAAAATCTCCGAATTATACGTCTCTCGATCATACGTGTACTTTGTTGCCTTGATGAACGGGTGCGAAGGTGATAGAGCAATGTTTACGCAATGCACCGAAACACACGTCTGGGTTTCAGTCACGCTTTCGTTGCTATGCGCATAGTCCTTTTTGCGTGGTATAGTCTTTTTGGATAGCGCAAGTAAAAAATAGTAAAAATAGCATGTGACACGTGCCGCGCTATCGGCCAATCAAGACACAGAATCTGTGAGTGAGGTGTTATAAATAGAAATGTACCTCCCGGAGACCTTTTTTCTCCATTATACACATTGTGTGTAGGGTACCGAATTTCAGCACACTTGACCTCATACTTTCGAAAATCTAAAGTACATCTGGACTCATTGAATTAAAGCACTCGTACAAATATGAACATTTATGAAATAAATGGCGGTCATTGGGTAAAATATTTAAATTAAATAGGAAACTGACATGTGTTCTTGGACACACACCCTTTTCAAAATAAATTTGAAGGATGCACGGACGCCATTTTGTAAAAGTGGGCAAAAAGTACGTAATTGACATAGCCTACGCATCTCTTTCATCTCTTTGTCGCGCGGGGTGTGAGGCCTAAGACGTGTGCGTGCTTTGGCTGCACAAATCGGAGCAATGTCAACAAAACCAGAAATAGGGATAGGAGTGCCAGCAGTTTATATTTTATTTGAAAAAAACTTCGATATTGAGTGAAACCATGGTGGTTAAACCAAGCAACATGCAAATCCGGCTTGTCATATTATCATGTAATAAGTACTGTAATCCACTGCTCTCTGCGTCTGACACTTCATGACCTCACCAGAGTAATGAGCAAACTCCTTAAAAATCCTTGATCCTTCATTGACTCGGGGAAAAATATAGATAAGATTCACCGATAAAAATGTCTGTATAAGTACAACAAGCAATGTCACTTGAGACCATAAGTTTACTGAATTATAGCAGCCGCGCTGTTGAAGTGCAAGATACATCCAGGTATTTTACTATCGTGTTGAAGACCACTAACAAAATGGCAGACGGGTTACCGGGTGCATATAGCTACCGAGTGGCACGTCCGTGTAGCGCGCGAAGTATAGTTAGTGCGCCCTCTAATATAACTCTATATGCATAAAACCTACTCATATTACTCACTGGTCTCTATAACTGGATAGGTTGAGCGGCTCTGCACGCGAAGCCATCAGCGGCCATATTGGGACATTAAAAACATTGCAGGCGTACACACGTTTGTAGCAAACGACCGAGAAAACGAATTTAATATCACAGGAAACGAAGTTAACATCACAAAAACAATCCAGTTTGATCAGGAAAATTAAGTTAAACATAACTTGCATGAGCTCATCCATGGTTACGGCATAGTTTGTTAAACTGTAAGTCTTGTTTTGCATAACGACCGAGAAACCATTGGCCAGTCATCACAGCCCTGACTCTACCTGAACACAGAACAATGCCGACCCATCTGTACAAAATCAATCAAACTTCAACAGTTGTAGTTTGAGGGCTGTATCGTACGTCCAACGCCTCATAAGTCTAACTCCTAAAAAGTCCGAAATTTGTTGGACTTATAGTATTCGGCCTTATAGCTCCGACGCCTCATTAAGTCAATGCCTCATAAGTCCGACGCCGGAAAACGAGGCATCGGACCTATGAGGTGTCGCACTTGTGGACTGTTACAAAGAAACGTTCATTATTTTGTCCGACAAGGTAAGAATCAACATGTTTAATTGGAAGTTCATAAGAACATTAGTAGGGGACGTAACGTGGTTACGCTAACATTCGGGCCAATGGGGCGTCGGGCCTACGGGGCGTCGGACCTAATGGGCGGCGGACTCCTCAGTGGGGCAGGTTTATTATTGTTAGGTTTAGTACTAACAATTACTGAACCTGTGTGCATGTTGTTAACATTTTGGTATAGGTTTTGGTATGCTAGGTTTTGGTATGCTAGGTTTTGGTATGCTTTCTAGTGTGATAGCCTCTAAACAAGATTGGGTATGTCTCCTCAGATTAGTTTTTAATATACTTTTTAGGTTCGTTATAAAAGTAAAACTGTTCCTAATTTGTAGAGCTGTTTTGACTACAGGCTGTTTGAGTCAAATATGTCAAGTATTCAAACCAATTGGGGAAACATACATTCCATACTGATGTATTTGTAATCCAAGTTAAAAATCCAAGTTTGTATATGCTAAAGAAAGTAAACTTTGAGGTTATATTTAAGATTCTTGACTTTGTTTTTCAGGTTGCTATTATTGCTCTGTTTTGCTTTCTCGAGAAACGGGTGAATTTGTGGCCAACTTGCTGTAATAAGCGTCCCGGAGTTGCATAGTAAGTATTCTGTATTTATTGGTTTATTCAACATCCAATAATGTGAGTGTCATTTACATGATAAATAAGTGAGAGAAGACAATGTGAAAAATGGAATGTTAACCTGCGAATTGGAAAAAAATTTTCACACTTTTTCTCTTCCCAGGTTATTCATTTTCATTTCACAAAGTGTGAAAAACATTTCCCACATTGGAAACCATTTTTACACTTTTTCACAGATTTTCCACACCATTTCACACAGTTTGAAAGATTTGCTTGCGAAATGGTTAAAACGAATGCGAAATGAAATTATTTTCACAACATTTCCCATTCGCAGTGACAAATTTCAATTGCACTGTTCTGTAAGTTACAGTTCTAGAGGTGGAAAGAAACCCATCAAATCAGGTAGGGACTGAAAACCTATAATCCACATAATCCACATAATGGCCTATGGGGGATTCGAACCCGGGTCATAGTGGTGGAAGGCAAAAAAACCTGCTGCGTCAAACTAAATTCCCCTATTGTGTATTACATGTGCCTATTACAATAAAATGGGGAAAACACTTAATATGTCACTCATTACAAAAATGAAATGGTTGAGTTTTGTATTAACCAAGAGGCTAATTTGAAGGGTTTTTAACACTTATTTATCACATAAGTGCCCGGGACACTGGATCACCCCCTCCCCATTTTTGTGTTAAATTAAAGATGGACTACAACGAAAACTCACACATTAAATTTATTATCGGACCTTGTTTATGTTGTGTTCAGGTAACACTTTATTGTTACGGTCATGTTTTTCTCTAAATAATTTTGTTGCAATTTGACCGAAAAAATTAGACCTCGATTCTTCGATTTTGAAATTTTCCGCCCTGTACTGGTTCCCGGCAAAGATCCACTGAAAACCACAATGAAATCCACGATATAGTACCAGCGGACTTGTAAACCAGCGAAAAGTGATGACGTACTACCCATGAGCAACCGAGAGTAAACAAAAAACGCCATGTTATTCCGTGTGTATTATGTATGCGTTTTCATTCAGAGGCATGAAGTTTTATTTTACGAATCTTATTTTTTATAGTTGATCACTATCAGCCACAATAATGCCAACTTCATGTGTTGTTGGTGGATGCACGAGAAATTGTTCGAAGAATCCAGAGATTCATTTTGTGCAATTTCCGCGGGATCCTGCGTTATCAAAGGAATGGGTGAAATTCGTAAATATTACACGAAAGGATTTCACCTTCTGACCTTCTCGGCAAGAAGTAGGCCTTTTATTTGTTCAGCACATTTTTCAGAGGACTGTGTTGAACCTTCAAGTGCTTTGAAAAATTCACTGGGATTGACAACAAAGTTTCGTTTGAAGCCTGGATCGATCCCCACACTGAAAGCGCCAAACATCGAGATAATTCGTACTACATGTACTACCACCAGGCCTACTGCTTCTACGTCGGCCAAGTCATCGGCAACCGCCGGGTCTGCCGTTGCCGCAGAGTCATCGCCTTCTCTCTCGTCTGGTGAGCTCCCCTCATCGCTAGAGCTGCCATCACTGTCCTCAGAAGTACCTCCACGAAATACCTCTTCCTCATCTGTACTGTGGTCTTCCCAATACTCGCTGCTATCGGACATTTTTCGCTGTTTTTCGGTCGAAAATAGTTGTACCAAAATATAGCCTAGCTTGTCCGCTGTTATTCCGCATTGCATTGTACGGTAAAAATGCACGCACACGATCGACCCGAGTAAATCGTCATGGGTAGTACGTCACACACAAAGTATGAATTATTCATGAGTTAAGGGCTTTTGCTGAAACTGAGTTTTTCTGGGTCGTAAAACGCCGATCAATTTTGGTGTTTTTTTGCATGAAGGAACAAGTTTTATTGAATACTAATGATATATTAGTAATCATTATACATTTCTCGAACAAAAAAAGGCAACAAAGCCTTTATCATTATTCCGTTGTAGTCCATCTTTAAACAAACCAACATGTACTGATTTGGTTACTTTCATGAAGAGCGTAACTTGATTTTCAACAGTCCTGATATAATAAATAGTTTTAGTTTTTTTTCGAAACCTTTGCTTCGTCTTCAGGTTTGGCTTCACCTCCGAATTCTGAATCACTGAAAAGTAAATGGAAATGGAAGGAAATAGAAATATTACCTTTACATGTTTTGATGAAAATAAAAGTACATAGTGTACAATTGCTGGAGATCAGATTTGATTGTTTGATTGCTCAGACCTGATCCATTGGAAACCTTGTAAAAACAATAACATTTGAAATTTCAATTTTAGTCTTCATTTCAGGTGGGGCTAAATTCAAGTCTAGATTTGACATGTTTTGATTTTAATTGGGTTTAAATTAGATTTGAGCATTTTCAACAAGAAAGTTGATTCAGCTAATTGAATATTTAACTTATTATTATGCAGTATGAGAACAATTTCCACTTTTGAAATTATTGTCTCAGATGTGTACAATACATTTATTTTCCGGCAGCCCGGTTAACCTGATAGACAGCTACACTGACCGCTGGTCGTTTGCATTTGCTTTTGGCTGCATGTCAACCACATTTGCAAGCGTGCTTGTTAGGGTCCCAATCGACAATTCTCATATTCCTCTCATGTTGCAAGGTTAGTATAACAACTATTTCAACCACAGAGCCCTACTTTGAAGTAAAACAAATGTAGCTGCCATTTCTGAGATTAAAGCCATTGTATTGCAAATGTACATGTAATTAGTTTCACTCGAGCCAAGTCGAGTCGAATCTTCTGATGAGTCAAGTCATTCAGCTGCAGTAACTTGAGTCAAATCATTTATCTGTCCGTACTCAAGTCAATCGAGTCACCAACTTGTGACTCAGTCGAGTCATTACAACTCTGCAGGATTTATGTTGGTGGTATTGTGAACAATTGAATCGAGATAAAACCAGAAAAATGCTGTGGTTACTGGGTTACATGAATTACTTGGGCCCAAAAGCACTACTTGCTTGTGACATTACAATTGACAAAGTTTGTACACAATTTATTCTCCAGGCACCGTCGCTTTACTGAATGTCATTCTAGAGTCCGTGATCATCAGCATCTCGTTCTATCCAATTTTTCTCTGTCTGAGCACCAAGTGGAAACTGCTGGGGAATATCATCGGATTGCTGTACTCTTTAATGTGGTAAATAACTATATCAATGAATAGGGAAATAAACGTACTGTAGGCCTACTGATGCTGATTACATTCAACCAATCAGTTTGGACATCGATTCCGCATACAGCTTTCTGAACCTGTTTTAAATTACAATTTGTTGTGACCATTAATTTTATGACAAAAATAATCAGTGTTAAACATCTCATAAATAATTTTAGAATTCTGTATTTATTCCAGGTTTATAAACTACTTTGGTGCCGGAGTATTGCAATGTGGTTTGGTGGGTCTTCCTGAGCTTCCAGGGACAGAAGTAGTGAATTTCATTGGGGTAATTATATTGTCTTAATTGATGGTTACAACTAAAATGAATGTGTTATTTTCCACTTTTGGTAGAATTTTGAGTCCGGTTATATATATGTATACATGTATATATGTATCGAAAATGGGTTTGTGCTTGTTATTTTGTTTTCAAATCTCAAATTTGTGATGATGACTCCTCGTGCTGGATTTTGGATTCAATTTTTCTCAGTGTCTGTAATTTAATTTTTCTATTTTGCTTTTTTTAATTTTTAATTTTTAATTTTGTTTTATTGAAGCTATTGGCAAGCTATGGATCAGGAATTGTCTGTTTCTTCGCACTGATGGTCCGTTTCATTATTGGCCTCATAAAAGTTTACAGAACAGGAGTTAAGGTGGTAAGTTTTAGATAATCTTTTACCTGCTGTTTGTGTAAAAAAAAATTAAAAATATCCCTATTCACAACTTATGTTAACAGTCTCAAAATTGAGCTGTCCTTACCCTAGCTGCAAAAACATTTCTGGCCCTAATTTCACAAATACTTGTGGATTGCCAAGCTAAACTCCTCCTCAGCAAAACACTGGTTTCCAGCCGAACCTCAAGACTTATTTTGCTAAGAACCTTTAAATTTCATGAGTAGTTTCAATCAAATGTTCTCATGTTTCTCTCCCTCCCCCTTCTTTTTGGCATACAAAACCTCTCCCATAATATTATTTTGCCGGTAAATACCAACTGATGACAATTTGTCAATATAGTTTGTATCTCTAGCTCTAAACACCTAGGCTAATCTTAATCAAAATTGGCTCAGTCTGTTTTGGGGTGAAAGATCACACCTTTCTGGGTCAATAAGGCATCTTTGACCTTGAAAAGTATAATGTTTGACACCAAAGAGAACTGAACAAATTAGTTAGACTTTAGATGTGTAATCTTGCTGACAGACCTTTATCAGGGTGCGCCATCTTCAAAATAAAAGCAAGGCAATTGTGACAAACAAACATGGCGGCCGAAATGGTCTGTGTGGTGAACAATTGGCTGTCGAAAAGTTACAGCAAATTAACAATCATATCAATAGATGGATAGCTTACATTCTCGGAAACATCAATCTTTATTCTAGGTAGGTCATGTCTTACTGCATTTAAAAAAAGGTTCGTACAAAATAAAGCTTAGTGGCCAAAATTAAGTTTAACATTAAATTAACGTTAACATTACGCGACAATCTGTTTTCACTTTTTTTTTCTCAACTTTTTTGTTTTATGGAATATCGCCCCAAGCAAGGCCAAAAGTCACTCTAGGCAAAGGGCTACAAATTAAAGGGCTACACAACTTTAATTACTCAAATTTGGTAGAAAATACTTACATTATAAGGCTGTCTGTGAATTTTCAATAGCACAGGACTGTGCCATTATCTGAGAAATTCAAGGAAAATTTGGAGACCAACACAACAATGTGAAAAGTTTTTTTTCGTGCATTGTACCCTGACTTGTTTACGTGCAAAATATGAACTTTACCATACACCAGTGTCTTCGGAGGAATCATGTTATTTTAGGATTGACGTTTTGTGGAAATTTAAGCCATCCATCTATTTTTAAGATTGTTAATTTGTTGTATTTATTTGACAGCCACTTGTTCACCGCACAGACCATTTCGGTCACCATGTTTGTTTGTAACATTCGCCTCGCTTTGATTTTAAGATGGCGTACCCTAAAGATATATTGGCTATGTAGACGATCTGCTTGCAGCTTGTTCATATCAGAGAGTTCATATAGCATTTATACTTTTACCAATACGTTTAACCAAATCAATTATTGTTCAAAAGCTTACTTGATGGTAAAAATAATAATGAAACTGCCTTGGAAATTATGCCTTCTGGCATGCTGTCATTTTGAAGAAAATGAGAGGTCCAAAAATGCAAAAATTTCAAATAGTAGTTGGAAAAAAACGAAAACGTTTTCGGAATATACAGCACACATTCACAGGGCTAAAACTTTGTCGGGTTAGCACCATTTTTTGGTGAGTTAGTCTTGCATACGCACTGTGGACCTCCGAACAATATAGGTCCACACGATGCGGGAAGAGGTTACGGTGTGTGGACTTGCACACGTCCACAATCCGTTTTTCAGTTTCCGAAAAAGAGCGCTAGAGGAAAAACGGGTTAGGGTTATATATAGAAAAGATAGAAGGGACAGCTGAGAGGCCCATAATCCTAATTTGAGGGTAAATTTGTTTTGGGGAAGCGAGAAAAATGAGTATTTAGTCAAAGTTTGTTAACTACACGAATACAAAGGAATGTCCACAGTGCGTATGTAAGGTAAAGCTGCGTTTGTATTGACCGGCAATCGTGGTCGTCGGACAAAAGAATTGGGAGTCAAACAATGGGTCCACGATTGACAAAACGTCCACGATCTTTTCCCGTGTACAAATCCTATGGCGATTATCAAAAAACGTTAGAGTATAAACAAAAGAGGGAAGACGGTTGGACAATACCCCGTCCACGATCGAAGGCCTTTACACACTTGTGTGAACTGTTGCTGCTTCATCAGGATACAAATGTTCAACTGACAAATAGTACACTATAACTTATGTCAGAATCATACAGGTCAGATGGCTTTAAATTGACACAAATTGTTTGTTTCCAATAGCGGAGTGACAAGACAGAAGGGCGTGATGAGGCAGATTTTACCAAGACACATTTCTATCATCGAGTTAGGTTCCTTTTGACACACCCACTGCCTGAAGAGTAAGTTTATTGTTCTCCCTTTAGACTTTTATCTCGTATATACGACTTATATCTCGTACGTACGACTAATATCTAGTATGTACGACATTATCTTGTACGTACGACTTGTATCTCGTACGTACGACTTATAGATTGTAACTCTTGCGTACGACTTATATCTCGTATGTACAATTTATATCTGGTACGTATGAATTATTTCTTGTATGTACGACTTATATCTCGTACGTATGACTTGTATCTCGTACGTACGACTTGTATCTTGTACGTATGTCTTAAGCTTATATTATTTCGCCTACGTACAACATATATCTCGTAAGTACGACTGATATCTCATACTTACGACTTATATCTCGTACTTACGACTTATATCTCATACTTATATCTCATACGACTAATGAATTATAACGTACGACTTATGAATTGTAACGTATGAATTGTAACGTACGACTTATGAATTGTAACGTACGACTTGTATCTCGTACGTGCGACTTGTATCTCGTACGTGCGACTTGTATCTCGTACGTGCGACTTGTATCTCGTACGTGCGACTTGTATCTCGTACGTGTGACTTGTATCTGGTACGTGCGACTTGTCTCTGGTACGTGCGACTTGTATCTCGTACGTGCGACTTGTATCTCGTACGTGCGACTTGTATCTCGTACGAGACCCAAGTCGTACGTACGAGACGCAAGTCGTACGTACGGGACCCGAGTCGTACGTACGGGACCCGAGTCGTACGTACGGGACCCGAGTCGTACGTACGGGACCCGAGTCGTACGTACGGGACGCGGGTCGTACGTACGGGACGCGAGTCGTACGTACGAGACGCGAGTCGTACGTACGAGACGCGAGTCTTACGTACGTACGGGTCGGTCGTACGTACGGGACCCGGGTCGTACGTACGGGACCCGAGTCGTACGTACGGGACGCGGGTCGTACGTACGGGACCCGAATCGTACCTACGGGACCCGAGTCGTACGTACGGGACCCGAGTCGTACGTACGGGACCCGAGTCGTACGTACGGGACGCGGGTCGTACGTACGGGACGCGGGTCGTACGTACGGGACGGGGGTCGTACGTACGGGACGCGGGTCGTACGTACGGGATGCGGGTCGTACGTACGGGACCCTGGTCGTACGTACGGGACCCGGGTCGTACGTACGGGACCCGGGTCGTACGTACGGGACCCGGGTCGTACGTACGGGACGCGGGTCGTACATATGACTCGCGTCTCGTACGTGAGACTCGCGTCTCGTACGTGAGACTCACGTCTCGTACGTACGGGACGCGAGTCGTACGTACGAGACGCGAGTCGTACGTACGAGACGCGAGTCGTACGTACGAGACGCGAGTCGTACGTACGAGACGCGAGTCGTACGTACGAGACGCGAGTCGTACGTACGAGACGCGAGTCGTACGTACGAGACGCGAGTCGTACGTACGAGACGCGAGTCGTACGTACGAGACGCGAGTCGTACGTACGAGACGCGAGTCGTACGTACGAGACGCGAGTCGTACGTACGAGACGCGAGTCGTACGTACGAGACGCGAGTCGTACGTACGAGACGCGAGTCGTACGTACGAGACGCGAGTCGTACGTACGAGACGCGAGTCGTACGTACGAGACGCGAGTCGTACGTACGAGACGCGAGTCGTACGTACGAGACGCGAGTCGTACGTACGAGACGCGAGTCGTACGTACGAGACGCGAGTCGTACGTACGAGACGCGAGTCGTACGTACGAGACGCGAGTCGTACGTACGAGACGCGAGTCGTACGTACGAGACGCGAGTCTTACGTACGAGACGCGAGTCTTACGTACGAGACGCGAGTCTTACGTACGAGACGCGAGTCTTACGTACGAGACGCGAGTCTTACGTACGAGACGCGAGTCTTACGTACGAGACGCGAGTCTTACGTACGAGACGCGAGTCTTACGTACGAGACGCGAGTCTTACGTACGAGACGCGAGTCTTACGTACGAGACGCGAGTCTTACGTACGAGACGCGAGTCTTACGTACGAGACGCGAGTCTTACGTACGAGACGCGAGTCTTACGTACGAGACGCGAGTCTTACGTACGAGACGCGAGTCTTACGTACGAGACGCGAGTCTTACGTACGAGACGCGAGTCTTACGTACGAGACGCGAGTCTTACGTACGAGACGCGAGTCTTACGTACGAGACGCGAGTCTTACGTACGAGACGCGAGTCTTACGTACGAGACGCGAGTCTTACGTACGAGACGCGAGTCTTACGTACGAGACGCGAGTCTTACGTACGAGACGCGAGTCTTACGTACGAGACGCGAGTCTTACGTACGAGACGCGAGTCTTACGTACGAGACGCGAGTCTTACGTACGAGACGCGAGTCTTACGTACGAGACGCGAGTCTTACGTACGAGACGCGAGTCTTACGTACGAGACGCGAGTCTTACGTACGGGACGCGAGTCTTACGTACGGGACGCGAGTCTTACGTACGGGACGCGAGTCTTACGTACGGGACGCGAGTCTTACGTACGGGACGCGAGTCTTACGTACGGGACGCGAGTCTTACGTACGGGACGCGAGTCTTACGTACGGGACGCGAGTCTTACGTACGAGACGCGAGTCTTACGTACGAGACGCGAGTCTTACGTACGAGACGCGAGTCTTACGTACGAGACGCGAGTCTTACGTACGAGACGCGAGTCTTACGTACGAGACGCGAGTCTTACGTACGAGACGCGAGTCTTACGTACGAGACGCGAGTCTTACGTACGAGACGCGAGTCTTACGTACGAGACGCGAGTCTTACGTACGAGACGCGAGTCTTACGTACGAGACGCGAGTCTTACGTACGAGACGCGAGTCTTACGTACGAGACGCGAGTCTTACGTACGAGACGCGAGTCTTACGTACGAGACGCGAGTCTTACGTACGAGACGCGAGTCTTACGTACGAGACGCGAGTCTTACGTACGAGACGCGAGTCTTACGTACGAGACGCGAGTCTTACGTACGAGACGCGAGTCTTACGTACGAGACGCGAGTCTTACGTACGAGACGCGAGTCTTACGTACGAGACGCGAGTCTTACGTACGAGACGCGAGTCTTACGTACGAGACGCGAGTCTTACGTACGAGACGCGAGTCTTACGTACGAGCTTACTATACGTAGGAGTAAGCTAAAACAATCACCATGTTCTTAATACAGCTTCGTAAAATTCTTTTCCACAGCACCAGTGGAAATCTGGTCGTGCGTTTTTTTCGACGTCATATCGGCACTGTCCCAGGTAAGACCTTTTGTGCATAATTGCACCACTCATATTGCCAACAAACAATGCCTTGGAATTTTTGTGAATTATAAGACTTTTTAAACTAAACTTCAAATAAACATGTATTACTGTACACGTATCTCTGTCCCTGTATTTTCTTACTTAAATTACTTTTTACTTTGAAAACTGGCTCCCATCCCCTTCCCCTGGAAACACTTATTTTTCCACGGACCTATTTTTGTTGGTTAAGAATAAGAGTTCTCTCAAGAATCTCTACAGATCTACTTTATTTCATTTCGTTTTTATAATCAACAGGTTTCAGATTTTCGCGTCGCAATATTTGCACCCTTGTACTGACCATAGTCACTATGATTCAGGTAAGTTTTACTGGGTATTTTTTTATTTATTTTTAAGTTAAACCAATTATTTTTACTAGTTACTTAAAACTAGTTACTTACTAGTTTAGACGCTGCTTGTATCACGTCATTATCTATTTTTGTGTCGCCGGCGGCTACCTGACATACAATTTAGACGTCTAGGCCTAAACCAATTGTCAGGTCGGAGAACCAGACTACTATTATTATACACGCTGTGTGTTTCCCATGAATTGCACACGGCGCCATTGCACAAACTAATGTAGTTTCTTACACGTCCGCAAAAGGCGAACAATTTTCAAGTATGAGTGTATGCCTTTTGCGGACGTTGTCGAAGCTTATTTGAATGGTTTGTGATTTTAGTTGGGACTGGAGGTCTTGTGATGGACTTGCAGGGACTAGCAGTTGATATCACCAAGACACACTCTAAATGGCATCAACAGCAAATTGCACACGAAAAACGTATTTTGTACTGAAATACTGTCAAATTAGAAGCCAATAAATATATAGAATTATCAGAGACGTCGTGCTAAAGGTTGAGGAAATTATTTTGGAATGATGAAAACACTCGACTCTTATGGCCGGTTCATACTCGGCGCGAACCAGAATTTGTGACGTCAGGCAATTTTTCGTGTTGCAAATTATCTGCCAAATTTGGCGTTAAATGCTTTGTGATGTCAATTTCGCTTTGTATTTGCATGAAGTGTGACCCGGTCTTTACTTGACCAAGATTTAATAGGGGGCTGTAACACAATTGCTGATGTATAGACACATTTCATACTGTTCGTTCACCAGGTATCCATGCATGCATAGAAGATGAGGATTTATTCAGATGGGGATTGACTGTGATTACACCATTTCATAGCTGAAATAACTGACGTCCATTAAAACAAGCTTTTGACAAAATGATTTAATGATTTTCCACAGGTTGTTTTTGTGACCCTATTTGAAGTGGAATACCTTTTTAGGGCATTCAAAGAACCCCTGAAGCAAATTGAAGGTAAATGTTCACGTCTCACCATATCTTGTATTGCCATAAGCCTTGTATGTTGGCAAGACATCGCAAACCCCAACAGATGAGAAGCATTCTGAGTCATTAAGGAAAAATGTGCAAGGAAAAAATACAATAAAATTGCTTATGATGAACATGTACGTCTCCCATCACCCCCAAATAAGTTTAGGTGAGGGAGGCCAGTTTATCCCAGTAGGCCCACATCAATGTATAGATTTCAGCCCAATGTACATGTACCAACCGTACTTTTTAACATTATTTGTTTCCGAATTGATTTCCTAGCTGGTTGTTCACCATCCAAAATGGGCGTAATTGCGCCTGTACACATATGCGCATATGCACAGTATATGTGCAGACATAAATTACTGTACCCTCTATAATGGTCAGATGATGTCCAGCCCGTCCGCCCATCCGTCCCTTCTCCCTTCCCCCAATCCCAATCCCCACCCCCCCCCCCCCCCCCCACACACACACACCAAAAAAACAAACAAACAAAAAAGTGGCAAGAAATCGTCGTCGAAGGTCTGACTGCAAGTTTTAATCGTTTCAATCAATCAACTAAAATTAACTGATATTTGAAAATTCACATGGCGAAAAGACAATAAGATAAGTACTTTGCCGTAACACCATGATTAGTGAGATGTGTGGTTCTGAAAAGAACCGGAGGGAACTCAACGTTTAGAACAGTATATGCTCTGCCCGTCATCAGGAGACTGAATTAACAATAAAATATTATGTTCTCTCTTAGACACCTATGGGATTCCTCTCTTAGACCCCTTTTGGATTCCTCTCTTGAACACCTTCTGGATTGCTTGCTTTGTGGCTGTTGTTGTGTCTTTACTGGCCCTAACTGACCAACAATTGAGATACAGGTGAGTCCGTTTCATTTGAGCTAAGGACCCACTCAACGATGTGAAAGACAGAGGGCGACGATATATATGCATGTCTTGTTTGCCCATTTAATCATATTGTTTTGGTCTCGAGCACATTATAACGAGCACAATTAAAGGGCTAATATACATTTTGCAGCTATCCAAAAAGTAACCAAACAAAATACTGTTGAAAAAAGTACTTGTTGTAAAGAAATCAATGATTTTAAACTCCCTGTGAAATTATTCGGTCTGGCATGATGTCTTTTAAAAGAAAATAACAAAGAATGCCATTTTCAAACATGTATCTCAGAGACGCGCTTTTGGAATTTTTTACAAATAGTCCGCACAAGTGTTCAAATTGTGCAGCATTCACAGATCTAAAAACTTCATCAGGTTGTTTGTCAAGCACCTTTCTTATAAACGCACTACTGACAAATGGTATACAGCGGTGTTAGTGGTGGCAGCACTTTGTATAAAGTGCACATATTCACCAGTATTGATGCTCAAGGTGCTACATCAGTATTACCACTGCCCAGTGGGCCAGTGAAACAGTCCAAAGACAATCTGAGCTTGATGCTGCCATTTCGGCAGAGGGGGGCCGGAGGGGGGCCCTTCGAGGCTGCGATTGCAAAACGCTGTGGTAACGTCCATTATCAAAATAGATGGGAAAATGTTTTTCATTCGAAAAATAAAGAGTTTTTGGCATCTAATCTTAACATCTTGTCTTTTGTAGTTAAAAAAGGTTGTTATTTACCTTAATTCTTATCATCCAATGACAAAAATTGTATTGAAAATGAAAAAAGCAGTCGAAAAAAAATGAACGTTGACGTACCGTTGATGCACGTGGAGATTGTGCACAAATACCCAACCGACGTCAACAAACACCTCCCCTAATAATAATAATAATAATAATATAGATTTATATAGCGCACTTATCCGGTAACCCGATCAAGGCGCCTACACATAAATTCTGCAAATTTGGCAAAGGCACGCTGACCATAACGGACAGTACGAACTCTCGGTTCTGATAACAAGTATGAGCCTGAAGATCTCAGAACCCGACCTGTCTGCTTGAGGGAGATGAGCTCACAGAGATACTGAGGAGCACGACCATGCAGGATCTTGAATACAAGAAGGCAGATCTTGAAGCTGATCCTCTGATCCTCGGAAGCCAATGTAGCTCTCTCAGAATCGGTGAGATGTGGTCATATTTTCCACATCGGACAACAACCCGAGCTGCAGTGTTCAAGACACGTTGCAAACGAGACATTTGTGTAGCTGGAAGGCCAACGAGCAGGGCATTACAACAATCCAGACGTGATGAAACAAAAGCGTGGATGACCTTTTCTGCTGTTTCACGTGACAGGTACTTGCGGATTCTTCTTATGTTGCGTAGGTGGAAATTAGTACTTTTGCACAAGCTTGAAATGTGCGCATCCATACTGAACAGACGGTCGAACACGACTCCCAGATTTCGAGCACAGTTTAAGACTGACAACTCGTGGTCAGTGATGGTAAGGTGTGGGGAGATAAAATCTGAATGATGATGTCGAGATCCAAGTACAAGAATCTGTGTTTTTTTCAGCATTGAGACGCAGAAAATTTAGACTCATCCATGACTGGAGGTGGCTGAGACAGTTTTGCATCTGGTTAAAGGACGTGATGGTATCAGCACCGGGTGAAAAGGCCAGATAAAGCTGGGTGTCATCAGCATAGAAGTGGAACTGGACATTATGATATCTGGCAATGTCACCTAATGGTAATGTGTATGTTGTGAAGAGAACAGGGCCCAGGACAGAGCCCTGTGGGACTCCGCAATTAAGGGACTGCCGATCAGATACTGTGTCACCAATTGAAACCATTTGAGCTCTGTCTTCAAGATAAGACTTGATCCATTGTAGAGATATGCCAGTGATGCCAAGCCTGTTAGAAAGACGCTGTAGTAGAAGCTGATGATCCACTGTATCGAAGGCGGCAGATAAATCAAGCAGGACCAGAAGAACCATCTGACGATTATCAATAGCTTGAAGAATATCATTGGAAACTCTGACAAGAGCAGTCTCCACGCTGTACCCTTGTCTGTATGCGGACTGCCTAACCTCCAGGAGATTTTCGTCCTCTAAGTAACTAGTAAGTTGACGTAGGACAACTCTCTCCAAAACTTTGGAGACAAATGGCAGTGTTGAAACTGGTCTGTAGTTGCACAGCTGTTGTGGATCAAGGCTCTCTTTCTTCAGTAAAGGTGTCACATAAGCCAACTTGTATTCTGTGGGCACCTTGGCAGTTTGCAGTGAGGAATTAATGATGAATCTGATGCCAGGAGCAAAAGACATTACAAACCGTTTCACCATCCACGTTGGAACTGGATCAAGTCGACAAGTGGCGCTCGGAGATTTGGCTATGATTTGAACAACGTCACCAACGGTGACAAGGTCAAATGTTGTCAAGTTGGCAAAAACATTGGAAGGTGGCTCACAGGGGTCAGCCGTAGCTACAAGTGTTCTTGTTGATTCACGAACTGTGTGGATCTTATCTACAAAGAAGATACTAAATCTATTTGCCAGATCCAAGTCACTAGAGCTAGATGGTAAAGTATCATTTCTTGAAATACCGAGGAGATTTTTGATGGTCTTGAATAATCGATTTGGATCAGTGGAACATTCCAAAATTTTGGAATTCATGTAGTCAGTCTTAGCATCACTGGTCATGGATTTCAAAATGTTACGTTTCGCAACAAAGGTGCTGCGATCATCATGGCAACGTGATGCACGCCAACGTCTCTCAGCACGCCTTACAACTCGCTTGTAAGCTCTTATACGCTCAGAGTACCAAGGAATGTACTGGCGGAGAGGAATGGTCATACATTTTACTGGTGCATGAATATCCAACATCTCTCGAGCTTTGGTGTTGTAGAGACGGGCTTTTTGAGATACATCACCTATCGTGTCTAATGTGTGGAGAGAAGTGCGTATGTTCTCAGAAAATACATCAGGATCAATTTGACGTAGTTTCCTGTATGTCACCTTCTTAACCGGAACGGAACATTTTTGGAGGTGGCAGGTGAAGGAAACTGAATTCGGGGAGCGATGTACGGAGCAAATGTGTACGTGTTTCAATGGTGCGCTTCGAGGTAGCGATCTATACGTATTTACTGTGTGAGATGTGCGGCTCGTGAGCGTGGAAGAATGAATGAGATACATTTCAACGTTGGTGGCGCACTTTGTTGGGCCCCCCCCCCCCCCCCCTCCGCCCCCCCCCCCCCCCCCCCCCTTGCATTAAAGGTAGTATACACCATTGGTAATTGCTTGAATTATCATGAATGGGTAGATTTGGGGGGTTGTATTTCATAGTAAATATCGTTTAACTGACTTTTCCGAAGTTTTACAGTCATGGATGCCGAGAAAAGCACGAAAAACAGCGTTTGTTTTCAACTGGCGTCGAGCAGTTATTCTTGTTTTTTCGCGATCGCCATCCGGCGATCGCGAATTTTTCTTTATAAAATTCTATTTTTTTGAATAATTACAGGATATCTAGCGCAATCCTTTTGCTGAATGCCTAGAATCATTATTTACTTTCAATTAAGTAAGATATTTCTTAATAATTCGGCAGTAAATATTTTCGATATTTGCAAATGGTGTATCCTACCTTTAACAGGTCTTGCCCCATTTAAAGGTAGGACACACCATTGGTAATTGCTTGAGTTATCATGAATGGGTAGATTTGGGGGGTTGTATTTTATAGTAAATGTCGTTTAGCTGACCTTTCCGAAGTATAACAATCATGGATGCCGAGAAAAGCACGAAAAACGGCGTTTGTTTTCAACCGGCTTCGAGCAGTTATTCTGTTATCTTTGTTTTTTGCCTAAAATCATTATTTACTTTCAAATGAGTAATATATTTCTTAATAATTCGGTAGTAAATATTGTTGATATCTGCAAATGGTGTATCCTACCTTTAAGCAATCTGCAAAGACCATTGCGTGATTGGGGGAGCTCTGGAAATATATATATCGTGTCGTTAGCGGGCGCACTGTCGAATGCAGTCTTTGGCAAAGACTAGGCTACAAGCAGTTAACCAGCAGGCTTAAAGATAGAATCTCCCACATGTATGGTTTAAAATTGGTCATGAATTGTTAATGCTCAGTCATCTGAGAATGAAACTAAAGTTGGATTTAAATGTCTGATGCACGTATTAAAACCTGTAAGGTTTCATGACCCACTGCACATTAGGTCGTCGGTAAAGCGTACCTTACACCAACAAATGATTTTTTACGGACGTCCACGGATGTTCTTTCTACGGCAGCGTTGCGATTTTTTGAGCAAAATCGTAAACACCCGGAAGAGGATTTTGTGGTGACGTTGGTACAAAGGGTTCTTACGACTTCTTACGGCTGCGTAACAGGGACGTGACTGTAGCGTCACGGTTTACCTCCCGATTCCCTACGGACCAACGCGATTGCGTACCGGTTGAGTACGGGTTCCTTCCGGGACCCTACGGAGGAAATACGGTGGCGTTGAGGATATCCCCGATTCACAGCGGTTTATTACAGTTTAGTACGAATTGCTACGGCTTTGTTGCGGATACGGTGCCTCTACGTTTGCTTGTGGTTCCTTACGGTTCCGGGCCCAGAATATATATATATATATATATTTTTTTTTCGGGGGGCGCTCTTCTCCCCTCGTTCTGCTGCTGACTTCCGAGGGGGCAAGACCTATCCAGGAGAGTCATGGATGGAGCACCCGCTGCCCAGAGAGTCCAACTGCTGCACTATATGATACAACTTTATCAAGATCAAGCCCAGAATGAGCTGCTTCTTGCACAACACATAGATGAAAGGAGAAGACGACGAGGCAGAAGGCCAAGAAAAATGTGGGTTTGAGGCTGGCTCGCAAGACGAGCCCTCTTTGGCCAGTATGAACAACTGATGCATGAACTGGAGATTGAAGATGAGCCTTCATTTAAGAACTACATGAGAATGGAGCCTAGGATGTTCCACGAGCGACACTGTGCTACGGGAGACACTTACATGAGCCTCTTGTACGATTTCCAGGTGGCCTCCAACACCATTGGACTTGTTGTTGCAGATGCCATCATGGACCGATCCGGATTTGACCATAATCCCCGCCCACCTTAGCAACGGCATGGCGACGCCATTACCTCGGTCAAGTTGCACACACGTACATGTACATGTACGCTAGGCTAGGCGTAGAACACGTACAACGAAAATGTTGATTTAAACTTTAGGCGAGGACAAAATTACTATCAGTAAGCTAGCGGGCGAACTAAAAGGATGACCATTATTTTCAGGAACGGTATGAACAGTACATGGAGGATGGTTAAGTTGCAGTTGGGGGAAATGAAGCATGCATGCATGTCAATTTGTATGGACGGTGTTGCTTGGTAAGTCACAGTACCGGTACTGGAATAAATCGCGTATTTTGTCACAACAGGATTAAACCATAGCCTAATTAATAGACTGCTATACATGTAGATTATTACTATTAACTCTACATAGGCCCCTATCCTACCTTAGACTGCACTGTCCTTGACCTTGTTTATCTTAAGTTCTTGACATTCCCGCCGTTCACGTCACACGAGTTCAACGATAATTCTCATTTTCGAGGTTTGTTTTGGTATTTAACGGGGAAAAAATGATGTCATAATCCGAGTACCAGCGTGTTATTTACATATTTCATAACCATTTCATGCATATTTTTGACAATTTTTTTAACTCCATACAGCCGTATTTTGATTGACAAATACGGTGCTTTTTCGTACCGAAGCCATTTGTTTGTGTACACGTTTCTAACCACATGTGATAGTTTGACCGGACCACGCCTGTAGCAACCGTTGCTAAGGTACCTGAACAAAACTCGTCATCTTATTGGTCAATGCGCGCGTAGTGATTGACAGGCCGGATCGGTCCATTGTCGAACTAGACGACGAGTGCATCCGAACAACCCCCACACAAGAGGGCTGGAGGCAGAGAGCAGTTTGCGAGCCAGTTCCAGCTTGCCCTTGGTGCTCTTGACGGGAAACACATCCGCATTAGATGTCCATACAACTCTGGCTTCGTGTTCTACAACTACAAGGGCTATTACTCCACTATCCCCTTTGCACTGGTAGATGCCGACTACGAGTTTATCTGGGCTGATATTGGGACCAACGATTCTGCATCTGTATACCCAGCAAGATATGGGACCAAGCGACTCCCCCCCTTAGTCCCCCATACCTATACACTCTCTAGACTATTGTTACCTAACGCATAAAAACCTCAAAAGAAAAAGAAACCACAACATTTCTCAAGCACGATGACCATCACAAAGGAGGGGGTTCTCTCCGTCCCAAATATTGCTTCATATGTGCATCTGACGCGCAGATCTTCAATGATTGTCAACTGAAGCAGGCAATTGACAGCGGGGTCATTGGCTTCCCACCAGCAGAGCCGCTACCTGCAAACAGCGTGATGATGAAGCACAGGTGATGATGCTTTCGCTCTCCGAACGTGGTTTATGAAGCCCTTTCCACTCATGCACATGACACTCGAACAGAGGATCTTTAACTACAGACTGTGCCGTGCACGCCACATAGTGGAGAACGCTTTTGGCATCCTGGCAAACCGTGTTTCGGCTGCCTGCTGACAATTCTGAAGCAACAACCGGATACTGTGGATAGCATTGTGCGTGCCTGCCCCGGTCTCCAGAATGCTGTCCTATACAAAGAAGATAAAAACCACGATGTCATACCCGGGGCATGGAAAGAGGGTGGTCGGTTGGACAAGGCTTTTAGGGGCAAAGAAGGCAACCATGTCACCAGAGTTGCCAAGAGACAACGTGAGTACCTCATGCACTATACTACAACAATCCAGTAGGAGCTGTGCCGTGGCAGGATGCCATATTTACCAGGCTGGCCTGCTTATTATGCGGAGAGCGGTTTCTAGTTTTGCGCGTGTGTAGTATTATGTTGACCCACACGTTGAATATGTATGTCAGGTCACATAACTTTACCATGCACACGGCCAAGGGCCTTCTCGTGGAGCGGTTTGTGTCGTGAGAGCGGTTTGTGTAAGATAGCGCCCTCTCGTGGGGAAAATTGGGACAAATCAACACGAGAAGGTTTTCCACCAAGACTACAGTAGTAGTAGTAGGGCTGCAGCTGCCCTACACTGAATTGGCTCAGGTTCCTGAGTTCGGAGGGGAAACACAAACGCCGACCGTTTTTGACGTGGCTGACGTCGATGCTGCAGGAAACGACGCCGGTGTGGACGGTAATTCTGTCCCCCGGTAAAATTGTCCGGGGGGACAGAATTACCTAGGTAAAAGTGTCCCCCTGGAGACGTTAATTCTGTCCCCCTCCAGTTTATTCTGTCCCCTCTCTAGGTAATTGTGTCCCCCAATGTTCCACACATAAGTGGTTATTTTGATGTTATTTCAATGGAAAGCCCACATGGTATTTTTTATTTGGACTTCTTTTCCCTTCATCGATTTATCAAAATAAAAATACAAATAAAAATAACTTTATTAATTAAATCAACCGATCTACGTTTCTGCGCGAAAGGGGAAATGGCAGTAATCAGTATTTTTAGACTTCTTGCACGCGTACACATTCTAGATACCCAGCACGAAATGCGGCAGTACTTTTGACCACCTGTAATTTGTAAGACTTTACACATCCTACAGTCTGCCACAAATAATGCACCATGGAGGGGTGAACCTGTACTACACTGGTTGTTGCGTCTAGTGGGTGCTAGACTTGTGACGTTGCACGGGACAAATTTACCAGGGGGACACGTTTAACGTTGGACAGGGAGACAGAATTACCTGGAGGGGGACAGAAATACCTAAGTAAATGTGTCCCCCGGGACAGATTTACCGGGTCACGGCCTGGTAAGTCTGTCCGGGGGGACACATTTACCAGGGGGGACAGAATTACCTTTCACACCGGCGTGGAGGCACGCCGAGGGTATGCCGGCTGTAGGGGGTAGAGTGTCCCACCAGTGCGATGCCTGGAAGCTGGGCTGCTGTCCCTGTGGAAGTGGCTGGCCGCAGTGTGGCCAACTGGTGGCCGTCGTATTCTGCTGGACGTGGTGGCTACTGCTGCTCCTGCTGCAGAAACTGTGAACGCTGCAAGGCATATGTCATACATGTATACATTTCCTGAAATAGAAGCAATATTGAAATGAAATACATTACTTTGAAAACTTACATTTGTATGGTAGTCATAGTTGTATTGTAATGTTGTGTACTACCTCTACTGTTAGACTGCAAAGGTCGAATAACATGAACGGTTACTTACAAAGACCTGTGGCTGTTGAAGCTGCGTGGCCTGCAGAAGCTGCTGGGGCTGCTGCTGCTGCTGCAGGGCCTCCTGCTGCGCCGCCAGTCGCAACCTGTCCTTGAATTCTCGTATCAGGCCGAAGGATGTCCCACACAGTAGGCCGAAGGTCGTCCCACACAGTAGAGTGGAACTTGGTCATCTCCGCAGTCATCCAGTCATCTCACGGGGCGTGCGGGGATGGTGATGGGTGGAGGCCGCAGACCGTGTGTTCAGCGGATAAACCAGGGTATCCTCCCTTCTGCTGTCTCGGCAGCTTGTGCGCCGCCTCTTCTCCTTTGGACGCGAGTCAGGCTGGCTGGCTGGAAGATATGGGCTGGCTGCCAGACCTATAGGCTGGCTGGTAGACCCATGCTCGCTGGAGGGCCCTAGCTGGCTGGAAGGCCGGGATGGGTGGGGTGTTACCTACCCCACCTTGTCGTCAGTATCACCCTTGGTGTCGGTGATGTGGGTCTCTTGGTTCATCGAGAACCAGATTTGGCAGCTGAAACACAAATGTGACCTGCTCCCACAAAACCAGACATAAGTGGAGTTTGTTTTAAGTGAGATATTGTTATTTCCATTTAGTACACATCTTCAGCTTACATCTGGTACCCAAACCACCTTTATACCATACATACTTCCAATTTTATGAGGATTTTAAGACGATGTATTTGGGAGATAAATTACCACTTTTAGGACACAGTTTGCCTCAATTAATGCGTGATTTGTTTACTTTCTCATCGATAAAGTTGATTTTGTTTAACTGAGGGTTAAAGTTAAGTATACATATTAAAGAATACAAAAATAACGAAAAACAAAAATCGAGGTCCGCCAGATTTTTCACCCCATTTCAACTTTGACGAGCTGTATCTCGAAATAGCCTGTGCGACTTATGTCGGGTTTCGTAGGAGCGGGTCACAAATAGAACATTGATAAGAGTAAGATTTTATAACCTGAAATTAAAATATTGCTCCTGAAATATACATAAAAAAAGCAATGCTATTATGCTGAACTGCTGCTTGAGCTGTATCTTTTTATGCAAAGGGCTGTATTGCACAGTTTTGTGTACTCATAATAACCAAGTACTGTACTGGATATGAAATGATATACAGAGACATGTATACATATACTGTAAGGTGAAATAATAGGATTACTTACACCAAGCTGCCGGGCCTTCCTAATGACTATGGGGTTCTTCAGGAAGGCAACGTGTGTCTTGATGAAGCGGTCCCGGTTCTTTCTCTCCGGAGCCCCATCCCAAGACTTCATCTTGACCAGCTTGCCGTATCTGGTCCTCATGGATGAATACAAAGTCATGAGCAGGCCAACATTTTATTCCAAAAATATGCCCCCAAAAAATTACACAAGAAAGTGACAGATTACACACATTTTTCAGTACTACACTGTACTGCACCTGGAAGTAATGATATAAATATAATAAAATGGTGATTCACTGCTGCTGCTGCTGCTGCTTTTGCTACTGTTGGTGGTTGGAAATTAAAGAGGAAGAACAAGACGAATAATATGCACTCACCTTCAGTGCCAAGTTCATCTGCCTTCTCCTTCCACTGAGCAGCTTTCTAATAGTTTGTAGTCTGACAAACTTTTTCTGTAGATGAGTGGGTTGGCCTTGATCTAATCCATTCTTCCTGCTCTTCTCTCAGTACCATGGCATCCTTCTTTGACCTCTTGTGGGGCCTTTGGCTCCTGTGCTTTGGCCTCCTCTGCTTGGGTCTCATGGGCTAGGGCATCCTCGGCTAGGGTGTCACTTCCCTCTGGCTGGGTCGCAGGGGTCTTCCGTGTGTCGAAGTGCTTTGACTCCTCTTAGGGGGGGGGTGCCTGGCCTTCTTTTACGCGGGCCCTTGCCTGACCCCTTCACCTTGGCCTTTTTTCTTTGGTGCCATATTTACTGTATGAAAATGCAAACAAAAATTTAAATAAATGTAGATACAGAGATGTTGACTCGTCAAAAGCAGCGATCGAAATGTCTTTTCGGGAATTGCAGGGTTTGTATAGGTCCGCCGCAGGCACCGCAACGCCACAGTAACGGCGTCGTGAGGTATCGTAACGAATCGCAACGCCGCCGTAAGAGATCGCAAGGAAATATAAGGAACCGCGGTGTATCCGCAAGGAACCGCAGTGTATCCGCAAAGAACCGTTGAGCTTCCGTAAAGAAATCACTCTACATTCTTGTTAATACCTAACACACCGGACGCTTAAGAATCCATACGAATGCTCCAGGAAGCGTTTGAGGATGTCTCATGTGCTACATTGAACTCTCCCGGTTATGCAAGATTTGTTCACCGCAACGCCACCGTAAACGTCGTAACGACCCCCGTAAGGCCGGTGTGAGGGCGACTTAAAAGTCTAGTCTTTATTTGCAGGAAACATACCATGAAGCTGTGGAGAGGTAACCGGTCATCATGCCTGGACGGAAACGTCAAATTTGACAGAATTGTGGTAAGAATGTTTATTGGTTTGCTGTTTAAGTTAGGATACACCATTTGCAGATATCGAAAATCCACCCATTCCTGACAATTCAAGCAATTACCGATGGTGTATCCTACCTTTAAGTGTAATAACAGGAAATGAGTGCAAGGTATTCTTTAATGACCTCTTTACACAGGGCTGCGACCTTTGTGCCTCTCTTGAGCGAACGTAATTTGACCAGGACGCTCTATTGTCTCCTAAACCCAGCAATGCTTGTTTCTATGTAACTGCTCCAACAATCCTTGTGCCTCCCTTGAACCACAAAAAATGCTATTTAAGCCATTTTCGGGAAAATTGACGGGAAAATTTGCAACAGAACGCGTCTATTACCTGACGACCGTAGGCGACCACTGTGCCTCCCCTCTGCAACCAAGGTAATGCTTGGTAACCACGGTAAACCTCCCTTCTGCCTCCTTTGAGTCACCTTTGAGCAACCAACCTCCTCGGCGACATTCGTGCGACTGCTTGAACATGTTCAAAAATGTACGGCGACCATGGTTTGTAGGTCTCGCGGCATTCAGTAGTCAAACCGTTGCATGGCCTTACGTCATGACCGTGCTTTTTTGGTTCCTAGTTCCGTTCCATCCCTTTTGATCTATTGCACGCTAGTTTTGTAAATAGTTTTATCCTACAATCAATGACAAAGATCTACTTGGTTGGATGTTAAAAAAACACAAATGTAAAACAAATAATAAATGGTTTGCATTCGTGCAATGGTGAGAATATTTCCATTCATTTAAACTCATGAAAATATCCTCACCATTGCACTAATAAACATCCATTATTTGTATATTTAATGAATCACAGAAGGAAGGAGACAAATAGGCCAGCGTTTTGGGTACGTTAATAGAGAATCATTTATTCTGAGGCTACTATAGGCCGGACCAAATAGAGTTAATAAATTCCACAAGGCCGAACCACATACACTAGAGTCTATATTTAAACTAAGAAAACAAAAGAGAATTCTCAAAGAAGTATCCCAAAAACAACATATATTTTCCTTATACCCTTGTCCAGTAGTGGAAATAGTATGTCAGATGAATACAAATGAAGATTACTGTGTAGGGGATTTTCTATTTTTGTAACAAAACTTATATGAAAAAGCATCTAATTGTTGGAGTACTGTAAAAAAAAAATGAAACAATTTGGAATTCAGTCGTAGGCCAAGACTGTACACTTGCACTCATGACGCCATAACACAGGCATGGTGCGCCGTGGACAGCTGCAAAAAAGGATAGGCTCACTTAAATGCATGTAACTTCGTAACCAAATAAGTCAATTTAGAAATTCAAAAATATGTATTGTGCTAAAAGCATTGTCTACCTATGTGTATATTTGCCTAAAATTTATTTTAAGAAATTATTCTCAATTACTAATTGATTGCTTAGTTGATCAATAACTTTTGTTTTACTTTATATATTCAAAAGGTTTCAAGTCTTCGATACTCGAGTTATCAAGTGGCATTCACTGTGTGGGGTAAGATGTTTAGTGTTGTGGCGGAAGATTGTCGGGGAGAACCTATAAGGGGAACTGGTCTCATTTGTCCCAGGACCCCCAAGCAATACGTATTATCTCACAAAAATATGTACAGTAGGCTCTTCAGTTAACGTTATAGGGCTGCTCTCAATCAATTACTGAACCGTAGGAAGCAGACAACCCCCCTAACAAATCCAGTTTCACTGACTCCCCAATCAAAGGCTACCTCTCCCGATCACCCAGGTCCCACTATAAACTAGACCCAATGTCAAATAACCTGCTAAAACTCAACGGTCGTGCGTCGATTGACCGCGCAGAGTTCAACAACACGAAATTCACTTGTGTTATTGTGGTCATGTCGCCATATAACTCGAACTTAGCCCCGGACAGAGCCCATGCAGTAATAATGCTACGTTCCCACTATCACGATTCGCGCCACGATTGAAATCGTGGTCTTAATCGTGGAGTAATCGTGGTGATCATATCAGATCTTATCAGATCTTGAGGTAAGTCGTGGCAATCGTGTTGATCGTAGAAAATTTTTGGACGGTTCAAAAATGTTCTACGATCAACACGATTAATTTTCAATCGTGATCATCGCATCAGATCGTATTGAATCGTAACACAGCGCGACAGATCGCATCTAATCGTGCTTCCAAATCGTGATGATCGGGATCAACCTTGAACAAGACAAACACCGCGCTCTGTTGAGATGCGCTGCGATCTCCCACGATCTGTCACGATCTGTTACGCTCGGGTACCATTGCTCACGACCTGACACGATTGACTCACGAGTAGATGCGAGTAGATGCGAGTAGATACGAGTAGATACGAGTAGATACATGTAGATACGAGTAGATACGAGTAGTCACACTTTTTCACGGACGCTCACGATCTGTTACGAGTTCTCGCGCCCATATATATACCGGACAAGATTGAATGCGCTTCATTCAGCGATCTACACTTGAAGAGAGCACATCTTTACTGTCAACTTGCTTTTGCTAGTAGGCTTTTATAGATGCCACCCAAGGGTACCAGAGGCAAGAAATGAAAGGGCAAGGCTGCCCCACCCCCTGAACCAGTCCAGCCAGAGCCGGCACCAGAGGAGGCAGAGGAGACCACCCCCACCCAGAAAGCCAAGAGAAAGAAAACAGTAACTGCCTTTACTGAAAAGCAAAAGGAGGAAATCATTGAGTTCCTCATGAGAAATGAGGTCCTCTACAGTAAACGCCTTGCGGGGTTCAAAGATGTCACCCAGAAGGATAATCTCTGGGCTGCACAGGCTGCCAAGATAAACACTACTGTGGCGCAACTTAAATTATGGTACACAAGCATGAGGACCATGATGGGCCGGCTGAAGAAACGCGCCAGGAAGAGTGGGTCAGGAGGAGATGTCATTACTGACATGAACATCACAGAGAAGTGGGTGTGGAAGAAGTTCTCCTTTTTGATCCCTCACATTGAGACGGTGGATGCCAGAAATGTGGCCTCCTTTGCAGCAGCAAGTGTCAGTGGCACTGAACTCACCCCCTCCACCAGCCAAACCTCAGTTGTCGCCTCTACCTCTACCTCAAGCAGGGGTCCAACACCACCACTCCCAGCAGCCTCAACACCAGCCTCGCAGCCAGCCTCCCAGACAGCCTCCCAGCCAGGGTCGGTCGGCTCCAGATGGGGCAGTGAGGATAGGGGGACATCTGGAGAACTGAGTAAGTATTATCTCCTCTAATAACAATTGCAATTTTATTTAATTTCACATTAAGATATACTTGGAGATATACAAGAAATAATAATATTTCTAAGAAGAGGTTCCCTCGCTTTATTTCTTTCAGGAGACCTGCTGGTGCAATTTATGTCTAGAAGTACGGCTGCATCTGGCAGCTCCTACTTTGGAAAGTATGTGGAGGAGACCCTGTTAAAGTTGCCTGGGGAGATCAGGAGGGATGCTGAGGCGAACATCATGCAGGAGCTGCACAGGTCTCAACGGGCAGCTGAGCATAGCAAGACGCAGCCACCACCAAGCCAAGACCAACAGGCCCCCTTTCAGTTCCAGCAGTTGCAGTAGCAGTTCCAGCAGTTCCAATAGGCCCTGTGGCAGCCTAATCCCTTACAGTGGCCACCTCGCCCTGTGGGGTCTCAACCCAGTGTCTGGGGTAGTCAGGACCACAGCTACGTCCAGCGACAGTTTCCCACGGTCCTGATGACCAGCCCATTACTTCCAACCAATGAGCCACACCCAGGACCCTCAGGGGGCAGGGCCACCACCACCACCATGACCACCACTGCGCTGCCATCCTCTCCAGATTACTCCTTAGTCAGCCTGCTGGGACCCAGTCCACCAGCTACCGGCAGTTTCAACCTCTCCTCCCAGCTCAACACCCCTGATCCACTTGCTGAGGATGATGATGACCCAGACCTGCCTCAGACACAGGCAGACCCCCCGGATGACCATTAGAGACTTCTTGTGGCAGAAGTCCCCCAGAGACAGAGACTCCTCAACGGCCCTTTTTAGGGCCACCCACTGCCTCTTAGAAGAACTTTAAAAAAACCACTCCAAACATTGCAAACTTTAAGATTAATTCCCTAAAAAAACACCAAGAAATGACATTTATAAATGGCCCTTTCCTCTCCCAAAATCAAAGAAATTGAACTTGAGATTGTCCCTATTCAAACCTAAAGAAATGAACAGATTATCCCAACTTTGACATGCTCACCCTCCTCCCCAAACAAACCCAAACACATTGAATAGATCCTTGCCCTCCTCCCCTCATAAAATAGCATACAAAACAAATGAATGCCCCTTCCCCTAAATACAAATGTAATGAAATATAATAAAACCTAAACGGAGGATGATATCTCTTTGAATTTTAATCTGATATGGTTAATGTCCCCTTAATTTATGAAGGTTGGCCAAATAAAATTTCTTCTGTTTTTTTCAAATTCACATAGTTTATCATATGCCTTGTTATTTTCAAATCTCTATTAAATTTGAATTCATCGCAACATTTTTTGGGGTATTGGGAGTTCATATTTTATTAGAATCCAATAGGGGATCAACTCAACTTGATTATCTTTGAAATAAAAATGTTGGGGGTAGGGAAGGGAGGAGGATTTTTTAAAAAGAAATATTTCTTTAATTTTTTGGGAATCATCACATAATGGAAGGTTTCTAAAAGTTACTAATTTCTTTTCTTTATTTTCTTTTGGGAGGGAGGAGTATGTTTTTTGTTTTTTAAATCATCACATGATCATGTTCTTTTGTGAGGAAGTGGGTGGTCCTAATAATGACCTTTGGGTGGCCCTCAAAAGGGCCGTTGAGGTGGGACATAACGACCATCCTCGGGAACTGGAACTGGCAGTCTGACCGTTGTTGAGGAAGGACCTAACGTACCACGGTCCTATCATCCTCTTCAGTTGGGAATTGGAGGAGGTTCTGTTTGGGGGTCCCTCAGTAGGCAGCAGCATCATCATCACCACCATCTCCATTTTCTCCTTCATCCTCTTCACCTTCCGCGTCATGCAGCCCGGCCATCCTTTCCTGCCATGCGACCGCACCTTGTGGTGAATTGAAAAAGGCCTTTAGGAGTTCCCTCTGATGCTTTGCATCTGCTGTAGCTGAGTTGCGAGGTGCAGAAGGTTGATCCACATTTGGCCAGTTCACTTGGTCCCTCCATGCCCCTGGGATGACATTGCGGTTTTCATCCTCATGGTCCACCTCTTGTGCTGCAATGCCTGGATGCCTCTGCCTCAGTAGATTGTGCAGAACCACTGCCGCCTCCACCATATCCTTCACAGTGTTGGGCTTCTGCTCTAGAGTCCTGAGGAAACACCTGAATCTGTTGGCCAGAATTCCAAAGGCATTTTCCACCACTCTCCTCCCCCTTGAGAGTCTGCAGTTGAAGATCCTCTCCTCCCTGGACATCCCTCTTCTGCTGTAGGGCTTCATGAGGCTGTTCTTGAGTGCGAAGGCGTCATCCCCCAAGATGAAGAAGGACATGTCTTTGTGGTCATCAGGGCTTGCAGTCAGAGGGCAGGGTGGGGGAGTCCTAGGGCTTCCTCTTCTAGGCCGTTGGACAGCTCAGAGTCGCCAAATATCTGAGCATCTGACATGTGTCCTTTTCCACCAAGCTCGATCCACACAAACTTGTAATCTGCATCCACCAGAGCCAGGAGTGGTATCGAAAAGAAGCCCTTGTAATTGTAGTAGAGGCTGCCAGTGTGGCGTGGCTTCTTGATAGCAATGTGTTTGCCGTCCAGGGCCCCAATGGCGTGGGGGATGTTCCATCTCTGCTCAATCTGGTTAGCTAGGACTGTCCAGGCTTCAGGGGTCACAGGTAGGCTGAACACCTCATCTTTGTACGCTTGCACAATTGCCTGGCATACTTCGGGAACCATCTCTGAGATGCTAGACACTCCACACCTGAAGGCATACGCAAGGGACCGATAGTTGTCTCCAGTGGCAAGGTGCCTCAGTGTCACTGCCAGTTTCAGTCCAGGTGAGAGGGGTTGCCTAAAACTGGTGAGTTCCCTCTCAATAGCTGGGGCCACCCTCTGCAAGACTTCACCGAAGAACTGTGGTGTTAACCTTGTATAGTTTTGGAACGCTACTGGATCCTTCAGCCTCAATTGGGTGTCTAGGAGGCTGGAGAACTGGCCAAGCTGTTGTCTCCTCTCCTCTGTGAGCCATGGTCGAACCCAGAATTGCCTGACTGCAGCCCTCCTGCCCTTTGTGGTTGGGGTTGTTGGTGCTCGTCTTCTTCCTCTTAGGCGATAATGTAAGCATACAGTAATACTGAAAATGTCACGTTGTCATCATTCTCAACTCCTGCCATCATCAATGGTTGTGGGTTGTAGTTTTCACTCTGTAGAAGTTCAAGAAAAACATGAAGTAAGATGGTCAGTCGGGATGTATATATACCCGTCGGGGTCTAATCGTGGCTCAAATCGTGATCACTCTCGATCCCGATCGTGAAAGACATCGCGACCACAATCGTATCCGATCGCAACAGAGCGCATCGGTTCGTGAGGATCGTATCGGAACGTATCCGAACGTATCTGCACGTACCAGATCGTCCGAAATCGGGGACCCCGATCGTGATGATCGTGTCAGATCAGGACCCAATCGTGGACTCAATCGGGACAATCCTATCGGAACGCATCTGCTCGTATCTGAACGGGAGACGAGATCGTGAGAGATCGTGTCACCTTAAATTGACTAATCGTGACTATATCGCATCCAAGCGCACCAAATCGTACCAGAACGTATCGACTCGCATCAACTCGTATCCATACGTGAAATTTCAGAAAAGGAAACACAAATTTCACGATCAGCTACGAATGGCCAATCGTGGCGTTCGTAACGGATCGCACGACAGTGGGAACGTAGCATAAGCCTCGGACCCTATACGTAATGTGCGCTATACGGATTGGTCGTTGCGCTTATGATCACGCTGTTGATTGGTTGCTGCGCCGTGCACGAGCATGGACTATTGCTGCGTTCCAATCGCGTCGTGTTTATCGTGTTCACAAGTTTACGAGTCGTATAATGGCGTTCTAATCGCCTGGTAACTCGTGTTCACCAGTGGTGAACTCGAGGTGGAATTTTCTTCTTCATGTTCACGACTTCATAACGAATGAAATACTCGCGCATGCGTGTTGGTTCACGTACGAGTTCTCGTTTGGGAAAATGTCCTTACCGCACAACTAACTCGACTGTGCGCGTGCGTCTTAGTGGGTAGCGTTTGGAATGCAACCCACTCGTGAATATGGAGTAATTTACGGTGAACACGATAAACACGACGCGATTGGAACGCAGCATATAGCTCCAGTCGGTATTCACCCTGTTTCATCACAGTGTGTCCATATGATTACTTAGCATATCTCATTGATGTTGCTTTGGTGTTGAAGGCTAGGGGAAATGCTGGACATCCTCTAATCATAGAGAGCATTGTATAAAGACGTGTGCACATACATTCAGATGCATACATCAACATGCGCAATTACCGTTGTTTTTCCGGCATAAGTGCAATTTTTATTATAATTAAAAAGACGGTCGACAAACATTATCTTACAGCTATACTTAAATGGAAGAAAAAGTGAACTTGTAAAAACTACATGTATATTCACTGATGAGATAAATTATTAGGGTGAAATATTCCAATCAGCGTTTCCCGCCCCAAATTTATTGTGGGTCATGTCCCCCAGGCCCGGATGGATGCCCATCCACTTTAGTATGCACATTAAAAACTGATGACGTCGATCATCCAACTGGAAGTAACATGCGAATATCATGTGTTTATGAATCTAACAATCCCTGCAATGATGCATGTGTTTAATGCCTATAACTAACAATTGTAATTTTAGATGATCCTGTTTTTACTTTATACCTTTAATACTAAAGACATAAAGCAAACCTCTAGTTTCCCCTGTTTTTGTGAATCTTGTTTGCAGGTTTTGGTGTCCTGCAGGTTGTTCTGTGGATCATATTCATTTTCTTCGTCTTTTTAAAGGACCACGTGTTGAATCTGCTAAGTAAATCTTGGTAAGATTTAATGCCAAAATTGCTCAAATCGTTGCACTTTGAAAAAAATGAATCATTTTGTTAAGCCTTTTTTCCCCACAACGTTTGATGTCATTTAATTGTTGGGACTTCAGCATAATTTCAGTGTAATTTTCAGGAAACAAGACATTCCATATATCCCGCCCACTACATGAAAGTATTTTCAGCCTGATAAATTGAAAGGTAGTATATTTGTTGGTTTTGTTGATGGTTCGGGGGGTTCATATTTTTTGGAAATATTGTGACGCTGACCTATTTAAACAGTTTTGTGTATATAGATGCGGAAAAAACCAAGAACATTAAGGGTGTTTTGGTAGTCTGGTTCCTTGACTTTCTTCAGGCGAAAAGGAGCAATGTATTTCAGGGAATTATCAGGTTAGGAAACAGACTAGTTGGCTAGCACCTATTCACTTATGTGTAACAGTATTGCAAATAAAATGCGAAAAATAATAACGCAACAACAATAATGATCGCCTGACAGCGATCACGAACATTCTTGCTTTTCTCAGCATCAATGATTGTAAAACTTAGTACAGGTCTGTTAAACGATATCATGCGCGGATCCAGGGGGGGGGGGCGCACCCGGCGCGCGCCCCCCCTAAAAAAATCTCGAGAAGATTGAGAAGATCTCGGCGTTGGGACTTCGCGCCTCCTGCGCTCCCATATCTTCTCCCAATACATTATGTTGACAATTTTTGGCGCCCCCTCTAACCGAAATTCCTGGATCCGCCCCTGGATATCTACTATAAAATACAACCCAAACAATCCACCCATTCATGATAATTCAAACAATTACCAATGGTGTATCCTACCTTTAATAAATATACACACACCCCAAAGTGAGAAGCATTACTACACCTTCACTGTAAACTATTTCTACTGTTCTCTAATCCTCAGGCTAGCCTTTCTGATCTCACTTGCATTCTACTTAGCCCAGCTCTTCATCGCGCGAATTGCCTTCCTCCAGAAGGCACCAGACCAAGAGGCACAATCCAGAATGATCTGTTTCCGAGAAACTGCCTTTGGTATTGACAACAGGTTAGGAGAAATATAAAAATATAACAAAAACAGGGAATTTGATATTAATTGCATAGAAAATTTGCACTTTTGTTCTCACACTACCCCGGCAATTATGTGGTTACTCTCATTCAACCGTAACTACACTATCAATGTTCACCATTGACCGAGCATCCCTGATTGAAATATCATGTACGGAACCTATTGAAGGCCTTCCGATTAGTACAAACAAAAGAGGGACAATAACAGGGGTCCACGATTGTCAGTGTTTATAAGACATATACAGGTTGTCCCCCAAAAAATTTCCGTCTGACTGTTTTTGAAATAACTACAAAACCTGAAGTCCATTTTGAAAAAAAAATTGCGCCGAAATTCCTATTCAATCTTGGCCTAATCCCCTGTCACACGAGTTACAATTTATTTCCACTTCTATTTACTTTACTCCACTTTAAAATGAAGCCACCCTATAATATTAACCAATCAATAACGTATAAAATTCCCGCGCAACACCAGTTAACGAGAAACACGCCATCCAGAGCGTTGCGTCACACCTTATTGTTATAGCCGGCCATGGGTTTTGTTTAACATGCCCTTATACGCAAATTAGAGAACCGTTTAAGAAACAAAAGATCGAATGTTATGTGGTAAATGAGGTGTGTGTGATAGGGAAAACGATTATTTGATAACAGAGAGAGAGAAGACGTAAATTTGATTGCAGATTGAGGGTATGCTTGACCAATATGAACTACAGAACCTTAGAAAACTAAAGGTTAATTTCTTGGTCAGACGATCGATCTCGACCATTTGGCCAAATTCAGGGCCAAATCATCAGGCGACAGGTAAACATTTCTGTCCCGATCACAGCAACTCTCAGCCAAGCAAGACCGTCGCAACAAAACCCGTAAGTGTTAACTGCATTTTTAATAAAACCTCTGCAATTCAAATTATACCGGGTATAAACTTTGAGAAATACCGATAATTGTGATTAGTATGAATATTTATTGTAATGGTTACCAAGTCTAAGAGTGCATTTATTTATCCATTTCTCAAAGTGTTGAATTGCCGATGGCTTAATCAGTACGACCAGAATCTTTGATGGTTTTGTGTTGTGTTTTGTGTTTTTAGATGGCCACGGGGTTTTGGTGTATTTTACACTATCATGATGGTCACGCCCGGCCGTTCTAGCCACTTGTCTCAAGCGACTTGGAATGCGGCCAGCACTGCCCGAACTAGCTAAGGCTATGCACAAGATGCACTGGTCCGACTGTCGGGGTCGTATGTACCACTACAAGCTGGTGATAGACAATTTCCCAAGCAAGAACTTGAAAGAAAGCAACAGTATAGGCCCCTATCGATAATAACTTCCTATAGGTTGTGCGCAAAAGCTTGTTGGTTTTTGGAGGATTTCGGAGGGTTCGGGTTAATTAAATAAATATATGAAATACATTTGAAACTGAAGCATAAAGTGTACTGGCAACTTTAATATAAGATTTAATTGAAGAATTTGCAATTGATATTGTAACGGCCACAAAAGAATAATTTGTTTTATAAGTAAATAATTCACATTGTCAAACAAACCTGTGAGTCGAATGTTGATTCTCTCCTAATTTGTGTACATAGTATAAATATTATAATAAGTAAGGTTACACACGGTGTCTTTGTCTCCCTTCATTCTTGTTTTTGGTTGTGGTCATTTGATTTATTGAATTAGGATCACCACCTGCAAGACAAATTATAAACCAATAGAAACATCTTTGAAATCTGAGTTTGGTTGTGACATCCCCTAATTAGTTTCATTCAGTCAGGCATCACTAAACAATTGTCAATTGATCACAACAACATTGTATACAGGGACCAAGTTCCTTGCTTTTAATAAAGGTAGGATACACCATTGGTAATTGCTTGAATTATCAGGAATGGGTAGATTTGGGGGGTTGTATTTTATAGTAAGTATCGTTTAACTGACCTGTCCGAAGTTTTACAATCATGGATGCCAGACGACGATCGCAATGTTGTTTATACAATTTAGTTTTTCAGGACAATTACAGAATATCTACCGCAGTCAATTTGCTGGATGCCTAGAATAATATTTAATTTCAAATAAGTAAGATATTTCTTCATAATTCAGTAGTAAAAATGTTCGATATCTGCAAATGATGTATCCTACCTTTAATCAATTCCAGTGCTGTGTTGTGTTGTGTAAGTTTTGTACAATCCTGGATGTAAAAATAAAAGCTGAAATGGTTTAGGATTGGAATGAATTTCCTTCGGACATTCAACTGAGGTCTTGACATGATGACTGATAGCCAGACAAATGAGTCCAATCCCAACGGCAGCCAGTTTCACAACATGCAGGGTTTAAAACAACCTACATAACACAGCACTACATTTCATACAAATTCATGTAGGCAAGAAACTTGGTCGAGTATCTGCACAATCAAAACATTTCAAAATTGACCTTATGGTTTTGTAGTTATTTAAAAAGAGTCGGATGAACTTCTCTGTGCGAGTACGTAAGGTGTCATCAGCAACACATTAGAATGTCTCTCCCAGTGATTTCCCCAACTCTCCATTTGTTACCAATGGGGGCACATTATAAGAAACCTTACAGTACTTCAAGGAACTATGAATCCATTCAGAAAACACACCCTTTCATTTTTTTTAACAGACGCGTCTTTCATGTGACCCTTTACGTTCTTCTGTTTCTCAACTTCTTTCTTGGACTGTTGAGTTCACTCTTTCGCTTTGTCAAAGTTCTGGTGATTGGAACCATCTTTATTGGACGTATAGACCGATGCGTCATGATGAGAGGTTGGGAACAATCCGACCGAGGTAATTAGTTTGAACCTTAACTAGTTCGCGTCGAGGACGTGTATACACGCAAAGTTTTTCCGAAATTCAAAATGGATGACGGATAAACACGTCACGAGCAAGGCTGGAAATATCTGTCAGCGACCGGCTTGCAGCAAGTGAGGCCAAACATGTCAGGGTGTGCTACCCACAGATGCTGGCCTGAAAGTGGACCCCAACATTTATTCTACACAAGAATAACAGAAAAACGCCTAGTTTTTAATGGGTGGTTGTGTGGATGTGTATATCCTACTTTTAAATGCTCTTCTGATTGACATTATTTCGATCAAAACACGTTTGTTAGCCCAATTTGTCATTTCCGGGTCGTAATGTCCCTTTAACCTTTTGATATCCTTAATGAGGAGTAGTGCTCTTTTTAAATTGCGTTGTATCCCTTTTATTCTCAAGGTCGGCATGACTTCACGAAGAGGCCCTTAGCAACATGCGTTAAAACTCGTTAAAAATGCGCTAAAGTGCATAAACAAGATAAACAAGGTTCCCGGATGTCCGACCGCCAGAATATTAAAGTGGTTTTCTTTTTTGTTTTCTGTTTAAGATTTTAAAAGACATTTGTTTATGACAGGTTACGGAGCTTACATGGGCTTTCTTCAGCTAGAAGTCGCACACACACATCCTGTACTCGTCACTTTCTGTCATTTCCTTCTGAACAAGGATCGGAGGTCTGATCGGAGCTCAATTAGGATCTCCACAACCAACGAGGTTGTCTCAATCATCAGCGCACGTAAGAAACACACTTGTATTTTTCCAGTTTCGTTTAAGGTTGACAAATAAACAGTGGCGTACAATCAAAATCTCTCCCCCCTAAAAAACACACAAAAACACCCCTTTTCTATTTTTCTTTTTCTTTTATAACCTACTTTTAAAAATGAAATCCATCTTATAGTTGAAGATAGAGCACAAGTGTTCTAAGTACAGAACATGTCAAATGAGGTATATGATGCTGTGGACATTATATGATGCTGTATCAATAATAACTACTGAATGTCCACAACTTCTTTTCGTACATTTCGTTATGGGAACAATCCCTAGGGTTTGTGTGCTAAGGGAAATCTCTCTAAACTCAAACTCAGAACATTCTAAAATTCTAGAGACCCAACACGCTATGGGGACACAAAAATGTCCCCACTACTCGGTCCGTTTTTTCCAAACAAAATAACCTGTCCCCTCAACTAGGTGGAGGCTAGAACACAAAAGACCTGTTATCCTGATATTGTCCCCCAAAGTTCTATTTTTTGTGATTTTGTGTGTGTTGGTTTTGGTGTTTTTTTGTTGGGGGGGGGGGGTGATTCTATTTTGTTCCTACTTGTTCACCTGGGGCTGCTTGAAATCCCAAGACAGGTGAATAACATTTAACAATAAATTAACTCCAACAATTCCAAACCCTCAAAGTTTAGTACAATTTTGCACACACGCTAGTGAGTTAGGGTTAATAAACGTCTAGGTCTCATTTTATAGTTCAACTGCTTAATAGCATAAAATATCACTTCGAAAACCTTGATCGCATTGCATAAATCGTGTAAGCACACAAAAAATGCTTAGTATGAAAATTCTTCCTTGACAAAAACAGGGTTACAAACCCAATTGTCAGTTGATGTTTATTGTTTGTGACTGGTATTCAGCTGTTTGTGGTTAGCATGAAAAGTACATAAAGTTTGGCTGGCAACATGTTTCTAGGGTTGTAGTCGAGTCCCTGCAAGTCCGTTCACAAGTCCTTTCGTGAAGCCAGTCACAAGTAACTTGATGAACAATGACAAAGAAATGCTTTAGTCAAAGCTGATTGGAATAGCTTGTGATTTGAAT
The DNA here is from genome assembly GCA_037893245.1 of Crossaster papposus. Classification (NCBI taxonomy): domain Eukaryota; kingdom Metazoa; phylum Echinodermata; class Asteroidea; order Velatida; family Solasteridae; genus Crossaster; species Crossaster papposus. Next base: position 450,689 of record JBAIAA010000070.1, on the reverse strand, counting down.
TAAAACTGAAAGACTTGTAAAGGACTTGCAGGGACTTACAGATGGGCTCGACTACATCCCTGCCCGTTTCTACTGAGCAAGTCTTTTTGTGCTAAGCAAATTCTGATGCTTACACGTTTTATAAAATTGGCCCCAGCTGATAATGTGAAAGCAAATGGGCAAAAAAAACAGTTGTTTTAGCTTTGATATTTTGAATGATGAATGGTTAATGCTTTCTGAAAAGCAAATCGTCTCTGCACTTTTAATAGACGTCCATAGAATTGTCTCTGGATTTTACTCGTTTCAGAGGTGAAGAGCGGTTATTACCTCGATTCCAACAGGGTTAAAGGTCAGTACCCGGGAGTAAGGACCACCAGTCAGACATCACGACGCATGCGCAACAAGTGGATGTTGGCATTGACCCTGGCTCGCAATCCCAAACTGGTGGCTGAACGAAAAGGGGTACTCGGACCGACTAGAACAGTTTCTTCTGTCAGTGATAACGCGGTTTAGAAACTAGAAAGGTATTGTAAAATATCAAGAAACCAAAAAGACAAACTGAATTAGCATTTCAATAATGGGGGCTAATAATTATCACTGGCAGCTGTGAAGCTGAATTGCAAAGAATGTCACATTATTACCTCGGTCATTGGGCCCACGAAACATTCCAAAACTACCATCTCCGCTCCCTTTGGAGTATACAGCTCAAAGCTGCCATTTCGGCGCAAAGCAGCTAAATCATTACCACAATAACCATCTCTGCCCTCGCAGGTACCCATTTACTCCTGGGCGGGGATAAGCAGAGAGTGACACATTTGTAAAAGGTGCCTTGCCCAAGGGAACGCGCACCATAGTCCTATGCCAGACTCGAACCCACAACCTGCAACCTTATTTTGCATTTGGTTGAACAAAGTGAATTGCCAAAAAAAAATATATATATATATAATTTTGCCCCAAAAGTTTCAGCTTTGTTGTGTTTCCTGGACCACATCGCTTTGTCCACAATCACCAATCCTGTCAGCGTTATGTTTAGAAATCATCCCTGTTTTTATCCATAATACTTTTTTTTAATAGATCACTACCATGCCGGTGAGGGCAACACGTAATGGATTTGCTGTAGTTAGAAACTTAATTGGGCAGCTTCTTCAAAGATGAAGACTTTCGTTGGTATTTGCGCAGGCACATTTTTAGCAGTAACTCTCTAGTTAAAAATAACTTTTTAGTGTTTTTTTTATTCTGATATTCATTATTATTATTATTATTATTCATAAGTACCTATAGAATTAGCCATTTCTATTGGTCGAGAGCCCAACGTGTAGGCATGTTTAAAGGGGCACTATGTCTTTAAATCGCTCAATTGGGCTACAAAATGTGTTTAGAACTAAATGATGTTATTTGGAAAGAGCATTTAAAAGTAGAATATAAACATCCACACAACCAACCCATTTTAAAAACTGGGCGTTTTCGTGTTATTCTTGTGTAGAACGAGTTTTTGGGGTCACTTTTTTTACCCCTAAAACTCGAGCTGTTTGACATGAGCTGGAATTAGCAAATACAAAATATTATACCTCAAATGTTTTTATATATTGTAAAAACATGCGAGGGTGTAATTTGAACCCAGAATCAGCTAAAGGTCGAGTGATCCACAAGCTTGTCAAATTCAAAGTAAAGGTCTAAAGATAATTGTAGATCAAATTGCTTAGATATAAAACAGTTTCTAGGGAAATTTTTTGGGACCCCCCAAACTCGAGCTCTTTGGGTGTAGTCGTGATTCCAGTCGCACAGATGTCCTTTAAAAACAGTTCTCCAAAACGTGTGTGTTAATCGGTTGATTGGTTATGACATGCTACAGTGGTATGCAACTTCAATTCCCAGTGTGATATCGCATATCGGTCATGTATTTAATGCACTGTTCGCGGCACCAGTCTAGCTGTCGCCGCGCCAATTATACAAGATACAGCCCAGAATTTCATGACAGCTGGAAATGCATACATAAATACCCCAAAATGTCCGCCGCGTCAAACGGTTTTGCGGCCTTGCTCGAGGCGTGTTTATTTGTCATTCCCTTATTATATTTTATTTAATATTAGATTTTGGCACCAATTATAATTTATGGTATAAAAGAGAACATCAAGTCAAAGGAAGCGTGTAAATATAGGGGGATATGGCCATCTACATTCGGCGTTAAAGGTATGATACACTATTTGCAGATATCGAGGGAAAAAATACTACCGAATTATTAAGAAATATCTAACTCATCTGAAAGTAAATAATGATTCTAGGCATCCAGCAAAATGATTGCGCTAGATATCCTTTATTTATTCTGAAAAATATAATTTGATAAAGAAAAATTTGCGATCGCCGGACGGTGATCGCAAAAATAAATAAAAATAAGATAAGAATAACTGCTCGACGCCGGTTGAAAACAAACGCTGTTTTTCGTACTTTTCTCGGCATTCATGATTGTAAAACTTCGGACAAGTTAGTTAAACGATATTTACTATAAAAAAACAACCCCCCAAATCCACCAATTTATGATAATTCAAGCGATTACCAATGGTGTATCCGACCTTTAATTCGCACAGGAAAAAACGTAAAAACGGGCAACTGTTGCCAGTTGGCACTTGCACTGCTTTCACCCCTCCAATTTTAAAGTGTTCAACCATACCATACCTCGTGGAGAAATTCAAGAGTGCAACAAGGACGCAGGAAAAAATGGTTAAAATACATATAATTAGTTTACCTTTGAAATTGTTAACTTTGAAGTTATTTTTATAGCAAACCATTTTTACTGTTTTTACTGTAGTGTTTACTGTTTTCAGTTTTTAATAGTGTTTGAGGTTTGAGTGCTGACAATTTTATCTAAAACGCCCGTGAAATATTTTTTACGTTTTGAAGTTTGGCGTCTTTTGCCAATCGACTGATTGAGACATTGTGGATGTCATTTATAAAAGTTAAGTTTTAAAGAAGTTAGGCTTATAGTTTTAAAATTGGCAGCTTAAAAGATTAATGTGAAATTTCAAACAGTTAAGCATATTGTTGTAAATAAGAAGCCAACGTAGTTGCTGTTCTAACCCAATAATAGCTAGTGGGTTTTCTTGTGTAAGAAATGACTTCCTGAAGTAACATTTTCAGCTTTTAACTTAACAATGCTACTGCATGTCTTTTTTGGAGGTGTTTTCAAGGGACCGAACCAACGCAAACAGTATCGTATCGGTAGTGGCATAAAACTGGATATTGTTCTCTGTATATGAAAAATGTGGACATTGGACATTCATGGATTTGTTGCAGGTTACGGTAGTAAATTTAGGGATTTGTGTTTTCAAACATAGTTTTAAGCTTCGTATAGATTTTAGTTATCTGGGTGCCTGAATTTTGCTGAAGCATTTTTAAGCTTATATTTTTGTCTCTTCTGAAGAAAGTTCAGAAAGACTATACAATCACTATTTCTGTACGTATTATAATAGTCTATCATCCATATGTAGTCAGGCCGTCCGTCTGTACTGTATGTATGTGTCATTTTGGTTTAGAAGAATTGGTCATATGCAAAGTTGAAGTACGATTTCAATCAAACTTTGGTCACGAATGCATGGTTGTGTTAAAGGTCAAGTACTGAGGTCAGAGGTCATTTAAGGTGAAGGTCTAAAATAGGCTGGAATTAAAATTGAAGTCTCATTTGAAAACTTCAAGTTCAATTGCAGTCAAACTTAATTGGGTAATAGCTGCAATGTGGAAACTTGCTTGTATTGATGGTGATCTTAAAGTCACATTTGAGGTCAAAGGTACTTTGTTGTAGTTTATGTTTATGTTTGTAAAAAGCAACTTGTGTGTTTTCAGCAGCAGCATTTTATAGAGGGAAAATTTGGATCTTATATATTTCTATATTTTTGTAAGGTTCACCTTTTTTAAAGTAAAGATATTAAATTTTGAAATCGTAATGTCTGAAATGTTAAAAATGAGAAACAGACCTTTAAAGTTGGAGTTTTGTAGAACAAAATGCCTTGTCAATGAAGTTCTAGTTTGAAACTTTTACAGAACTGTTGAAACATAAATAGCACCCATATTTCTTTTTTAATCCACAAATCACTGAAAATCACCACACATCATTTTGAAGCTGTTTCTCCATTTGTAGCTCTGTCCAAATCTGCCTGGTTTTGACATACCATGTCATATTTTAGCAGTAACTCTCTAGTTAAAAATAACTGTTTAGTTTTTATTTTTATTCTGATATTCATTATTATTATTATTATTATTATTATTCATAAGTACCTATAGAATTAGCCATTTCTATTGGTCGAGAGCCCAACGTGTAGGCATGTTTAAAGGGGCACTATGTCTTTAAATCGCTCAATTGGGCTACAAAATGTGTTTAGAACTAAATGATGTTATTTCAATCAAACTTTTGTCATGAATGCGTGGTTGTGTTAAAGGTCAAGTACTGAGGTCAGAGGTCATTTAAGGTGAAGGTCTAAAATAGGCTGGAATTAAAATTGCAGTCTCATTTGAAAACTTCAAGTTCAATTGCAGTCAAACTTAATTGGGTAATAGCTGCAATGTGGAAACTTGCTTGTATTGATGGTGATCTTAAAGTCACATTTGAGGTCAAAGGTACTTTGTTGTAGTTCATTGTTTATGTTTGTAAAAAGCAACGTTTGTGTTTTCAGCAGCAGCATTTTATAGCGGGAAAAATTGGATCTTATATATTTCTATATTTTTGTAAGGTTCACCTTTTTGGAGATATTCTTGTAGTTTTCTATCATACAGCAACCTTTGTATTTTAAGCGAGAGATAAGGAATTAGATATAAAGAAGTTAGATAAATTTGGAGGAAAATTAACCTGTTGAGCTGTATAAGTTTTATGGAAACTTTGTACTGTATACTAATAAATTCATTTTCTTTTGCATTGGCAGGCACTTTACTCATTGTTAAAAAGTGTTTTTTTCTCATTGCACAATTTGCGCGCTCCAGTTCAGAATTAGGAGCGGGACGAATTAGGAGCTGTTGGCGATGTCTCATTTGAAAGTTCATAACAATTACAATGCTAGAAAATTATCAATTAAATTTGAAAATCTATTTTCAGGGTGCAACCCCCTAAAAGCATGGTCACACCAACTTTAAACCCAAACAACACATAGAAGTATTGGGACAGTTTATGCGAATTTGTGACCCAGCGCGAGTAAATGAGACACATTTTGAGGCAAAAATAAAAATTGAGATTTTGATTTTATCATTTAAAGCTTGTTTAGCTTTAAATGATGAAATCAAATTCTCAATTTTCATTTTTGCCTCAAAGTGTCTCATTTACTCGCGCTGGGTCACTTTTGATGTCACGATATCGCTGTTAAATTTAACGGCGTTAAAATCGGTGCGAATTTTTGCGAATTCGCAGCACAATACTTCCCCTGTTGTCACAAATTTGCATAATTATTGCTCCGAGTATGAACAAGTATGAAAATGGACTTGATGATAAAGCTATAACTCGAACCTGCGACCTCCCAACTGAGCTATCCTGCCCTATGTTGGCGGTCTCCCAAATTGTCAGTATCTTTGTTTCGAGGGCGCTAGTCAGAAGTCATAAACAGAATTCCGTGTGGCCAGGAATCACGCCTGATTTCACGATACAACCTAGGAAGCGACATTGTGAGGATCACTCAATGAGAATACGACTTTTTATCTTATACAAATGAACCACAAGGGAAAACTGACTAGGTAAATTTGCATAAATCTCAAAGTGAACAAAGAAATTGGCAAGGCGGAACTTGAACCTGCGACCTCCAGATTATAAATTTGTTTGAGATAATTAAATTTATTCATTAACTAGATGTTGTCAACATTAGGTAAAAGATTTAAATATTTGTCAGTATATACGTACCCATTCCAATAAAATTAATGTCTATATAACTCCAAGGTTGCAGACTAGTAAATAAATAACCATAGACCCCAATGACAAATACATTAACTTCAGGAAAATACAATGTACAACTGTACTAGTCGAGACACATCAAATTATTTCTTATTTCCTCTTCTTTCTGTTCAAATCTCCGGGTGGTTAATCCTCTTGGAGATAATTCCATTCAAAGATGAGTGCCCCTAAAAATAGTCTTATTGCCTATCGCCATTTTGAAAAATGAGCAATTATGAGGGCCCAATTTATTAGAGTTTCACAGGCTAAATTTACAGTCACTCACTTTAGTAACCCAAAAAACCACTTCACCCCAAAAAACACTTTAAGCACCCAAACGCAACCTTTCCAAACCCCACTTTACCCAAACACCACTTTGCCCAAGTTACCACTTGACCCAAACACCACTGCGCCGAAGTTACCACTTTGCCCAAGTTACCACTTCGCCCAAGTTACCACTTCGCCCAAGTTACCACTTCACCCAAGTTACCACTTCACCCAAGTTACCACTTTTCACGCAAGCACTACAACTTAACCGCGTCTTTTATCTAGGAGACTTTACAAAACAGATACACTAATATTTCTCTTAGCTCCCTGTCATTCGTGTAGTTTAATTAAGACCATGCCTATTACATTTTGGTAATTCCAATTACTACACCTCATAAATACTCATAATTGGAGCGCGTCATTGGCCTATTCCGCTGCGTGTCCGGAAAGTAAAAATAATACGGTGCCATGTGACTTTATACCACACTCTAAAAACTCCTGGGTCAGATTGACCCCCGAAACACATCCGAATCTGCACAATTCTTTTTTCCAAGTTTAAAATGACACTTTTGGAGGTCGAAAGTCAAATTGACCTGGAAAAGTGCCATTTTCGACCCCAAAATTGTCATTTTCAACCCGGGGAAAGAATCGTGCAGATTCGGATGCGTTTCGGGGTCAATCTGACCCAGGAGTTTTTTTAATGCAGTGACGAGTATCCAGCTCGCTGCCGTGCAGTATAGTGAGGGAATATTATCACAAATCTGGCAAATCTGGGAACAAATCCCTTACCAAGAAACTTCTTAACCAATGTGTTTGGAAATGGTGCGTGGTAAATGTGCTGGAAAATCACAATACCAGCCTTGATCACCACGTCGTTATCCCGTATTTCAAGGAAAGTGTCCATGTGTTCATCAATTACCCTGCACAAAACCTACCGAATAGAGTCGTTTTATCGTGGCCCGGATTGCAGAAACCGTATCACAACCGGTGAAGGCGTGAGAAAAAAGCAGGCAGTGCCTCTGTCTTTCAGAGAGAGCTTCTCGGATCCTCCTGGCATCGTAAGAACTCTTCGATGTGGTTAAGAAGAGTAAACAGGTGGTGCTTGAGCTATGGTGCACCGGCATTATCAGTAAGTCCGCGTCTTCCACCCACACCCGAAAATAGAACAAAATATGACCACAGCGTCTTAAACTGTGCAAACACGGTGAACTTAACAATCACCAAGTTATTTAACAATGCTAAATATTTCTGAGAATAAATACACTTGCAAAACAATGCGGCACATCAAAATACAAAGGACGTTACCGTCGTTACGAAACTTACAATTACGTAACTTACTAATATTAGTTTTATATGTGCCGATGTCAAGACTGTTTTGTTTGTTTTATCAACCCAGAAACAAATCAAAAGTAATCGTAGTTGATGTAACTAGTAAAATACCTACACAAAATCTGTATCAGCAGCCGATGCAACTCACACAATGCCATCATTGTCACACTTCTCCACGGTAATCTGACGGTTTCTGAAATCTTGAAGAAAAGAGATTGATGGGCTCACTCCTGTAATTATAAGCGTTGTCCATCAAATTTGCCATTGGTGTCACATTTATCATATCCAGTCGAATTTATAGATCACAGCAGTCGTTCTTGGTATGCCTGATGTGGTAGTGATCGTTTATGGCGAGCTGTCATTGCCATTAAAGACCATTGATGATCTTATGAGACCAACTGCCGAGCCACTGCACGTATCAGGTAACTATCGGCAATTTCCCACCAAGTCTGACCTTGTTTCCACTTCACCATAATAGATAAGCCACCCACCATCAACCACCAGACAGGATCAGTCTTGGTCAGTGAGCTTAAGCGGATCGGTCAACTCCTTTAGACTAGTTTTGGAAAAGCATGTCTTGTTCGCCTTATTCATTGTCTGATCTTTGTTGCTGAACAAGCCCAAGGGAAGAAAGCCAGCTCATATCCCGTTGGGCGAAAATTATCAGTCGGTTAAACAACTTGAATGAGTTTAGTTGAATCTTCTGCTCAGTGACCATGAGGATCTTTCTGAGCGATGACAGGGCCTGTATACCTTAAACTTCACCTCCATGGTCGATGTCACTGACTGTCCGCCCAACTGTATCTTCATCTTCCTCGCTACCTCAGAAAAACAAGGCAAACAAAGAAAGCTTTTCCAAGACTAGCCTGAAGAAGTTGACCGATCCACTTGACCTCACTGACCAAGCCTGCTCCTGTATGGCGGATGGCTTCTCTACATGGTGAGAACAAGGTCAGACTTGGCAGAGGATTGCCGACAGTTACCAGAGCTACGTGTCTCGGCAGTCGCTCTTATCATATCACTGTGGTCTTCGATGGCCAATAGCAGCTCGCCAAAAGATAACGACCACCCCCGGCGTACCAAGAACTCCTGCTGTAATCTACAGATTCAACTGGATATGATGTACATATTTGGCACCCAAGGGCTGGGCTGATTAAACCAGAGACTCTACTTCCAACAGAGGGTACAGTAGCATTATATATGTGCCTATCTCCAAACCCAGGACTAGATGCTGATGCAAAGCTTGTCTTTGGACCCCAATGACCATGGATGGATGGTAGATGTTCTTGATAGTTTTTGAGGCGGTTCCAACAGTAGACCCATGGTTCCGGAGGAGCTGATTATTTTAGTTTACGAGCTGCAATAATGGAGATCGCAGCAACCGGAGGTGCAGCTGCAAGAAGAATGTTGTCAAGTATCTCGGCGTGTGGAAGTTGTAAAGACATTACATGTTAGAACTGTGTCGATGGTAGTGTAGAGTATAGATGGTGTAGAGTTTACTCCTGAGGCTTTGGACGTTTTCAAACTAGTATTTAAAACATTGAAATAAAGCTACTTTGTAATTTACATGCATGCACCCAGCAACATTTATGGGTTTGCGACGAGTATAACAAGTGGGCGTGGCCGTTTTCCTTTCAATTAATGTCTTTGGTGCAAAAACAAATGCTTGCAATCGATTCAGAATCATGAAAAAAACCTAGTTTGGCCCCTCACAAGCTGCTTAAGCAGAATTAAACACGTTTTATTATTTTCTGAATAAGGTTTCAGGTACCCCAACTTTCAGCAGCTGTCACGGGTTGCCCTAGGGGAGTGGAATTTAAACTTTTTAAAATGTGTTAGTAGACACCTTTTCAAACAAATTGGTGAAGACATTTCTTGTTAAAGAATTTGTTTCCAGATTTTAGCAATATTCCCTGACTATAGTATTATTTTCTGGTAGCACCAAAAATTCCCTCTGGAACCCGCCTCATAGACATAGTCTGTGGCATGTAATCTTTACGTGACTAGTCTCGAACGTCACTTTCCGTCATTGACTAATAACTTAAATATCTTGTGCTGAATAAAGATGAACAATCTACACAGGCTGTTATCAGCAAGGCAGTAAATATTTATGAGGTGTAGTAACCTCGGGACCAGAATATTCCCACTACTTCCCCTCAAACCATGCTGTGTTATTTGTATAATCATGCCACGACTTAATAAACTGATCCCTCGTTAATGATCCCTCATTTAACAAAAAAACACCTTTATAACTCCTGAGCTTGACAAGTACACTGGACTACAAACTTTGTTTATTTACCAGTAATGCAGGAACAGGGCTGTTGGTTGCAACTGTAACGAGATGTGTTATGATGATCAAAACTGGTCTAGTCTGGACTTTGGCCTATTGTGTGCTGTGTGCACAACCTACAGGATAAAGAATGTGGTATCCAATTATATTCACAAATAGCCCATTGATTACAGACTATACGGCTGGTGTCAATTCTTCATCAAATCACTGCTTTTAGTGGCTGCACACCATGGCTGAGCAAACCACAGTGTAAGTTTGAAACTGGATGGAATCATTTTGTTTGGGTCGACTGATATTTTGCAAGAATCTGTACATGTCTGTTACATCCTCGTGCGATATACATGTGTGTACTGTTACGTGGCCAACAATTTGTTGAATTAGATTTTTTGTTTTAATCGGTTTTTTTTTGTTCGTTATCTTATTTTATTATTCTGGGGTGGTATGGAAGGAAATTAAACTTCAACGAAAATACATTGTCATTTTGTGTTTAAAAGAGAGAACTTTAAGAATGACATGGCCCAGTGGTTACAGTGTTTGACCCATGGCTGTAAAGTGGTGCGTGGGTTCGAACTCTGCTAGTAGCATGGTGTTTGTGCCCTTGGGCAAGACACTTAACTACAGTTGCCTCTCTCCACCCAAATGGGTACCTGGGAGGGTCGAGGTCGACCGAGTGCCTATATCGACTGCCGCATGGCCTATATAGTCTGATGAACAGGGTAAAAATTGTATAGCGCTTCGAGATCGTTGATATAAAGCACAAGAATTATTATTGTTTTAACTTTTATGGAAATGGAAACTTTAAACAAAACAAACTTAATTAACATAAGCTAGGGTTTACTTTGTGATACCCTGCGTCCTAAAAAAAAAAAACAGGAGCTCAATGTCTGTGACGTGAAGAATTTCTTTTTTAGTTTGCATTTCACTGTCTCCGTTTTTGTATTCAATGCTTCAGATATAATGAGTACGGCAACATGTCCACATCAAACACGACAAGTGCCGGCAACTACTTTGACACTACAACATGGATGAAGTGGAGCCTCATACCTGCTGTAGGTGATTTTCGTGTTTGTGTGAATTTAGGTTTTCATGTATTACCCAGTTCCAACTTCAAATTTATTATTTTGACATTGACCGGGGTCAGGCATGGTATGTTTTTCACAACACTTGATCCGAGACGGGTTCAGACCGGCATCTGTGGGTAGCACACCCTCGTATGTTTGGCCTCGCTCGCTGCAAGCCGGTCGCTGACAGATATTTCTGTCATCTGTTTTGAATTCTATAAAAACCTTGTGTGTATTCCAGCATCCTACACGAACTGGTTAATATGTTCTAACCTCCACCTAGTTGTGGGGACAGGCTCTTTTGTTTGGAAAAAAACAGACTGAGTAGTGGAGACATTTTCGTGTCCCCATAGCGCGTTGGGTCTTCAGTAAAGGGGTCTAGAGGTAAAATTGGGTTAGGGTATAACGAAAGGAAATGTAGAAGAAGACAAATTAGGGTTATGTTAATTAGAATTTATGAATGTTCTGAGTTTGAGTTTAGAGAGATTTCCCTTAGCAAACAAACCCTATGGATTGTCCCCATAACGGATTGTACCAAAATAATTGATGATCTCTCCTGCATGTTTCAAATTTATAGATTAAATGTTCTACTTGTGTGTTATATTGTAATGAAAAACACAACTTTATTGTAACCCTCTGTGTTTGTGCTGTTTATAACCCACAAGATCTGTCTGAATTATTGAATATATTTGTTGTGTCTGTTCATCCCACAGTGCTCGATTTTCATATTGTTTTGCTTCCTTGAGAAACGAGTCAATTTGTGGCCGACTTGTTGCCATGGGAGACCCGGCGTGGCCTTGTGAGTATGAACTAAACAAATAAAGATATATAATTGGTCAGAATGTTTATACAAATGACGAATGTTTAATAGTGCAGTAGTAAAAATACTTTAAAGAAATGCTCCCCCACCCATACCTCGATTGTATGTTATAGACCCCATTTCTGTGTAAGAAAACAACATTCACTTTTAAGTTATTGGACTTGCCAAACTAGCTTGTGACATTCAAAACCGACCAACTGGTATGTTGTAGATAGATGGGGAAATAATTAACTGGCAATGCAGCACGAAAAATTAAATTGCGAACACCGTGGCGCGTGGCGCGCATTGATTTGCAAAACACCAACTGCAAAACGCATAAGAAAATTGCATTTTTACTACAAGAAACGAACCTTAATTATACTTTAGGTTATAAGGTCATTTTGAATTGGACCAAACTTATGGGGGCCACTCGATAGTCCCAAAAGTTCAATAGTCCAAAGGTTTGTTAGCACGAAGGTTTGTTCATCCGAAGGGTCCGATAGTCAAAAGGTTCAACAGTCTGAAGGTTGGATATAGTCCGAGGGGGTTCTTTAGTTCGAAAATAGAATAAGGTTCCGAAGACTCGATGGTCCAAACGGACAACAAGGTTCGATAGTCCGAATTGGAATTAAGGTTTGATATTGAAAAAAAAGTTCAATGAACCAAATTGACAATAAATGACAAAAGGCTCAGGGATTCAAATGTACACATAGTTCATAATTATAATATTCACATTGACTCAAATGATTGGACCTAGTAATTGTTGATGATTCGGCCTGTAAACCCTTCAAACGTGCTCTTCAAACGTGCTCTTAAAACCCACCTTTTTGCCTCTTCCTAGCTGGTCGTCTTTTTCTTTTGTCTTTTTCTTCCCCCTTTGTTTTCTCAGCGCCTTGTATCCTTTGGCAATTTGGCGCTTTATAAATACTGATATTTCACTTAATGGGCACTTTGGGAGACAAATTAGTGATAGTTTTGATTCACTTGGGAGACAGTGGCACTTAGGGAGACATTTCAGTGTCTCCCTAAGTGTCTAGCTACCCCACAAAACGATATTTGGGAGTTATTTTGGCTCGGAGAAGACAGATTTGGGTCTAAATAGCATAAATATGTAATTTCGTGGCAAAAGCTCCAGGTAAAAACGGGTTAGGGTACAAAAAAGATTGTGCACGTCTCTATGGGATTGTCTCCCAAAGTACCCATTTGGGGGTGATATTATTATTATTATTATTATTATTATTATTGGCAATTCCATTTCCTAATCATGAACCTTCGGACGATTTATTGCACCTTGTTTTTTTCTTCTGACTATTGAATATTTGGACTTAAGAACCATTTTCTAAATTCGAACCATCGAACTTTCGGACAAATGAACCTTCGGATTATCGGACTAACAAACTTTCAGACTATAGCATCAAATGCTCGGATTAAATATCCTTATTTTATATTCGGACTAATAAACCCCCGCTTATGGAAAATCTGCATATTCGGACTATCGAACCTTCGGATCAATAAACCTTTAGATTATGGAACCTTCGGACTATTGAGCGAACCCAAAATTATACAGGGGCCTGTAACTACACAATCGCTTGGCCTTATAGTAGTCCTGTGACAGGACCTTTTTAATGTTTAATAAACCTACAATTGTATTTCTTAATGTTATACATGTACGTTTGTATTTTCCTACCTTTGACTCATGATAGCAAGTACCGCTTTAGGTAAAGGTTATGAATGATGCATTAGTTAGACCACTGACCACATATTTTTTTTTGCCAATACACTTGCCATTTGTTATTCATGTTTCTTATTTATTTTCGAATGTGAGCTATTTTAATTTGTGTTCTTCCATAGATTTTATTATATTTATTTCATTGTTCCATTTCAAGATTTGATCGATAGGCTTTAGAGTCACAGTGTATTAATCCTGGCCATCTTAATTTGGGTATCGTCTTGTTTTTGTTTTTATCTTATATTACAGTCATTGTCTCTTTAATCATTGCTGCCTTTATTCTTACCTTCTTGCTTTTGCTTACAGTTACACTTGTTTGGGTTGTTCACATTATTTTATTGTCTCATAGAGTTACATTGTCATATTTTCTTTTTGTTATTTGTGCGTTGTAATTCTTGGCTGAATAAATAATAATAATCATCTTTGGCACCGACTTCTGAGACTCTTAGCTTATCTAGCCATAATTGATGGACGTGCAGTACACATGAACAGTCACACAGTTGGTTCCTCTCATGCAATCTTGTATTTTGTTGGATCGCCAAATACATTTTTACGTGAAGGGCTGTTTATTGTCTCGGAGGGGATTTTTCTTTCAACAAATAATATTTTTGTTTTAAGGCATTTTGGTTTCTCTGACACCTATATTTTAAGATCTGATCGATTAAAAAGATTGGTTTGATCCCTAAATTAAATTTAATACAGGTTTTGTCATTCTGATGAAGCACTACAATTGTAAATCTTCATTTCCTTTTTAAAGACATTTTGAATCTAACTGAGAAAAAGCAAATTTCCCAAAATTGTAAAAGACCAATGCATTACACTACAGAGTTGTGCCATATATCAAATTAAAGCTTATTTCCTGCTTTTTCTTACCAACTGTAAAATTGAAAGAAAGAAAGAAACATTTTTAACACATCAGACTCATTTTTGCAGAGTGGGTCACATACACAGTTTTCCTCGTTAAATATCTAGGCTACCTAAACCAGCTATGAGTGAATAAATACGCCAAAATAAACATTTTGCTGTCACAGTCCTACAGGCTCCGTTTCTTGATTTTGTTTGCCAACAGCCCAGTCAACCTGGTGGATAGCTACACCAACCGTTGGGCCTTTGCGTTTGCCTTTGGCAGCATGTCAACTTTCCTAATTGAAGCATTTGTTTCTGGCCCACTTCTCCTGCCAGCAAATACCGATCACACTTACATCATGTTACAAGGTAATGATTTCAATTTTTATTCTGAATAAGTATAACTACGTTTTGAATGAACGATGAATGCTTCTGTTACAACGGATAATGTAGTAATCAACGGATAATGTACAACTGACAAACGTCACACAAATTGACCGGTACTGTACAGGGTGTATCAAAAAAAAGGAAACCCAACTTAAAATAGTCACTGTGGCAAAACTATAAATTTTACAGCAGAAACCATGGTATCATTTAAAAGTAGACGACAAATGCTTTCCGACGATACTTCATTCATGAATTTTCGGTTACGCATCGCTGAGCAGCAGTGTGTTGGAATTTGGGTCAATTTTTTGAGGTGGCTCACTCTGATATGCAACAAAATTAACACTGACTCGTATTTTTTTCTCAGAAATTTTATTCAAGAAACACATTTCACTTTTTTCACTGTCCAATGCCCTCCACATGCCCCTCCCCTCTCAAGACACAGTTGGCATCGACGTCTCATGTCGTTCACGGCTCGTCGGATGGTACCTGGGTTCTGTCGCAAAACTTCAACCTCGTGCTCAATTCTCTGTTGCAAGTCCTGCAGGTTGCGTGGAGGAGTTACAAACACTTTATCTTTCAAATACCCCCACAGAAAAATGTCACAAGGCGTCAGGTCGGGAGACCTGGGGGGCCATTCCACTGGGTGATAGAGTGCAATAACGCGCTCATTGAAGAGCTCTCTGAGGCGTTCGCGAACTGCAATGAGGCGATGAGCTGGGGCACCATCTTGAGCCCACCACACGTAACGGAACATTCCATTTTCATTTTGTCTGTCAAAGTGGAGTTCCATCTGGGGTACAACCTCTTCGTCAATCATTCGGAGGTAGGCCTGGCCATTGACGTTCCGCTGAAAGAAAAATGGACCAATGATCCTGCCATTTCCACACAGTCCGAGCCAGACCGTCAGTTTATCTCTGCTCATCCTTGTTTGAAAGCAGGTGGCTGTCTTGCAGGGGCATATCGGACGGTGTTGTGGGCATTCACCTCACCATTTATCGCAAAGCCTGCTTCATCTCCTATCACGAAGTAGCAAAGAAATCTGGAGTTCCTGGCACACCGTTCAAGAAACCATTCGCAAAAAGCTCGTCTTTGCTCAAGGTCCGCTGGCAGCAGCTCATGACGGATGGGGATGTGGTAGGGATGATGATGAAGGTCGAGGCGGGTAATTCGATTAAAGGTCGTAGGGGCCAGTCCAACTCCATTCCGTCTGGCACTTGTTTGCGCGGGATGTTCGGCCAATTGCTGTCGTACGGCTGCAATGTTTTCTTCAGTTCTTGCGGTCCTCCGCCTCCCTGAGTGCTCCCTGTTATGGTTAAGGCTCGTTCCGTGGTCTTGATACTTGTTTACGTTTGACCAGATGGTTTTCTTTGTGGGTGGTTCTCGATCAGGGAAAGTTTCTGCGAACGCATTCTGAGTGGCCTGAAAACTTCTGGTTTCGTGGTAAGTCTTCACCACAAAGATGCTCTGTTCTGGTGTAAGCTGAACCATTGTGATCTCAGGTGCACACACTGTCTGAAGGCCTGTCAGAGCTCTTAGGCTTATCCATAAGTGGTTGCATAATCAACAAAGACATTTCCAGTTCACCCCAATCAATTATGAAAGGAGCCACGTTGATTTCATTGACTTGGAAAGTGAGCCACCTCTAAAAATTGACCCAAATTCCAACACACTGCTGCTCAGCGATGCGTAACCGAAAATTCATGAATGAAGTATCGTCGGAAAGCATTTGTCGTCTACTTTTAGATGATACCATGGTTTCTGCTGTAAAATGTATAGTTTTGCCACAGTGACTATTTTAAGTTGGGTTTCCTTTTTTTTTGATACACCCTGTATAACTAACTGATAATGTAACAAGAACTTTTACAACACTCTCGGTCAAGTTATGTAACATTATCAGTTAGGGCCGATAATGTAATAACAAATTGAACCATAATGTAGTACATCATTACCGGACCAAGCCCAGTGTAATGTGTTTTTGGCGAACCCGGCTTTTCCGGGTTCGTATTCAGATGCAACATACTGCGTTCCCCAAGAGTTATAATAATACATAGTCAGCCCGCTAGCTGTCTCTGACCAAGCTACATTGTAATTTGCATGGACGAATGATACACTTGCTTTGGTATTGTATGTTAATTAGGTGGGCTTGTTTCACAATGGGGAGAAAGACACATTATAGACTGGGCTTGGTCTGATAATGTTTAACTTTACTATCCATATGAAGCAGTATATGGAACGGAGAGAACCCCCCCTCCTTTGTGTTGGTCATTGTGCTTGCGGAATGTTGTGGTTTCTGTTAAGGTTTTTAGGGGGGTACGTTAGGCAAAAATAGTCTAGGGAGTGTATAGGTATGGGAGACTAAGGGTGGAGTCGCTCGGTCCCATATGTTGCTGAGTATAACACTATCGGTGAATGTTTTGTTACATTATCAGTTAGTGATACATTATTGGTCAATTTGTGTGACTATCGGTTGGTGATACAATATCCGTAGGTATAATTACTACAGTATCCGTTGTAACAGCTTCTCTTTGCATTTAACCTAGAAAAAAGATGGGTAACTTTTAATTGCGATGGCAGGGTATGAACATTGTCAACTATTAAAGTCCCTTCCCCAAGTAGACAGAGAATTTGTTCACTCCCCCTCCCCCCTTTCCCACCCTTCCCCCCCCCCCCCCCCTTCCCAACCCTCCCCCCTTCCCCACCCTTCCCCCTTCCCCACCCTTCCCCCCCTTCCCCACCCTTCCCACCCTTCGCCACCCTTCCCCCACCTGCACATTTAATTTTTTCAAATGACCTCCAAATAGATGGATCGTTAAGTCCCCTTTACAATACATATAATGCAATGAATTATCGTCCTCAGTCAGATGGCCGAACTCAGTCAGATGGCCTAACTCAGTCAGATGGCCTAACTCAGTCAGATGGCCTAACTCAGTCAGATGGCCGAACTCAGTCAGATGGCCGAACTCAGTCAGATGGCCTAACTCAGTCAGATGGCCTAACTCAGTCAGATGGCCTAACTCAGTCAGATGGCCTAACTCATGCAGTCAGATGGCCTAACTCAGTCAGATGGCCTAACTCAGTCAGATGGCCTAACTCAGTCAGATGGCCTAACTCAGTCAGATGGCCTAACTCAGTCAGATGGCCTAACTCAGTCAGATGGCCTAACTCAGTCAGATGGCCTAACTCAGTCAGATGGCCTAACTCAGTCAGATGGCCTAACTCAGTCAGATGGCCTAACTCAGTCAGATGGCCTAACTCAGTCAGATGGCCTACCTCAGTCAGATGGCCTAACTCAGTCAGATGGCCTAACTCAGTCAGATGGCCTAACTCAGTCAGATGGCCTAACTCAGTCAGATGGCCTAACTCAGTCAGATGGCCTAACTCAGTCAGATGGCCGAACTCAGTCAGATGGCCGAACTCAGTCAGATGGCCTAACTCAGTCAGATGGCCTAACTCAGTCAGATGGCCTAACTCAGTCAGATGGCCTAACTCAGTCAGATGGCCTATAACTCAGTCAGATGGCCGAACTCAGTCAGATGGCCGAACTCAGTCAGATGGCCGAACTCAGTCAGATGGCCGAACTCAGTCAGATGGCCGAACTCAGTCAGATGGCTGAACTCAGTTGGAGGTTGTGGGTGCGAATTCTTGACGTTACTGTTTTAATTTAAGTTCGATTTCTTTTATAATTTGTGGCTTTGGAGGATTGTTTTAAAGCAAATTAAAGTTCAACATTTCATTAGATTTGATTTGATTTTTTTTTTTTATTCATGACTCCGGATAATTTTTTTTAAAGGGAAGTAAATGAAGACATAATTCCATAGCGCACACCCCATCCGGATGTCGTTTGGGAAAACAATTTGCCCTCACCCAACCACTCTACTGAGACATTCTATTTACTGTGGCCCCAATAGACCCGAGACCTAATGACGTCATGGCTTTTATATGTCGTTTACATAAGTCGGGACGTCAGACGAAGTCGGTGAAAGCAAGACTCGCTCATTGGGAAGTGTACATGTAAACATGTACATGTATTGCTTAAGCGCAATATTGTCTCAACAAGTATTTGTTTGTTAAAGTAATTTTTTTAATGATTGAAAACTGTGTGTGTTTACAGGGACAGTCCTATTCTGTGCGTATTTAATTGATGCTCTTGTCATAAGCCTTGTGTTCTACCCAATCCTGCTGTGCTTGCAGACTAGATGGAGACTTCTGGGAAACATCTTGGGCTTGCTGTACTCCATCCCTTGGTAAAATTAAATCACAAATATTCCACCATATACAGTAGTAGTTATTGAAAGTAGTCGTCAATAAAGTAGGTCTGTCGGAACTGGGGCCTAGTGGTTACAGTTTCATTCCGAGAAAAACAGCTTTGAAATAAACAAAATTGACCGAAATTATACGGACAGCGCACACAAATCCTCTTCTTTTTCATCTTTATTGATCGTTTTTACATACAAGACATTAATGACACTAATCTGTGATAACTACACTTTCTAAAAATACAATGTTCAGAAAAATGACTTGGTCACGATTTTCACCCATGCGTTCACTTCAACGGCCGATTGCGTAAAACGGCCCCAGCGACTTATTCCTGATTACGATGGAGCGGGTCACATATGAACAGACGGTAAGGGGTTATAATCCAGCTTCTGGCCATATGGTGTCCTTAGGCAAGCCTTTTCTCTCGATCCAGGAGTAGGTTTCAGCATGAATTTTGGGATAGACTTGGGGATTGCTTGTGACAAACTTGATCACTTATTTACTGCTATTTATAGAACTGTTTTGAAAATCAATAAACCAGTCACCTTCAGATTGTCGTTCCAGTGCTCTACTAACTGAGCGAGTTAGCCCTGTGTTTAGTCAATATCTTTGTTCATTTGCTATTTCCCATGTTAATGCAACATTGCTAATGTTGTTAGTATCATGACTTTGGGTGTGATTCTTGGCCACATAGTATTTACGGGTTTGTAGCTTTTGACTAGCGTCCCCTGAATAAAGATATCGACTAATTTGGGAAACCGTATGGTGGGATAGCTCAGTTGGTAGAGCACAGTAGTGGCGGAACACTTTTTAAAAGTGGGGTGGGGGGGGGGGGGGATAGTTGGTTTTTCCTCTTTTTTTTTTGTTGTGCCAAATGTAAGGGATATCACCTAAATGGAAAATTGTGACTTGTCAAATTTTGATTTAAAATTAAATTCTTGAGCACTTTTGCTGCTTTAAAAGATAAAAATGCACAAATGAAATGACAAATAGTATAACTGTACGTAGCTTTAACGTTTTATTTCTTTCGCAGGCTTGCTTTCTACGTTGGCAAAATTATAGTGACAGCACTCGACAATACAGGGCAGAATGAGACCCTCTCAGAAACGGACAATTTTTACCTGACGCTTTGGGTAACTGTTGTATGCTTTGTTTATCTCTATTCTCTAACAAGAGCTTTCACAAAATAAGAGTAATTGCATTTAAATAATAGGATTGGAAAATGAATGCCCGGCACAAATAAGTCTTCATCAAGAAAATTTGTTACGTCAGCTCAGTAACAATCTAAAAAGTTGTCTCCCAGTGGATAAAGCTACTTTATTTTATACTTTAAGAATGTTTTCCCTCTTTTCATCTTATTTTTATTGACCCCATTCTGACGTAAAGGTTTGCATCATATCTCAGTTATATATATTTTTTTTAATTTTTTTTATTCCTTTTTTTTCTCTCTCTTTTTTTCCTTTTATCTTTCTATTAACCCCAACAATCCCCATCCAGCTGTTTAGTGCACAGTTGTAATAGCGTAATGGAGTAAAACACCAAAATAGTTTCATTTCCCTCCTTTCTGTTTTTTTTTAATTATTTATTTATTAAATTAATGGTTAAATTGTCATTTACTTATTGTTGTGTTTGTTACTTTTCTATGCTGAATGCACTTTATGCCCCACTCTCTGTCTCTGTCCATTATATCCAAAAGGAACTTTCCTTATTTGGCTCTGGTGTCACGTTCTTCATCGCTTTGATAATTTTCTTCCTCGTTGGTCTGACAAAAGAATACAAGAAAGGAATAAAAGTGGTAGGTATAAGATTAGACGAGTGGTTCGGTCACCTTTTTTAAATCGTTGCATTCAAAAGAGTCTAAGCATCTGTATCTTTATACTTGATACCTGGGGCGGGTTGCACCAAACATGTCCTACATGCTTCTCGTAAGATAAGGAATTTAGAACAACCCTAAGACATGTCGTAACTGCGATTGCACCAAAAAGATTTTAGGCTTGTCCTAAAACTCATATCTTACGACACACAAGGACAATATTATAATGTATAACAGTATGGGGACGTATAGTACATGTATAACACTAAATAATATACTCCGAAGTAGTGTGTCTCCCGTGTCGATTAAAACAATTCTGAGCTGTAGACTTTTGTGTTCTTTTTCCGTTTCCCTTGGGTGTCCCCCTACAAATTCACCCCAACTAGTTATGCTACTGTTTGGATGTTAGTAAACATTTCACAAGTTATATCAAAGCATACTTTTGTTATACTCATCAGTTTGTTGTATAACCGCTTGACGCTGGTATTACTGGCGTCTCACTTCTCCAGCTCCCCGCACCGGATTATACGCACGACCGCACATCAGCCTTTGTCCGGTAGTTCCGCTGGACCGAGCTTGCAGCTGTTACACAGGCCGTGTTATACAGCATAACACAGCTGTCAACAGCATTCTGGATGGATTAGCGGGCCGCGGCTATAGCCACTTCCCGTTATCAAGGGTTAAGAAGTGTAAAATGTATTGGTGCTGACATGTGGAAATAAATTGGCCAGCTAGACTATTTGTGAACCTCAGTAAGACTAAGCCCCCCCCCCCCCACCCCCCCCCCCCCACACAAACTATTTGCAGAAAGCAAGTAGGGAAAACTGATTTACTCCACTGTCATTACTTTAATCTAAAGATTGGAATATTAGATTAAGAAACATCAACATTAATTATTTATAACATTTTTGTTAAAGGGATATCAAACCGACCACGATACTCCTAGGGTGGACTTTGATAAGACGCATTTTTACCATCGTGTGAAATTCCTCTTGACACCACCATTGCCACCAAAGTAAGATATGCTAAACATTGATGACATTTTGTGCAATAGGTTTTTCTAGAATTACTAAATTGTCCAATTGTTGTCATTCTTAAAATGTTTGAATCGGAATATATATGTTAATGTATGGACTGTATTTCAATCCACAATAATATTGACTTTGGAGTTGGCTTTAAATTTGAAAATTAATTTTCTCTCTTGAATGTAGGACAAGTGGAAATGTAATGCTGCACTTATTTCGGAAGTACATTGGCACTGTGCCAGGTAATATTATAATAAAACTAAAGTGTAAAGTCGAGTTTGAAATCAAAACAAAGTGTTCTGTTTTGGAAACTTCTTTTTATACAACTTAGGTATCTGATTTACATTTCTTTTCCACATTTATTGCCAGGCTTCCGATTTTCACGTCGTAATATTTGCACCTTGGTATTGACAGTAGCGACAACCATTCAAGTAAGTTTCAGTGTTCCAGGTTTTCTGGCTGCAACCATATTACATTTTCGTCGATAAATCCTTCAGAATTTGTGAACCTGGGCCGATATTCATAAAAGCCTGCCAAGCCTAGTTGGCTGCCAAAATAGCCCCTAGTTTGAAGCTAAGTGATATTCGTAAAACTTTGCTAAGCTTAGTTGGTTGCTAAGTTGGCTGCTAACGTTAGAGTTGATCTGGGTTGTCTCTAAGTCACTAATTAAATAATTGGCTACTAAATTATTTGTTACGGGATATTATATATGGTTCTCGAAAACAGATTTAAGGTTTGTGGGGAACCTAGCCCAGTGCAAGCAAGGCCGGAAATGTCTGTCAACAGCGATGAAGGCCGGAAATGCGTGGGTGTGCTTCCCTGTACCATCGACCTGAACCCGCCTCAGATCGAGTTTCGTAAAAAATATTCCATCGCCTCGGCTTGGTAATATTTTAAATAATTCAGACTTTTTCTGATGAATTATTAGGTCCGGTAGTCCAATGTTACATGACCGAAATCAACAAAAATCAACATCAGACAAAAATGCTATAATCATCACTATTTAAAAATAGGATACACCATTGGTAATTGCTCGAATTATATATCATGAATGGGTAGATATCGAGGGTTGTATTTTATAGTAAATATTGTTAACTGACCTGTCCAACGTTTTACGATCATGGATGCCGAGAAAAAAGCAAGAAAAACGACGTTAGTTTTCAACTGGCTTCAGGCAGTTGTTTTTGTTGTTCCGTTTCTTGTTTTTGTTTTCCGTTCATAAAAAATTTCGGAACAACTACAGGATATCTAGCGCAATCATTCTGCTGGATGCCTAGAATCATTATTTACTTTCAAATAAGTAAGATATTTCTTAATAATTCGGCGGTAAACATTTTCAATATCTGCAAATGATGTATCCTACCTTTAAAGCAAATGTAGGTGTTGTGTCCTTTTGGGAATAGCCGTTATAATTTTGAATTGTTCAAATCAAATCTCAAATGTCAATTGAATTGTTGATTAGTCTAAAAATAGCTACGCTGCCTGCATGCAATGCGTCATGATATATTTTTGTCACCGGTGGCTACAATTTATAGATGTCTGGGCATACACAAATTGTCAGGTCAGGGAACCAGACTACTTCCTCCATTTATCCTAAAGACAAATAAATTCTAATTTTCCTTACAGATTGTGTTAAGATGGATAGTCTTATTCGGAGTCATGTTGAGGTTCTTCAATGAAATTGCTGTTTTACCTGAGATACGCAAGGCAATTCCTGGTATTGATGAAATAATGAGAAATTTGGAAAGTAAGTATTTGGTGCCAGTAAAACCTGACAGATACTCTTTGCGAGATTGGGAATTGGAAGTAGGAGAGGTGTTTGCAAGGATGAATTATTTTACAAATGCTCACAAATGGAAATATCAAATTTGTGAACCGATTATAAACTCATTACCCTTAAAAAATAATGGAAAAAGACTAGACAAATTGAAAAAGACCAGATGGGACAATTTTTATATTAACCAGTTCGCGCCAGAGGACGTATATACACGCAAAGTTTTCCCCAGATTCCAAACGGATGATGCATAAACACATCACGAGCAAGGCCGGAAATGTCTGTCATCAGCGAGCAAGGCCGAGTGATCGAGTGATGTTAAAATAATCCTGTTGGGAACTGGTTAAAAGTATTGCCCAAGTAGGTTTATGGTTCTGACTTGCACTCTTGGCCAATGATAGCTTGATAGCTCCATTGGTGGAGCACTGGTATGATATTCTGGAGGTCGCAGGTCCAACCCCCACTTTGTTTCTGTTATTTTGTTCAGCTTAATAATTGTATATTAGTTTCCCTTTGTGGAAACACTGATGTTTCAAATGTTTCCAATAATTTCACTTGTAGTCACCTTTTGGATAACGAGTGTGGTGGCTGTCGTTTTTACTGCTATCTGCACTATCGATATGCAGCTGCGATATAGGCAAGTGTTTTGGGGGCACCTGTTCAAATTATCTGTTATTATAGAAATAAACAAAGCATTATTGCATCATGTAATACAGTCAAAGGAAATACATTACATGGATATTACCAGAGCAAAAATACTGAAATTAACAAGCCGGCAAAAGGCTAATGAGCAAATAAATAAGGCAAATCTTATTCGGCCGAATAAAGAACCGAATAAGGAACCCACGGGACAGGCCCTGCCCAGTCAGTGCCCATAGCTGTTATAGCGCAACTGTCGGGTCAAGCATCCCACACGCTGCACTGAATCAGCCAAGCCAGGGTAGGTCAGTGTATAGTCAGGTGGCTTAGTGAAATTACCGTTCGTGGGGGGATAATTAAAAGCACCATATTTGGCCCGAGGCTCCCTTACGGCCTAGTAATTAATGTTAGCCTGTATAGGAGCCCTCCGGAGTTTAAACACAAACATTCCTTATTTGAATAAATCGTAAATACCTGGCATGTAACATATTTGGGTATATTTCTACTTACACAACTTTACTTCAATATCATTTTCTAAAGCATAATTATAAGTGAATGAAAATTCACTGAAAAAAACAGTCCAAAATGGCTACTATTTTACCCTAAGGCTGCACGCATCTAATACTTTGTCTTCAGATATCATCAACTATCCTTCGCCAGTAAGGACAATGGTTCAATCCAACACACACAATAACCACAACTAGCTGTAATCGACTTATCGGGTATAATGGGAGACTTTAATGAGCTAAGGCGAGAACGCACATTGAGCGATAAACGATAGAACCAAGACAGAAGGGTCGAAGGTCACAAACGCAGGAGGGCGTAATCATTACTACTGGCGTGACCTCTCTTTTTTCTCTTTCGAAACAAGGCAAAGAACCAAAACAATGAGTCCCTTCTACAGAAAATATATTGGAAGAACGAAGGATATGGCTTTTTGTTGCTGCAGTACTCAATTGAAACAAGAAACAAAAGCTAAAAATGTAATATCAAAATGGAATGTAATGCTACATAAGGAAAGAAAAATGGGCCTTCATAGGGGTAGACTGCCCTCCAGCCCTGGGGATTATTCTGCCCCAAATGTGCCACTCCATAGGAAGGCATTATATATCTGGTCCTAAACACTACAAATGTTCACACAGTCACGGATCAGTGTCAATCAAGTAGTCATCAAGGTATGCGGGTGGTCTGCGTAAGCGGGATGAGCGTCTTGCGGGTGAGCGTGGTCATGTCTTCAGGGCTGTCTGCAGGAATCGTGGGCTGTGGAGCAGGCGACACGTGAATAGGTACCTCTGCTACTTGTGGTGCATGCTTGGCTTCCAGAGAGGGGGATCCAGTAGCTTGCTCAGCTGGTGTCGAGAGTATGATTGGTATGGCAGGTGGTGTGGGTGGAGCTGGTGCTACGTCAGCGTCTGCTTTATCAGCGCTGTCATGATAATCGGGCCGTTCTGATCTGATGGAAATGGTGGGTCGGTATCAGAGTGGGAAGGTACCTTGAAACACTGAGCGTTTAACACGGTAGGATGTGCTACGGAGTTGGTTCCCGATGAATTTACGGACACTGCACCACAACCCATCAACGGCTGTCACGAGGTAGCGGCTTCGTCCTTTTGTTTTGTTGCGATCACTATGGAGGTATACTAAGTCCCCGATGGTAACAATAGTGTCAGATGCAATTCTGCCTGATGGTGTCTTTGAATTTTCACTGTAGGGGTGATTAGCGTTGCGAAGGTCGTGCTGGTCAAAAATCAACTGTCGGTCGGTGATGGGAATCTGGTTGTTTGTGAACTGATCCCGTTGATACCACATCTCGCGAGCGGACAGACCACGGGAGCGTATGCGGGAATTCAGGCAAGATGTGGCTAACGCAAGAGTCAGCCGTGTTACGGCGCCACCCATGGGATCTTGGCGCAGGAGCTCGTCTTCCAGCTCTCGCACAGCTTTTTCGGCCACTGGATTCTTGTTGACATTCTTGATGCGGCCAATTTCTATGGTCAACCTGTGCTGCTGCAGGAGCTCATCAGTCACAAGGGACTTGAAGCCTGGTGCTGGGTCACAGCTGGGGATCCGTCAAGTGGGCGTAACTCAATGCAAAGGCGAATAAGTGCGTCCCGAAGGGTGGTGTGTCGTTCATCCTCTATGAAGCATGTGGCTGTGAAAGACGCGACACTCTCACGTACAACAAGAATGAGCTGACGACTTCGTTTGATAACATCGGCCGCGAAGGATATGCCGACAGCATCTGGTGGATCTTCGGTGGTTTAGGGCTTTACTGTAGTGGGAGCATTGCGGAGTGCAGCGCATTGGTGGCAACTAGACGTGATTTTCTCAATGGACTTGTCCATGTCGAGGGCGTAGAAGTAGCGATGGACAACGCACTTGAGTTGGTGGCATGATGGATGGTTGAGCTGGATGTGAAGGGCAGTGAAAAGGCCATCCATAACCTGTCGTGGGACTACAATGCACTCCCTTGTGGGGGCAAGTGGCTCATCTCTGCGAACGATCAGGAGGTCATCTTTGGCGATGGTGGCGACGTTGAGGTATCGTTTGACATCTTTGGCATTGGTGAATTTTTTGGAGGGACGAGTGCCTTGCAGAAGATGAGCATGCGTACGGCGCAAATCTGGGCACTCTGCCTGCAAGTTTGCCCAGGCTGATCGACTGGTGAATGGCAGCTTCACCTTGCCAGTGACAATGTCCTGTGTAGAGATGCGCTGCATGGACGACGGAATTCTCTGTATGCTTAACGAACGAGCATATTTGGCAAGCAGAGTCAGTGCACTCTGGGGCATTCCGACTGGCGAAGTCAGATGGGATATTTGCTGACCCTGCGAGATGGCGGACTGTGGCTTGAAAGCGGCTGACAGTCGACAGAAATGTAGATACGCGGGGGCTAGCGGAAAATTCCCCACGGCATAACTTCTCAAAAGCTTGAACACAGGGTTTGCTGTCGGTGAGGATGGATGTTTTGTGTATAGACTGGATGATGTATGGGCTGAAGTGCTTAGTGGCAGCAGCAATTGCCAGGGCCTCTACTTCACACGGGAGCCAAGTTGGCTGACGCCCACGGAGTTTGGCACTAAAGAAGCTGGCAAGGAGCAGCGTACCATGGCGAGCGACATACATAGTTGCACCAATGCCATGATTCTTGACAGCTCCGTCTGTTACAATCCATAACTGGTCATCTGGGCGAGGTAAAGTGACTATACGAGCTTTAGAGAGGGAAGCCTGAGCATTGGAGAAGGCGGTGCGAGTGTCGTCAGTCCATTGAAGGCGATCAACCGATTGACGTCCAGCCACGACGCTATCTAGGGGTGATATGATGGAGGCACAGTTGGGAAGGACGCGGGCAAGGACCTTGTATGCCCCGATGAAAGAACGCAGGCCTGCGACTTTCTTAGGGATGGAGCATGATGCAAGGGTCGCGACGCGATGAGGACTTGCACGGAGCGTTCCCAGAGACCAAACCCATCCCAGTATGGTGGTCGTCTTTGGGCAGATGACGGTCTTTTTGGCAGAGGCGAAGATCGCATTTGTACAGGGTATGCAGGACCCGCCTCCAATTATGCAACAGTTCGTTGTGAGTGTTGCCACCGCAATACAGGTCATCTGCGATCTTGGCTACTATGCCCTCCTTCAGCAGGTCACCCAGCACGCGGCACATGAGCTCCTCAAGTGCAGTTTCTGAGCCCGGCATGCCCATTGCTGACCTGGTGTAGACGCGGACTCCGCGGAAAGGGGTTGCTAGCTACTCCGCAGTACTTCATGGAGTCGCGAGATAGGGGGATTTGGTAGAAGGCGCTGGTGAGGTCAGTGGCAATAATGTGTTTCCACTGTGCGATTTGTCGCAGGGTGGAGTTGACATCAGGCATGAGGGCAGGCTGTAGCTTGCTATAGCGACCAACATCGGCGAAGGCTGTGACTAATCGAAAGCCACCATTTGACTTCTTGACGAGAAAGGAGGGGTTGAGGTATTCGACTGTAATGCCTACGTCCTCTGGACGTTCAAAAACACCCTTTTGTTCAAGATCGTCAAATGTTTGTTGAAGCTCCTGCAGTTTGTCCTTCGAATACTGTGGGAGGCGCCCCTTGCGCTGTAGGGGCTGGACGGGGCCCATGTTGACGACGGCTTCAAAGTGTCCAGCACTGCCATTGTAACTATTGAATACTGGGTTGAAGACCTCATCAAACTCCTGGTTGAGGGACTGGAAAGCGGCTCTCGTTTCGTTAGGAAGTATGTTGTCTGGATCAAGGGAGACTAGTTTGGAGTGTGGGGCCAGCCGGGGCAGTTGCCTTTCTGGGCAGCTCTGGGTAGTACTGCGCTCACCTGTTTTGTCGTGGGGTGGGGTGGGTACGAACACAGGGCGGACTTGACAGAAGTGCTCATGTCGTTTCAGTACACGTGGCTCCGTAGTCAAGTTCGGAATGCGTATCTTCCCTGCCACGCTGTCAATAATGTCCGGGGGAGGCCAGAGTTGAGCGGGGTCAGCCAGATTAGTGCTAGAGGAATTAGTGCGGGTCTCGAGGGCAAAAGTACTGTCGGATGACCTTGAGGAGTGGTACCTCAGTGAATTCTCCTGGCCAGACAGTGGTGGAGCTGGCAGGGGCACGAAGTACATGTGCACGGCGGACGCTATGAGGCCTGGGTTGGTCTGTGGGTGAGCCGTAGAGGAACTTGGTTCCATCAGCAAGAAAGATGAGGCGCTTGGCTGGTCGAACGGCCAAATCATTTGTCTCCATAAAAAGTGTACCACCAAGTGCGTCGACATCGAGGTTCTCGATCACTAGGGCTTCGAAGCAGAACTCACGGCCATCACGGGAGAATGTGAGGCGTGTCTCGCCCGTTACCGTGAGTGGGGATGAGCCATCCGCTTGATGTGCAGACTGGGAGCTCTCCTTTATTGTAGCCCCTAGGCGCTTCGCAGTGGAGGAACGGATCATGTTTCCTGTGGCTCCACTATCAATGGTTATGCGGATGGTGTGATGGCCACAAAACGTGTCCAAGTACGGGGAATGTCGTGTCTGGACTCTGAAGGCGGAGGGATTGTCCCTGTCGTTCGTGTCAGGGCTCTCCTCATCCTCATTGACTTCTCGTCTTCTGGGCTGTTGTCGATGTTAGCGATTTGACGGGCTTTCAGGATAAAGCGTCGGTCTTGCTCGGGGAGGTGAGGGCACTCGCTCAGGAAGTGATTGGAACTGTTCCGTCCCACCTGTTTGCAGATGGGGCATGACTTTGGGGGGCGAGAGGGGCGTCGTTGTGGTTGACGTAGTTCGGACCTGGGTTGCGAGCCGAAAGACGGGCGTGAAGGGGGAGGGCGTGAGGTTGCTGTACGCATTGCCTTCGGGTCATCGGAGGCATGAACTTCCTCCAGGAGCGAATCAAGGGCTTGTGATATATCAGGCTTGATGGAGGCGAGTGTGCGTGACCGGAGCTCTGTACCGTATCGCTGCTTCACTAACTTTGGCAGACTGGTATGTATCAGTCTCAACAATGTTAGGACGATAAAGTTCTCTAGGGAGGGAGACAGTTCCTCATCCTCAGTAACTGGCTGGCCATAATGGGAAATTCCGCTGTCCGAGCGGAGTAAATTGTCCTCTGCAAATGCCATGAGGCGCTGATACAGGTCTTCTGGTCGCTCATCTGGGCGGAGGTGGATGTCAGAAAAGTGAATAAAGTGGGCGCCAGTTGATTGAAAACCAAAGTGTAGGCGTATGACTTGCCATATGGTCTGTACTGAGGTTGAGTTCTTGATAATGGTATTTCTGGCTATCACGGGGCAATAATTGGCGATTTGCCCCAACATTAGCTCAAGCATAGTTACTTTTTGCTGAGCAGTTTTGCGTTTGTCCACTGGGACTGTGTCATTGTCGTCCTGGAAACCTCATAGGGGGGCCGTTTTAGCTTTCTTCCCCCACTGACAGCCCTCTACTAAGAGTAAGAATGGAGCAAAGTTGGAATCAAGTGAGAGCGTATATATTGAAGGTTTTGCCGCCAGTTCTCGAAAGTGTTTACTGTTTCAACCTTGCTCAAGCACCACTGCTTCGGTGCGCGGTGCGTTGACGCCATAATGCACTCCGAAATAACCACTGAATGACAAGACGATTTACTAAATTGTACTACAACTGTACAGTCACTCACCGTGTACGTGAATGGCTATGTATGTGTCCGGTATGTCCGAGGTTTGAAGCACTGTTTCCACACTTTGTACGGCGAAGATTCGTCTCAAAACGCTGCCACCACGCCAGTAAGGACAAGGGTTCAATCCAACACGCACAATAACCACAACTGTAATCGACTTATCGGGTATAATGGCTAAGGCGAGAACGCACATTGAGCGATAAACGATAGAACCAAGACAGAAGGGTCGAAGGTCACGAACGCAAGAGGGCGTAATCATTACTACTGGCGCTTGCCAAACCTCTGTAATAAAATTCACCAAGTTGCTTACTGGCACAGTTACCATATTATGGTACCTTATGGAAAATATGAAAATATATTATGGAACTGTATGGACAATAATGTAAACAAAGATAACATTGCGATATTTATAGCCCGGCAATCCAAAATGGGAAAATTGTCCGTAAATTGGGCTAAAGAGTAGGTGAAGGGTTGCCTAACTTGGGAGACTTGAACAAATTCAAAGAAATCCCCCCAAATAAAAGAGTATTGTTGCTTACAATTGTAAGGAAAATCACCAAAATAAAGTTTTCAAAAACAAAACAAATCAATAATATGCCCAAATATGGGAACAAATATGTTACACGGCAGGTATTTACGATTGATGCAAATTAGGCATATTTGTTAAAAACGCCGGAGGGCTTCTCGGCTAAAATTAATTACTAGGCCTTAAGGGAGCCTCGTGCCAAAAATTGGGCTTTTATTCGCCTAGTAACGGTAATATTTAAATATAACACTAATTAAGTCACCTGACTAGTAGAATTCAGCCACAGCGGGACAAGACAGTCCGGTAGTCTGACCAGCAGCACTGTCAGCCACGGCCATGATCCCACAATAAACCGACGAGATTCTGGCCCAACGCTGCGCTGCTATAACTTGTCACACGCAACGAATATGTACATGGACACTGACTAAAATGTGGTCAGTCTTTTATAGGCTGGAGTTTACTCGCACGTATAGCCACTAAATCTGAACATTCAAAACATTCCAAAAGTCTAGTGCGGGGATGATACACACTAACGAATTAGAGGTTTAAACAGATTTGCAACACAACCGGACTGCAGTAACCAGTCTCAAAACTTTCTATAATTATGTGCATGAGGTCTCATAAAAGCTAATCAAGTATACCATTTGCAGCTGTCCAAAAACTGATCAGACTTGTTTACATACATTATATTAATGACACTAAACTATGAAGTGCTTTATGTGCCATTTCAGTCCTAACATTTGTACGGTATGATTACAGGAAGCACACTGTGATGCTTTGGAGAGGGGACCAGTCATTTACTCCTGAAGGAAAATTGCCTTTCAGTGAAACATTGGTGAGTATACGATTTCATTATTTCATAACTGGTAGACCTTGTTCAAATGTATTGCTGCGCGATAATATTCTCCCAAGAAACGAGTTAAAGTTGCAGCATCAGAGCCGGAATGTATGTCAGATATCACTTCAAATACTTAATTATTTTGTTTATTGACATTAAAAACAGAAAATGGGAAAATTTGTAAGGTTATTTTGGCAAATTGAGACGGAACTGGGCAGAGGTTGAAATGATGGTTCTCAGGTGTTAGAAATGAGGATTGAATTCTTCTTACAGCATTATGCTGTTTGTTGCACTTCAATCTGACATTCTGACATGGCTGTTTAAAGTTTACATAATATCATAATGTCCCAAAAGAAAACAATTGAGAAAAAGGCCTTTAACCCTAACTCCTTACACAACAAAGGAAGTTGGAGGATTTTGAAGGAATTGTATTGTTCAATAACAATGGTGAGGGAGTTAGGGTTAAAGTTTTAAGTTTTGTACACTCATTTTTATATGGGAAAATGACAATTGTTTTGTCTTTAAAACACTTTTATTCCACTACTTCCTTACTATTTCCTAACAAAATATAGTTAGTAGGCATGCCAAACATTACAAATATCAATAAATCTGAAAATCTGAAGAAAAAAACACACCAATTTTCAGTTTTCTCCACTATGTCATGTGCCAACATTTGTGTGCAACAAAGTTGGGTTTTTTAAGGGCATGCAGTGTGTGAAGTGCGGGCATTTTTAGCAAAACAAAAGTTGGTTTTCATGACAGTTTAGGATGGTTCAAAAGACGTTGATACAGTAAAGTCTAAAAATCTGGATACGCACTGGGCAGCTAAAATGTTCCCTTTTTTACTCCCCCCTCCCTCTCCTCTACTGAAATTAGGCTAGGGGTGTTAATTAACCGAAATCTGTAAGAAAAACCGCACAATACCTTTTTTTCTGCTGTGTATCATCTGTAACAGGTTGCAAGTTTAAGATACTCTGGATATCATGTGGCATTCACCATAGGGGGTAAGTTCTTCCTTTGATGAAATTGATAGTGACGATATTGGTGACAACGACAACAATAATATTACTTAAGCCGTGTTCGCACTGGACTTTTGGGGGGGAAGGTTTTACTGAGATGATGGTAAAATAAAAAATTGTCAAATGTCGAGTCTCAACCAATCAAAAGCTTTGAACAGCTCCTAGGTATTTATTAATATCAATATAATTAATATTAAATATACATGTATAATATATTATAATATTATTGGGTTTTTTCGCCTTCAGCAAAAAAGTCCTTGTTTTTGTTCTTTTTTGTTGCTTGTTTTTTTTTCTTCATTTCTTACCATGTTCTAGGCACCCAAATCTCATAGACTTTATACACGTTTCATTTTCGGGGTCACTTTTGTCATTAAACGGACTTGAATCTTAATGAAATTTTGCACATACTCAGAACTCATACTGAACTTGTGCATATTACTCAGATGTCATGATGACGTCATGTATCAAATTTTGCATGAAATTACGTGACTCTTCCTTCTGGTCTAAACCGGAACTGCCTTATAATTTAAAAGTGGAAAGTGATGTGAATTTACTTTCAACGATGTTAGTCTCTGGCTTGAATGAAAAGACCTTTAAACCTTAAAAAAAATTGCAGAAAAATCAACTGCGGGACATTTAATGTAGAGTTTTGCTTCACGATGACGTCCTCAAGTATCAGATTCAAGCGATCAAATATATATTCCTAAAAATCCAGTATAAAATTCCCTGTAAAGTATCAGGTTTTGATTTGTATTAGAATAATCCAGGGTGTTCGTTTTTTATACTACCTTCAAATGATCTGACCCTTCCTTCCGGTCCAAACCAGAGGTGCTTTAAAATTTGAAAGTGGAAACTGATTTAAACTGACTTCAACGATGTTAGTCTCTGGCTAGTTGTACTTCACAAACAAATTACCAATGACATATTAAAGCGCCCTCTATAGCACCATTATAGCGCCCTCTATATAGCGGCAGGTTGACAAATGTTTAAAAGTAATAATCAGTTGCTTTGATTGGCGAAGTTTGCTGAAATCACTTTATATTTGATATATCAGTACATGTATATCAGCTTTATAATTTGATTACGTTGAGGGGGAGAAATATAATTAACATCACCAGACCGGATTCACCGGAAGTTACAATGAAAAGACCTTTAAAAATTAAACAAATTGATGAAAAATCAGCTGTGAAAGATTAGACATAATCCAGATTTTTGCTTCCAATTTCCTTTTTTTCTTTTCAATTTTTATTTTATGAAATAAAAATGAAACGAAAATGAAATGAAAAATGAAATGAAAAATAAACAATGACAATTTGCGGGAAAAGCATAGTGTTCAAGTTTTTTGAACATACATATTTCTAGTTATAATTAATATTATTATTAATAACATTATATCCTACCTTTATTATTTTTCTAACCTTTTTTAATTGCAATTCTGGCTTTTTTTTTGTTGAAATGTGTCCAGGTTTTCTGGTAATGCAGCTTCTGCTGTGGGCCATCTTGTCTTTCATCATTATTTTCAAGGATTATGTTCTCAGTCTTCTCCAAATGTATTGGTAAGTTGCCTTTAGAAGTGGGACAACAATTTTCAGAAAATGAGGCAAGCTATTTTGCTTTTTCATTTAGTTTTAGAAACTGATACTTCTCAACGTACTTCACAAGCCTGAAGAGTGATTAGATTTGAAAAAATGTTGCTTGTTCTTGCCATCTTTTTAAACAATTTTCTTGTTTTTAGAATGATATCAAAAACACTGTCTTATCCCAATTGCCCCCTTGTAATTTTCCTATTCTTTATTACTTAATAATGATCTGAAACAAGGTTTTCAAAATGGAACTTAAGTTAGGGACAACAAGTGTATTTAAATGATCACCGCAGACAAAAACATTGCCTATCTATATTGTCACAAAATGAAATTCAATATTGACCTTTTTTAATCCCATATGCAGGCTTACCCTTGCCATCACCTTCACATTCTACTATGGGCAGGTCTTCATCTCTCAATTCTTCTTCCTTCAAAAGGCATCAGACCAAGATAACCAGTCCAGATTGAGCTGTTGCAGGCAGACATCTTTTGGTCTCGACAACAGGTAACATATATATCATATTGGGTCTTTCTCTCAATATATAGATATATGAAGAAAATATAACTAAAGGTTTCAAATTCCTACAGCAGGGGGCCCCCACTAGCAACAGGCTCCCCCATATAGCCGTGCTAGCACCCTCTACTGGCTAATTGCGACTGCTACTGTTACAGTATACTATTTATAAAATGACTTAAAAACACTTTCTTGGTCATTCTAGAAAATTTACTCTTTTCTTCAGCAAAGCCTCAAGTCTAACCTTTTTCTGTTCCCACACTGACCTTTCCCTTTAACCCTTCAGCCTAATCCTCCTTTTGTTTTTCCACAGAACTCTGTACAGGCTTTTTCTTTTGTGTTTCTCCCGTCAGCTATGATGTGCATCATGCTGTATGTTGCCCTATCTATGTTTGTTTCGTGTACACAGTCATTATGTCTCTGAAGAAGATCTTGTTAAGATCAAAATATTAGGCCCTTAACTTATTTGATTTGTATATTTCAGGTCATTCCAGCCAGTAAGCAGTTTGCAGCAGTTTTAATCTTATTCTTTTTCTGTTCTCATTAGACGTGTGTTTCATGTCGCAGTATACATCCTGATGTTTGTCAACTTCATCCTTGGGATCTTGAGCTGCTTCATTCGCATCTCGAAGTCCCTGTTTTTGGGAACCCTCTACATTGGACGCTTAGACAGACTTGTACTGATGCGAGACTGGGAAGTATATGACAAAGGTGAATTTAAATTATTTATTTTGGGCAGATTCCCAAGATATGTGTCAAAGATATATGTTCCAAAGTTGTGTCATTACTGATTTTGTCATTAATAGCTCTCAACCCCCCCCCCCCCTCCCCTCCCCTCCCCTCCAAAAAAACACAAGTCTCAAGTCGAAAGAATTAACACCTACTTAACTTGTCAATTATTTATCCCTCTTAACCAGTTTGTGCCGGGATTATTTTAACATCACTGAGCCGACACGCGGGATTATTTTTAACGAAACTCGACCCAAGGCGGGTTCAGGCCGATAGTTCCGGGAAACACACCTTCGCATTTCCCGCCTTGCTCGCTGCTGCTGCCTTGCTTCGGCCTTGCTTGTGACGAGTTTATGCGTCATCCGTTTTGAATCTTGACGTCAATCCGTTTTGACGTTTATATACGTCTTCTGGTGCGAACTGGTTAACTGTGTATTATAAATGGACTTTATATTATGATGTTTTGATTTGTGATGGCTCTGTCGGAGATGATGTTTCAATCTCCGTTGACAGGTTACACGGCCTACGTCGGCTTTCTTCAACTAGAGGTCGCCCACACACATCCAGTCCTCATCACTTTCTGCCATTTTCTTCTGAAGACCGTGAAAACTAACCAAGCTACATCACAGAAATACACATCCAATGAGCTGGTTTCTATTGTCAATGCACGTGAGTAAAGCTTGTACAACTCTTTAGGCTTACCTTTGAGCAAGATGGTGGATACAATACGACCGTAGTAGACTGTAGTTGACCGTACTTCAACCGTAGTGCCATGGTTATACTACGGTCAACTACGGTCCACATTACGGTCAAGTAGGGTCAACTACGGTCCACACAACGGTCAAGTATAGTGCCAACTAGGGTCAATTACTTATATACTAGGCTCACAGTACGGTACAGGCATCCAAGGTGACCGTAGAAATATTTTTAACATGTTGAAAACTTTTGGGCCAAATCCTTAGGCTTTCCTCAAAGTCTAAGTACGTTCAGAACTACGGTCCACTACGGTCCACTACGTTTAACTACGACTACTAGGGTCTACTACGGTCACACCATACTACGTTCAACTACGTTCATGACCGTAAGATGTGACCACCGCTTTAAACGGCGTCTATAGCAGTGGTTCTTAATTTTTTTTGCGATCGCCATCTGGCAAATATTTTTGTATAAAATTCAATTTAAAATTTTGCCTACAATCAATATTTACTTTCAAATAAGTAAGATATTTCTTAACAATCTGCAAATGATGTATCCTACCTTTAAAGACTGTTAGGGTTAATACTGGGTTTTGTTTTTTTGTTTTTTTTGGGGGGGGGGTTGACCAATTTTAATTCTGGCCATTTATGTTTTGGAAACTTGGCCAGTTCATGTCCGATGACATGCGCCTTGGTCATTACTTCATTAAGTGTTGATCCGGATGTGGCAGCTGAGGAGCTATCCAAGTGGATTATAGCCTTGGTATTAGTCAGGTTTCTTATGTATTTTCGTTCACTTTTTCTGTAGATTTGCTAAACTATACATTTTTGAAACGTTAGGATACTTAAAATGAAAACCAATGTTTACATTTGTTTTCAAGTTCTTTTTACAAAAATGGACCTTTAATGTGAAGTGACACATGAAAAGTCATTGGTTGTCACATTGAAGGTCCATTTTTTTAATGCCCTATATCTCTGGAAGTATAAGTCCGATTGGGTTCAAACTTCGTAGGCAGGTATGGCGGGATGTGTAAAATAAGCATCTTTTCCAAGAAGCCTGTAATTGTTGCAAGAGAGTTTTAGAGGATGCTAAGTAGCACTACGCCAACCCTGTTGCTGATTCTATTGCAGCACAGCGGCTTCGAGACTTAGAGACTTTTGGCGGATTGCAGGCAGTGTACTTAACCGCAACAAGTCCTCCATATATTCCTCCTCTCTTTCATGGACCTGAAATCCTTACTTCTTCACTGGACAAGGCAAACCTTTTTGCCAACAATTTCATCCGTAATTCTAAAGTAAATGATGACGGGCATCCACTTCCTGCCTTTCCTTCCCGTACAGACAATAATATTCCCAAGAAGGGTGCCTGCATCATTCAGTCCTTATATGCCTTCAAGGTTACAGGCCCTGGTGAGATCCCAGTTCTGGAAATGTGTTCTGAACTTTCATCTGTTTTGGCCAAGCTGTTTAACATGTGCTTGTCTAAATCAGTGCTTCCTTTATTCCTTTATCTTGGAAAGTGGCATCTTCAAGGGTGACCGTAAGCATTCTGAACCTACTAATTACCATCTTATTACATTTAGTCCTCTTTCCATAATGAGTCAGATTTTGGAATGCGTTGTCAACCAACAGCTTCTTGGATATTTGGAGGACACTGACCTTTCACCATTCTCACTCGACTAGTGATCTGCTGTCTCTAATTACTAACCATTTTAATAGGGCCTTAGTTCATAGGGATGATGCTCGCGTTGTAGTATTAGACATTTCAAAGGCATGCGATAAAGTTTGGCATAATGGTCTGCTCCAACTAAGCTGAAATCATACGTGACAGGTAGAATGTTGTTTATCATCTCTGCTTTCCTGTCCAATCACAAGCTGAAGGTTGTCCTTGAAGGTAAATCCTCTCCTATTTGCAGTTAATTCAGGTGTTTCTTTGGGTCTCGGTCCTTCTCTTTTTCTTTGGATATATCGTCAGCATTTTTACGAAGGAGCAAATTTCATAAAAAATCGTCTCTTTTATCGATATTTATTTTATGTGTGAAAACAATTTATTTATTGCAATATATTTAACCTGGTGAAGTTCTACTATAATTGTTTTAATTAAAATTCAAAATAATGCAATTAACAAATTTTTCCTTTAAGTGTGTTTTTTTATTCACGAATTCGCAAATTTTGAATACATGGACTTTCCTGCTTTCTCGAAGGGGGAAACTTGGAATACCTGGACTTTACTGTTTTCACGAATAGGCGAATTTGCAATTTTTTTTCTCCGTTTTCACGAACAGACACTTCTCTTTAATGATTAATTCTGCAAAACTAATCACTCTGGTATTCCAGAGATCGCAGGTTCTTGAACCGCCTTGCCGATTTCTTGTTCACTTTGAAAAAAATAAAATCTATTTCCTCTGATATCTTAATCTTGCCTATTCTATGCATCTTTTTGTTTTAAACTGCTAACTTTACACGCGATTTTCTTGAATGTTCGTTCATACTGTAAAAGGCTAAATTCATCTCTTCGTAAAAATGGTGACGACATTATATTAACGATCTGTCCGATGTTGTTTTGTCTCAGCTCGCTATGTATGCTGAGTATGCTGACAACTCAACCCTCTGCTGTGTTTCCCCTAAACTCCCCTTATACTTCTCGCATCGATGTGGTTGGCACCCTTGATAGGGATCTAGAAAAGGTTTTGAGATGGAGAAACAACTAGCTGATAATTGTTAATACAAAAACTAAGCTTTTTCTTTTTTGTCACTCCAGAGATGATACATTTCCTTCCATTCATATGGGTTTAACTCTACCGTCACGAGCAAGGCCAGGAATATGTCTTCGACAGGCTTAAAATATCAGGGTGTGTTAACCCACAGATGCCCGGCCTGAACCCGTCTCGGATCGAGTTTGGTTAACCTTTTACCATCTCAAGGAGACGTATTTGCACCACCAATTGTCTATACTGGGTGGAACTCGGTTATTTTCACTGAATTGAAGACTAATGTAATCTGACTTCTTATTACAGAGATAGAGAGTGGATTCGACGTTCCAGAAACAACTAATGACAGATGCTACTCTCCTGAAGATGTCACCACCAATCAATTATCACGCCGGGTACGTAACAGGTGGATGGTGGCACTGACTTTGGCTCACAACCCCAAACTGGTAGCTGAACGAAAACGTGCTCTCAAACAGACAGTTTCCTCCATCAGTGATGATATCGCAAAGAAAGGTAAATTATAAAACATTGTGAAAACGATAAACTGACAACTGCAAATGTTTCCCATGAAATATCAGTAATCAACATTGCACTATACTGACAAAAATAATATCCTTAACGGGGGACTAAGTCCTGACTTCCCCAAAAATGTCATGTTTTGGAGTGTTTACTTATTCTGTTTCCAACATCTGGTCGAAAGGAAACCAACCTAATGTCTGACCGTTCCAGAGAAAAGAAAGAAAAACCTGGTTGTTTACATCGGACACGATGAAGTACATATACATTGTTTTTCGATGTACAACAAACGTTGTGTGTGTGTGTCACATAAATTACACACAGCACCAATGCAAAAATGTGGTTTCTTACACGTTCACAAAAGGCGAACACTTTCCAGCTGGAATTGCGACTGCACCCAAATAGCTCGAGTTTTGGGGCATGCAAAACCCTTAACTCGTTTGAAACACAATAATAACACAAAAACGTTGTGTGGATGTTTATGTCCTACTTTGAAATACTCTTTCTGATTAACATCATTTTGTTCATATTTGTAGCCCAATTGGGCGCTTCCAGGACGAAGTGTCCCTTTAAGCTTCTTTACGCTGTAAAAAGATGTGACCTGTTGCATCATCCCAAGTCAATCTCTTCTTTTTCAGATGTTTACACTGCTAGAGAAGCTCACGCATAAATGACTGGATGGTTGGTTGAAAGATGGCTGGTGCAGAATTTCAGGAAAACCTGTTCGATGCCTTTAAATCTCATGAAATTTTGCTGTTTGGAAATGTTCCTTATCGTCTATACGAGTTTCTCATGCAGCAAAATATCTATAATTTGTTGTAATTAGTGAGTAGTGAAATGGCTTCTGATCCCTGACATCTGACCTGCAAAACATAGACGTATTTCCAACAGTCAATACCACCATCCAAATAATATGCAAAATCCGCTGTAACATGGCGCCGCAGCCAGTGACCTGGTAAACGTATCAGATGTATGCCAGGTACCATTCCCTGCCTAGTGCGCGGCAATGTCGAACACATAATGTTGCACGACTTTTGATAATGCAAAATCGTTAATTAATTTATACTGCAACTAGAAAAACGACTAGCAAAACACATTAACACTCAATTAACACACAACAATTAACACTCCGTAATCTTTTTGCAAAACCACATGCGAACACGATGCGATGTGCGCGCACGTAAATAATGCAAAGAGGGGAGTGCGCGGTGTCTTGTGTAGCATGACCTCGCACTAGGGGGCCGGATGTACGTTTCCCTGAGCCGCTCTTACCGACTCGCGCTGTTCGCACTGAACTTATCGTCTAGGAAAAAGTTACCTGGGAAGTTTTCCTGGGAAGTTTTCCTGGGCAGCAGTTGGCCGGTAAAAGTAACCACTGGACTCGGGAAAAGTTATCGAAAGGAAAACGTCCTAGGCTGTCCGCACTGGACTTGAAATGAGGAAAGTACCCATCGTCTCGGTAAGTTTTATCAAAAGAAGTCCAGTGCGAACAGGGCTTTAGTCAGTGTATGTGCACATGGACTCGTTATGTGCAACTTTTAGTAGCGCAGCGTT
This sequence comes from Crossaster papposus, assembly GCA_037893245.1. Lineage (NCBI taxonomy): Eukaryota > Metazoa > Echinodermata > Asteroidea > Velatida > Solasteridae > Crossaster > Crossaster papposus. Next base: position 409,768 of record JBAIAA010000070.1, on the reverse strand, counting down.
GGGCCAGCATCTTGTCGGGCTCTACCCGCCTTCGTCATCGCATGATCGTGGTCGGTGTTGCTAGCTGAGCGGACTACCGGTCTGTCGTTGCCCTATTGACTGAAGTCTCCGGGGTTTAACGCTGACCTACCCGACTTGGCTGATCCAGTGCAGCGTGCAAAGATACTTGGCCCGACTGCTGCGCTATACCATTATGGGCACTGGCTGGGCGGAGCGGGGCCTGTCCTGCAGATTCCTTATTAAGGTTGAATATAATTTGCCCATATACTTTTGCTTATTAGCCAATTTGCCGTTTTTTCATTTACTGTATTATTGCCCCTTTGTGTATTTTGTGCTTAATTGATAATACATTTGCTTTGCCGGTATTTAATGCCGAAAATGCTTTGTTTATTTCTGCTTGAGGTTTAAGTTGAAAACTAACTGAAACGCTGTATGCTGTAATGTTGGTTAATTTGGCGAATTTAATTTTTAAAGTCATGATTCCCGTTTTTTCTGCCGTGCGCAAAAATCTGTATGAATTATGGGGGTAGAAATTTATTAACAGTTTATGAATATTCTTGTGTAAGAAATTACTTGAAAAGTACATTTATAGTGGAGCTTTATTTAAAAGGGTTACTTGCATTTCCCTGTCCATGATTGTGTATTAAATGTAACATTTTCAAACATAAAAAATAAAAAAGTACTGATTTATTATGAATTATATAACACCCAAGAAGATCCTTGTAGTTTGATTGGTGGATTGTAGGTCACGTGGCATTCATTAGTCGAACCATTGCATGGCCTACGTCTTCTCCAGGCATTTCTGTCCCATCTGTTTTGATATATTGCACGCTAGACCGGACATGCGTGCGTTTTATATACAGCAGTACAAAATGCCCCATTTTGTAAATTTGGTTTATTCTTATAGTTTATCCTCCAATCAAATGACGAAGATCTACTTGGGTGTTATATAAAACAAATAATGAATGTTTTTTTCATTTGTGCAATGGTGAGAATATTTTAATTGGTTGAAAAATGTTCCATTCAACTCAACTTAGCCTTGTTGAATGGAACATTCCATCTTTGGCTATTAAAGTCGTATATTTCTTTGTCATGTCATACAAAGTGTTGTATCCAAAATCCATTTAGAGCCAGAGCCCACCTAGCAGCTGTACCTACATGTAGGACGAGAAGCCATGCCGAAAGATGTTTCCCTGGTTCTGTGGTGCATGTTGGCGGAATACAAGCTCTTCGACTATAAATGTCGACACAGCAGAAACAGAAGCATGTTTTCCCTCATATTATGATCTCTCTTGTTTCAAAAGGAATCTTTCTTTTCCTTGTTTTTCGCCCCTCACCCCGAGTGGCTTTTTGGGGGCCTTGTTTTACGTCATCAGCCTCGGTCCAAAAAATTGGCTATCAAATGATTGAGGAGCAATTCTCATAGCGATTTTCGGCAAGGTATGCACACCTAGAAAATGTGTGATAGCATTGCAGCGTAAGCAGTGGCACTTTTTTGTGTTATCACTTTTTAAATTTGTTTTCTTTTCAAAATGGCTGATAATATGTTTGCTACTACATTTATTATATGTAATAGTAATAACAAGCATTTGGCGGCCATTAAAAAAAAATACAAAAAGGTGACAACACCCAAAACGTGGCCACCGTTGCAATGCTATTACTTACTTGTCAACTACAGGGGTGTATACACTTTGCCAAAAAAACACCATGAGCATTATTCTCTTCATTTGATACGGACTAATTCCCCAGGCTGATTGCCTATTTGGAGCAAATTTGCATTTAAAAAATCAGTTTCTGACTGTACATTTATTAAGAAGGCCTCCAGCATTTTGCCCAACTTGCAAATCATGTACATGATGTTTGAAAAAAAAAAACATCTTTGACAAACAAAATAATTTGATGAATTATATAAACTACTAAGATGCAAATTGTCTTTGGTGGTGGTTAGTTTGTTAATCACCAGTCATGCTACAATCAATGACAACTACATTTCTACTTACAAATTACTTGTGTATTTACACGCTTAAAACTAAAGTGTTGAATCAACCTTATAAGTGTGCAGTCAGAATTATTATATAAAACTAATACATTCAACACTCAATGTGTTGAATTCATCAGTTTAATTGTTGAAATCCCAAATTTTAAGGAGTAGTCACTGATCTTATGGTTGATTCAACTTGTAGTTTTAAGCTTGTAGTTAATATACAACTTGACTGAACAAATGTGATGCATTTACAACAGTTTTCAACATTGTTATGATAGACCACTTTACCACACTTTCTGTATCTGCAGTTGGTTATGTTTTGTTTTTTTATGGTAAAAAATAGTATGCAGTATCAAAATCAGTATATTTTACAGCTACAAAATTGTAAACTTCTAAAGAACTTATAGCTTTATGTAAGTACTTGGTTTTCTTTTAAATAGACTAAGAACAAAATGGGGCCAACATCAGGATTCTGAATTAGCAATCATAAATGGACTGAAGAAATGTTTTTTTACTTTTAAGAATTGAGTATCTAAAGTTTAACAGTTTAAAATGTGTACAAGAAAATAGTCTTACTTTGGTATTTGAAGTCTGCCTATTGTGAGCGGAAATATTAGTTCAATCTGTCATATGTCATCTTTAAGTCCTCGACACAACAAAGGTTAAATCAGGTTTTCAGCAAAACTCCACATCAAGTTGAAATGTGCTTTACATGCTAGTCAGAATACTTGAAAATTAACTTTACTTCCACAAGTCAGTCGGGAGTAAAAACCTAAATACACACTAATGTCAAATATCATGACTCTAAAAGTAATAAACCTATGTTTTCATTTAAAACTCAAGCCAAACTTTTTGGAATACATTTGTACTACATCTTCAAGCATACTGCTTTGTAAAAAAGTTCATAACATGACTGTCTACAAATCCAAGTTTTGAGAATGTTAATGTCTAACATTCTGAATACAGTGGTATTTTAATATAAAAAACACAATAAATGTCCACTTTAAGAGTGTGCCCAACTCAACATGATTTAGATATGATGCAGACAACATGAGGGCACTAACTACTTAGGTTAGTTAACGAGTTTGCGCCAGGATTATTTAGTTATTGACCAGGCCCGGGCACAGGATTATTTTTCACAAACCTCGATCCGAGACGGGTTCAGGGTGGTATCTCTGGATAGCACACCCTGATATTTCCAGCCTCACTCGCTGTGAGCCGGTAGCTAACTAATATTCTCACCCTTGCTCGTGATATGTTTATCCGTCATTTATTTTGAATTCCGGAAAAAAACGTTGCGTGTATACTTGTCCTTCGATGCGAACTTGCTATTACCATTTGTCAAAATGGGCTAAAAATCTATAAAAAAAAGTGTTGGCAAATAATAGCCTGATGATGTTTTATATCTCTATAAATGTTGTATATTTTGAGTCAAGAATATTCTAAGAATTTGAATTCAGTTCAAGGACCGGCCCTCGTCATACAACTGAACTGGTCGCAGGAAATCACAGGTTCTAGTGAGACAGGGGCTTAAGGAGTTGTACTAATGTTAGATTGGAGATTGATCTTGTCAAATAATAAGGCTGCTAGTTAGACATACTGAACTTGCATTTTAAGTCTGTTAACCCTGTTAGGAAAAACTAACTTTTATAACAAAATACATGTGCACTAAGATAAAAATTCAAAATCATGAATTAAAAACAACAAAGATTTATAGAGAAAGACATTGCTAATAAAGAATTTATAGCTTCTGTATGCCTTTAAATTTTGCATATATTTTTGTATATAACAGAAACAATGAAATCAAGACAGGCTAATCTAAAACTAAGAGAAAGAATTCGTATTAACTATGTGTAGCAACGGTGGGTACTTTCTACCTTCACACACAATTAGCCTCAAATTTTTGGGCAAATCAAGTTTGGCCAGGACTACAGGTTCCTTCATACAAATGCCAATGATTAAAAAACAAAATATTTATCACTCCTGCAGTCAGTTTAAAAATACACATTATGCATCATTCAACATACAAAAATGGGTAAGGATACGAAACAAGTTATCAGGCACATTCTATAAGGTCTCTTATTTAAAATAAATGCACGGAAAACTGATTATATTTAAAACGAAATTCTGAGAAGAAAAAACTGTCTCAGATAATTCACACTTTATGACTGTATATTGCTATTTAAGGCAAGTGACCGTGACCACTCCCCCCCACCCCTAATTAAAGCCTTTACCCCGCCCCTTAACTTAATCTAAGATCATCTATCAGATTCACTATCAACCAATATCATTCATGAACTCGTTACACTTGGCACATTTCACTTAAAGATGGACTACAACGGAATAATGATAAAGGCTGTGTTGCTGTTTTTGTTCGAGAAATGTATAATGATTACTAATATATCATTAGTATTCAATAAAACTTGTTCCTTCATGCAAAAATTTCAAAATCGAAGAATCAAGGTCTAATTTTTTCGGTCAAATTGCAACAAAATTATTTAGAGAAAAACATGACCGTAACAATAAAGTGTTACCTGAACACAACATAAACAAGGTCCGATAATAAATTTAATGTGTGAGTTTTCGTTGTAGTCCATCTTTAATAGTGAAGACATTTTTATTTACACTTTAAAGGTAGAATACACCATTTGCAGATATTGGAAAAAAGTTACTACCTGTACCAAACTAACAAGAAATATCTTACTTATTTGAAATTAAATAATGATTCTAGGCTTCTGGCAAAATGATTGCGCTAAAAATCCTGTAATTGATCCGAAAAATTAAATTTTATAAACAAATGTCACGATCGCCGGATGGCGATCACAAAAAGACACCACCAGACTACAAAAACAACTGCCCTGCGCCAGACAAATAACGCCATCCATGATTGTAAAACTTCGGACAGGTGAGTTAAATGATATTTAATAAAAAATACACCCCCCCCCCCTCCAATTCAAGCAATTACCAATGGTGTATCCTACCTTTAAAGAATTAAATTCTTTAAATTTAAGTGAAACATCATTCCATTAAAGTCTAAACACAATTGTAGTCCAATGACTGATGACTTCCAACAACCACTATGCTCCAATCACCTGCCGTCCAGTCAAATCTACATGTACCAAATGAAAAGTGATTTCTTGACATATCTAATTTGATTTGGAGTTGGTTGACACAGAATCATTCTTATGTTATGTCATTGATTTTATAACACTATGATAATTAATGGCGTTATGTTGTTAGATCATCTGCAACAAAAAAGGTAACATTTAAAAAACTATTTAGAAAGTTTTATTTTAGTAAATACAGTGTAGAGCCGCTATAACGAACATCACTGGATCCACAGATTGTGTTTGGTATATCAATCAGTCGGTATAGCAATTTTCAGCTGCTGCAGCGCGCTGGTCCATCAGGTGCCCTCTTTAACATAAAACACCAGTAGTTGGATGTTTGGGAATTAAAAAAATGGCCAAAATAGCATTCGATTTATCCAGTGCATTTCGAAAAATATATTGATACAATGTTTGGTATGTTAGGACACAAAAATCGGGAGCAAAGGACAGTGGATTTTGTCAAAACCGTTGACTTTTTTTCAAGAACAATGTTCGGTATTGTTGCACACACAAATTGAGAGCTAAGGATGATGTTTAGTATAGCGGTGTTCCACTGTATATGAAATAAACACTTATAACTACATTAATGTACAAAAAGTGAATGGAGTGCACGCAAAACTGCAAACATAAAGATTTGCTCTATGTATAAAAATAGTACTAGCCAATTTTTTTTTACAGTACACAAAGAGAGGAAAAGATAATCTCTTTTTTTTTTGTCATACAGTGTGCACACTGTTTAACGTACAAACTGAAATATGTCTACATGATTATAATATCTACGGGTTTAATAAAACAAAGGGAAAAGCGATGCGAGACAATACAGCAAAGCCAGGATTGTTGATTACTTACACGTACATATGTTCATATTATTACATACAATCCTTGATCAGATTTGAATAACATTTGCACCATTATATTATCTTTAGAGGCAATAATTCTTAAAATGTGCCTTAGTTTTTTGCAATGACAATAAAAAAAAGGTTGACATTCATTAAAAATAAAAAAAATAAAAAATAAAATAAAAAATAAATAAAAAAAACCATTTAAACAAAAACAAACTCGAAGAGCACAGCCTAATTGCATTGCCATCTAAGCACAATGATTGACATTTCTCCCCTCGGATGGGTCTTGATGCAGGTCTAGTTTGTCATTGTCTAGCATTACATTGCGTATGCAGCCAAGAAAGCCAATGGTGTAACGCTTGAAAGAAAGCTCAGCCACATCCTTCATGCCACCTGCAACAAGACGCATATAAGTGAAGGTTTAAAGGATTCAACAAATCACAATGAGCACAACATCAACAGACCGTGCAAGTCGCACAAAGGTCACGATTGAACTTCCGGGCACAACATACATTTACAAATTGTAAGAGTGTGGTGGGTCGTTGCACACTACATACAGCCACACCCATTTGGACAGAACCACTCTTTTTTTTCGGTTCTCATTTTTAGGCATTATCTCATTATCACTAAATCCTTCCCCCAGGGGAGATAGAGTGGGGGTAAATGAGACATCATTTTAAAGCCGAGAACCTAGATAATTTGAAAAAGCAAAATCTAAAAACAAACAATTGTCAACTTTGTCAGGGTTTTGTTGGAGCAGGTCACATATATTCATTACACTTTTAAAGAACATAAGGGTCTCCAGCATCTGCTGAGCCTTGCACGACACTGCCTCAAAATAACCGCTTCTCTGCAAGCATGCGCACATGCAAATAACGGGTTGGTTCCCTGTCCTCATTATCACTTTGACTATTGCTGAAAATGAGAACCTAAAATTAATGTGGTTCTGTCCAAATGGGTGTGGCTGTAAGTAGACTCATTGTCTGGTTTTACTGGAAGATTAGCCTGGTTCCCAAACCAAATAATTCTGACTATTTCTGATGAATTATTAGGTCCGGTAGCCGCCAATGTCATGTGACAAAAACAGGAGAAATGCTGCCCGTTTCCGATGTTCAAGTGTTTCTGGGAGTTTCTGGATGTAAGGTAAACCACATTACCAAAATAATGCCCATCTTTCCAGATTCTTTTTTATGGCCTGCAAAATCTAAGCTCGCATTTGGCAAAAATCAACTTTAGACGAAATGCCAAATATTACCGTTTAAAGTCCACCAGGCCTCGTTTCTTTTTGGGAAAAGCCGTTATAATTTGAATTGTTGCATCATCTAAAATTAGCTATGCTGCCTGCAGTGCGTCATGATCAATTTATGTCGCCGGTGGTTACCTGACGTATAATTTAGACGTCTGGGCAGGGAACCAGACTACAAGAAGATGTTACAATATAAGTACCTTTATGAGTATCGTACGTGCAATCATGGAGCTATATAGCTCAATGTTGCAATTGTAACGCCAATACCAGTTCATTCATTAGTGTGTATCTGCCTGTACTTTAAATTATTTCCGATGCTGTAACACGATATTAACCAGTTCGCGCCGAAATTATTTTAAACGAAACTCGATCCGAAGCGTGTTCAGGCCGATAGTGCCGGGAAGCACACCCACGCATTTCCGACCTTGCTCGCTGCTGACAGAACTTGGCGTGTTTATGCGTCATCCGTTTTGAATTTGGGGAAAACTTTGCGTTTATATACGTCATCCGGCACGAACTGGTTAAACAAGTGGAGCCAGATACTGTGTATTCCCAGTGCCACCTCATCCCCGTTCGTTGCTAACTTTATCGCTGCTAGTGCAATGTAATCGTTTTTAGTATGAGGTTGCTGCACGGCATATAGGTCGTATTAAAAGCAACGACAGCCGAGTATTAAAGATCACGGTTGGATTTTTCCTGACTTGATAAACTGCATGTTACGAATGACACGCGAGGATGTTAGAGAAAACAAAAACCGCGGAGTCATGCAAAAAGGAGCGAAGTTGGAAAATTAAAAGCGTGAACAACTGTAGAAAAAGGGAAATTTCACATGCCTGAAAATTGAAAAAATATTTTCTTATATAAGCTAAATACACAATCAGGCTCCAAAATTAGATTTCAAAAAAAAATTCTTCTTGTTATTCCGAGTTGTAATAAGTCACTGATTTTTGTGACTCAAGTCAATTCGAGTCATTTAAAAAAAAGTGACTTGAGTTGAGTCTAGTCATTAGGTCGACTCGGGTAGAGTCGAGTCAAGTCAGAGTGTGTAGTCTAGTCGAGTTGAGTCACAGTGTGTAGTCGAGTGAGTCACAGGGCGTTTACCAAATGGGGCTTGAGGCTTGGGGCTTGGGGCTTGGGGCTAGGCTCGGGCTTGGCTTGGACTTGGCTAGGCTCAGGCTTCATCACAAAGTAAAATGGCGGCCAAAACGATTCGTACGGTTAGGCTTCGGGAGGCTTCGGCTGGCGTATGGCTTCGATTACGATACTCGGCTCGGCGCGCGTCGCGAACTGAAAAAAAACCACAAACTTTTTGCAATGGGTGCATGTTGATTTTTATCACTGGTGATAGGAAATTTGGTCTGACAAAGTTTAGTCTGACGAACCTACTTTGACACAATGTTGCTGATAATATTGTTTGTTAATCTTCTGAGGTTTTCAAAATATACAATAAATTGTAGTACATGTATGTATTTTGGGGGAATACGGTAGAGGGGAAAGGGGGAGGGGGGTTAAAGTAGATGCCGAGTTCATTGAGTGCTTCCACTTCTAGATTTTGTCCAATGTATTTTTAAAAGTGTTTTGAAGGCCTATTCATATTTTTAGTGTCTTGAAGGTGGGGCTGGTTGAGTATCAGTACTTAGTACGAAGTACTTTAACTCTGAAGCAATAATCAATAAACAAACCCCTGTAATAAAAATTCTCAGTTAACAGTACAGCATTTTACTGGTGCAGGCTTTTGTGCATTATTTAATTAAAACAAATAATTACAGCAGTCAGTATCAATAACATTTTCAATGCCAGTTTCAACTTTTAGTTTTTCACTTTGAAATTAATGGTGTTTTATTCAATAAATTAAATTTCAATTACATATTAATGGGGGAGACAAAGGTTGTTTGGGCACGACATGGTAAAGAATTAATGTTTCTTTTTAAAGGAATACTTCATTTTGAGGTAACTTATTAGCATATCTTCCCAATTGGTTTTGTTTATCCTGAAGTTTAGGAAAGGCGTTCCAATAAAGTGCATTTTTACTGGACATACATGTTCATGTACATGTACAGTTACAAATAAGAACATACGTTGTTCATTTTTAGAATCTTCAAAGTCATCATGGTTTATTCATGGGTCTAAATTGTGATGCAAGATATTCATTATTTAATGCAAGTAGTGCATACACATTTCACAATAAACAATATTTTCATATTTAAAATGACAAGGGACAGGAAAATTAGCAATGTGATGAACACTAGTCCAAACCAGTAGATATATATATATTGTTTACTTTCGGGCGGAGTTTTATACATGTAAAGAATAAGAAGATAAAAACATAAATACAAATGTATGCCAATTGTGCAAACCAAGTACCACATAGAAATAAAAGATAGGCATAGGAGCATGTTGTAAACTGTTTAAATATACATTTTACCATTCAAGTAGTATTGGCAATGACTGTCGTTTACTTGTTTGCGGACCGTTTGCTTTAAGTTGAGGGGTGATGCTAATCGCTTGTCAGAGGTGGAGAAAAAGAATGACCCTTCATATACATTGCAATGTATATTTGTTGAGAGTGTGGAATTCAAGTTAAAAAAGGCTTGGGTAACCCTGTGGGCCACCCCTCCCCCTCCACCCCCCCCCCCCCCCCCCTTCCCCTCCCTCTTCAATCTCCATTACAGTCTTTGAAGTTGTGCTGCAGTGTCAGCCCTTATAATATTTGCTAAACATTTATGTTGTCCGCCTTAACATATTCCTTGTGGTAGTATATTTGTGTATTAAAATATTGCATTTTTGAGCTCAATCTATTAAAATAGGCTATGAAAATTAAAGCAATGTGACAACCATGCAAGTAATATTATGGTGCTTTTTAAAGCCCTCAGAAAATATGATCTTTCTTTGAGTTGAGATTTCCAAAGATTTGAGAGATTCGGAGTTGCTGGAGACTGATGGCATAACCATGAAAACATCGCCTGTGCCATTTCTCCCTTGAGCAAACAGTGGTACCATTGTAGCATGTCTCTCCATTATATGTAGCATCATACAGCTGCCAGCCAGAAGGACTTCAGTGGTGCCTAGTTTAGGACTCTGGATTTCTGAAAACAATATACAAGTGAAATGTTTAAATGCTAGATCACAAATTAATATATAACAAAATGAATACAATGGCTGTTGGTTACTGCAGTCTAGTTTTCAATCTTTCTGCAACCACACATAATCATCATTGCTCTTTTCAAAGATTTTCCATTCACAATGCTCTCATACAAGGGGAATTGTTTTCCGTCACTCGTCGAATGATGCTGATAAATCAGTAGATATACATGCTTAAAAAAAAAATAAGGGGGGGGGGATAATTTTTTTAAATCTGTTAAATAAAAGATTCCACAATGACTGGAATTGTTACCCTGTTCAGGTATCTGCCAGATTGTACACTACAGGTGGGTTTATAATTGTGAATTTGTTTCTTCTCACAGAAATAACAGTGTACAGAGCTGACATACAGTTACTTAAGTAAGCATATCGCTGAAGGGCAGACCCCCTTACTTAATTTGCTTTATTCTGATGCAAAATTACATTAACTAGTCATAATTGTTGCAGGTCATACCTGTGGTCATATAGTGTAGCCTGGTTTGTCCCCAACATTCTGGAGTGCTGGCTGTATCCACTCAAGTCCAATTTCCACGTTTCTTAAAGAGGGAACAAACAAATCAAAAATGTACTCAGTTTATTTGAAGACCATGGCCTAGTCTAGGTGGATGGCAATCGCAATCGTGTATTTTCACCCCCATTTTAGTTCCATTCTAAAATTGCTTTTGCGTTTAAAAGCCAAGTCAAAAGTGACTTTTCCAGCTTCAAGCAGTCATTGTTCTTTAGATTTGAACCAATGATTTATTTGTATTTTTGACAAGTCAGGTTTTGAAGAAAACTTGACTCAGTGTCTTACCCTTTTTGCACAGTCATGTATATTGCCGTCTTGTGTTTTTGTGTCATGCTGGTTGTCGTTCTTTTCCCAAACCCTAGACTAGACCTAACGTTTAATAACAATTCCAACCCTCTTTCCACGAAGTTTTGCTTGCTGGTAAATACTTGCATGATTCCAAATCATAATTTGTCCTACAATTGCATCCTCATCGTCAAATTCCTCATAAAATTGCCTTTTTTGTTTGTACTAAATTGTAGTCTTATTCCTACGTTAAACCATGGTTAAACTACACCGTACACTCGCGCGCAGTGGACTTCCACTATCGGCAATAATGTTCCCAGCTCTGCATGTACTACATGTAAGTAGCGTATACGACAGTGGGTTTAAAGTCAAACACACCGACAAAAAAACAGCCGAGTTGTGGCCCAAAATATTAGCAACATTAACATGGCTAGTCACTTACATTGTACACTGGAATTTCGCTTTGCCTGGCTCAGCTCCTGTGGCCTAGGGTTGTTCAATCGCCGTCAGAATCCCTCAATGTCGGGCACAAAATAGAAAATAAATGCCGCACACAGTGTTTTTCAAGATGGCGATTCGCTGAAAGTTTTTACACCGTGACGTCATCAAGCCCGGCGTTAGCCAGCTTTCGCGAGGCTTGGTGGGGCTTCGGAATACAGCCTGAAATCTAGCCCCGGGCTTACTTCGCGTAGCCTAGCCCGTCGTTTGGTATGAGGCTTCAAAATGGCGCCGCAAAAATCTAGCCCAAGCCTAGCCTCTAGCCTCCGTTTCGTAAAGGCCCACAGTGTGTAGTCGAGTCTAGTCACAGTGTGTAGTCGAGTCTAGTCACAGTGTGTAGTCGAGTCTAGTCACAGTGTGTAGTCGAGTCTAGTCACAGTGTGTAGTCGAGTCTAGTCACAGTGTGTAGTCGAGTCTAGTCACAGTGTGTAGTCGAGTCTAGTCACAGTGTGTAGTCGAGTCTAGTCACAGCCTGTAGTCTAGTCACAGCCTGTAGTCTAGTCACAGCCTGTAGTCTAGTCACAGCCTGTAGTCTAGTCACAGCCTGTAGTCTAGTCACAGCCTGTAGTCTAGTCACAGCCTGTAGTCTAGTCACAGCCTGTAGTCTAGTCACAGCCTGTAGTCTAGTCACAGCCTGTAGTCTAGTCACAGCCTGTAGTCTAGTCACAGCCTGTAGTCTAGTCACAGCCTGTAGTCTAGTCACAGCCTGTAGTCTAGTCACAGCCTGTAGTCTAGTCACAGCGTGTAGTCTAGTCACAGCCTGTAGTCTAGTCACAGCGTATAGTCTAGTCACAGTGTATAGTCTAGTCACAGCGTATAGTCTAGTCACAGCGTATAGTCTAGTCACAGCGTATAGTCTAGTCACAGCGTATAGTCTAGTCACAGCGTATAGTCTAGTCACAGCGTATAGTCTAGTCACAGCGTATAGTCTAGTCACAGCGTATAGTCTAGTCACAGCGTATAGTCTAGTCACAGCGTATAGTCTAGTCACAGCGTATAGTCTAGTCACAGCGTATAGTCTAGTCACAGCGTATAGTCTAGTCACAGCGTATAGTCTATTCACAGCGTATAGTCTATTCACAGCGTATAGTCTAGTCACAGCGTATAGTCTAGTCACAGCGTATAGTCTAGTCACAGCGTATAGTCTAGTCACAGCGTATAGTCGAGTCACAGCGTATAGTCGAGTCACAGCGTATAGTCGAGTCACAGCGTATAGTCGAGTCACAGCGTATAGTCGAGTCACAGCGTATAGTCTAGTCACAGCGTATAGTCTAGTCACAGCGTATAGTCTGGTCACAGCGTATAGTCTGGTCACAGCGTATAGTCTAGTCACAGCGTATAGTCTGGTCACAGCGTATAGTCTGGTCACAGCGTATAGTCTGGTCACAGCGTATAGTCTAGTCACAGCGTATAGTCGAGTCACAGCGTATAGTCTAGTCACAGCGTGTAGTCTAGTCACAGCGTGTAGTCTAGTCACAGCGTATAGTCTAGTCACAGCGTATAGTCTGGTCACAGCGTATAGTCTGGTCACAGCGTATAGTCTGGTCACAGCGTATAGTCTGGTCACAGCGTATAGTCTGGTCACAGCGTATAGTCTGGTCACAGCGTATAGTCTAGTCACAGTGTATAGTCTAGTCACAGTGTATAGTCTAGTCACAGTGTATAGTCTAGTCACAGTGTATAGTCTAGTCACAGCGTATAGTCTAGTCACAGCGTATAGTCTAGTCACAGCGTATAGTCTAGTCACAGCGTATATAGTCTAGTCACAGTGTATAGTCTAGTCACAGTGTATAGTCTAGTCACAGTGTATAGTCTAGTCACAGTGTATAGTCGAGTCGAGTCGAGTCGAGTCGAGTCGAGTCGAGTCGAGTCGAGTCGAGTCGAGTCAAGTATTTAACTCGAGTCAATTCAAGTCACAAATTGTTTAACACTATACAGAAATGCAAGAAGGGAGTCCACAACATGGTGTATGTTGGTTGTATCATGGAGCAAGGAAAACAGACCGCCACTGTATATGTAGGACCTAATATGTGACCCACCACCCCAAAACCAGGCTAAAGTCGAAATTTTTCATATGAGAGATTTGTATACCATTGTATTGCTAGCGTTTAAAGCTTTAAAATGATGCATCACATGCACCAGTACCGCTATGGAATAAAAAAAATGAAACGACGCTTCAAAAAGTGACATTTTGTAGCCTTTCGCGGCAACAAGTTTGCTCAATTCGAGTAATAGCAACGACAACAAAAATCAGGAGAAGGCCGATATTATCACTTTCGGGGATTTTTTTAAAGATTTAAACATGAACAGCCTATAAATTAGAGTTTTAACTAACGATTTATGAAAAACAAAAAAATTGACCGGCAACGCATTTTTGTGTGTACAATGCCATATCTCGAAATGGCATTTGCCGACTTCCGCCTGGTTTTGGCCTGGTGGGTCACATATACAGGGTACCATGTATTTACATATGTGCCTGTGACGTGAACATAAACCGGCACCGCCGTAAGTCATTGCACATATTTTTTCCAAATTTCGCTCTTTTGGGGGGGACTCAAGTCTTATTAGCCTTGAGTTGAGTTGAGTCGAGTCATTGTGAAGAGTAAATCAAGTCATTTGCCTGCAGTAAAGTCAAGTCGAGTCATTTTACCCATCAGGACGAGTCGTGTCGAGTCGCCAAAAATTGGCAGTCTAATAACAACAGAGTTATAATGACTCGAGTCAGACTGAGAAGGTCGATTGGTGTTCAGGCATTGCTTACCCAGATAGAGGCCATTATTGATATCCAGACTTCTCATTGGTCCAGGCGCTGTGGCCATAAGTCCCTCCTGCTGGTCTATTACCAATGTTCCTGATCTCCCCTGACGCTGCATGGAGACTGTGTGCCACTCACCATCATTAAAGGTCTGGTTGGTCAGGGTGGATACAGGACCACCACCCAAGTTATAGCTGTGGGTTACAACCAAAGTAGACATACATGTACATGTGTGTCTATGTAAAGGCACATACGTGAAATGTCCAGAAAGATGACTTATAAGCCGTGTTCCTACCTTTAAACACTTTTTCGGGTGCAGGTGACTCCAGTGAAGTCCGGTTCGTTAAGACTTTAATTGGTTGAAACCCCACATCACATGCGCAATACAACCAATTAGTCCGTATATTTCATAGTCCGTATATTTGCAGCATTACTGCATACGTTTTCAAACTCAAGTATTCAAACTCACCCACAATATGACAACACACAGATTGATATAGTAATAGTACAAATACACACAGCCCTACCTTCCATACGTACTGTGGAGGTTCCTTTATCTTCATGTAGTTAAGAAAACGTTGGCTAAATACTCATTTTTTCTCGCTTCCACCCCCCAAAAAAAATTCACCCAAATTTAGATTCTGGGCCTGTCAGCTGTTCCACTTACCTTTTCTATATATAACCCTATATATAACTCGTTTTTCCTCTAAAGCTATTTTTCAGAGAGGGCAAAACGGACTGTGTCCTGTCCAAGTCAACAAACCGTAACCTCTTCCCGCATCCTGTGAACGTCAATTGTTCCGACGTACACAGTGCGTATGAAATACTAACTCACACATACAACCACCTCAATCTAAACACAACAGAAGACAATTGGGTTGTGGTGATGTTAGGCATGAATACACAGTACCACAAAATGACGGAGAATCCCCTATTGTGTTTTTCTTTATTCCTGTACTATAGCCAAACCCCATTACCTAGCGCTTACCTAAACAATTTCAGACAAAGAAACCGTCCTTCGAGGATGCTTTGTTGCCTTTGTTCTCATTTGTGTTTTGATCCTCATATTAGTCGTAATACAATACAAGAGCAATCTATACCAACCTCCACTTCAACATTCCATTATCCAGTCCCAGGGCCATGAAATCACTAGTAGACTTCATGATGTCACGTCCTACCCAGAATATCAGACCATCTGAGCTCCATGTCCGCAACTCTAGTTGAATGTTATCATCTTGTCCCCCAACTCTGTACAAAAAGAAGGCAAAATTAGATGACAGCTGGGGGGGGGGGGGGGGGGGGGGGGGTAACTTTCAGTTAAACAAGCAAAGTACGATTGATCAATTAACCTATTAACCAGTTCGCGCCGGAGGACGTACATGTATATACACGCAAAACAGATGACGCATAAACACGTCACAAGCAAGGCCGGATATGTCTGTGAGCAGCGAGCAAGGCCGGAAATGTCTGTGAGCAGCGAGCCGAGGCCGGAAATGCGTGGGTGTGCTTCCCGGTACCATCGGCCTAAACCCGCCTCGGATCGAGTTTCGTTAAAAATATGATGTTAAAATAATCCCGGCGCAAACTGGTTAACTATCCAACGTCCAGTTGCCACTATACTCCTTTCAAAAATTGTCTATCACCCAAAAGCTTTTAGTCTCTAGGTTTGAAAAACAATTGCAATAAATTGGCTGAACAATCACCGATTGAATTGTACTACATGTACTTGAAAACCCTATTAATACACAATTTTCTTTTTCCATATTTGTTTTAATGATTGGATAAACATTGTATAGTAATGAGGGGATAAACATTGTATAGTAATATTATGACACTGACCTGTTTTAAAGGTAGGATGCACCATTGGTAATTGTTTAATTTATTATAAATGGGTGGATTTGGAGGGTTGTATTTTATAGTAAATGTCGTTTAACTGACCTGTCTAAAGTTTTAAAATTGTGGATGCTGAGAAAAGCAAGAAAAACAGCGTTTGTTTTCAACCGGCGTCGGGCAGTGGTTCTTATGTTATTCTTGGTTTTTTTCGCGAAAGCCGTCCGGCGATCGGGAATTTTGTTTTTCCAATTTGATTATTTACTTTCAAATAAATAAGATATTTCTTAATAATTCTGTAGTAAAATCTTTCGATATCTGCAAATGGTGTTTCCTACCTTTAAAATTTCATTTTCATCGATGCTGGATACCCTACCCCCCCCCCCCCCCCCCCCCCCATCTCTGGCTGTGCTCCATGGTCAGATATAGGGTCGTATGGCGGCTGTCTACATGCCATCGACACGACCATGTTGTAGCCGCGCCCTTTGCAATTCAGCTTCTCAGCTGCCAGTAAAGATGACAAGCCCACATTATTATTATTACTAGACCGATCACCCGTATTTAGCAGTTTGTGGGACGCATAGAGTTGCTGGATGTAGTGATTGATAACGAGATACCTACAGATACCTACAGATACCTACAGAAACCTACAGAAACCTACAGAAACCTACAGAAACCTACAGATCACAGTTTTTTGGGAGACACCCTGTATGAAGACACCACCCTAACAAATTGTGATCTCCCCAATATTGCTTGAAATCTTATCATTGCACAACTTGCTCCATGACATTCCAGATACTGACATCAAGTAGAGGGGAACAAACCCACCTTTTTAAGATCCAGTCACTGGTGAATCTGAGGTAGCTGCTTCCCTGGAATGAAGGCACTTGAACAATTTCCTCTATTTCTGTAACGTCATAAGAGAAGAAAACAATCAACATTATTTTGTCTACTATTCATTCTAAAGCTGTATTTGAACAAAAATGGGTACTTTTAACTACTAGTAATGGATTTGATTAATGCCCAGGACCCAAGAATGTGCAATGCCAAGTTTGAAGTTGTTTGGATGAGCGATTCTCCAAACAGCGACCAATAGATTGTATTACAAAAGCACCAGTGCATGGCGGTCTTGCACCATTTGTATGTGAACACCACACGTGTTGCTCCGTTGTGACTATCGTCGTGTCCGGCCGTTGTGTCCGGACGTCTTGTGCGGCCGTCGTGTGCGGCCGTCGTGTTCGGCCGTCGTGTCCGGCCGTCGTGTCCGGCCGTCATGGCCAGCTGTCGTTCAATTTAAGCCCATGCTGCTGCAGTTCCTGTGCTGCTTTGTTTGCGGGTCTACCGGAGGCTAAGCAATTTGCCCGTTTGAAACGGGCGCGCATTCCTTCACAAAATTGTACTATTGATACTGCTTAGAGGTCTGCCCTTTGCACAGGATATTTCTGAGGGGTGGGCCCAAAAGGTCAAGGGGGAAGAAGAGGGATCTGAGGGTTGAGGGAATAGGCAGAACTGGGGTCCAGGGACTTCTCTCCACCCAGGAGTATATGGGTACCGGCATTATAGCTGGGGAGTAACCTGTGATGAACTAGCATCCAATCCAAGGGGGACAGAAATATTGTGTTATTTCAAACCGGAGACCGGCCTGATGAACCATATTGGCTCGGGACAGACTTTGTTTTTTGTATAATCCAAATTAGTGTATTCGGTTTCAATTTAGAAAATCAAATATTCGAAACCAACCCAAAAAAGTCTTCCATTTTTTGCGTGACACAGGCTGAAGAAGACCATTGTAACATCTTCCAATTTGCTTCATGGTCTCTGATTGTACTAGTGGTTTCATTATTAGCCTGCCCTATTTGACTTATTTCTGAGTTCCCATTCATTTTTCCCCACTCACAGCTCTGGGGTGTTTTTGTAAAGACCCAGTGGTCACTGAATCCTCCCCACTATAACCAGTCATTGAGAGGGCATTTCTTTTGGCACCTCACTCATTACTGGTATAATTGTGAGCTGGATGAGAGCTTCCGGTGAAATCAAATAAACGGTATTCGGTTCGAAAAACATTAGGTTAACCGGATTTCGAAATCTCCATTTTCTCCCACCACTAATCCAAATCCATGTATGTTATATTTACCCTCTTCACAATTAATGCCCTGATACCAGAGTGGACACTGGCATGAGTACGTGGCATGTTGAGCTGCACACTCGCCCCTGTTTTGACAGGGTTCGTCTACACACGGATGGTCTGCATTCATGACATTAGCTCCACGGATAGCATCATCAATCAGGTCCAGTGGTTTATCATTAATGATTACCTGAAGGTGGAAAGAAACTAGAAAGGGTCAATATTTAAAGGTAGGATACACCATTGGTAATTGCTTGAATTATCATGAATGGGTGTTATATGGGGGTTGTATTTTATAGTAAATATCTTTTAACTGACCTGTTTGAAGTTTTACAATCATGGATGCCGAGGAAAGCAAGAATCACGGCGTTCATTTTCGAGCGGCATCGGGCAGTGTTTCTTATGTTGTTCTTGGTTTTTTTTGCGATCGCCGTCTGGCGATCGTGAATTGTTTTAGGTAAACAAATAATTTTTCGGAACAATTATAGGATATCTAGTGCAATCATTTTGCTGGATGCCTACAATCAATATTAACTTTCAAATAAGTAAGATATTTCGAAATAATTTGGAAGCACAGTTTTGCGATATCTGCAAAAATATCAGACGGCGATCGCGAATTATTTTTTAATAAAATTTTAGTTTTTGAACAACTACAGGATATCTAGCGCAATTATTGAGCTTGATGCCTAGAATCATTATTTACTTTCAGATAAGTAAATACTTCTTAATAATTCGGTAGTAAATATTTTTGATATCTGCAAATAGTGTATCCACCTTTAAAGCCCAAAACATGTATTTATCTTCAAACAAACTTGAATCCTCTATCCTGATTGGTCAATCCATGGCAACAAACAAACAGTGTGATATCACACTATATTGCACGGCCTATATCAAACTCTGCGTGTTTTGCTGTTCTAAATCCACGTATTGCACAAAACGCAGTGCTTCACAATGCACTGGAAATTCGGCGTCCCATGTGGATCGTTTTGGAGAAAATTAAGCCTGCAAGCCGGCACAAATGTTGCTGCATTATATGGCGATTGTGAAGTTTGGACAGAGAAAATAGGTTGATACTACATCGGCTCAACCATCTAGCCCGAAAACAGCCGGCACTAAGACATTTCTAGCTGCAACCCTGACAACACTTATTTGGGTCATTCCACCAAGTTGGAACACAGCATCACTATGTTCAGTACCTGTTACGAGGAAATTTCAGTACTTCTACATTTGCACATTTGCAGATATCGAAAGCTTTTACTACCGAATTAATAAGAAATATATTACTTATTTGAAAGTAATTATTTATTGTAAGCATCCAGCAAAATGATTGCGCTAGATATTCTGTAATTCCCAAAAATTCACGAACGCCGGATGGCGATGGAAAAAAAACAAGAACAACATGAGAACAACCGTACTGCTCGATGCCGGTTGAAAACGCACGCCTTTTTCTTGCTTTTCTCAGCATCCATGATTGTAAAGTTTTCGGACAGGGCAGTTAAAGAATATTTATATAAAATACAACCCCACAAATCCCCCCATTCCTAATAATTCAAGCAATTACCAACGGTTGTATCCTACCTTTAAACTTCAAAGATGCCAAAGGTTTGTTTACATTTGGAAGACTTTTTTATTTGTTCTCGAATTTGTTGTATTCTAAGTTTATTCAAATCTGAAACCCTAGTGCAAAAAAAGTTGATATGCCCCAAACCAAAAAGCCAAACTGACTATGAAAACCTTAATCACTAGACCTTTTCAAATCCTTGGCTTCGTCTTCGTCTTAAGGCAATTTTAGACTTCAACTACGAGAACTCCAGCCCATTCTGGTGCCTGTTGTGCCTTTAGAAACATTCAATCAGTTGATATAAACCCAAATGTTCAAATATTTCCATTTGCTTCTCAGTGATTCGAAAGTCAAAGCCAAAGCAAACGTGAAGAAAAAACTCACACCATTGGTACAAACCTTTTGAATATCACCAACAAACGAGGTTGACATTTCTGCTTTCTTGGATATATGCGAGGCATCATCCACACCACCAATGTATAGGTCACCAGCAAAGGTCAGCTGGGTAAAAGCGCCCTCTGCCATTCCATTCAGGACAGGTCGTTTGTCCACTTGCAGGGTACCATCACGGGCGGTGCGTGATGCAATGGCAATGTGCCACTCATTTAAGGACACCGGCTCTGCCGTTCTGTATTGAAATATGTATTAAATGCATTTCCTATTATATATCTAGGAATGCAAGAATAGGAAATCTTATTGTGACTGAGATGATTCAGTTTTTCAATACAAATATTGTTAAATCATTTTTGGAAATCCCAAGACTTTCTACGATGGAAATTAGCAATGGGAAATGTTAATGTAGATATTATACAAATCTTATACATGTTGATGTAATATGCAGATATTATACTAGCTTGACCGGGAGTATACTCTCAGGTCAAACCGGGAGTATACTCTCAGGTCAGACCAGGAGTATACTCACAGGTCAGACCAGGAGTATACTCCCTGTATGACCAGGACTATACTCCCGGTCTGACCTGAGAGTATACTCCTGGTCTGACCTGAGAGTATACTCCCGGTCTGACCTGGTCAGACCAGGAGTATACTCCCAGTCTGACCTGAGAGTATACTCCCGGTCTGACCTGAGAGTATACTCCCGGTCTGACCTGAGAGTATACTCCCGGTCTGACCTGAAAGTATACTCCCGGTATGACCTGAGAGTATACTCCCAGTCTGACCTGAGAGTATACTCCCGGTCTGACCCGAGAGTATACTCCCGGTCTGACCCGAGAGTATACTCCCGGTCTGACCCGAGAGTATACTCCCGGTCTGACCCGAGAGTATACTCCCGGTCTGACCCGAGAGTATACTCCCAGTCTGACCTGAGAGTATACTCCCGGTCTGACCTGAGAGTATACTACCGGTCTGACCTGAGAGTATACTCCCGGTCTGACCTGAGAGTATACTACCGGTCTGACCTGAGAGTATACTCCCGGTCTGACCTGAGAGTATACTCCCGGTCTGACCTGAGAGTATACTCCCGGTCTGACCTGAGAGTATACTCCGGTCTGACCTGTGGGTATACTCCCGGTCTGACCTGAGAGTATACTCCCGGTCTGACCTGAGAGTATACTCCCGGTCTGGCCTGAGAGTATACTCCCGGTCTGGCCTGAGAGTATACTCCCGGTCTGGCCTGAGAGTATACTCCCGGTCTGGCCTGAGAGTATACTCCCGGTCTGGCCTGAGAGTATACTCCCGGGCTGACCTGAGGGTATACTCCCGGTCTGACCTGAGAGTATACTCCCGGTCTGACCTGAGAGTATACTCCCGGTCTGACCTGAGAGTATACTACCGGTCTGACCTGAGAGTATACTACCGGTCTGACCTGAGAGTATACTACCGGTCTGACCTGAGAGTATACTACCGGTCTGACCTGAGAGTATACTCCCGTCTGACCTGAGAGTATACTCCCGGACTGACCTGAGAGTATACGACAGGTCTGACCTGAGAGTATACGACAGGTCTGACCTGAGAGTATACGACCGGTCTGACCTGAGAGTATACTTCCAGTCAGACCGGGAGTATACTCCCGGGCTGACCTGCACCCTCAGACCAGGAGTATAATCTTGGTCAGACCGGGAGTATACCCTTGGTCAAACCGAGAGTAAACTCTCGGTCAGACTGAGAGTATACTCTCGGTCAGACCGGGAGTATACTTTTGCATCGAGAGTAATGTGCATGCTACACTTTTCTGTACTTGGTTGTAGCAAGAGTAACGTGCTCAAATGCACCCTTATTGTGTCGACTATTTTTAGCGATAGAAATGTACAACAGTAATGACTCTTGACTTATTCTGCTCGTGTGTATTAGTTTGCCTCTATCAGAACCAAGCAAGCTTCGTTATGATTTTACTGTCATTGTAGCTGAAATCGACAAACTTCAACGAACCTTAACACAGCAGGTCCGGAACCGCAGTCAAATCTGAACTCCACATGTCCGTCAGACATGCCCAGGGAGACAAAATCCCCTGCTCGTTCAAACTTTTGGCCGCTGTAAAGAAGCACTCCTGTGGGTTGATTAGGCCGGAAGATCACTTCAATCTCAAGGAAGGACAGGTGGTTCTTGCCAAGACTTTGATGGACTAGATGGGACGAGCCTTTGAAGGATGGGATGTGGAGAAGAACATCTAGGGAGGAACAATTTGTTGTTGATGAGAAAATAGTCAAGATATAAATACAGGGTTTCTCTAAAGAAAGTATACCAATTTTCAAATTCATATTATCGCCAAACCACTGAATATTTCAGAAAAGGACAAATATCTGTGGAAAGGGTAGAATGCCCTCTGTCCAATGTATACAATTTATTATGTCATTGCCATGGATGACTGAACAAACAAGACATTTATATAAGGCACTGAAATCAGCGCCGTGACATTGTTTTTACTCGAGTGACAAAGCTCACGCAGGTGTTTTTAGGTACAAATTATTTTTCAGTTTGAACACATTGGAAAAGTGATGACAGAGTCGATGAATAATTTTGTTTAATCCCTTTCTTTTGTGTTACACTTGCCTGACAAATTTAACGTGCTGTGCCATTCACATGGCCACCATTCCTGTTGATGCATAGCTGTCATCTTAGCTTTTTTCTGCTCGTCTTATATACCAACTTGTCACAGTGCTGATTTCAGTGCCTTTCATGTCTTGTTTGTTCAGTCATCCACGGCAATGACATAATGAACCTTATAACATTGGAAAGAGGACATTCTACCCTTTCTCTAGACATTTGTATTTTTCTAAAATATTCAGTAGTTTTGCAATAATAAGAATTTGAAAATGTTATACTTTTTTAGAGAAACAGTGGATATTCATGCTATGAAGTCATTTTATGAACAAAATAATATACAAACATCACAAAAAGTAAGTTTCTCCCTAAATAACTCCTCATTATTTCCAAAAAGTAACAATTTCTTACAGATTACACCTAGCATAGAATATACCTATGGGTTATCAGGGAAATGTTGTGTGAAGATTGGAGGAATCCATGACTTAATGGTTGACCTCAGTCAATTTCAAGACAAAATCACCCAAAGTAAAAGTCAAAGATTTTATGAATTCATTTGATTGTGAAACAACAAAACAGCTGTTCGGTAATGTGTGTATGAACCACGCTTTTCAATGACCTCCATGCAGGCATTATCTGCTCATGGTATTGATGAGTCTGCTCACTCGCTGCTAAAGGAATAGCCATCCATTCCTCCTGCAAACATTGTGCCAAGTCCTCCAGAGTGCAGTCTTCATTGATTCCAGCATTCACCGAACGCTTCAGCTGGTCTCAAAGATGCTCAATGGGGTTGGGATCTGGATGGGTATTCCTCAGCAGAGGGTGAGCAGACTCATCAATACCATGAGGAGACGATGCCTAGAGGCCATTGGAAGATGTGGTGGATACAATTACCGAACTTAACACTAATAGTTTACCCAAATCCGTTTGTTCTATGTTTTCAAAAAATTATGACATCCACCCTCATTTTACAAGACAGTGTCATGAATTTCACCGGTCTTATGCTCGCACTACAATCTCTAAAGCAACTGTGAAGCATGAGGGTCCCAAGCTCTTTAAGCGTAAATACAAAAATATGCTATTGAATAATTATTTGCAAAGTAATTAAGTGTTTCTTTTTTCAAGGGGTTACAGTTGCAGGATAGGTTACTGATTTCTTAATTATGTCATTCCCATATTTATGTCTGGTGTTATGTTTGTTTTGTGTGTACATGTACCGGTATGTCTTTCTTGTATATTTTTTGAATGATTGTAACTGGGGATCTCTACTCGACAAGCTTTGCTTTTCAGGAATCCCCATCTACATATTATTATGTATACATATCCCCTGGTGGTTCTTAATTTTTATGTGGAAAATAAAGTGAAGTGAAGTGTTAAAAAGTGTATGAACAGCTGTTTTGTTGTTTCACAATCAAATGAAGTAATGAAATCACTCTTGTAAACATTGATTTTGGGTGATTTTGTCTTGAATTTGTGCTCAGTCAACCATTAAGTCATGGATTCCTCCCATCTTCACACAACATTTTCCTGATAACCCATAGGTATATTCTATGCTAGGTGTAATCTGTAAGAAACTGTTACTTTTTGGAAATAATAAGAAGTTATTTAGCGAGAAACTTACTTTTTGTGATGTTTGTAAATTATTTTGTTCATAAAATGAATTCATACTCATAGCATGACTATCCACCGTTTCTCTAAAAAAAGTATAACATTTTCAAATTCTTATTACAAAACTACTAAATATTTTAGAAAAATACAAATGTCTAGAGAAAGGGTAGAATTCCTTTTTCCAATGTTATAAGGTTCATTATGTCATTGCCGTGGATGACTGAACAAACAAGACATGAAAGGCACTGAAATCAGCACTGTGACAAGTTGGTATATAAGACAAGCAGAAAAAGACGAAGATGCCAGCTATGCATTATAACAGGAATGGTGGCCTTTTGAATGGCACAGCACGCTAAATTTGTCAGGCAAGTGTAACACAAAAAGAAAGGGATTAAAACAAATGATTCATCAACTCTGTCATCACTTTTCCAATGTGTTCAAACCACAAAATAATTTGTACCTAAAAACACCTGCGTGAGCTTTGTCACTCGAGTAAAAACAATTTGTCACAGTGCTGATTTCAGTGCCTTATATAAACGTCTTGTTTGTTCAGTCATCCATGGCAATGACATAATAAATTGTATACCATTGGACAGAGGACATTCTATCCTTCGGTATTTTTGTACACAAAAATCGGGAGGCAAGTATGGTGTTCAGCCGAATGTTCGGTATAGCGGCGGTCCACTGTAGTGACTCTGCTACCTATGCAGAGTGTAACGCACTCTTTAATGCATGTTAGTCGGTCTGCATGAGTCAACAGATTAGAGCTTCCAATTCAATTTGAATGTGGATAAATTGATCAATGGCCTAACCACATCAGCTGCAGCAGGCTGGTTGTGATTGGATTATTTACCCTTTTCACAAGTAGGTCCTGCCGTGCCTAATGGGCAAAGGCACAGGTATCGACTGGCTGACTGGGCCACACAGGAACCACCATTGCTACACATGCCTTCATCACATAATCCACTGCTACATTCACCTAGATACAAACACACAAATGATAACATCAACACCAAAGTCAACTTCTCTATAGTCATCTGGGGTTTCTATAGTGTAGGCATTTTATGTACATGTACAAGCTGTAAATCTGATGTTAAAGGGACAGTATACTTTTTGCAACTATCCAAAAAGTAAGCATCCAAATGTTTTTGATGTAAAGATATTCATGACTCTAAACTCTTTGTGAAAAAAAATGTGTCTTAGAGACACATTTTTGAAAATTTCCATTAGAAGTTGGTTCAAAATCGAAATCTAAGTTAGAATACAATTTTCTCATAT
This sequence comes from Crossaster papposus, assembly GCA_037893245.1. Taxonomy (NCBI): domain Eukaryota; kingdom Metazoa; phylum Echinodermata; class Asteroidea; order Velatida; family Solasteridae; genus Crossaster; species Crossaster papposus. The sequence continues at coordinate 383,997 of JBAIAA010000070.1, read as the reverse complement.
CACATTTACAGAGCTATATAAGACTTTGTCAGGATAGTTATCAAGCACTATTCTTTGGATTTTGAGAATTTTGCTGCTTCAAACAAAAACACAATTGACCAATGGTATACTACAACTTTAAGCTGTGAATCTTTATATTAAATCTTATTTTAAGCACAAATCCGATTATTAAAGGGTTCAGGAGATGATTTTGTTTAAGAACACATTTTTTGCAACTTTGTATTCCTTTTAACCCTAACCATCCAAAATTCTCTAAAATTATCTTTGCAAATTGCAGAATTTCGCAGGATTGAGGTCACTTGGAAGTTGATGCATCAGATAAATTTGCAGGATTGAGGGCATTTAGGGTTTTGTCACTGGAGGATAATGCAGGATCCAGGTCATAAGGCCTAAACTAAATGCTGGATGATTTTGCAGGATTGAGGTTACTTGTGTTTTTATCCAAATAAGGATTTTGGAGGACTGAGGTTATTTGTTACTTTGTTCTTTCACACTGCTCATGCTCTATGCACCTTCTCCATAGAGCTTCAGTCAAGGTGTAAGTTACATGTATGTGTCAAGGATAGGAAACGTTTGCATATCCAGGTTCATGTGTGCAGACCCTTGTCATAACTAGGGCACTTAATTAGCAGCCGTTTGTTCCATGTTTGGCTGCTTTATAGCTCAATGGTAAACATACTGCAGGATTGTGCAGGATTCATGCAGTATACTGATCACCACCTACAAATATTTGAGAATTTTGCAGGATTCAGGTTAAAAGAAAGAAAATGGGGTGGGGAGTTCAGGAGATTCAGGTTCAGGAGATGATTATTTTTAGGAACACATTCTGTGCAACTTATTCCGTGTCGAATACAATTGAATTAAGTGCGACAGTAGAATGGCGTAAGCACGGCAGTGGTTTCAAGCATGAAACTGAATTACTAATGTCCAGTCGAAATGGATACTAGGGGGATTGGATAGTCTGTTCGCGGACTCTCTTAACAACGTTTTGTTTTTGAATGATAGAGGTGAAAATCATTCACGTCAACAAAGATCAAGTTCAATCAAGGTCAGGCAAGATTGCATTGATAGCGACTCCCCAACTCTCCATTTCTTGCCATTAACCCTCCTATATACAGTGCAGTTACCATAGAGCTGTCAGACCTTTCAAAACCTTTGAAGTTTTCTGGACTGAAGCGTTTTGAAAGGTGAGAAAGCTGTCTGACAAATAGAACCTATGAAAGGTTTTGAAAGGTAAAACAACTCTCTGAACAAACTGGTGTTAAAAAAAAAAAAAACTTTCAAAAGGTTTTGAAAGGTGTAGTAGTGCAGTAGCAAAAAATTCTAGAGCGTTTTGAAAGGTTCATACTTATTGATAGCCATTTTGCCCATTAAGCAGATTTTGAAAGGTTTTGAAAGGTAAAACCATAAGAGGGTTAAGGGGGTACTTGTGCACGGAGCCCTCATCTAACATGCCCAACCAACACAACACAAAGTGCTAAGAATTTGTGCTCTTATAAAATTGAAGCTAAACAAAGAAAAAAAAAATTGGTTTTTTTTTACTCGCGTGCAAGCATGCGCATTCATAATTATTAATGACATTGGGGGCCAACTTTGAATTGGAATTATATTTGACACGGCAGTAGCACGACGTTTGAAACCGCGCCGTGCTACTGCCGTACTAAATTGCAAATCATGGCAGACCCTGTTTAGCTAAAGTCTTCTGCCGAGCCAAAATCAATTTGCCGAGCACAATTGGTTTCAAACGTCGTGCTTGTGTCGTGTAGAATAAGAAAATTAAAGTTCAATTTAATTTGACATGGCATAAAGCACGAGCATTAGGAATACAAAAAGGGAATAGCACTGAGCCTCATTAGTAAAGTGAACAAAGACAAACAAACAAAAAGAAAAACCAAATCTCTTTCCTGTATAGTATATAGAAACAATTAAATTAAAGTGTCTCTGATATATGTGACCCACTCCACAAAAATGGGTATTATTAAATTGAGTTATATACATTGTTGGAAAGCCTGCAACCAGGGTTCTAGCCACGGTGGGCGGGGTACTGCAAATTTTCGCCCGGCTCTTGGGTTAAAATTCGCTGTGCCGCCCAGCACAATTATTATTATTTATTTTTTTAATCAAATTATGGGCACAAAAGAAAGAGAGGAGATACAAAGTCACGTTAATCATGTTCATGTAGTAATTTATCTTATTAACTTAGCTAGACTTCACAGAAACATGCAAAAATTAACTGGACCTCCGGCCGTAAGGCGCTAGAGCTTCGCTCGCTGCGCTCGCAACGCTTCGCAATCTGATAATTTACCCGGCAATAAAAAGGTCCTAGCTAGAACCCTGCCTGCCACGTAAGTTTTCATTTGATATACTATAGAGCTCCATAGCCTCTCCCGCTCTCGGGAGATTTGACATGTTTGCATATTGATTACTTCCAGTTATATTGATTACTTCCTGTTCAAATTGCACAACTGAGAAAACAGGCCTTGAAAAAGCTGGCTCTGTTGCAGAACAACAGAGCGATGAACACAAATTTGGTCAGTTTTTGGGTTCTCACTTTTTTCATCAAAATCAACATTTTTGTGAATGAAACCTGACACTTTAGGTACTAAAGATCTCATTCATGTAAATAACTTTGTCTCAAAATATTAACTCTCTCAACGTTGAGCAGGCCATTACATGATAATGCACAGCGTGACATAATACCCTTTTTTTGAGCCGGTCACATATAAACAAATTTGACACATTCATACAGTGACTACATTAAAAACTAAATCAATAACTCCTTTCAATATACCTTCAGAGTTACATGTAATTGATTTTTGTCTTCAACCGTTTCCCACAAGTGTGAGAATGCGCACATCTGAGACCCGCCTTTCATCAAACTGATCAATTCCAGACACAACTACAGTACAGTAACCATATACATGTAGGTGTCAACTTGGCTTTATTAAAATTGTCCTGTATCTCCACAGATCCCTGTGCAAGTTGAGCAAACATCTGCTGCAGGGAATGGCATGATTGAACTGTTCCTATTCTCCAGTGGCATGCCTCGGTCCTGGCGCAGTCTTGTATAGTCCCTTCAATTAAATTCTGTTAATCAAACATTACTGCACTTAAGTCACCAGTTACAAGGTTCAACCATGGTCCAACTGCATCCAGGCAATCAAATATTATTCACCAGTGCCCCGGGTATGAGGATGACAACATCAATAAAGCTTTTCCTCACGCAGATAGCAATAACGAGAAAATCTAGAAACAATGTGCATTGCCTCAACAATGTTCCTAACTGACTGTTACAGACATGGTAATACCTAGTCTTTGCCAAATTTGATATTGCTGTATTAATTGTTTGATTGTGTGACACTTCGCGTAATCTTTTCACACAGTGCACAGTGCTAATGACACGATTATCCCAGCTCCCTCACTCAAACAGTCGTCTTTAAAGGTAGGATACACCATTGGTAATTGCTCAAATTATCATGAATAGGTAGATTTGGGGGGTTGTATTTTATAGTAAATATCGTTTAACTGACCTGTCCGAAGTTTAGCAATCATGGATGCCGAGAAAAACACGAAAAACAGCGTTTGTTTTCAACCGGCGTCGAGCAGTTATTCTTATGTTATCTTTGTTTTTTCGCGATCGTCGGCCGGCGATCACGAATTTTTATTTATAAAATTCTACTTTTCGGAATAATTACAGGATATCTAGCGCAATCATTTTGCTAAATGCCTAGAATCATTATTTACTTTCAGATGAGTAAGATATTTCTTAATAATTCGGTAGTAAATATTTTCGATATCTGCAAATGGTGTATATACCTTTAAAAACTTGTGCATGGGATTGATTGGTCTTGGTTGCAAGACGTCCTAATCGCAGTATGCAGTGCGCGTAGCCTGCCGATGCGGGCGTAGCCTGCCGATGCGGGCGTAGCCTGCCGATGCGGGCGCCCTCTAACGTACGCCATAGACAATGCCACGACCTTCGAATAGGTCGTCTGGGCTATTTCACATAAATTCAGAGCAGATTTGCGTCGCATTTGCATGAGCGTGTGACGTTGCGTGTATAATTGCTAGACTTAACATGCATAATCGCTGACTCATTGGTCAAGTTTATGTTACGTCACGTAATTATGCACGCAACGTATTATCTTATTTATTAAGTATTATGTTATTCACTTTTCATTTTGAGCAGGTGTTTAGGGCCTCTTGCCCTTTCAAGCATGGATAAACAATTTCTATTACATCCATTTCAATCAGAAATGTATATTTACCAATAAGTAGCAATGATACATACATGTAAAGTATAAATTTGCCTAAATCCTATAAATGTGAGGCGTTCTGGCAAAATGAGACGGAACTGGGCACAAGGCGTTCATTGTAGAGAAAAACTCAAAATATTGAATAATAATTTTTTTTTTAATGTTTAGGTTTATTGATATTTGTAGTCTTTGGTATGCTTACTAACTATATTTGGTTAAGAAATAGTATAGACAAAATGTAATAAAGGTGTTTTTCACGAAAAAACAATTGGCATTTTTTATATCATAATTATTATGTACAAAACTCGAAACTTCAAAGGCCTTTACTCGAAACTTCAAAGGCCTTTTTTCTCAACATTTTACTTTTGCGACATGTTGATAAATGCAAATTTTAAACAGCCATAACTTGTTAACGGAATGTCCGATTGAAGCGCAACATACAGTATTGTAAGGAGAATTTTATCCTCATTTCTAATACCTGAGAACCCTCATTTCAACCTCTGCTGGGTTCCGTCTCATTTTGCTAGAACCTCTTACAAATGTCAGGCGTAGTGCAACCTTTATTGCAGTGGGATTATATTACAGTATCAATGACAAACCTTCATCCTCACTGGGCAAGTAATACGATGCTGGCACACACTCAATAAGGAAATGATCCTGTAGACCTCACTCTACAACGTCCTTTAGAGATAATTCATGTCAATCTATTGGCAACTTTGTTAATGCTTTTAGTGGGGCCATAGTTGACTGATTTTGACATATGTGTATTTTCTTTATCAGCCTCGGAAGGTAAAAATGTACATGTATAGATGTTACGGTACATGTACATGTACATACAGGGCATATTTCTAAAAAACGTTTCAAGGTAGGATACACCTTTTGCAGATATCAAAAATATTTACTACCGATTTATTAAGAAATATCTTACTCATTTGAAAGTAAATAATGATTCTGGGCATCTAGCAAAAATAATTGCGCTGCATATCCTGTAATAATTCTGAAAAGTAGAATTTAATATAAAACAAATTGCGATTGCCGGACGGTGATCGCGAAAAGAAGAAGATAACTTAAGAATAACTCCACGACGCCGGTTGAAAACTAACTCGGTTGAAAACCTTTCTCGGCATCCATGATTGTAAAACTTTGGACATGTAAGTTAAACGATATTTACTATAAAATACAACCCCCTAAAATCTACCCATTCATGATAATTCAAGTAATTACCAATGGTGTATCCTACCTTAAACGGAATGCCTTTAATATGTAGAATGTGTCTCTAACATAGATAATATAGATGGTTTAAAAGATCCACATATTCACTTTAAAATGAGACAATATACGTCAAAATCTGATAATTTTTGACAGAGTTATGAGTAAGTTTCCAAGAGAGGTCCAATTGGCCATGAGACCAACTTTTTTAAAATTTTGTTTGGATACTGTACAAGTGTAGACTTGACATCAAGCTGATAGAAACAGTCGTCTTTGTCCGCAAAATCTACATTGCTCTGGCCTGCATTGTAATGCTGCTTTCACACTGTGGCGAATATGCTAGCGAATGTGCTTACGAATGGAAATATTTGATAAATGCTCAAACTTCGCAACATTCGTAAGCGTTAGTAACAAATTTGGAACGTTCACAAGTCATTCTCCACCTCCTTACGAAGATCAGTCAGTTTAGGAAGCGCTTCCTAATTTCAGCGAATGTTGTGAAGATGGTCATTTGAGGTAAATCATTCGCTCTAACAAGGAATATAGAGAAGATAAATCAAACTGTGCCATGTTAGAGGACATCAACAATCCATGGAGTATACTAGTATGCTACGGAAAGAGTCACTCATAGGAAGTACATTTTTAAGAAGTGTGTAATTTTCATGTGGAAAACTAGAACATGTTTCATTTTATATTAATGATACATAGTGTACATGTAACTGTTTGATTCACTAAGATTGTAAAGTTGCCCAAGTCCAGTCCAAAGTGGGGTTAGCTTGGTAGCCATAGCCTGCAAACAACCAAAGTCCAAAAGATGCAGGAAGAGGTTAACAATCCTGATTTATTAAATTTGTTTTGAAGTATTATTTTATTGTTTTTATACTTTTCTTGTTATTTTAACCCTAACCCATTGGGTGCTTTTACTAGAAAGTGTCCTGAATCTGCCAAAGTCCATCAAGTCTGTCATGCAAATCTACTGGTGTCCCGAGTCCATCAGAATCCAGTAGTATACAATCTGGAGAAATTTTGAACTCATCAACAGTCCACCAGTAAAAGTATAACGGTTTTAGACAGATTCAGGATACCATGTTTGTATACTAATACTTTGCAGTGTTTCTCTATAGAGTCTTCAAAATCCATTTACCTCAAAAATCCATTTTGAAGTACTGCACAATTCTGCAGTACTGCGAGGATTTAAATCCTGAATCCATCAGATTCCACCAGTTTGTTCAACATGGAGGTATCCTGAATCCGCTGAACTCCTCCAAAACAGGGAATGGATTTGATGGATTCAGGTATGTACATTAGGTCGAATGTACTTACATGCTACATTTTATTAGTTTGTTTATTAGAAAGAGCAAAATATAATGTTTATGGAATCTATAAAACTGATTATGAACTTGCACAAATCCACAGTTTGTTTCGCCCTTTCTAAAAAAGACCTTTAGGAGGAAAATGGGGTCAGGGTTATCTGTAGCAAAATGAAGGGAAACACCTGAGAGGCCCGGAATCAACATTTGGGGTTAAATTGTTTGTCAAGAAGCAAGAAAAATGTGTATTTAAAGGTAGGATATACCATCGGTAAATGCTCTAATTATCATGAATGGGTGAATTTTAGGGGTTGCGTTTTATAGTAAATATTGTTTAAGTGACCTGTGATTAGTTTTACAATCATGAATGCCGAGGAGAGCCAAAAAACAGCGTTTGATTTCAACCGGCGTCAGTCAGTGGTTCTTATGTTGTTCTTGTGTTGTTCTGACGGTGATCGCCTTTTTTGTTTAATAAAATTAAATTTTTCGGAACAATTATATGATATCTAGCGCAATCATTTTGCTGGATGCCTATATTTATTATTTACTTTCAAATAAGCAAGATATTTTTTAATAAATCGGTAGTAATTTTTGTTAAATATCTGCAAATGTTGTATCCTACCTTTAAGCCAAACGATTTGTTTAACTACACGAATACAAAGGAACCCATGAAAGGTACGACTGTGTGATTTGGTGGTGGTGGTGGTGGTGCTCTTAGGGTGTATTTGGGGGGATGGCTATGACTAGACTTACCCACATCTACACCAGCATATGCAAAGCCTCTAGGCTCCTGTCTCATGTCATGGTCTACATTGTTGATGACTAGTCTCTCTACACAGCCTGAGAAGCCAGTACTGATGCTAGTTTGGCAGATTGCTGTGTAGTTACTGTGGCCGCCAAGGTAAAGGGGACTGCGAAGGGTGAGCTTGGAGTATAGTCCCTACAAACAAATACATCAAATACATTCACATGTAAAAGGCTCTACTGAAAATTTAACTACACTTCTGCACGTGCAATTTGCTCTCATAAATGCCTGAGACAGGTCACCCCCTCCTACTGGTCGAGAGCCTGTCACAGGGTGATTTCAAACGGCTGATCCAACTTCATGCATGTGTGGTGTTTTTTACTCGAACGCGTCTAATAGATCGATCACGTCAAATCTAGTTTGTGATCAGACGACAGGTCTAAGTAACGTTGTTAAGGAAGCAAAATGTTGGCACGTAATTTGTATTTTTTTTAAAGATTTATTTTTATTATTTTCTAATAATTATCTTATTGCAAAGAGTTATCATCATTGGGGAAATTTTCCTCTATCTTAAAACCATGACGTAACTCACAAGTGACTAGAGAAACCATGGTCCAGGACTAGGTTGATCGAGTTGGACTAGCTAGTCAAACCACACAGCATTCGAGGGACAACTACATGTAGATTGACTAATGGTTAGGTCTAGTCGATCTAGTCGCCCAACCGAACTTGCTCTAGGTCATAACCTGGTCACAGCTATAGGCTTGGTGTGACTGGGCCTTTATCTGTTTTGACTGCAGTCATTTAATAAGCAGGAACCTTCAAATTGTACTTTAGGCATGTATGTACAGTCTGGGAGAATTCCAACAGTAAAATGGTATATTTACAAGGGTGAGGTTGAACAAAATGAACAATATATGGGGCAGGGGCATGCATGTACATTAACATAGAATGTTACATCATTGCTATACTGCCTGCACATAACAGAGCTATACAATAAGAAAATCAGGTTCATCAGCTACAAATATATAGACCTATATACACATGCACTGAATAGGAAACAGTAGCTCTCAATAGCCTATAGACTCCTGTTAATGCATAGTGTTGACAGCAAAATACATCAAAGTGCACCAGACTTTTTTACCTGATGCACTTTGCTGGGTGTAGCAGGGTTGGGGTTAAAATGACAATTTCAGGGTTTAGGGTTTTTAAAAGTTTGCATCACAAAGGTATGCAGTAATTAGTCATACTGCCCGGCAATTTTTTTCCCCAAACGACATCGCCATACATCGCGCATCTGATTGGCTATCTGTAACGTCATGGTAGTAAATTTTACTCTCAATTTATTGACCCTAGGATTCTCAACTTATTGACCCTAAGACTCTGGGTTTTGTTATTGACCCTAGGACTCTCAACTTATTGACCCTAATCCTAACCCTTTTTTACCCTAGGACTCTGGGCTTTTTTGACCCTAGTACACGTCATGCAATGCGACACATAGATGAATGGATGACGTAGATGTTAAACAACCAATCAGATGCGCTAAAAACCAGTTCTATGGCGAAGTCGTTTGAAAAAAAAAAAACCGCGCCCCGGAAGGCTATACAGCTGCTAATGACAAGGCAAATGCTCTATTGATTGCTGGGGCAGTCACAAGAACTAATTATGTGTATGTACATTCTCTAACTCAACCCATCAAACACAGCACAAAGATTTACCTTCATCTTCTTGTGCTACACACATCCAGCAATGCACGATAACAGTTAAGAAATGTTGTAAGGAAAACAAAATTAGTTTCCTGCACAATTTTGTTTAGCGACGTGTACCTTTAGCCCAAGTTATAGCATTATCAGTGTCAGTAGTTCAAATCAATATCAGATCATGTCACCTTTTATTTTAGTAAGTGAACTGAAGGGAACTGATTTCTGCAAAACTGTGACCTCAGTATTAAAGGTAGTATATACACCATTGGTAATTGCTTGAATTATCATGAATGGGTGGATTTGGGGAGTTGTATTTCATAGTAAATATCGTTTAACTGACCTGTCCGAAGTTTTACCATCATGGATGCCGAGAAAAGCACGAAAAACAGCGTTTGTTTTCAACCGGCGTCGGGCAGTTATTCTTATGTTATTTGTGTTTTTTCGCGATCATAAAATTCCATTCTTCAGAAAAATTACAAGATATCTAGCGCAATCATTTTGCTGGATGCCTAGAATCATTATTTACTTTCAGATTAGCAAGATATTTCTTAATAATTCGTTAGTAAATTTTTTCGATATCTGCAAATGGTGTATCCTACCTTTAAGCATTGACACAATGCAGACACAACGAGACACAACGGGCCAAATTCATAAACGGTGATGATCACCGGATTATTTTAGTCACGTACAACTAATGTACGGTGGCTAAAACAGAGAAGTGCGCGTGTGGATGAACTCCTGTGATCATCGGAATTCAGTAAGAAAATAATCGGCTGTTTATCCAGCCGTGTACAAGTTCCTGCTTAGCCGATGTTTAGTGGTCTAGCCGTACATCATTCTATTCAAAGCGGATTACGTAATATGTTGAATAAAAGGGCATATCTATCTTCAAAAAAACCGCATATCGCTGTGCTCTGCTAATCAGCTCAGTTGACACTAGTGGGAGGGTCGCCATGTCGAAAAATGCGCCGATAATTTTACTCATGACCAGAAAATGGGTCTCATTGAGTGTGTAAAAGATGGAAAAAAGTTTTTCCTGTGCTATTTCAATGATACGAATGGTAACTCCGATGCAACAGGGGACAGTGTCTCTTTAATATCTTTTTGTCATGTTGCAAGATTTATTGTACAATCCTCTGTATACATAAACTTACTACAAAATGAACCATATATATTTGTATAAGATTATTGTAAACTACAAGGGGTACGTTGAGGGGGTACATGTTAAATTGTACATCGTCAGTCGCTCGTCAGTCGCTCGTCAGTCGCTCGTCAGTCGCTCGTCAGTCGCTCGTCAGTCGCTCGTCAGTCGCTCGTCAGTCGCTCGTCAGTCGCTCGTCAGTCGCTCGTCAGTCGCTCGTCAGTCGCTCGTCAGTCGCTCGTCAGTCGCTCGTCAGTCGCTCGTCAGTCGCTCGTCAGTCGCTAGTCAGTCGCTAGTCAGTCGCTAGTCAGTCGCTCGTCAGTCGCTCGTCAGTCGCTCGTCAGTCGCTCGTCAGTCGCTCGTCAGTCGCTCGTCAGTCGCTCGTCAGTCGCTCGTCAGTCGCTCGTCAGTCGCTCGTCAGTCGCTCGTCAGTCGCTAGTCAGGACAATGACCCATACCTAAAGTATGCAGACAGATAATTGCTTTACTAAGCAAGCTAACAAACCTTAGACTTTCCCTTGACAGGTTTTTCCTGGTCCACCTGTATCCAGCCATCCCAGTTCTCTCTGTTGATTGTTACTGTGTGCCATTTTCCCACTGCCACCGTCACCGAACTGGTGAGGATCCCTGGAGCTGTTCCCCCAAGATCATATCTACATGTACAACCAGAATCAATAGAAATCCACAGTCACTCACATTACAACAATATGCTTTGAGGCTAAAGAGATTGAATGGCGAAAAGGGGTACAAGATAAGTTGTTTGCGGTAGCACCATATGGTAATTCTCTTTTAGTGAGTTGTGTGGTTCTAAAAAGAACCGGAGAGAACTCAACGGATGTAACTCAATGTTTCAAACAGTATACTCTGCCCTTGTCAGTCTCCTGACGATGGGCAGAGCATACTGTTTGAAATGTTGAGTTTCCTCCGGTTCCTTTTAGAACCACACACAACTCATAAACACTGTGTTCACCACCTTCGTTGACCTCTCTGTATTTGATGAAGCTCAATTATATACAACCATACAACAACCTTGGGGTAACGAGGACTCACATCAGAAACAAAACTACTGAATTATTATGAAATACCTTACTTGACTGTGATTAAATAACAGGCCTCGAGCAAACATCGAACACCTCATACATTATTTATGAGTTTTTTTCTGCCAAATCAGTAAATAAATATAAGGAAAAAACATAAGCGCTCTCGACGACGTGATGGTAAGGCACTCGTGGCTTCACCCCTCGCTGTTTTTTTGTTTTGTGCCAGCATTTTGGGCCCATCAAGCATCCGGGTAGCCTTGTGCGCTTTACTAAAGGCTATCCCAATGCAAATATTCAGAAGATTTAAATTTATTAAATACATGAAACATTTGATGTACCAGGTACCATATACAAGCAAAAAGTTACTGTAAAAAGTGCTTTTTCACACTAGAGCAACGATCAACCCGTGTTGAATTCGACCTTGGGCAAACCCGTTGCTGCCTCGAGTTGAGTTTTTGGCAGGGTTTTGGCAGGGTTTTGGCAGGGTTTTGGCAGGGTTGAGGCAGGGTTGAGGCAGGGTTGAGGCAGGGTTGAGGCAGGGTTGAGGCAGGGTTGAGGCAGGGTTGAGGCAGGGTTGAGGCAGGGTTGAGGCAGGGTTGAGGCAGGGTTGAGGCAGGGTTGAGGCAGGGTTGAGGCAGGGTTGAGGCAGGGTTGAGGCAGGGTTGAGGCAGGGTTGAGGCAGGGTTGAGGCAGGGTTGAGGCAGGGTTGAGGCAGGGTTGAGGCAGGGTTGAGGCAGGGTTGAGGCAGGGTTGAGGCAGGGTTGAGGCAGGGTTGAGGCAGGGTTGAGGCAGGGTTGAGGCAGGGTTGAGGCAGGGTTGAGGCAGGGTTGAGGCAGGGTTGAGGCAGGGTTGAGGCAGGGTTGAGGCAGGGTTGAGGCAGGGTTGAGGCAGGGTTGAGGCAGGGTTGAGGCAGGGTTGAGGCAGGGTTGAGGCAGGGTTGAGGCAGGGTTGAGGCAGGGTTGAGGCAGGGTTGAGGCAGGGTTGAGGCAGGGTTGAGGCAGGGTTGAGGCAGGGTTGAGGCAGGGTTGAGGCAGGGTTGAGGCAGGGTTGAGGCAGGGTTGAGGCAGGGTTGAGGCAGGGTTGAGGCAGGGTTGAGGCAGGGTTGAGGCAGGGTTGAGGCAGGGTTGAGGCAGGGTTGACGCAGGGTCAAAAATGTTTAAAGTGTGAAACGCTGCATGTTTTTTAAACCTTTGTCAATCCTGAGATTTATCTGGTGTGAAAAGGGCTACAGACGACTGTAGATGATATACAATATATTCATAAAATGTTTGCAAACCAAAATCACTTCTGATTCGATATGGTTCTGTGGCACTCTAGAATGCAAGACTGATTCAGGTGTAAATATGCCAATTTATTCATTTCGATAAATAAACTACCAAAATACATGGAGGTCCAAAGATTAACAATTCATTTTTATTTACTAATTGAGAATTTAAAGACATATCAAGAACATTGATAACCACGTAAAACCACGTAAAATACAGCCCCCCCCCCCCCCCCCCCCCCGAAAAAAATTCACCCATTTATGATAATTAAAGCAATTACCAATGGTGCATCCTACCTTTAAAGTATAACAGTAACGAGTATGTCATGTTTTCAGAAAACAGTGGATTACTTCTGAGAGTCGGTGAGATTCTTAACATAGATTATTTCTCTACATGTACATAGTATGTTTTCTGGACCTCTGTAAAGACATTTTCCAGACATTCTGGCTACCGCACCTGTGGGACATCGCAATGGGCCTGGTGGCCTGGTTCATATGTTATTGCAATCCCTCCTGAACTATTTAATGCAGCAAGACCAATCAATTTTCTTTGAAGCTGCCAACTTTATTTCTTCCAGATGGTTCAGCATTTATATCCCTCTGCAATTTAAAATTATTTGTACTTGATTTCCGGTGTTTGCATTTGTGTAGCCGCCACGGCGTGCTTCAAGTGATCACGTACGTCTGCACGATCAAACTGTGTTTTTTAGGTTTTTTTTAATGTCTAAGTGAAACTGAAATTGTGATCTTTCACCACGAAATAAGCTTAAAGTCAAAAATTGCCATTTTGCGGAACAGAGGGCAAAAGTCAAAATTTGTAACGGGTGGTTGATTTTGTTGTTTTCATGTTAACCTTAATCTGTAAATCCTGTTTTACCTTTCTCCAATTTTGTTCTTCTGTCAAACATCTTTGAAACATATTTAATTCCATTTATGTCGTCATACATTCACTGTAAAACAATTTTGATTTTAAATGCCACTTTTTTTAAAATCAGTTTTGCCAGTTTAAGTAAGTTGGCAGTCCATATTTATATTACTGAACATTTTTAACACTTTTCAACTTGCTGCTAGAGGGCACTATAACATTATACGATATCATAGGTAACTTTTTGTGTAAGGTACAACTTAGCTAGAGACTGACATTGTTGAAAGTAGGTTCATATCATTTTTTCACTTTCAAATTATAAGGCACTTCCAGTTTGGACTGGAAGGGTCACGTGATTTTGCAGGGAAAACCCAAAATGCAAAATCTTGATTATTCCATCAATATCTGTAAAAATAATAATCACCTTTTACAGTTGAATTGATATTGATTTTCAAAGATTAAATCTATATATGTTTGGTTGCTTGTAATTTGATACTTGATGACGTCATCCTGATGTCATTATTAACAGAAAGCTGATTTTTCAGCAATTGTTTTTTTCAAGGTTAGAAGGTTTTTTCATTGTACATGTACAAAATGTAGCTTCCGGTCTGGTGATGCCATCAATTTTATTTCTTGTCATTTTTTTTTCAACTCGATTATATACATCAATTATAAAGTGATTTCAGCAAATTTGTATGCACACATCAACTGAATATTCATTTTAAACATGTTTCAACCTGCCGCTAGAGGGTGCTATAACATTTTATACCGTCACTGGTATTTTTTGTATAAAGTACAACTAGTCAGAGACTAACATCATTGAAAGAAAGTTCACATCATTTTCCATTTTCAAATTATAAGGGTCACGTAATTTTTCGCACACTAGAGAAAATGAAGATCCTGGACTATTCTATCAATTCCCACAAACATCAATTTCAGGGCTTTTGCGGTTGATTTTTTATTGATTTTAAAAGATTTAATCTATTAATCTTTTAATGTTACATAACATCACACATTCCTGGACGATCGTCACAGGGCAGTTTGAAAATAGTCAGGTTTTTCCAACGATACAAAATTTCACTTGCAAATAGTGTGTATACATGTACATGTACCTCTAAAGGCTAGTCCTCAGACTGAAAACTCTCAGTAAAATTCATCTTTACAAATGAAGTGAATGACAGATTTGTTGGGTGTCAAAAAAAGCATCTCTAGAGTCCCCAAATCAGGTTTCTTTTTAGGAATTCACTGTTAAGAGGTGTTGAGACACTTTCAGTTGCACACTCCATGTACATGTCAAATGAGATTTAATTCTTTGCATAGTGGAGACTAGACTTAGAAAGATTTGCGGTAACACCATGTAAAAGGATCTCTTTTGAGAAGAGGTATGGTGGTTCTGATAAGAATCGGTGGTTCCGGAGGACATGTACATGTCCTTAACATCATGGTTTAGGTGCAATAACTTAAAGGTAGGATACACCATTGGTATTTGCTTATATTATCAGGAATAGGTGAATTTGAGGGGTTGTATTTAATTTTATAGTAAATATCGTTTAACTGACCTGTTTGAAATTTTACAATCATTGATTCCGAGAAAAAAGCAGGACAAACAGCGTTCATTTTTAACTGGCGTCTGGCAGTTATTCTTGTTGTTATAGTTTGTTTTCTCCATTGCCACAATTACAGGATATTTAGTGCAATCATTTTGCTGGATGCCTAGAATCTTTATTACTTTCAAATTAAGTAATATACTTCTTAATAATTCGGTAGTAAATTTGTTTTTAATATCTGCAAATGGTGTATTCTACCTATAAAGGTGAAATACACCATTGTAATTGCTTGAATTATCAGAAATGGGTGGATTTATATTTTTTTAATCTTTTTTAATTTTTTTGTTGTTGGGGAGGGGGAGGTTATTTTATAGTAAATATCGTTTACATGACCTGACTGAAGTTTTACAATTATGGATGCCAAGGAAAAAGCAAGAAAATCAGCGTTTATTTTTTAGTTGGGTAGTTATTCTTGTTGTTCTTGTTTTTTGGTTGTTTTTTCGCGATTGCCCTCCGGCAATCATACATTTTAAAAATAAAATCATATTTTTCGGAACAATCACAGGATATCTAGCGCAATAATTTTGTTGGATGTCTAGAATCTTTTACTTTCAAATAAGTAAGATATGTCTTAATAATTTGGTTATAATTTTTAACTCGATATGTGCAAATGTGACCCACCAGCCCAAAACCAGGCGGAAGTCGGCAAATGCCATTTCGCGATATGGCATTATACACACAAAAATGTGTTGCCGGTCGATTGGTTTTTTTCTTCATAAATCGTTTGTTAAAACTCTAATTTATAGGCTGTTCATGTTTAAACCTTTTAAAAAATCCCCGAAAGTGATAATATCGGCCTTCTCATGATTTTTGTTGTCGTTGCTACATGTATTACTCAAATTGAGCAAACTTGTTGCCGCGAACGGCAACCGTAATGTCACTTTTTGAAGCGTCGTTACTTTTCATTCCATAGCGGTACTGGTGCATGTGATGTATCATTTTAAAGCTTAAACGCTAGCAATCCAATAGTATACAAATCTCTCATATGAAAAATTTCGACTTTAGCCTGGTTTTGGGGTGGTGGGTCACAATTGGTGTATCTTATCTTTAAACTAACCGCTTTACAGTCAAAAGTCAAAAAGATTTACAATGATGCAATAAGAATGCATATTCACATAAAAAACAATACTAGATAACTTTGTCAAAACAATTACTTGTACATATTTTTGTACGTGAATACTCTAAAAACATGGATACGTGCAGAATTCTTGTCCAGCTACGTGCCTGACAAAGGATGTCCCTGTTAGAAAATTAGGCAAACTTACATCTGTTACATCTATTTCATCATTATATTTTGTCTATATGTTGTAAGTGTCATATGAGCAGCCACAGAATATCTACATGTAGATATCAAACTATATTTGACCTTTGTTGACCTACATGGTAAAGGGAATACCAGTATTTCCCTGCAGGGAGTCAATATTCATATCAGACCAACGCTACTGGCAACGCCCAAATTTAATAAAGACCACCTGACCTTTCCAGATTACCAGAATCTGGGTCTTAACAGACATCTTCAACATCTGTTCCAATAGATTACATGTACGTTGTATCACTTTTCCCTCAATTCTTGGCCAACCTGATCTGGTTGAACTTTTCCACGAGGGATGTTTTCCATGGAGGTTTAGGTCATTCCCCTGGTATGGACACAACCGAAACAACCTCAGGGGTTGAAATCAGTGGGTTTTCACAGGCAGTCAAAACTATTCATCTCACAGACGTGGCGTCCTGATTGTACAAGTAATGTACACACACACCTCTGAGGAAAATACACGTATTATTTCAATGATTCTATATACTTTCCTTCTTTATCTGAAAGAAAGTTCAAAGTTCAAATTCAAAAACTCTTTCCTTTTAATACCCAGATTAGAGAATGTTTTTCTCAGTTTGCAACATTTGCAAACATCCCAAAAAAAAGTCTGAAGTATCCTGTAAAATCATGGTTTCTGGTGTGAAGACATTTTCCATTTAGGTGGTACAAATTTTTCAATTCCAATTGTCAAAGACAGTTTAATAGGGTTGCATATATACCGGTTATCGGCTTGATCTTCTGCGCATGTTGTCGGTCCGAACAATATCAAATTGCGCCAGCCCGCGTGTTTATGGTTTTACAACGACATAAGAAATGATTACGGTTGCCGCTTCCGCTTGCTAGGCGAATAGCAGGGTGCAGAGAACACTCCCCGCAATTCCCGACTCGTGATTGGCCACACCAAAATGACATCAGATCAATGGAGGGTTACGTCCCAAACAACCGATAGGCTGGGGCGGCATGGCCAGTTTCTTTTGAGATTTTACTGTGCAAGCGGTCGTGAACTACCGGTATAGTGGCGGGCCACGGGTGAAACACAAAGAACAACTTCACAACTGCAGTTGGTCGTCGAACGTATTTTATTTATTAGGCCTACTCAAATGTTTTAAGCTACAAATAAAGACGGCAGCTTTTCTAATATACTAAAGCCCTGAGATTTTCTGGATAATCTGACACTCTTTCGGTGTTTTCGATATCATTTAGGAACATCCAAATTTAGATACATCATACATCGGCAATATCAATGTCAAAATAGTATCGAGTATTTGAGTAATATCGATCGATATATCGACGGACATTAGTCCATTCACACCGAAAAGAAACTAAACCACATTTTGTTATTTTTTGGTGCGAAAGGACCCCCGACTGTGCATCACAAAACACGGTCTGGAGCTAAAACTACTAGCCCACACCAAAAAATCTTGTATCATTTTCCCCTTATAATATGTGTATGTTTTGTTTTGTTTTGTTTTATTTAGTTTTGTTGTTTTTGAGCGATCACAATTCTCCCAATGACCTCATATGACATCACTGTAACAGACACGACCAGTGATGAATTAATAGGATCTCTGAAGCGAATTAAATCCGATAAAAGCGAAAGGCCCCCAGGGGCGACCAACGGAGCTCAATATCCTGTATACGTATACCGGTACGTCATCTTCACATCCACGAAAGCACATTGAAAATAGCTGCCGGCATTATCTGCCTTATAAATCCTCTTTGTCCACACACACACGTTTTCCCTTCCATCGTTTCAATTATCATGCCTATTCAAGTAGCAATGATTGCAATTCTAAAATTGATTCAATTCCCTTTCAAAAATAAACAACACACAAAATATACTTTAAAAAATATACTTAGTAAGTAGATTTATTAGAGTATTTATATTCGACAATTTTCCTTTCAAATGCAATCGATGACAAAAACAAATTGTTATTTTTCAAAAAATTATCGAGTTTTTCATTTCATATTTGTTTGAAAAATATTTGAAAGAGCCGTTGCAATTAAAAAAATTATATAATAAATAATATTATTTATATCCAGGCTTCCAGTGGTAAAAATAAAATCAGCGTATCGTATGTTTTGGGGAAAAAGTACCCGGATGACTGCAATATTATTTTGGATATTGCAGTCACCTGGGCATTTTTAATGGTAACCGCACAATCTAGAGCGCAGAAAGCCAGTCAACAGAGCGTAGTATGCGGCACGCAGGCGCAGCGTACAGCACTAGCAGAGTATACGCCATGCGCAATGGCAGATTCGATCGATGCGAATTTGGTTCAGTATTAACCAGTTCGCGCCGGAGGACGTAATACACGCAAAGTTTTCCCCAGATTCAAAACGGATGACGCATAAACATGTCACGAACAAGGCCGGAATTGTCTGTTAGCAGCGAGCAAAGCCGGAAATACTTCCCGGTACCATCGGTCTGAACCCGCCTCGGTTCGAGTTTCGTACCTCAGCTTGGTGATGTTAAAATAATCCCGGCGCGAACTGGTTAAGCAAAGAATAATTCGACAAAATTTCAGAAATAAAGTCAGTGTCCTGTAATTTATTTCTTACGGATTAAGCTAGTCAGCCTAATGTAAATAATAATAATAATAATAATATTAATGTTGGATGTCTTTTTGGGGGGGTATAAAAATAGCAATATTGCACTTGTCTTCGACTCGTGCAATATTGCTATAGCTCATGCAATATATTCTTGCATCCCCCTCAAAGCCATCCGATATTATATAACTATTGCTTCTAAATATTGCAATGCCTGGAGCACATTGATATGAATCTTCCAGGAAACTGTTCCTATCTCTTTGCCTGCCAAAGCAATCGTGCAGGCAAAATGAATAACTGAATCTGCCACCAGCATGCATCAACAAACTAGAGGGGGTAGGAAATGCTTTATCAGTGGTTTTACTTTTAATCAACAGAGATGAAGTGCCTGGGGAAGTAACACAATCCACAATCTGATCTAACGCTTCATTGTGTAGCAATATTTGGTTCAAATAAGCTGATGAAATATACCCACCGGTAACTTGCCTTTCTCTCCGAAGGTCTTAGCAACTTGTGCGTCTTCAGTGTTGGCCCTCAGGCCGGGCTTTTTCCGCTATTAGCCCCATTTTTATCGGATTATGATATTAATGACTTGGAAGGAGGGACCTAAGAAATTAATCTCTGTTCTTGCATTGCATCCGTGTTTATGGTAAGGTGCCAAATCCCCCGTAGGGAGTTTTATTTTCCCTTCCTCCAACTACGGATGTCATATCATCAATGTTATCTCTAAACCCCATGGGGAAGCTCTAGTACTTGTATTGCTGGGCCTATTTGTATGGAGAAGTAACAGTATCCTTACAGCGCCTCTCAATCAGTAGTCAACCCAGCCTCAGGGTTTCTTGAGCTATTAGGGTTCCTTGAGCTAGTATTAGGGAAGAGGATGAAGGAATATGCTCTCAGTTTCTCAGTGTAGACCTATAACTTTAGTGTGGAAATAAACCTGATATAGGCTGCCGTATTGTTTGATTTTTATTATCACTATTTAGCAGCTCGATAGCTAAAGTGCACAGTGATTTGTGCTGTAGTGCACGATAAAAAGGTATATTTAATTCAAAATGAACTTAAAAAATAAAACACTTAAAATCCTCAAATACAATCCATTAATACAAAAATTCAAGCAAAAATAATAGTAATAAAAATGTAAGCAGTTAAACAAAAATTAATTCCTATGCTGAGCTATGGATGAGTCAGGTAAAAAAAATGGTACTGGTCCATTTCTAAACCTCTTGGATGAACTAGGATACTCCTCAATTAGTGTTCCACTTGATCTAAGATTCATAGTGTGTGAACTTTTTTATTAAGGGAACCACTCATTAAATGTACCTGATTTAAACGTACTAAGAGCGAAGTTGCGCAAAGACAAATCCCGGCTCCCAAAATTCCTGTACTGCATGTCGGTGCGCTGACGTGTGCGAACGTCAAAATGTACATAAATTATATGCGACAACCACCTTATACATGTACTCTACATTTTTAGAAAGACTCGCATGTACATGTAAACGAGAACAATGGAATGACGTATGTAAGATGTAGCTAATAAATGTTTGTTTTCCTTTTCCCTAATTTGATATATCGTTCACATTTTGTAAATTGAAATGAACAATAATATTTATTTAAACGTTTTTATCTACCTTTCCATAAAAAGAACAGCATCAAAACGAAGTATTTCAAGAAAACTACTCGCTTTACACGTTGAAGCTTCTGCTCGATGTGCCCAGAAGTTCAGATTCTCGTAAAGTCTTGTACGTTCTCGAGATCAACTGACACACTTTATTCACCAATCATTTAGGTTTTCGACATTTATTTGAGAAAAAATATGAACCAAACATAGTCTGAAATTTGTTTAAATAATTATAATAATGCGTATGGACCGAAGTCCTGATTGACAGCTTTAGTTCGAGAGGTCTTTTTTCTCTTAGCCGGATCACCACGAGAAGGTAGCTGTCTTGATCCTCCAGAAACACAGGGGCAAACCCCTTCTCTTAGCGTGCATTACACAACACACGGGACACCCAGCTTTACGTCCCATCCGAAGGACGAAGCAATAGTGGTTTAATTGCCTTGCTTAAGGACACACGTGTCGACACCGGGACTCGAACTCACGCTCTGCGGAACAGAAAACCGGGTTCTTAACCGCTCGGCCACGACACTCCACAATTTTTTTAAATAACAGTTTTTAACATAATACCTCGTACATATTCATGATCGAGGGCCACATTTTCCCTGGTCCATTCACCATCACATGTCATCCTCTATTTTTGCTGTTTTGCCAAGCGCGCACGCGATTATTCTCGCGTAAATACGCATGCGTAGTAGACTAGCACACAGGTGTGCTAGTTTACTGCCCATGCCCTTTACAATGCAATCTTAAAACTAGCACACAGGTGTACATCCATGTAGTAAGCACGCAAACATCAACCAATCTGGCTGTACGAAAAGATGGCACCACACGTAAATGTTATTTGTTAATCAGCATTTTCTCGAGCTCCTGACCATACAACTGAATATGTATGAAGTATGAATAAGATTAAAACTGCTGCAAACTGCTTACTGGCTGGAATGACCTGAAATATACAAATTAAATAAGTTGAGAGGGCCTAATAATTCGATCTTAACAAGATCTTCTTTAGAGACATAATGACTGTATACAAACATATACAGTTGTATAGGGCAACATACAGCAATGTATGAAGTATAGTAAATTCGCCTTTGGAACTAGTTTGTCAACTTACTTTGAGGAGATTATAACATGATTTGAGGGTGGGTAGTTGATATGAACTCCCTGAGGCAAAGCCGAGGAAACTAGTTTGTCAACTTTCAATATCGATACGTGCATGGCACAAGAGTTTACTGTAAATAGTTTGGGAGCAAAACCATCAAAACTAATAAAAGTGATAAATCTGAGAAAAAACAGTGGGTTCTGTCATATTTGTGACCCACTCTGCAAAAATGAGTCTAATGTATTAAAAAAAAAAATTCAATTGTACAGTTGGTCAGGAAAAGCAGAAAATAAGCTTTCATTTGATATATATGGCACAACGCTGTAGTGTAATGCATTGGTCTTTTACAATTTTGGGAAATTTGCTTTTTCTCAGTTATACTCAAAATGTCTTTGAGAGAAATGAAGATTTACAATTGTAGTGCTTCATCAGATGCTATGGTAAGAGAATGACAAAACCTGTATTTAATTTAATTTAGGGATCAAAACAATCTTTTCAATCGATCAGATCTGAAAATTTATGTGTTGGAGAAACCAAAATGCCTTAAAACTAAAATATTATTTGTTAAAAAAAAAATCACCTCCGAGACAATAAACAGCCCTTTACGTAAAAATGTATTTTCCGACATCAGACTCATTTTTGCAGAGCGGGTCACATTTATGTTTGTGTTTTTGTATAATAAAAATGACGAGTGCCAGCGATAACTCACTTGAATTGCATCTTGCCATCAACAAGAGCAAGGGAGAAGAAGTCCTTATCCGTACTGTCCTGTTCTCCACAGAATAGAAGCAGTCCATCGAGGGTCTCTGGCTTGAAATCCACTCGGACCTGGAATGTCCGATATAGGCCGAGTGGAGTGGAGAATTCCATGTAGGAATGACTCTCAAAACTTGGGAACTTGATGGCAACAGCTGCAATCAAATAACAATAATAGTATTTTAATGTCGTGAATACATACACATGTGCATGGTACAAGGGTTTAACTGTAAATAGTTTGGGAGCAACACCATCAAAACTAATAAAGGGGATGAATCTGAGAAAAAGCAAAGGGTACTGTCATGTTGATGTTTAAACTGATCATCTTCAGGAAAACATCTTCTGCACATAAGTGTGCAGATCAGTTTGGATAATGACTGTAAAAATGCACAAATTCACTGTCTAAAATGTTAATGTGCAGTGTTGTAGTACCCGTGGAATCCATCAACGGTGCATACATTAGGGCAAAACTAAACCTGTACAGGCACTCCGAAATACCTAAAATTGTCTTCCTTCGAGTTAAAGGTAGTATACACCATTGGTAATTGCTTGAATTGTCATGAATGGGTAGAATTGTAGGGTTGTATTTTATAGTAAATATCATTTGACTGACCTGTCCGAAGTTTTACAATCATGGATGCCGAGAAAAGCACGAAAAACGGCGTTCGTTTTTAACCGGCGTCGAGCAGTTATTCTTATGTTATTTATGTTATTGCGCGATTGCAGTCCGGCGATCGCGAATTTTTCCTTATAAAATTATATTTTCCCGAAAATTACAGGATATCCAGCGCAATCCTTTTGCTGGGTGCCTAGAATCATTATTTACTTTCAGATGAGTAAGATATTTCTTAATAATTTGGTAGTAAATATTTTTGATATATCTGCAAATGGTGTATACTACCTTTAAAGGTAGAATTTTGCAGATATCAAAAATCTTTACTACCGAATTATTAAGAAATATCTTACTTATTTGAAAGTAAACAATGATTCTAGGCATCCACCCAAAAGATTGCGCTAAATATACTGTAATTGTTCCGAAATTGTTTAAATTTTATAAAAAACAAATCACGATTGCCGGACGGCGATTGCCAAAAAAAACAATAACACCACAGGAACCACTGCCCCACCTCGGTTGAAAACGAACGTTGTTTTTCTTGATTTTCTCAGCATCTATGATTGTAGAACCTCGGACAGGTTAGTTAAACGACATTTACTACAAAATACAACCCCCACCCAAATCCACCTATTCCTAATAATTCAAGCAATTACCAATGGTGTATCCTACCTTAAAAAACCCACAAAAAACAGCTCCACCCATACAAGTACGAAATTCTCCCTTTAGTATTTAGATTGCCTACACATACATGTATTACACGGGATCAAAACCAACATTTTAGGTGTTTTTATTTGTTTACAACAGAACGCATAATTTGAATCTCAAGTCAAATGAAGTCAAACTCAAGTCAAATGAAATCTAATATATAAATATGGGAGGGGGGGGGGGGGGGGGTGGTCTATAACAATTTGAAAAAATAACTGATCAATTTTGGAAAATAACTTGTAACAATGAAAAACACAATTTTTGTTAAGGACACAAACAATAAACTCATTTTAATATTAACCGTTTAAAGGCACATGTAGGATACACAATTTGCAGATATCAAATTTTTAACAAATTATTAATAAATATCTTACTAATTTGAAAGTAAATAATGATTCTAGGCATCCAGTAAAATGATTGTGCTAGATATCCTGTTATTGTTTTAAAAAATTGAATAAAAAAACTGCCCATTGCCGGTTGAAAAAAACCCCTGTTTTTCTTGCTTTTTTTTCTCTTCATCCGTAATTGTAAAACTTCAGACAGGTCAGTTAAATGCTATTTAATCTAAAATACAACCCCCAAATCCAGCAACTCTTGATAATTCAAGCAGTTACCAATGGTGTATCTTACCTTTAATGCACAGGCCAGTCACTAGTGACCACCCAAAACACATAATGGGAACTTGTGGTTGTTTTTTCTGAATTTGTTTTTGTCTGAAGCAACAAAATAGCTCAAAATCTAGGAGGAATGCACAACAATTAAATTGTTGACAGTGAAGATGCTACATGGTACATGTACATATTAAAAAATCAGAGAGAAAAAATATATATATGCACATTTTTGGGGGACTCGTAACTTAATTCTGCTGTAAACACACAGCCCTGCCCAGGGACACACATTCTTCAACACCTTCAATCATTGTTTTCTTTCGAATGATAATATGTGACCTGCTCCAAAAAAATCAGAGTAAAGTGGACATTTTGATATTTTGATATTTTGATATTTTTAGCTTTAAAATGATATATAATTTATTAGTTAGGGTATTTAAAAAATATATAACATTAAGCAAAACCAGTGGTCATTACACACATAAAATTAAGAATAGTTACTGAAAAAACACACTACATTTTAAATCTTGGGTACACTCAGTAAAATCAAATTTATATTTGTTCTGCTAATCTTTTTCAAAAAATACTTGGTATTTCGAAAGAAAACATATGGGGGAATTGTATCATGCCAAAACCCCAAAAAACGATTCCCCACTGTCAAATCAGCTATTTTCAATAATAACTTAATATAGCATAGCGCGACTTTATGCCGTTTTTGTGGGAGCAGGTCACATATTTCATGCAGAATAAATTTACAGATATTTATTGTACCAGTTCTACCTTCAAATTGTGCAAAATGTCAAATACTAGATTTTGACCCTTCACCAACATGTATACTCATTGTTGTCGTGAGGGATTCTTTCCTAAACATCACTCACTCGGGTGGGACTAGAACCCATAACCTCCGCCGTTCTACCAGTAGGGCAGATGACTAATACCACTCAACCATTGTGAAATTTCAATTCCTGGGCTAGCTCAGTGGTCCAGGGATAAAGGCCCAGGCACACGGGGCCTGCGACCAGGTTACAACCTAGCTTCGACCAAAAAATGTTGACATCACAGGCAAATTGTTAAAAGAGCGTGCGACTGGTCGCACAGGTCGTGGGTGATCATCAGAGCAGCAAGGTTGATGGTCATGTTTAAAACTTCTGACCAGCCATTCCTAATCTTAAGAGGTTGAAAACAAGTCTTACATGGTCGTACCACTAGTCTTACATGGTCGTACCACTAGTCGCGCATGGCCGCACCACCAGTCGTAGATGATCGCGGATCACGCAGTCGTACGGTTGGTCGTGCAACTGGTCGTGCCACCTGACCATTGGTGGTGCCGCCTGTCGTACAACCTCATGATTGATCGTTCGAGCTGTCGCCGGCCACCACGATTGATCGTACGATTGGTCACTGATTGCCACCACTAGTTGGATGATTACCTACGATTGATCCTGCGATTGATCCTGCCATCGATCTTCTCTAATCGTTGGTGATCGCACGACCATGCGTACCACCGATCGTAGGATGACCTACCACAAGTCTTAAAGAGCAATCGCATAATGCGACTGCTAGTACTGGAGATCGTAGCAAACATTGCAGATTGGTCGTACCTCGGCCAAATAACCACCAATCGCACGATCCAAAAATCGTACGATCCGGCGCATCCGAGGCTTAACATACAACCCAACATTTCATAATACATGTAGATCAAAGAGGCTAACGAGACCTGTTCATGTAGCCATGTATCAAATCCAAAGACTCGGAGCCAGACAAAGATGTATAATATGAGAAGTAACCCAATGGAATTGATGAAATGCCCCTGTGGCGATGACCCCAATCCTATTCAACCAAGACCTAATTTTTAACAAAGAGAACCAAACACTGCTAAGAATGTCAACCAGCTTCAGCAATATTGCAGCTTTATAGAGGAGTCCATAACAACAGGGATTGAACAAGTAGTGAGAGTTGTTTTGGGCCATGGGTGTTGAGCCAAACCATTCTCCAAATGGTTGTATAATAGAATCAGGTAGAATGGGGCTAGTTTTCACCCTCCACACAGCCAGCTTGTTAGCAGGCTGACATTAATCCCTCTGCCTTTTCACCCTGTCCAAACACACTAGTCCTGAAGAAGAAAAAAACAGGGCAATGCTTGGATTGACTGACAGAATAGTAGCTCGGTCTTATGCTGCGTTCCAATCACGCCGTGTTTATCGTGTTCAAGAGTTCACGATTCGTATAATGGGGTTCTAATCGCCTGGTAACTCGTGTTCACCAGTGGTGAACTCGAGGTGGAATTTATTTCTCCATGTTTACGACTTCATAAACGAATGAAAATACTCGCGCATGCGTGTTCGTTCACGTACGAGTTCTTGCGCAATAAAGAATGTCCTTACCACACGACTAACTCGACTGTGCGCGTGCATCTTGGTGGGTAGCGTTTGGAATGCAACCTACTCGTGAACATGGAGAAATTCACGATGAACACAATAAACACGACGAGATTGGAACGCAGCATTAACATCCATGTTGTTGTTCAATGGGCTGTGCTTTCAAATAGGAAGTCATTAAAAAATTACCAGTGTAGCAGTTCTTGTTGTACTTTTCAAGAAACTTATGTACCCAAACATGGTTTTCCCTTCAGCCTTGTTCTATGATTAAAATAACCCATAAGAACATTTGTAAAAAAAAAAGACAAACGTTAACGACAGTCGGATTCGAACCACAGACCTTTCGATCTATACATGTGTAGCTCTCCTCTCTACCACCTACGCTATTGGCGAGTTGGCTGAGGAAGCCGTTCTTTAGAATTCTTTATAGTTTTTTAACGTATATGAGTTACCATTGCTCTTTCTCATGTATACATTCACGCACCACCCAGCTCCTAAAGAAAAATAACGCGAACCGCTACACCGGTTAGTATTAAGTGTCTTCCTTTCAAATAAAACAACATACATGTACCTTTTTCATGCAGGTTTTCACATAACCTTTTTTTTTTAAGTCTCCAAGCAGTTACCCAGCACATTTTATTTTCCTCAAATTTTGGAACTGTGTTGCAGTGTTCTCCAACCTGTATTACAAACTTTTTTTTCGGCAGTGCCCGCCAAGCTATCCTCCCACCAGGCTTAAAAAGGAAATCTAAATTGTTGAAAAGTTTTTTCTCTTGCTTTAATACATTATTCATGTACAGTAATTATAAAATTACAACCAATTAATCAAGTTTTGATTATGGAAGCATGTCAGAATATAATGCATATTAAAAGGGACAATATACCATTTGTCAGTTTTTGTACATTTGTATTGTTTGAAGCCGCAAAAGTGCTCAAAATATAAAGAAAGGTACCCGGGACTTGACAAACAAAAACACAAAACACGCTCATTCCTTTGTTATACCATGACAAAGATGCCGTTGGCTGATACTACATGTACACATCACGAATGCCTTGTGCTTTTAAAGGAGAGATATTTTGTCGCAGAGCTTGACAAATCCCGGACCGGGACCGTGCCGGGACTACCACGCTAGGGATCTGGGCAACCAGAGTTCCCAGTGCTATAAAGAGTACTACCATGGTGTTACCGCAAACTACTCATCTTACATACATGTAGCTTGAGGTTGGAATTGGGACTGGGGGACTTGTGATGAACTTGCAGACTTGTAATAATGGACTTGACCACAATCACCTTCCTTTTCAAAACTCTGACTGCTTTTGTGTTTTTTCCTTTTATCAAAGGAAATTGCAAACACATTTCCTCATTGTAAGTGGTGATTTCCTTTTCCTCCTAGCCATCAACTTATAGTGGCCTTCTGGGCTTGTTTTAGGCAAAAAGTCACACAATAGAAAGAATTGCATAAGTCTTCTAGACACAAACATTTCAATTTAAGTTTGGTCAACCACTGTAAGCCATAAAGTGATTGTATGCAAATGTTTGATATCTCTATAAAGGAGCATGCAGTATATGTACCGGGTATGTCCCACCGATTCCTACCGGTGTGATACAGCCTCCTATAAAGCCCTTTTCACACTACAGCCTCTCAACCCGGATTGAACTCGACCCCGGGTTGAACTCGACCCCGGGTTGAACTCGACCCCGGGTTGAACTCGACCCCGGGTTGAACTCGACCCCGGGTTGAACTCGACCCCGGGTTGAACTCGACCCCGGGTTGACCTCGACCCCGGGTTGAACTCGACCCCGGGTTGAACTCGACCCCGGGTTGAACTCGACCCCGGGTTGAACTCGACCCCGGGTTGAACTCGACCCCGGGTTAAACTCGACCCCGGGTTAAACACAACCTTGGGTTGAACACAACCTTGGGTTGAACTCGCTGCCGCTCTGGTTTATTTTTAAAATTGTTCAACCCTGTGTTCAACCCTGTGTTGTTTTACACTTGCTTCGTGAGCTTCTTTTTGATCAGTTACATGTACCCTACTCTTTTGATTCAAGGGCGGGAGTGTCAACTTAGGTAAAAAATCTCTACACTAATCTGGAGCAGGGTTTAGTTCAATCCAAGTTGAAATCAATCTTGGGGTTGACGTAGGGTTTAAATCAATCCCGGGGTTGACGTACATGGTTGATGCGTGGTTTAAATCTTTGAAACTTGTGTGAAACGCTGCACGTTTCAACCCTGTGTCAACCCCGGGATTTGATTGGGCACAAGGATTCAGCTACATTCCCACTCCCCCCCCCCCCCCCCTCAATGTGAGGGTAACAAACACACAACCACTATGCATGGTCTTCTTAATAATTCTTTACCTTTTGTCCGTTAAATTTTCACTGCACTTACATGTAATTGGCAAGTTATAAAAATTGTTGGCAATTTCCAACTTTCTTATTGGAGTTTTGAAGAAATTAAATGAGCTTGAAATGACTCCCAAAGTCCCAAGAAATGGTGTGATGCTAGTACCAGTATGATCCACATATATGCTCTAACCTTGTATTACTGCCGAAGATCGAGACACAAAGGAGAACAAAAGATATATTACAGGGACAAAGAATCCCCGAACGACAGTTTCTTTGTCAAAACGGGTAGCGTAAGGTGAATCGGGTTACATGTAGGTACAGGAATAAAGGAAATACAAAGGGCTATATATTCTCAGTTGTTATGTTCACGACTTGATGTACCCACGTGTCTACAAAACTCTGTATTACTTATAACGTCCGTCGATATATCGATATTACTCGGATGACGGATGACGCATAACGCATAAACACGTCACAAGCAAGGCCAGAAATGTCTGTCAGCAGCGAGAAAGGCCGGAAATGCGTGGGTGTGCTTACCGGTACCATCGGCCTGAACCCGCCTCGGATCGAGTTTCGCTCAAAATAATCCCGCGCCTCGGCTCGGTGATGTCAAAATAATCCTGGCGCGAACTGCATGGTTAAAAACATCGGCCAATGTAGCATATAGAATTCCTGAACCTAACAGACTGATAGATAAGGACATGTGGATGTAAAATTAGCTTCGACACTGACGTAACAATGTAAAAACATATCCTGTTAAACTTTTGAATCCATTACTGCAAGATCTCTCATCCTAGACGTCAGTCGTAGTGCAATGAAGACATCGTCCAATCTGGGTTTAGTTCCATTCCTACGGTACTTAGTAAGTAGGGTTTCGCTACTGACTGTATTTGTGACCTGTCACCACAAAATGAGAGTAAAGTCGCACAATGTGATTCAGAGATATGGCCATCCAAAGTCAAAATATGAAGGGGTGGTCAATTTTAAGATTTTGCGTAAATTGGAAAGCCCAAGTCCTTCTCTACATATTTCCATTTTTGGGATGAGATCAGATGATCAAAAACATCTTAAATTATGCGATTTTGCATAGTTAGTGTTTGGATTTAATTCCATTAGTGGTCTAATTAACACGGTAATTAAATATGCAAATCAGGTCCTCGTAAGTATCCCACGTTTTTGAAATCTTGATATTTTGTTGTTTATACAATAGTTTGTTTGTGTGGAAATTTTCAAGAAGAAATAATGATTAGAACATAGCCGTTGCTATACTCAACCAAACCTTACTTGTCCTGTTTTGTAATCTTTTGCTTGTTTGTGTTTAAAGTAAGTTTTCTAACAAACACGTTTTGTGAAACCCATGACTTTCTAGAGCGCTGTAAAAAATCGCAAAACCCCCAAGTGTATACCATTGGAAAGCTCTCTTTTTCAAGAATTTAAAAATACCAATATCTCAATTTTCAATATTTCCGACTTTACTCTCATTTTGTGGTGACAGGTCACATTTAGGTACACACATTCAACAACCCAGGTTTCCCCTCTGAACAGCTACGGTAGGTCTCATATACCCCTGTACATGTACTTACTTTGTTCACACACGACTCCTTCATATCCAAGCCGGCAGTGGCATGATGCCGTACCTGTGTCATCTCGTATATAACACGTGCCAGCATTCTGACACTCAAATTCTTCACATGTAGTCAGTAGTGGTGCCACCACATTGTCTTCACACCTCTCTCCTTGGAATCCTTCTGTGCAGCGGCACATGGCTTTGTCCACCACCACATCCACGTAACATGTTCCTCCGTGTTGACATTCAATGTCTTCACAGAGGGCCATGGGACTAGGCACGCGTATCTCTCCACTATGACCACTTCCCGTTTCTTCATCTGTTCCACTCCCACTCCCCGCTATCTCCTGTTCTCCACTGCCCTGCTGGTCCGTAGTTTTAGCCTCTGTCTGCTCAGAAACAGTTGTTACCCCTGCCTCTGTAGGGCTTGCCTCATCATCAATGTCAATAATTTCATCTGTGAATTAGATGTTGAAAAACACAAACTTGTAATTAGCAAATTAATGAAATGTACAAGTATTGATAAGTTCAAGTAAAGCTATCTTTCAACTCCCCTGATCGGATGATCAGGCCCACTTCCTGGATGTCATCATCTGCAAAGACAACTTAATAATAACCACTGATCTGTATTCTAAACCCACAGACACACACCAGTAAGACCTGTACAGTGTTCAGTCAGGCCCTCAGACTCAAAAGGATTTGTTCTAACGACTCTGATTTCTCCCACCATTTACAAGTACTGAAGAATAACTTGGTTGCCAGGGGTCACAGCTCCCACCAAGTTTGATGTGCCATCGCCAGAGTAGTCTTGGTTCTAAGAGTAAGACCTTCGTGTTGTTTATTTCGCGATCACTGACACAAACCACCGATGTTATAGAGGGCGCTATCACACGACGAACTGCCACCCGCGAACTGGACCCACTCTAAGGTCTTGGATAAGTTGGCTCATTGGTGGTGCGGTCAGACTATGTAATATATGCAGTATTCATATCACGTGATAATGATGGACGGTTAAGCAAATCCGTGCAGACCTGAGGGTTATTGTGTCACGCAAAACATGTCCAGACTCGCCGCGATTGACCTGTGTACATGTACATATGTACATGTACAATGTATATTGTACATCGACACAGCAAATCATGAGGTATTTGTCTTTGGTATTTAAATTTGTGATGAGTGAAACCACCTTGCTCTGTGGTGAAAACCTCCTAAACGAATGATAATTTCCCCTTTGATTTTAGGGAAATGTAGTAATTAACTGTTTGCCAAAATGACACACGACCTTACTAAATACTGACGTACATTCGATACACTGGAATAAAAAAAACCTTCCCCGCTCCGCGGCACCACATTACTAACTCCCTAAGCGATGCTGCAGCGGGACTAGACAAGATCGGTACGGGTACGGTGCTGCTAGGCCACGCCGGTTGGCTGCAGCTAGCTTGCACTAGTACTGTAGCACTGTCCCGGAAAATCGGTCAGACTGCTATTGAAAGTCTGCACATTTCGCGCAATGTATGCATACAGTCACCATCACATACACTTGTGTATACACACAGTCATCTCCTTTACCATAATGAATAATTCATGATGAGGCTCAAACTCGGTCGCTGATTGGATCCCTCGGAAAAGCGAGGGAGAATCGTCGAAAACTAAGGTTAAAGTTTACAATTGCTTGCCAACTTTTTCAAATGTCGGCTCCAGATCGAACATGGATCCAGCTGCATTTTGTAAACTACGCATGCGTGAGACCAGAACGCACACGAAGCTGGATTTTGAAAAAGAGACAGCGTTAACGAATCTGCGCGCGTGGGCGCCGAAATAACACAAGGGTCTAGGGCTAGACTATCGCCACAGCCAAGCTGTACCCAGAAATGTCATTCTCAAGGAAAAGGTCTCCCAGGCTGATGCAAAACCCAAGATTTCCCTGGTCACCAGTTTTTACCCCAGTCTCCCTCCCCTTTGCAAAATCACTAACGACAGCCATCGCATTCTTCACACTTCAGCGGAAAAAAACAACCAAACATGTGGGACACCTAGTGTTCGGACACGAAAGCGAAAGTGCTTGAACCATGGAGGTAGGAATGGAAGGAGTGTTGTGCGCAGCAAAAATGTACGTGACTTTATTTATTGAACAACAAAAAATATGACAAATATGAAAATAACATTTTCATATTTCTGTAAAATATGAATTTCTGTGAATTACCTGGCTAATCTTTAGACGTGTTTTGGGGGGCAGGTTCTTGTCATGTTTTGTTAATAACAACAAAAAAATGGAAAATGCTTTGGAAATGTTGTGCCTTCAAAAGGTGTAAGGATTTTTAACCTAGTGATGCTTAGCACTTTCTGGAAAAAAAAGAATGATTTGCGATGTCTAAAAACGAAACATATCGTTGTTTTTTGGCAGTTAGACGCCATCTTGTCAGTTGGTTGTGCGTGCGCGATATCTACCAAAGTCCCAGCATGCAATGCATGTGAGGTTTTTTTTGCCCCGTTTGACTCGTGTTCGTGTTCGTGAGCGCACACACCTCTAGCACTCATTGGCCAAACCTGCATTAATTACTGCTGGTTTCATTGTCTCCATTGGACTCTGTGTAATTTACACGTGGTTCGAGTTACTGTATTGTGTGGTTGACAACATGGTCATTTGATCTTGGCTTGTGCTATACTATACATGTACCTCCACGCTTGAACAAAATATGGTCAATTATTTGAATACTCGAAAATCATTCATCCAATAAAAATTAGGGGATTCCGTTCGTTGTAATATATTAACCTTTTACCATCCCAAATCCTCCAAAATTGTGAAGGATTGAGGGCACTTGAAAGTTGATGCACTGGAGGAATTTGCAAGAAAGAGGGCATTTGGGGTTCTTGCCACTGGAAGATAAAGCACTCCATAATCCATAATCCACTCCATAAGGCCTATTAAAACGAATGCTAAATTAATTTAAAGGTTTGAGGTTACTTGGGTATTTTTCCAAATAAGGACTTTGGAGGACTGAGGTTATTTGTTACTATGTACTTTCACACTGCTCATGCTCTGTGCACATTCTCCATAGAGCTTTAGTCAAGGTGTCAAGTTATGTGTCAAGGATAAGAAACATTTGCCTAAAGTACCAAGGGTCATGTGTGAAGAGCCTTAGGGCACTATAGCAGCTGTTTATTCCATGTTTGGCTGCTTTAGCTCAATGGTAAAAACCCACTGCAGAGTTTTGCAATATTCAGACAGTGGTTGGTCACCAGTAACAAATATTAAAGGATTTTGCACGTTTCAGTTTACATGGAGTTTAAACACTTTGGAATTGCAGGGTTTTGCAGGATTCAGGTTATGTGTAGGAAAATTGGGGTAGGGAGTTATAGGGTTAAAAACAGAAAAGAAATGTGTTAAATAAACACAAATGCCCCTCACCCTTCCCATGAATAGTGTTTAGACTTCAGTGTCAGGGCAATTTTATAATCGCCTTCAAGTTCAATTCACTTGTATAGTTTATACAAGCCGGTTATCAACAATACAGTTTAAAATGCATGCAAAGCAAAGGCCGGAACACACAGCTCAGTCACCGATTTTGCTGTAATTGTTGGTCAGTTTTTTCTTTTTAGAATAAATGGTGGATTTTTGATGGATGTTTTTTATATCATTGTACAGAGAAAGTTCTCCATCGTATGGTGGCACTTTCACTGGATTTTTACAGCAGTTTCCAATTGTTTTCTGTTGAGAAAGGGCTGTCAACTCACGAAAAGAAATGCGGACGTCACAGAAATTGATACAAAAATTGGCAAAAAAATTTGGAAAAACAGGGAAAAAAATAAAAAATTTCCTAACCAAATATTGTGAAATGAGAACTGTGCAAAAGAAAATAAAGTTGGCTTTATAAGTACAGTTTTGTCTATGTAATATACAATCCGTTTTATATTTATGACCGCAAATATCTAAAAAGACATGTTTTTAAAGCCTTCTGGCATCTGCCAGGGCTTAGAGTGAACAACAAAATTCCTGTGGTTGCGTTTTTTAGGAAAACTAAATTTGAAATGATTTATGGAGTAGAATGGAATGTAATGTACTGGTAGGTTATGTACATATGTAGGAATTAAAAGAAGTTTTTGAGTACAGTCTCTTAAAATGACATCCTTGTGACTCTAATGAAAAAAAGGCAAGGAGTGATAACTTGAAGGGTACACAATTCTTGCTATTTGTATCCTTTCCTGGTTGTGAAATGACAATCAAAGAGTGCTTCCTTTAGTAACCTAAAGCCAAAAGGCCAGGGGCCAATTTCATAGAGCTGCTAAGCACAAAAATTTGCTTAGCACCAAAAAGTCTTGCTCATTAAAAACAGGTTACCAGCCAAAATTCTACGGGTTTTTCATGCTAAGCCAAAAGCAGCTGATTATCAATCGAAAACAATAAAGATCACAGGAAAATTTGGTCTGTAACCTTGTTTTTGCCAAGGACACATTTTCATGCTAAGCAAATTTTTGTGCTTAGCAGCTTTATGAAATTGGCCCCAGGGCCCAATTTCATAGCGCTGCTTATCAGTTAGCGGAAAAGTTGTGCTAACTTTAGCAGAAAAAATTGCTAACCTTAAGCGCTATTTCATGGCGTTTTTGTGCTAACGTTTGCGCGCGCATGGAGATTCTACTGTTACGTCACCGATTTAAGCTAATTTTCCCGCTAGTTTAAGCGTGCCTTTTGCTGCGCTTACTGCTTACGGTCCCCATGAAATAGACGTAGGCTCGGTTAGCAGAAAATCGTGTGCTTAGCAGCGCTATGAAATTGGGCCCAGGGGCCAATTTCACGGAGCTGCTAAGCACAAAAAATTTGCTTAGCATGAAAATTTGCCCTTGGTAAAAACAAGGTTACAGACCAAATTTTTACGTGATCTTTATTGTTTTTGATTGATAATCAGCTGGTTTTTTGCTTAGCATAAAAAACACGTCGAATTTTGGCTGATAACTTGTTTTTAATGAGCAAGACGTTTTTGTGCTAAGCAAATTGTTGTGCTTAGCAGCTCCGTGAAATTGGCCCATGGTTATAACCATGCCCAGGCTGCCCACTCAACATGAGCAAGATCTCAGGACTGCTTGGTATGACTGGAATGCTGGCACAGGCTGAAGTCAGTAAGGTGATAGAGGCCAAAGGAAGCCTTGAAGCTTAGTTGACTGAAGAGATGATACTGATATAGCATGATTTAGATGTCATTATGTGGCCTGATATCAGGTCATGACCTTGCTTCCAGGACCAAGTGGAACCATGGTGGTATGGAGCCAATTAGTCAGACCACAGCTGGTTACATCTCACAATGAGTTGCTAATAATCATATAATTGGTTTGACATTTTGGTACTACATTTACACAGATTATTATTATTCTTTTCTGAGAAAATAGGCTATAATCAATCCTGGATTATTCTACAATCTAAAAATGTGGTAATTGGCTTCAGTTTAAAGGTAGTATACACCATTGGTCATTGCTTGAATTATCATGAATGAGTAGATTTGGGGGTTGTATTTATAGTAAATATCGTTTAACTGACCTGTCCAAAGTTTTACAATCATGGATGCCGAGAAAAGCACGAAAAACAGCGTTTGTTTTCAACCGGCGTCAAGCAGTTGTTCTTATGTTATCTTTTTTTTTCTTCGCGATCGCCGCCCGGCGATTGCGAATTTTTCTTTATCAAATTATATTTTTCAGAATAATTACAGTATACATGTATCTAGCGCAATCATTTTGCTGGATGCCTAGAATCATTATTTACTTTCAAATGAGTAAGATATTTCTTAATAATTCGGTAGTAAATATTTTCGATAACTACAAATGGTGTATACCTTTAAAGGTGGTAATTACAGTAATAACAGTTTCTCCTGTTGGCACAGTAATACATGCCAGTACTTTATGAGTACATGATCCCTTTATTAACTCTTCCCATAATTATTACATGATTTTTATGATTTTCGGTTCCAACATTTAAATATTTTAATGACAGTAGCTAAAAGTCTCAGACTACAGTTGACATTTAGTCTAACTTATTGTCTTGTTTGTTTTCCAGATTGTTTGTTTTCCAGATTGTTTGTTCTAGTTGTCCTGGAATTTGACAAGTGACTGGGGTTGACACTGTGATTACAGCTATGAGTGCTATCCTGATAAGGGACCACCATATCTACCCAAGAATAATTCCCATGAGTTGACTGAGGAAGTTATGTCAACAATCAACATTGACAACTCATTACCATAATCAATCACTCACTTGCTGGAAAAGATACCCTAGAAATTCGGTGTGTAAATTTAAAAGTTGCTATTTTGTATTTTTGACCGATTTCACGAAACTCGTCTTATCTCACGACTCATCTTAAGACTTAGGACGGGTCCCCACTCTAAGACCGATTATGGGTGAGACGTGTCCTAAGATCGATTTTATTAAACCTATCTTATGAAAGATGCATTACAACTACCAATTTGATGGCTGTTTCATATTTGTTTTTACCGCTAGAGAAAACAGTCATTGAACATCAAACAGGTCAGTTAAACGGTATTTACTATAAAATACAACCCCCCAAATCCACCCATTCATGATAATTCAAGCAATTACCAATGGCATACCCTACCTTTAAAATGTACCATATGTCTCGATCTTTATAAATGCTTATAAGGCATAAAAAAAAAAAAATGTTATGTTGGCTTAACCGGACCGACCCTAAAAATACTGCCGACCCTGGATATTTTTTTTTTCAAGGGACGAAATTTAATGATTAAAATCTATATAAATCTAGTTATAAATACGTTTGAAACCATTTCTGACCGTTTCTCATTGTTGTGTGTGTGGATTGTGTATATATTGAACCTGGACACGGTATCGTGTATCACTACCGGCTGAAACAATTAGAAAACATATCATTTTCATTGCTGGGAGGAGAGAAAAAATAAAAAAAAAAAAATCCCGACCTACCTACCCTTTTTTGTTGGGCCCGTTACGCCAACATAACCTTTTTTTTTTTTATGCCTAATGTTCAACACTGTGAAATTTACATGGGGTTTGACCTTTGAATTGATGGAAAAACAAGAACTTGGCTACTTTTCGGTTTTCAGTTATGTATGGAATGCACATGGACACTTCATGCATGATGACATTCAGGACTATATTAATTTCCCTGCATAGCTCAACTTACAAACAATCCATTACATGTACCTGTCATGTACTTCCCCCAAGGAGTACACTAAACTATGCAAGCACCTGCTTGTTTCAATTCTTCATTAACCCACATCACTGCAATCCAATTATTCAATTGTGTAGTTTATTTATTTTGTGCACAGCTGTGTATGTATGGTATGTCGCCAACAACACTGGAACAAAATATGAGCAAAAATCCTCTACTAGTCCTAATTTTGAGCGAACAATAGGGTCACTAACCGAGGTAAACTTATAATTCAGAACTTTTTGAATTACATGTAAAGGTACAGTGTACAGGTACATGTAGTACACCATTTGCAAACATCATATTGTTTTGATTTAATATGTCTTCTTCGTGTACTTTGCTCAAAAATTGGGAGGGTCGATTTAACCAGTTCGCGACGGGATTATTTTAACATCAACAAGCCGAGGGGCTGGATTATTTTTAACGAAACTCGATCCGAAGCGGCTTCAGGTCGATAGTGCCGGGAAGCACACCCACGCATTTCCGGCCTTGCTCGCTGCTGACATTTCCGAACTTGAACTTGGCGTGTTTATGCGTCATCCGTTTTGAATTTGGGGAAATCTTTGCGTTTATATACGTCATCCGGTGCGAACTGGTTGATAAGGTTAAAAATAAGGTTAAAATTAAGGTTAACAATAACAGAACCAAAAAAATGTAACCGTGTAACCATTTGAACAATCGGTTAACCGTGTAACCGTTTATCCGCTGCAGACGCTTGGAATCGGTGCACCTTACTTTGCTGTAATAGTGTAACAGATGGGCCCTTACAGGGTATCGGGAACAAAGGCCAACAATGGGACAATGGTACCCCGCAAGTACATTGTACTGTCTTTAGAAATCAAAGTACCCCACAGGCTAACAATATGTATTTCGAGATTTCTAAGGAGACAAAAAAAAAAAAAAAAAGGGAAGTAAAGTTGAACAATAGAGGTACCCCACAACCAATGACGTGCCTGGTGCGTAATTGATTAACACTAGTCTCAAGCATCTCGTGAAATCTCCACACTTGGTGTGCTGTGGCTTTCAAGAAAAGTGGAAATTTGTATCAACTTCCAATGATTGCTGGCCGGCAATCGTTGGAAATACCCGACAATTTTCAAACACTGCCCCCAATTTAATAAATTTAGTTAGTCCACAATCTATTTGCAATACTCTTACACATACATCTACTTGAATGGGTGTAAGCCAACTAGTCTGGTTTCCTAACCCAATAATTCCCCGATAAATTACTTAACATTACTCTTTTTTTGTCCGAAAGAAGTTAAGGAACCAGACTACAAAAACAGCATTAATGTGCATGGTTTTTCCAATATCTATGAAGACAAAACTTTAAAAACAGGTCAGCGTCACAGTATTTACTACAAAATATGAATCCCCTAACTCATCTATTTTCAAACATTACAGCAAAAGCAAATGGTGTAAGTACAGTAAACTACGTACAAAGGTAGGATACACCATTGGTAATTTACATTGGTAATTTCTTGAATTATCCTGAATGGGTGGATTTTGGGGGTTGTATTTTATAGTATATATTATTTAACTGACCTGTCCGACGTTTTACAATCATGGATGCCGAGAAAAGCAAGAAAAACAGCATTCGTTTTCAACCAGCGTCGGGGTAGTGGCTCTTATGTTGCTCTTGTTTTTGTTGTGATCGTCGTTCAGCGATCGATCGTGAAGTTGGTTTTTTTTAATTCAATTTTTCTGAACAATTATAGGAGATCTAGCGCAATAATTTTGCTGGATGCCTACAATCATTATTTACTTTCAAATAAGTAAGATATTTCTTAATAATTCGGTAGTAAAATTTTTCGATATGTGCAAATGGTGTATCGTACCTTTAAGATGCCGAGTTTCGTGTCAATTAGCCTCGAGTTCATCATAAAAATCCACACTACTAAATGTAGCACGTATATTTTTTGTAAGTGTTTTATGCCATAGGTAGCTGCAATCGGCTGAATTGTGGTTGCAATTTAAATTGTGACTCGGCAAATTGAAATCAAAATCTTTTGTATTATTTTCTCAAAACATACATAAAATGTACAGCATTCGCAGAGCTAAAACGTCATCAGGATATTTGTCAAGTACCTTTCTTTAAATATTTTGAGCACTTTTGCTGCTTAAAACAATAAAAATGCACAACTGACAAATGGTATACGGTCCCCTTAAGACCAAAAGTACGACAAAGGAATTTAAAGGTTAGCCACATTTTCTGTGAAGAGGTCAAAGGAAAACTTTTATATTTATTGACAGAGGAATTTTTCAGGGGGGAAAAAAATTAGCAAAATCTAAAGTTTGGTTGCCAAAATGTACACCGCTAATGTTTCTATTCATGCCATAACACCCAAGGGCTGTGAGCTAGTATAAATGGGGGCTCGCTATAAATCAAAATATTACAAGGCTGTGCTGGGAACATGGATGTTGTTTTATTGCAGCTGTCATAAGCTGGTTAGTTGTGGGATAACCGAAGGGTTCTGGGTTGTATCATGGTTGTTCAATGGTTGTACCAACAAAGATTTCACCCCAAGCAATATGTGCACTAGTTTCAACCCTCATGGCCAATTAGTGTAAATAGTCAGCCCTGTAGTGTACTGGTAGTTTACCTGTTGTGTGACTGTTCTAAAAAGGCACTCAAAGAAAACCACAGAAATCACAGCAGTCGTCAAATTAAAAATAAAATTAAAAGGTCCTGGTTAACAAAAAGGCCCAAGAATTTGTTAACCAATCCATGGGTCAACTTTTTTTTTTTGGGGGGGGGGGGGGGGGGGTAGGGGAGGGGTGGAGGCTATGGCTATAACTAATTTTAGTTAGAAAGGAAACTCATTTTAAACTACATGTACTGTACTGTATTGGTGTAACATTTAGGCAACGATTCGACTAAAATCAACTTTTATTTTCATTTTGTATAATTTTCAAATATTTCACCGTATTGGCAATCTGGAGGTCACCGGTTGAATCACTGCACTCCAGTCAAATTTCTTTATTTCAATTTTAACCAGTTCGCGCCGGATGACGTATATAAACGCAAAGTTTTCCCCAAATTCAAAACAGATGACGCATAAATACGCCAAGTTTAAGTTCGGAAATGTCTGTCAGCAGCGAGCAAGGTCGGAAATGCGTGGGTGTGCTTCCCGGCACTGTCGGTCTGAACCCGCTTCGGATCGAGTTTCGTTAAAAATAATCCCGCCCCTTGACTCGGGGATTTTAAAATAATCCTGGCGCGAACTGGTTAACCAGTTCGTGCCGGGATTATTTTAACATTACCGAGCTGACGAGCGGGATTATTTTTAACGAAACTCCATCCGAGGCGGGTTCAGGCCGATGGTACCGATGGTGCATGAAGTGTCGTGGCCGTGGAATTAAGAACCTGGTTTTCTGTTCCGCAGAGCGCGAGTTCGAGTCCCGGTTTCGAAACGTGTTTCCTTAAGCAAGGCAATTAAACCACTATTGCTTCGTCCTTCGGATTGGACGTAAAGCTGGAGGTCCCGTGTGTTGTGTAATGCACGTAACACTCATCACTAAGACTGTAAGAGGAGGGGCTTTGCCCCGGTGTTCCTGGAAGTGCCTCGGAATAGGCAACTAGATTGATTGGCGCTTTACAAATGCAGATTGGATTGGATTTGAAACACA
The DNA here is from genome assembly GCA_037893245.1 of Crossaster papposus. Lineage (NCBI taxonomy): Eukaryota > Metazoa > Echinodermata > Asteroidea > Velatida > Solasteridae > Crossaster > Crossaster papposus. The sequence continues at coordinate 342,475 of JBAIAA010000070.1, read as the reverse complement.
CCCTCGCATTTCCTATCCTTGCTCGCTGCTGACAGACATTTTCGGCCTTGCTCGGGACGCGTTTAGGCGTCATCCGTTTTTAATCTGTGGAAAACTTTGCGTGTATGCATCCTCCGGCGCGAACTGGTTGAACAAAAATTAGTTCAAACTAGACATGCGTTTGTGGACAAACACAGAGCTGTTTCGAGTGTCTAAAATTACTTTCAATATGTGTGCGGTGGTCTTCTGTGTGTGGCAAGTCTCAAGCCGATCGGATTTACTAAAGTGTCAAAGTCAATAGCCTAAAGAAAAACATGTACAAAACCTATGGGGGAAATTGAGGCTTTAACGTGACGCCCCGTGACCTTGAATGACGTAATTGTGCCGAATGTCTTCTAGGACCGTCTGTGGATGGTGGTCTAAGTGTGTGCCAAGTCTCAAGTCCATCAAATTTACGAAAGTGTCTAAGTCATAGACTAAAGAAAAACGTGTACAAAACCTATGGGGGAAACAATTGAACCTTTAACGTGACGCCCCGTGACCTTGAATGACGTAATCGTGCCAAATTTCTCCTACGACCGTCTGTGGATAGTGATCTATGTGTGTGCCAAGTCTCAAGTCGATCGGATTTACTGAGTGTCAAAGTCAATAGTCTAAAGAAAAACGTGTACAAAACCTATAGGGGACAAATTAAACCTTTAACTTGACGTCACGTGACCTTGAATGACGCAATCGTGTTGAATTTCTTTCAGAAACATCTGGTGGTGGTGTTCTGAGTATATGGCAAGTGTCAAGTCGGTCGGATTTACCAAAGTGTCAAATTCAATAGTCTGAGGAAAAACGTGTACAAAACCTATGGGGAAAATTTCACCTTTAACGCGAAGTCACGTGACCTTGAATGACGTAATCGCGACAAATTTCTTCTAGGACCGTCCTTGGGTGGTTGTCTAAGTGTATGCCAAGTCTCAAGTCGATCGGATTGACCAAAGTGTCAAAGTGTATTGGCTGAAAAAACGTGTACAAATCCTATGGGAAAAAGTCTGAAAGTGGAAAAAAAAAAGAAAAAAAAACTAGACATGTGTTTGTGGACAAACACAGAGCTGTTTCGAGTGTCTAAAATTACTTTTAATATGTGTGTGGTGGTCTTTTGTGTGTGCCAAGTCTCAAGTCGATCAGATTTACTAAAGTGTCAAAGGCAATAGTCTAAAGAAAAACGTGTACAAAACCTATGGGAAAAAAAATGAAACTTTAACGTGACGCCCCGTGACCTTGAATGACGTAATCGTGACGATTTTCTTCTTGGGCCGTCTATGGATGGTGGTCTAAGTGTGTGTCAAGTCTCAAGTCGATCGGATTTACTAAAATGTCAAAGTCAATAGTCTAAAGAAAAACGTGTACAAAACAAATGGGAGAAAAATGTGAACCTTTAATGTGACGTCACGTGACCTTGAATGACGCAATCGTGCCAAATTTCGTTCAGAAACATCTGGGGGTGGTGTTCTAAGTATATGCCAGGTTTCAAGTCGGTCGGATTTACCGAAGTGCCAAAGTCAATAGTCTGAAGAAAAACGTGTACAAAACCTATGGGAAAATGTTCACCTTTAACGTGAGGTCACGTGACCTTGAATGACGTAATCGTGACGAATTTCTTCGAGGACCGTCTGTGGGTGGTGGTCTAAGTGTGTGCCAAGTCTCAAGTCGATCGGATTTATTAAAGTGTCAAAGTGTATTGTCTGAACAAACGTGTGCAAATCCTATGGAGAAAAGTCTGAAAAAAAAAAAAAAAAAAATAGACATGTGTTTGTGGACAAACACAGAGCTGTTTCGAGTGTCTTACATTATTTTCAATATGTGTGTGTGGTGGTCTATGTGTGTGCCAAGTCTCAAGTCGATCAAATTTACGAAAGTGTCAAAGTCAATAGTCTAAAGAAAAACGTGTACAAAACCTATGGGGGACAAAATGAACCTTTAACGTGACGTCACGTGACCTTGAATGACGCAATCGTGCCGAATTTCTTCCAGAACCATATATGAGTGATGTTCTAAGTGTGTGCCAAGTCTCAAGTCGATCAAATTTACAAAAGTGTCGAAGTCATAGTCTAAAGAAAAACGTGTACAAAACCTATGGGGGAAAAAAATGAAACTTTAACTTGACGTTACGTGACCTTGAATGACGCAATCGTGCCGAATTTCTTCCAAGACCATCTGTGGGTGATGTTCTAAGTGTATGACAAGTTTCAAGTCGGTCGGATGTACCAAAGTGTCAAAGTCAATAGTGTGAAGAAAAACGTGTACAAAACCTATGGGGAAAATTTAACCTTTAACGCAAAGTCACGTGACCTTGAATGGCGTAATTGCGACGAATTTCTTCTAGGACCGTCTTTGGGTGGTTGTCTAAATGTATGCCAAGTCTCAAGTCGATCGGATGTACCAAAGTGTCAAAGTGTATTGGCTGAAAAAACGTGTACAAATCCTATGGGAAAAAGTCTGAAAGTGGAAAAAAAAAAAAAAAAAAAGAAAAAAAAAAAAAATTTTAACGAAAACAAAAGCTGTTTCGGTGAAAAACCGAAACAGCTAAAAAAACTTTAACGAAAACAAAAGCTGTTTCGGTGAAAAACCGAAACAGCTAAAAAGAAAGCAACCTTCTTACCTTCCTCACTGATGCAGAGAAAGCCATTAGCAGCCAGTATGTGACCAGACTCACACTCACACTTGACTCGTCCCATTCCTGGTACATTCTTGCATATCTGAGCACAGGGGTGGGACATGCCACATTCGCCTGCAATGATAACACATAACAACAGAATCAATTAAGCTTAGATCAATCAATTGAAAAAGAACAATGTTCTGTACATTGTCATAATGTGAACATTTTCAAATACATTTTAAAAAAGGTACGATACGCCATTTGCAGATATCAGAATTTTTTACTACCGAATAATTAAGAAATATCTTACTTATTTGAAAGTAAATAAGGATTCTAGGCATCCAGCAAAATGATTGTGCTAGGTATCCGGTAATTGTTCCCAAAAAAGTGAATTTTATAAAAAGAAAAATCGCGATCGCCGTCTGGCGATCGCGAAAAAACCAAGAACAACATATGGAACCACTGCCAAACGCCGGTCAAAAACGAACATCTTTTTTCTTGCTTTTCTCAGCATCCATGATTGTAAAACTTTGAACAGATCAGTTAAACAATATTTACTATAATATACAACCCCCTAAAATCCACCCATTCATGATAATTCAATGACTTACCAATGGAGTATACTACCTTTAAGGCGATGGTATAAAATTTGATGCAGACAATTAGCAATCGCAGATCTGCGATTATCAACACGTACTTCGCGCACACACTAAATTTCTTGATGAAGCCCATGCATTTTTTTCATTTTTTAAAATATTTTTAAAAAACATTTTTTCTTCTTATTTTTTTAATGTTGGTTACGGTTAACCGTTAAACGTAACCGCAAAACAACGGTTACACGGTTACACGGTTACACGGTTAATTTAATAACCGGAAACTGGCAGTAGGAGGGGGAAAGGGCACAGAAAGATATAATCTGTTTGTACATAATTCATGTACATGTATTATACCAACCAACTCACAAGGCTTCATGAACAATACTTTGGTTACAACCAATGTAATCTATCCTGAAGTCTTGCAAATGTAATTATTGCATCATCAAATATGTCATACATCTCCCACAAATATCTCCCATTTTAAAGGTATCATTAACCATATTTGTGAATGTGTTTCTTTCAACATTTTTATTTGGCACCTCCATGATAGAGTCAACATGTATCCACAATCCCCATCCATCCAGGGAAGTAGCTACAAACCCGAGAACCGACAAACCCCGGGTGACCGCCTAGTGTATTATAGTGCTCCTAAACTTGTAGAATGTGCTGTAGCTTGAAGCAGTCCCCTTGGACCTCATTAGACTTGCTGTGCAGGCAGTAAACTACTTTTGTATCTCTAGTGTGTGTGAGGCATTGGCCTTTGATGTTTTCTGCCAGAATGTGCACATACTGTATGTTGTTTGTCATCACTTAGCACTCTGTTGTTAAAAGTAGGATACACCATTGGTAATTGCTTGAATTATCATGAATGGGTGGATTTGGGGGATTGTATTTTATAACTATCGTTTAACTGACCTGTCCGAAGGTTTACAATGATGGATGCCGAGAAAAAGCACGAGTAACATCGTTTGTTTTCAACCGGCGTCGGGCAGTCATTCTTATGTTATTTTTGTTTTGTTTACGATCGGCGTCCAGCGAGCACGAATTTTTTTTTATACAATTTTATTTGGGGGAATAATTACAGGATATCTAGCGCGTAGCGCAATCATTTTGCTGGATACCTAGAATTATTATTTACTCTCAAATAAGTAAGATATTTCTTAATTCGGTTGTAAATATTTTTTGAAATGGTGTATCCTACCCTTAATGGTAACGCTGGTGAGAAATATTACCCAGATGAGGGAACTTTTTAACTGACCCCAATACACCTTATTCATGGGTCGACCATCTTAAATTGAAAGTGAAGGAAATAGAACTTGAAAATAGAAATGAAACTAATAAAGTTAATTACAATTGAACACCAGTCTGCTCTGATGAATGAAATACAATTTGCGGTTAATCATACGATAAAATTGAAGTGAGGATTGGAACGCATAAATATTCTGGCACCATCCAATTCAACGTTTACAAGGCCTTGATTTTGTCTCAATGTTGCACATGCGCGCAGATAAACGAACAAAATTGTGGGCGATGATTGCGCGACTTTTAAAACTATTAGCGCGACCAGGCACCCAACTTTGTCACGTAATGTAAACTCGTTCATTGATTTATGCGTGTATATAAATATGCATGTCTATAAATATGCGAACATTATCGCTCGACCAAATCGCATACAGGATTCAGGGAGCCCGATCAAAAATGGCTTCACCGTGAATAAAGTGTATAGACAACATTTACACATACTGCAAATGATGACACGACTAAACATTTTAAACACCGACCCAATACAGTGATACCAACCAGTGATACCCTATAGCAATGCGTTATTGTGACTACACGTGCGCGTTATTATGACTACACACGTAAATGTACACACAAACTGACATTATACCTCGCCTTTCGGATATTAAATACCATCATGAAGAAAAACGATAACTGGCTAATCATAAAATGCCTTAAGATACAAAAATTTGGCTATCAGTGATCAAATTATGATCGGATATCGGTATTGTAAATTTTTTTTCTTCCTAATAAGCAAAACAATTCTGTGGACTCGCATTTTGTCGCTTTAAAAAATAAGGTCGGTCAGGTGACACAAACCAAATGCACTTTTTTGTTGGGCCCAATCAAAACCACCCTGAATCGATCTCCTGTTTAGGAGTTTGGCGGATTCAGAATACCTCCATATTGAATACTGGTGGAATCTGATATAATAAGAATTTTAGGGTTAGCGGTGCTGCAGGATTTTGATGGATTCAGGATGCCTCTATATTGAGCAGTCAGTAACACAAACTTTTGTGTGCATAAACATATATTGGTGGATTTTGGCAGATTCAAGACAATTTCTTGTAAAAGTACTCAAGGGGTTAGGATTAATGATCAGCTCAAGCATTCACAATTTTGACTCAAAGTCTTAAGTAGTGGTCAACCATGTTTAGTCGGACAGAAACACATGGAAAAGTAAGGTAGCACATTAGACCATAACCACTCAACCCAATAAAATCCAACTACATGTTTTGTTGGAATCTGTTCAGATGGGTATTTACATTGGGCTAGGCACAGAACCAGAATCCAACAGTCTGAGTCTAGCGTATAGGGTATTAAAATCCGCAAGAACAGAGAAAGTTCTTAGTAAATCACGCAAGCGGTTACGATTCATAATTAACAAGAACACAAGTTTAACACAGGCATTTGAAATCCTTCTGATGCCCATCCCACCCCCCCCCCCCCCCCCCCCCCCCCCAACTCCCCTCCCTCCTCCCTCCCATAAAAAAAACAACCTAGTGAAAAACACTTTATTTGAAGAATGTATTGATTTATCTCGTTGACAAATATGCAACTTTCTTCGGTACACAAGGAAACCAAACTGGGAAATTGGTACTTGAAAAAAATCATGACATCATTGATACCGGTAGCGAGTTTATTATAAGTTGTTATAAGTTTTTTTTTTATTGTTGTCAAAAACCCTGTATTTGTTTGATTTGAAATTGTTTTTAACATCTGGGGAATGCGTATGACGATTTCTATTGTATGACAATGACCATAAATTTGGTTTTGAACAGCACTCCAATGAAAGTCAGTGCCTAGCCCCTAGCCCCTCCCCCTCCCCCCCCCCCCCCCCCCCTCTCCCCCTCTCCCCCCCCCCCCCCCCCCCCCTTCCCACCTCCCCACTCCCCCTCCTCCCCCCTCCCCCCACCTTTGGATTTTCTTTTTACAGAGACCGGGTATCCGGTTAAGAAAACAAACTTTCACCTTTCAGCCCGGATAAAATTGGACACCCTTCTACTTTAACACCCCCCCCCCCCCCCCACTACTCGCCCAGCAACCTGCCCCCTTGAATGAGAACCCTGGCTAAGTTGCTGAACAACACTCAACATATTTATACCTCAGTATAGTGAAGAAATAGGCATTTGCCAATTTCAACCCTCGTTTGCATAACATGTGTACTCATGTGACAAGAACACATAAACCTGACACGCAAAGTGGCAATAGCCAAAGTCTAGCTACCGGTACTACTGTCAAGTGTAATGTTACGGGGAAGATGAGTCAATATGTATGCAGCGTCAATCAAATCAGCGTCAATCAAATCAGTATCGCAAGGCGTCATCTCCATGTTTACCCACTACTGCAAGCCCTCATGCGTAATGTACACAGAGTGACAACACAGGAACACTCATCAAAATGTCATAAACATGTACATTTGTATTAAGAAGACTGGCCCAAAGTAGAGTGCTCAGCATACAGAGAATACACATTGTCTTTGTGCTTTCATTGGGTAACATTCTGCCCGCTGATTACAACATTAGTTTGTACAGAATTCGGAAGAAAAAACAAATAAAGAAAACATCATTTCTCTAGAGACAAACTTTACACACAACTTGCACAAGTAGGGGTAAAACAAAAAGAGGGCACACCATTTGCAGATATCCAAACAATTTAATACAGAATTATTAAGAAATATCTTACTTTTTAAAAAGTAAATAATGATTCTAGGCATCCAGCAAAACGATTTTTTAAGGACAAACAACACAACACATGATATATTTTTCAGAATGCGCGTGTCGTCTGCTAACGCTAGCGCGTTGCTATACACGGTGGGCATCATGCAGTGGTCAGCTAGTCTGGTCTCAAAGTATGGGTTAATATAATAACACATATTGAAAAGACAGGGTACCGTGTATAAGCTAAAACATGGCCCCTAAACATGAACACAAAACGCTGGAAATATCTCCAAAAGGAAAGTCACGAGATTTGGAGCATTTTGACAATTTTTCTCGTTTAAAAGGTATTTATTAAAGGTAATAACAGTGCGAGGACCCGGTTATTACTGCGTGATAATGACCGGGTTTGGGGTAATTACCTGGTCCTCGCACTGTTATTACCTAAGTAATTTCCACTACTCACCCAGCACTATTAGAGAGAATTGTCTATGATATTCAGAGCAATACACGACATTGCGACTCCTGCACAAATTCATAGTTTGTTCTTTGCCAGTTCATCATAACCCGATTCAATGAGTGATATTGTTGACATTTGTTGATATAGTTTATCCTGCCTGCACTCGCTCTTTGTTCATTACTGTCCAAAATTAAGACTGATAACCCCGAGATAAGGAAAGGTGGTTTCGAGATTATTTCCATGTCATTTTCTGGGTTAGACAATTTGCCTACGTAACCCTTCACAATTCCTTTGTTACTTTGTTACTTTACATACACATGTTCAGTCTCATAAATGTGACCCACCAGGCCAAAACCAGGCAGAAGTCGGCAAATGCCATTTCAAGATGGCATTGTACACAACAAAATGTGTTGCCGGTCGATTGGTTTTCTTTTCATAAATCGTTAGTTAAAACTCTAATTTATAGGCTGTTCATGTTTAAATCTTTTTTAAAATGCCCGAAAGTGATAATATCGGCCTTCTCCTGATTTTTGTTGTCGTTGCTATTACTCAAATTGAGCAAACTTGTTGCCCGCGAACGGCAACAAAATGTCACTTTTTGAAGCGTCGTTACTTTTCATTCAATAGCGGTACTGGTGCATGTGATGTATCATCTTAAAGCTTAAAACGCTAGCAATCCCCCAATGGTATAAAAATCTCTCATATGAAAAATTTTGACTTTAGCCTGGTTTTGGGGTGGTGGGACACAAATAAAGAAAATGTTCAATGCAAACATTTCAAGTCTACGAAAGGTAGTATACACCATTCGCCTTTGCTGTAATATTCAAAAATAGATGGATTATGGGGTTCATATTTATAGTAAATATTGTGATGCTGACAATTTTTTTTTACTTTTCCCATTTTAGGTCCAGTGCGGACAGCCTAGGACGTTTTCCTCTCAGTTACTTTTTCCAGTGCGAACAGCGCGAGTCGGTAAAAGCGGCTTAGAAAAACGTACATCCGGGCCCCCTAGTGCGATTTCATGCGCATGCGGTCTTTGCATATTGTTTACGTGCGCGCGCTGATGCATGCACATCGCATTATGATCACATTCACCTTCATGAGTCATTATAATGACAGTTCGGCTACTTCTCCCCGTGGTCTCGGTAAAATTTTCCCGTGTCGAAAGTCCAAACAGTGGTAACATTTTACCATTTTTTATTTTACCATCGTCTCAGTAAAACCTTCCCCCCAAAAAGTCCAGGGCGAACACGGCTTTAGACTCAAGTGGGTTATTTCGTAAAATTCAGTAGTTATCTTTTTGATGTTTGCAAATGTCGTATACTACCTTTAAAGGTACAACAAAAGTGACATTTTTAAACTAGAGATTTTACCTTCTGTTTTCTGTGTATACATTGTACAGTGGGAAATATTATTACACATGCCTCAGATGTTATGAGAGATATGGTAGGGTTGGCCAAAAGGTTACTGTACCAAACCCACCTGTTACTGTTTGGATATCTTATCCAGACTCTGAATAATCCACTCTAACTACATGCAACCAGTACTTGGGTGTTGCTAAGGATGTACAGTGTACTGGTAGGATGAAGCATTCAGCTGCTGTGGAATATTGGAGGGTAGGGTTGAAATGAGGGGGGGGGGGGGGTTGAAATGAGGGGGGGGGGGGGGGTTGAAATGAGGGGGGGGGGTGGGATTTTGTGGTGGTTGGAGGGATGTCGGCCATGGTTTTTCTTTTCCTTTTTGGGGGGGGTGGGGGTTTTTAGAAGTAGGGATACTTTTTTTTAATTACTAGGTGCGGATCCAGGGGGAGGGGTCCTGGGGGGGTCCGGACCCCACATTATTTTTTTTCATTTTGTTTTTATATTTTTTAATTTTTTTTTAATTTTTTATTTTTTTTAAATTGTTTTTGTTAATGTATTTTTATATCAGAGCAAAATAGCAGCGTGGTGCTTTCTGTAAAAGATTCTCAATAGATCAAAACGATCAAAATATATAGAAAAATAGGCTCATAATGTTCCAGAATGCACCTCAGGGCTTCTACTGTAAAACAAATTCTGGGGGAGAGCCCCCCCCCCCCCCCCCCCCCCAACCCCCCCCCCAACCCCCCCCCCCCCCCCCCCCAACCCCCCCGCCTATTGCTAGGACCCCCCACATTCATAAATGTCTGCATCCCGCCCCCCCCGATTACATAGGTCCAGGTGCATATACCAGTATGCAGCTGTTTGTGATGTACAAATATGTACGTACAATTCAAACCATACTGGCTCTGAATCTGACTAGATCCAGTGAAGCTGCTTCTTATTGAGGTAATATCCATGAAGTTGAGACACAAAGTGCAGTCCGGTTTAATTCCAAACATGGCATCTCATTGTTTATTATTCATGAGACGTCATTCATCCAATCATCGCACTTAGAAAATATTACTTCAGTCATGCTTTTAGTTCACGCATCAGAACTAACTTTCAACGATGTTAGTCTCTGGCTAGGTTGTACTTTATTTTTTTTAATACCGGTGACGTCGTAAAATGTTATAGCACCCTCTAGCGGCAGGTTGAATAATGTTTAAAATGTATAATCAGTTAATATACAGCTTCATGGTCTATTCATTGTTTGGTTAATTTCAAGTCAATACATTTCTCGGGTTTGTTTTTGGCATGTAAAGTGTACATGGTTGTATCATATCAAGTGATGTACACACAATCACAGGGCATATGGAATTGTCATTATACAAGGCTCAGAGACAAAATTCTTAAGAGGGCAGTTAAAGGTAGAATACACCATTGGTAATTGCTGGAATTATCATGAATAGGTGGATTTAGGGGGGGGTGTGTATTTTATAGTAACTATTGTTTAACTGACCTGTCAGAAGTTTTACAATCATGGATGCCGAGAAAAGCAAAAAAAAATGCGTTTGTTTTCGACCAGCGTCCGGCATTTATTGTTATGTTATTTTTAGTTATTTATCGATCGCGGTTTTTTTCGCGATAATTTCGTTTTTCAGAATATTTACAGGATATCTAGCACAATTATTTTGCTGGATGCCTAGAATCATTAGTTACTTTCAAATAAGTAAGATATTCCTTAATATTTTGGTACTAAATATTTTCGATATCTGCAAATAATGTATATTACCTTTAAAGTCCCAGTGAGTTGGGGTTGGAATTCCCCCAAATTTTAAAGGAAACAAAATTGCAATTGGCAGTTCGAAGAGTTCAGCACACTTTGTCTTTGAATGTACACCCCATGAATCTGGACTGTCCTGTGTTTACATTGACAAAATAATATGCACCCATACATGGATGTGTTGCACATTTCAAACACGATCTGAACATTGCTCTACGATCTGAAACAGCTTGTGTTAGTAGACAAACACATTTCTAGTTTCTATTATTAGGAGTTCCATGTGAAAAATAGTGCGGTTTTAATAGTTTAATTTTTTTCAGATTGAAATATCTCCTTTTCCTAGAATTGATCCCTTGAGAGGAGTGAGTGGCTACCATTTTAGTCATACCACATCATGTGTTTGTCATTGATTATTTGTTGCAATATAGCTTTTCAGTGAGAGGGCAGTATTAAAGCCTGCAGCGGTTAAACAGTTAACCGACCATTCAAACAGTTACACGGTTACATTTTTCCAGGTCAATTAACCTTAATCAATTTTTTTTTAATTGACCCTTCCATTTTTGGAGAATAGTACACGAAGAAGACATAAATAAAAACAATACAAAGCTTTGTTTGTCATCGTTGTATATCGGCAGAGGAATTTTGTTTACCTGTCTGGATACATGTATATCATTTTTGTTTGCGATTCCCATCTTTAAATTAGCGATGCTTAACCAAATCCTGCCGTTTATATGGTAACAAATAAGAATAATTATGAACAAACTTCCCGAGACTTTTTTTTTCATTGATTGTCGGTTACGGTTAACCGTTAAAAATAATGTTACACGGATAATTTTACAACCGCTAACTTGCAGGCTTAGTTAGAGGGTAGTGCACATTTGGGCAATTCATAAAGTGACAAAAAAATATCAAAACCTACATGTACCAATACAATGTGCAATTTGAAGTCGAATAAATATTTACAAAATGTAATAGAAGCAACAACAAAAATAGGTGCAAAATAAATCCCACAAAGATCACATTTAGGGGAGTTGCAAAAATCAGTACTGCTTGAGATGTTTAATCACAAAACAAGGTCGGAAAGTTAAAGGTAGGACACACCATTTTTAAATATCAAAAAGAAAATTACTATCGAATTATTAAAGGGATCGTATACGTTTGGTAATTACTCAAAAAATTAATGGCAATAAAAACTTACTTGGTAAGAAGTACAGCAGCTTTGGATAGTATAATGCAGTTTTAGAAACTTTTCAATTTGAAGTACTGCGGTTATGGAAAAAGATATCACTTTTTATCCCAAAAAATTTGAATCTGAGAAGCGTTACTGCAGTGACGTTTCAAAACTGTGTATTCCAATGCAGATTATTCTTCCTGCGTGGACATAACCGCTCCAGATTTTAGGCAATGTCTCAAAATCGCTACCACCTTTTGAAATGAAATTTTTACAGGTTAGTTTTATGGTATATATCTATAACTATAGACATGTAGGATTAAAACAAACAGAGGGTTCCAATTACCAAACGTATACGATCCCTTTCAGAAATATTTTACTTATTTGAAAGTAAATAACGATTATATGCATCCAGCAAAATGATTGCGCTAGATATCCTGTAACTGTTCTGAAAAATTGAATTTTATAAAAATAAATCATGATCGCCGAATGGCGATCGTGAAAAAAAGACGAATGCCGTTTCATGTATCCATGATTGTACAACTTTGGATGCAAGTTAATCGATATTTACTATAAAATACAACCCCCAAATTCACCCATTCCTGATAATTCAAGCAATTACCAATGGTGTTTCCTATCTTTAAATAGTGATTTAAGAGCATTTAAGCTTTAAAGGTAGGATACACTGGTAATTTCTCGAATTATCATGAATGGGTGGATTTTGTGGGGTTGTATCTAAAAGTAAATATCGTTTAACTGTCCTGTCCAAAGTTTTACAACCATGGATGATGAGAAAAGCAAGAAAAACGGCGATTGTTTTCAACCGGCGTCGAGCAGTTATTCTTATGTTATCTTTGTTTTTTTCTTAATTAAATTTTTCGGAATAATTATAGGATATCTAGCGCAATTATTTTGCAATTATTTTTCAAATGAGTAAGATATTTCTTAATAATTCGGTAGTAAATATTTTCGATATCCGCAAATGGTGTATCCTACCTTTAAGAAAAGGTTCACCCAAAAGTCACAAAATCAACAGTTTCAGAAAAAACTTGAACAAACTCCCCAAACCACTACTAGGCTGGCCATTTCAGAATTTTCTTTCTGCCAAATTCCCACGATCCTAAATGACATGACTTCTTCATTTAAACTAAGCTAGTATTTACAAATTCATTCAAGGAGTGAAACAGACTAGAAACTGAGTGAGTGCTGTTGGCGTCCCGTCTGACAAGCTGTGTGGGTACCATTGACAGAGAGAAATTGTGGTTGCCCCTTGCCACATCAAAATATCAACAGTTCAGCAGAGATTAATGCCTCGTTTGCACAACCATTTCAGTCACCAAAGCAATGGCCGAGCCCTTCTGATGTTTTTTTCATTCAAAGCTGATTCTTTTGTTGCTTGACAATAATCTGCAAAGACTTGTAACAATTACCTTACAGGGCTTAGCTAGGATAGTGCCACTGTCGATCAGTCATATCAGGTGAACAAAACTATTAGTGCTGGGCATGGGTGGCCCCTAATAACCTTTCATATTACAGGCACAGTATACATTTATTACAAATATACATGTATAACACAAAGTATTTGTAAACTTTATTTAGGTCATTTCATCTTCCAATAAAACTGAAGTATTAAGGCAACAATGTTAAATCTTACGGTAGTAGAATTTCCTTAATTTTTAAGGTAGGATACACCATTGGTAATTGCTTGAACTACATGTATCATAAATTGCTTGAATTATCGGTGAATTTGGGGGTGGTATTTTATAGTAAATATCGTTAAAGGGATCGTATACGTTCGGTAATTGGAACCCACTGTTTGTTTCAATCCTATATAGTTATAGTATATACCATAAAACTAACCTGTAACAAATTTAATTTCAAAAGGTGGTAGCGATTTTGAGATATTGCCGAAATTCTGGAGCGGTTTTGTCCACGCAGGAAGAATAATAATCTGCATTGGAATACACACTCTGAGAAACGTCACTGCAGTAACGTTTCTCAAATTCAAATTTGTGGGGATAAAAAGTGATATCTTTTTCCATAACCGCAGTACATCGAAGTGAAAAGTTTCTAAAACTGCATTATACTATCCAATGCTGCTCTACTTCTTACCAAGTAGGTTTTTATTGCCATTAATTTTTGGAGTACCCAGCTAACCAAAAAACGTTCCATGAACGTTCTTACAACGTTACGGTAATGTTTCCGGAACGTTTTGAAAAAACGTTTCGGGAACGTAAATGTGTGGAGTTCTCTTGACGTCCTTTGAACGTTACAAAGAAACGTTGTGAAATAACATTCGTACAACATTCAGAGCACATTGGCAAGATAAAAAAATCTACTGTTGAACACTCTAATTATGTACATATTTACTGCGTGTACAGATTACGTAATACCACATTAACTTATTACACATTGCAATTACACATACATAATAACCTATTCCTATTAGATATTACCTACTGAACACTTACTACAAACTTAGCTATTGCCGTTGTTAGTTTTATAGTTCACTTTTTTGTCCACGAAAAAGTCACAGCAAATTTTTATGAATAATGTCAACATTTGAATACGAATAAAATGTAATGCGATTTTTTTCTCACTATATTGCCCAAAAATCAAAAGAGGAATCGTTTGAATAATTACATATCATGGTCAAAAAAGTAAATTGTTGGACTAAATACCACAATTTAACATCGACTATTGTGAACACACATTTCCTCCCTTCTGATTGGTCAGTTGCTGTAGGTAAATTTCCTGACGTACGAAGAACGTGTTAGGAACGTTACAAAAAAAGGTTACATTCCGACGTCCATATAACGATCTTCGAACGTTGTTAATAACGTTATCTGAATGTTACAATGCAACGTTTCTTTCAAACGTCCGCATAATGTTCCGTCAACGTTTTCACAGAACGTGACCAAGGATGACATTCCAGGAACGTTATGAAAACGTTATGTATTAGCTGGGTAATTACCAAACGTATACGATCCCTTTAATAACTGACCTATTCAAAGTTTTACAATGGTGGATGCTGAGAAAAGCAAGAAAAACAGCGTTAGTTTTCAACCGGCGTCGGGCAGTGGTTCTTATGTCGTTTTTGTTTTCTTCGGGATCTAGCACAATCATTTTGCTGGAAGCCTACAAATCACAATCGTTATTTACTTTCAAATAAGTAAAATAGTTGTTAATAATCCGGTAGTACAAATTGTTGATATCTGCAAATGGTGTATCCTACCTGTACCTTTAGGACAGGTTTCATTGTTTTGACACGGGTACTTTAGTTTAATATTCCAATCCAATCCAATCCAATCTGCATTTGTAAAGCGCCATCAATCTAGTTGCCTATTCCGAGGCGCTGCCAGGAACACCGGGGCAAAGCCCCTCCTCTTTAGCGATAAGTGTTACTGGGTTCTTTTACGTGTATTACACAACACACGGGACCTCCAGCTTTACGTCCCATTTGAAGGATGAAGCAATAGTGGTTTAATTGCCTTGCTTAAGGACACACGTGTCGACACCGGGACTCAAACTCACGCTCTGCGGAACAGAAACCGGGTTCTTAACCGCCCGGCCACGACATCCCACACAAATAAACCACAAGGAAAACTGACTAGGTAAATTTGCATCAATTTCAAAAGTGAACAAAGAAATTGGCAAGGTGGGAATTGAACCTGCGACCTCCGGAATATTGTTTAATGTTGTGTGAGTCATTCAAATTTGTTGTCAGTAGGCTAATGTACCGGTACATTACGACATGAAAAACAGCACATTGCACTTCATTGTATTGTATCTACCAGTATGACTCATTCAAGTATGTATAGGGCTGTGCATTGGAACCGGGTACTCGAGTACCCGACCATTGATGTCAGGAACCGATTCAAGATTATGGAATCGAGTATCCGTAGCCAACTTTACAAATTACATAGTAACTCCTCAGTTGATGGAAGCAAAGAGTTTTAAATGTCATTTGTTGGGAATTTTTAATTTTCAACATAAAATGAGGCCACATGGGAAAACAGAATATATTTCAGGTTTATGATGCGCGCGCAAAAATTGCAGTTTACACCTTTGTATCTTGATGTGTTTACTCGCCGATGCAGTAGTATTAACATGCAGACCTTTGTACATTGTTACTAACAAGCTGAACAGCAACTTCTGAGATGTAAATTGAGGAATTTGTTTTTAGAGCCCTAGTCCCACTAGGACCTGCGACTACTAGGGCTGGTTGTGGGTAGTCGTGGATAATATTCCCTGCAATTTGAGCCTAGCAGTCTCATAAGGCGTTTTCACACTATCTCAGTTTCGAACCGTGTTGAAACCAACCCGGTTCCCACCCGGTTCAGCATGGGTTGTTTTCGACACGGATCACGGAGACGCAACGTTCACACTGTTCATGCCGCGAACCAACCGCTAGTGAACCGTGTAACGTTCAATCCGGCTAGGGCTGCCGTGTATTCACACTACCCATTTCTCAACACGGATCGCATTCAAAAAGGCGCGCTGTGATGATTTTCCCGATCCCACAATGCTTATAATCCCGCCTCAAATTTGTTAATTTATGCGGCACTGGCTCGGCGTTTTGTCGTGGATTCCCTGGCTCTTCGAGATCCTCAGACATTTTCTCGAACACCTTATTTCTTGTCGTGCTGTCCAGTACCAACTAAACCGCATCGTCCGACCAAATCGTCAACATGGCCTTTCTTCTTTGTCCTTTCTTTGTCTTTCAGCTTTATTGTCGGTCTTTTTGGGACCCATTTTCGAACAAAATTGAAGAGAAATGCCTGGATGCGTGTTGTTGCTGTTGTGTTTGGGTTTGGTGAAGAACCACGTGTAGCGCATATGCACAATATGCGTGACATGCAGTAAATGTACACGTACACGCACACATTATGATATCCATGTACGTGTCACGTCGATCGCAGAACTGATTATATATTGACCTTTGTACCGCGTGTCCCATTTCCGTAGGATTTCGCGCCACAACTCAACACGGATCGGCGGTAAGCAAACTCAACCCAGGGCGGTTCACACTATCATTTTCGACACGGTTCACGCCGAAAAATGCGATTTCAATCCGGATTGAGATTTTCAACCCTGGTCCCTACCAGGGTTGACTTCGATCCGGCTAGAGCATGCTACCCGGGTCAGAACCGGGTTGAAATTTTAGTAGTGTGAAAAGGGTTGACAAAAATCTCGGGGTTGGAACCGGTTCCAACCCCGAGATTTTGGACAGTGTGAAAGCGCCTATAGTAAGATCTCTCGTGCGACCTGATGTACATTGTAGCACTACCTGTTGCCGACTGATAGCACCACTAATCGCACTGACTGTTGCACGACTACCCAACCCTTCATATGAGTGGTAAAATCCTGTAACACTACTAGCCACGACCAATCGTGCGACCGAGGCAGGACAACTCACAACTATTCATACAACTTGTCGTGGAGTTGCACGACTAGTCCTGCTTAGTCGTGCAATTATTCGTGCAACTAGTCATGCAATTGGATCTACATGCACGAAAAGTTGTGCCAGTAGTCGTGAAAAGTTGTGCCACTAGTCGTGGAAAGTCGTGCCAGTAGACGTAAAAAGTCGTGCCAGTAGTCGTAAAAAGTCGTGCCAGTAGTCGTAGAAAGTCGTGCCAGTAGTCATAAAAAGTTGTGCCAGTAGTCATAAAAAGTCGTGCCAGTAGTCGTGGAAAGTTGTGCCAGTAGTCGTGGAAAGTCGTGCCAATAGTTTTGGAAAGTTGTGCCAGAAGTCGTGGAAAGGCATGCCAGTAGTCGTGCCAGTAGTCGTGGAAAGGCATGCCAAGAGTCGTGGAAAGGCATGCCAGGAGTCGTGGAAAGTTGTGCCAGAAGTCGTGGAAAGTTGTGCCATTAGTCGTGGAAAGTTGTGCCATTAGTCGTGGAAAGTTGTGCCATTAGTCGTGGAAAGTTGTGTCATTAGTCGTGGAAAGTTGTGCCAGTAGTCGTAGAAAAGTTGTGCCACCAGTCGTGCCACTGTCGTATGACGGGAAAATCCTACGATCATCCATGACATTGAAAGACCCCCCAAGACCTACGATCGCTGCATGACAAATGAAAACTGCTGCGACGAGATGCGACTATTTTGGCGCAGCCAGGTAACAAGTTTAAAATGTCTCTGCGACTTGCCTACGAGGGTCTGCAAGTTCCAGTAGCAGCCTAGTCATAATTTGTTATACCTCCTAGACTTAGGCTTTCAGGGGTACCCAGGTACCTGTGATATTGTGTTTATTTTATTTGGGTACCCGGTTCTTAAACTACCTGTACATGAATACCCCTAGGTACATACAATGTACTTTCACATTTTGTATCCTTGTAGAGACGTCGCTTTGTTCTCGTGTACAAAATTGTTAGAAAATCTACAACTTTTAAAAAAATGCTCCTACATTTCAAACACAATTGATTTCCGGGGTTGAAATTTTGACCCAATATACTCTGTATCATACCCTAACCTTACCCCACATCCTAACCCTAGTTTTTGAGTAATTTTTAGTCACTCCATATATCTATTTTGTGAAAAATATTGTGGAGACCTTTTACACCAATAGAAATTACCCTGTGAAGACGTATTTATCCAATTATCCCCATTGTGTACATGTCTCAACAGAGTACCGTATTTCTCTCCATCTTCACTAACACACACAAAATGTGTATCATCTACGTGTATCATCTACGTATCTGAACATAAAACAAGTATAACCACTCTAATACTGGCTACTCTAAACTCACACTTGAGAGTAGATTATTATACTCTAAAGCCTGCTTGTTAATTAATCATCAGTGGAGCAGAAAGACAGAAATCAATAACGGTTAATTCATTAGGAGGCTAATGAACGGCGTAAATTCAGTTACAAACTCAATTCTCTTGAATGTCACACGAGGTTACAGTACTGAGATTCTGACATCTGTGGTCCGGGGGAGAAAACAAATTAGATTGGAATTATGTACGGTTGGACAGTCATTCCTGCATTGCATTATGCCTTCAGAAACATACTGTTTACCCGGGGTACATGCAGTTCGAGTATCATACGTTGGTTAACCGAGTCATCTCCAAACTCCACGTCTGATATACCGGTATACGGATACGCAAATTTATGAGATCCTGCGCGCCAGCCAATCAGAGTCCACTGTGACGTCAATTGAAGCAGAAATCTGGACAAAGCTGCTGATTGGCCAAATTGGCTGCCGTGTTTTTGTAACATAGCAACGGGTATTAACGAAAGACGTTATATCGTGATGGAAAGCGCCTGCAGTCATGTTTGCATTTTTTTTTTATCACCGAATCTGCTCGAATATCATAGACACTTACATGTATCCAACAAGCAGATATTCTATAGACTAGGATAGTAATGGTACATTATATGGTCCATGGTGATATGGTCCATATTATGGTGTTTTGTACACCCGAAGGGAAAAATGGCACCCCAGGCGAATGCCATTTTGTATTAAATACAATTAAGAGGCACAAGATAAATGATTTTGAAAAACAAAGTTTGTTTCGGTACTAACGTAACATTTGTACTCTCAAGCATTTGAACATTGGTCAGTATTTTTCTTCGTGTTCACGCTGCCTCGCTCAAAATTCAGATCTTGTCCTTGGATCGACAAAGAAACTTTTTGTTTTAATTGACTTGTCATTTGACATAATTAAGGAACGGTGTTGGAACGTAAAAACTGAAGGGCAGACAAAACAAACAGTAGTCAGGTAATGGCGACAACAGAAGGTCTTCTAAGCTTGTATGCTTTAACTGTTCCCTACGATATGTGCATATTAAGTGGTTCACGTAGTACCTCTTTCCCACAGTCTGCTTCTATTAAACTTTCAGTTGAGAAGGAGCCAAACACTGAGAACAATCAAGGTGTGATGTACTCCACGGAGTACATTCCTTTTTCAGGGTGATGTACCCCGGGTACATCACTTTTAGAGTAACACATGAACTTATGTAATAATCCATGTGACCAGTTATCGACCAAATGGATATAACAATAACAATTGGAGGATTTGGGATGGTTCTGGCTGAGGCATGCACACACAAAAACTTTCTGTGTTTACTGGTGGTTTACTTTTGTAAATCTGATGCGTATAATATGGGTTCTGGCAAAATGAGACGGAACTGGGCAGAGGTTGAAATGAGGATTCCCAGATATTAGAAACAAGGGTAGAATTCTTCTACAATGCTGTTTGTTGCACAAGTTATGGCTGTTTAAAGTTTGTATTTATTAACATGTTCCAAAAGTAAAATGTTGAGAAAAAGGCCTTTGAAGTTTTGAGTTTTGTACATTTAAAATGGTAAAATGCCAATTGTCTTTCCTTAGAAATACTTTTAACACTACTTCTATACCATTTCTGTCCAAATTATAGTTAGTAGGCATACCCAAAATTACAAATATCAAAAAATCTGAAAATTAAATAAATTTCTCATTTTTTATTATTTTGCAGTTTTCTCCACTATGCATTGTGCCCAGTTCTGTCTCATTTTGCCAGAACGCCTCACATATTAAAATGTACATGTATTGTTTTTCTGATTGGAATAATAATGTGGGGCAGTTTCAAATCTGGGGTAAAAAGTTTCAGATTTGGGGGTACACATTGGACATCATGGCTTTTCTTGGGTCTAATTGCCGCTAAGTCAGTTAGGAAAGTTAGATTCAGAGAATGTTGTGATCAAACACAATAAAGTAACATTCAATTTGGCAGACTTGTGAACCGCCCCTTTTCTATATAGCCAAACTCACTGTGTAAAAAGCAGTCTTCCTTGTAATGTGTGTAGGATTGTATAACAGATCAGAGTTTGGTTTCATTTCTCACTGTGGGCTGCACCATTCATTAGCTCCCCCTCACGGCAAACAGGTATTGACGGGATTTCAATTTGGCCCGAAGACTATATACTCCAAGTCCAAGGGGATGCACGTTGTACCAGAAATGCCAGATTGCATACATGTGGAGGGCTTGAAAGTGGATTAAATTACAGAAGGGCTAAGGATCTGGTTTTAGAGTAAGCCACCTCAGCGTAGGCCAGTAATCTTGTTAATAAATTTGGCTGGCCTCGGAAAACGTGCATAAATAGAATGCTCTATCTGTTTCCAAACATAAATGAACTGGTGCTTGTTTATCTGTGCATCTATCTAAAATATTCGTAGTCTAGGCCATATTCCAGAAAATGTTATTAAGACATGAAGATGATTTTTTTTTTAGAAGAAGTTGGTATCCTAGATATGAACTAATTTGCGGGTGCCGAGTTCGAAAGTGACAGATACCAAACCGAATTCCGAGTTTAAAGGTACTAGTATACACCATTGGTAATGGTAATTGAAGGTACTAGTATACACCATTGGTAATGGTAATTGCTTGAATTATCATGAATAGGTAGATTTAGGGGGGTTGTATTTTAGAGTAAAAACGGCATTCTTTTTCTAACTTGCGTCGGGCAGTTATTCTTATGTTATCTTTGTTTTTTCGCGATCGCCGTCCGGCGATCGCAAATATTTCTTTATAAAATTTAATTGTTCAGAATAATTACAGGATATCTAGCGCAATCATTTTGCTGGAAACATCGAATCATTATTTACTTTCAAATGAGTAAGATATTTCTTAATAATTTGGTAGTAAATATTTTCGATATCTGCAAATAGTGTATCCACCTTTAAGACAGTTGTGCCATTATCCAGTTAATAAAATGAGCTCTTTTGGGAAATATGACCTCAGACTCAATTACAGATTAAACGAAATACAAAACTAAAGTTAAAACCCCATGAACTCCTCAAAAATAGGAATGGAAATGTGTGTAATTATCAGATTAATTGTTTCCCCCAGAGAAATCAGTGATTGTTTTTTGTAAAACGAAGCCACTTTTATTGTTTTTTGTGTGCAATAAATACGTGCACGATTCAGCATCTCATATTGGTGAGTATACAAATACAATCTAGGACCATAACACTATATAGGATTACATAAAGCTATGTGTGTATGTACTACTGGTCATTCAAATTAAGAATTTTAAGATTTCTAATTCAACTAGAAAAGGGGCACTCGTTAGAGCGCAGACCTCTTGCCCCAACCTCAAAGCTCGAATGTTAAAAATCATTCAAAGTGATCCAGAATCCTGAAAATTTAATGGAATCACCCTTGACCCATAAGCTACATGTATCTACCCACTAAGTTTCGTTAACCATTTCGCGTCGGATGACGTATATAAATGCAAAATTTGACGTATATAAACGCAAAAATTGTAAAGCGCTTTGAGATCGTTGATACGATGTAAAGCGCTATATAAGCACGAACATAAGCACGAACATTATTAAAAATTTCCCCAAATTCAAAACGGGTGACGCACAAACATGCCAAGTTCAAGTTCAAGTTTGGAAATGTATGTCAGCAGCGAGCAAGGCCGGAAATGCGTGGGTGTGCTTCCCGGCACTATCAGCCTGAACCCGCTTCGGATCGAGTTTCGTTAAAAATAATCCCGCCCCGGCGATGTTAAAATAATCCCGGCGCGAACTGGTTAAGATCCCTCCAGTAGTTCCGTACTCCTGCTAACAGACTGACAAACAAACAAACAAACAAACAATAGACAGACAGACAGACAGACAGACAGGAGTTAATACATTTATACCTCCGCCATCAGAGATGGGCGGAGGTAATAATAAATCCTAGCAATCAAGTTTTGTTCTCATCTCCATGATACACAGTCCAGAGGACATCTTGGAATTGTCCTTTCCAAATCATAATACAAACTGCTTGCCCTTGAGAATGCCTTCAGAAAGAATAACAGACAACTTGCAATTATAGTTCAACTTGTTTAGTCTCTAATAATTGTGTCTGTGATGCATATTATGGCCAGGACGATTGGTCAATGAGCAAATATTGAGTTCACTGTAGGACAATGGAACATTGCACATCACACACAAGCAGATACACCATTGGTAATTGCAGTGAATTCTCAGGAATGGGTAGATTTGGAAGGTTGTACTTTATAGTAAATAATTGTTTAACTGGCCTGTGCGAAGATTTACAATCATGGATGTCGAAAAAAAAGCAAGAAAATGGCGTTTATTTTTATCTGGTGTCAGGCAGTTGTTCTTGTTGTTATTGTTTTTTTCGTCATCACGAATTTTGTTTAAATTTAATTTTTGGGAACAATCACAGGATATCTAGCCCAATCATTTTGCTGGATGCCTAGAATCCTTATTTACTTTCAAATCAATAAGATATTTCTTAATAATTCTGTATTAAAATATTTTGATATACATGTATAGATCTGCAAATACATTTAAAGGTCTGGTAATACATCATTTGCAAATATAAATTAAAAAAACTACTGAATTATATTTTGAAATACCTTACTTGACTGTATTAAAGTGAATAACAGTCTCAAGCATCCTGTAAAATCACGGCACCTGATGTGGTGTGGTTTTCAAGAAAAGTGAAATTTTGTATCAATTTCAAACGAGTCTGGGATTGTAATCACTGTAAAAACCTCAATTTTTAAACACTGTGCCCAATTTATTGAAGGAAATCATTTGAAGGAAATCATTTGAAGGAAGTCAATAAACCAGACTGCAACAACAGCACTTTTTTTCTTGGACTTTTTCCAGCTTTTATGAATGCAAACCGTTAAACAGGTCAGCATCACAATATTTACTATAAAAAAATATTAATCCCCTAAACCCATCCATTTTTGAAAATTACAGCAAC
Organism: Crossaster papposus; assembly: GCA_037893245.1. Lineage (NCBI taxonomy): Eukaryota > Metazoa > Echinodermata > Asteroidea > Velatida > Solasteridae > Crossaster > Crossaster papposus. Next base: position 318,848 of record JBAIAA010000070.1, on the reverse strand, counting down.
AGCAAATGGTGCATACCTTCAACATTTTAATGCTTGCAGCACATTTTCAGTTAGAAACAATCTAACCTCTTGTCTGCAAACCAACAATACCCAGGAAATAATATATCATATCAGGAAATAATACAGACATCCTGCAGCATATGTTCATCCCATTTGATACTGGTTTCAAAATCAGTGGCATCGAATCATTTTGGTCTGTGACCTCTGGTGACACCCAAAGGTACAAACCACCAAACTTTGTAACAAATCCAACCAGCATTGTATAAGAACTGGTAGGGATATCATGTCCCCAGATGGTAGAAATTCAGAAGTGCTGGCCTATAATGTAATTGGGCAAATGTTTAAGCAATTTCAACCCTGGGCTCCCACAAGAAATCTGAGAGTACTCATTGAATGTGATTAGGCTACAAGTACAAGAGTTCACTGCAGCCTTAAAGGGGCACTATGTCCTGAAATCTCCCAAAACTTCAAGTTTTTGGATTGTTTACTTATCCATTCTATTTGATTGAAAAGAAACCATATTAATATCTTATCGTTCCCGAGAAAAGACAGAAAAAAATCCGGTTGTTATATCAAGACAACATTGTACCCATACGTTTTTTCCTGTCGTTTTCATTCAATGTTCGATACAGGTTGTGCGTTTTCCCAAAATAAAATTGCACACGGTACCGATGCACAAATGTGGTTTCTTACACGTCCGCAAAAGGCGAACATTCCGGTTGGAATCATGACTACATCCAAACAGCTCGAGTTTCGAGCTTGTGACCCCCGAAACTCGTTCTACACACACACACACACAAAAAAAGCCATTTTTTTTAAGGATGGTTCTTTGAATGTGTATATCCTACTTTTAAATGCTCTTTCCGATGAACATCATTTAGTTCAAAACTAGTGCTGGGCGACTAACTCGACTATGTCACTACTCGTGATTTGTTTTTACTACTCGTAGCACTACTCGCGTTTTTAAAAACTATTCGAGTACTCGTGCCAGCCCGAGTAGCAATAAGTACTCGCGAGTAGTGATTGTTAGCGAGCGTCAGATGCAAGGACACAAAATGAATCGACTTTCCGCTCCCCATAATTGCACCCCCTACAATGGTGCGTCTTTTTCCAAAATAAATAAGGTTCAACGAACTAAATCCTTTGAGTGAGCTGACACAAAATGTAGCAACATTCGCCAACCACAGAATGTTTCTGACTGCAGAGTTTATACAATGAAAGCAAATATCTCTCCTGCAGATATCACATTCCAGGTTTCGGTCTGTGGGATTGTAAAATAATTCAGTAGTGAGTTCAGTCAATGATATAGTTTCTTTCCAGACAATGTTATCAGACAACATAGAGTTGACTTATATGGAAGGGATTTTAATCTTGGATGTTTTTGAATTAGAACTTGAGCGATGAAGGAAACCAAATTGCTGCAGAATTTAAATATAATAAGTTTAAACCAAATATATACATTTTTTTTAAATATTTCTTGCGAAAATTTTGACAACTACTCGCGAGTACTTGATTAATCGCGAGTAATTTCCTTGCGATCACTCCAGTGGAAAAATCACTACTCGCCCAGCACTATTCAAAACGCATTTTTTCTCTTTTTAATTGGGCGATTCCATAACATAGTACCCCTTTAAGAAGTTTGCCTGAATACAGTGCCATGTACTCGTAGCATAGCAGGGAACAGAAAGGAGAGGGGAGATATAGAGACTGGCTTGAAACAGAATCTCAGCAGCCACTTTCTAGTGCACTTCATACACTATACTGTGACTGTTCACTTCAATTTAATGGATTCTTGTTAGGGAATTTGATGTTTTGTACAAGTACTAGTACTACGAATACGCTTTAATTCGGTCAATGTATAAAAGACAATGAATAGGGAAAACCCTTGACAACAGAAGCACGATCGAGTCTTCGACATCCGACTTTTATTGAAACTGTATTAAAGTGACACCTGGATATTCATGATAGTGCAATCTTTCCATTTTAATTTTTTCCATCAAAGAAATCAAGCTTTAAGCCTCACATTTTTTCCATCAAAGAAATCAAGCTTTAAGCCTCACATTTAGCCCCCCACCTCCCCCCCCCCCCCCCCCCAACAAAAAGGGGGAGGGGTTACAGTTTGGGAAGAAATGTGATCATTTCATTCTTTGGAATTTTTTTATCAGTTCTAAATAACTTGGAATTCTAATGTTTTTGTATTTATTGTCAACAGTATTTTTACCCTAAATTCCAGTTGATGTCATGTGAACCGATGCAACCATGTTGCATTCTGTCATCTTTAACAAAATGTTTTACCCTAAAATGTTTCTGCCTGGTTTCCACAATATTTGCTGTTGCTTTTCATTTTATATACGAGACTTCAGTGAAAAACAGTGGATTTTGTTTCAGGAACATGGCTCTTTACATTTTAAAAGTATTTTCTGTTTCTCAGTCTTAGATGCAGATTCTAATTCATTTTCAACATTTTTGCAATGACTGACCTTTATATGAATGATGAAAAAAGAAGAACCGGGATGGATGCAACATTAAGTCTTTCTAAAAAAACAAATAATTGCACACAAAATTTAAGAAGAAAAAAATTGCAACCTACCCCCCCTCCCCCCAAAAAAAAAAAAAAAAAAAAAAACCTCCCAAAAAAACAAAACAAAAACAAAAAAACAAAAAATTAAAAAACACGCACACCAAAAATAAATCAATGCCCCCAAAAAATTAAAATAATAATTACCTGGGAACATTTTTTGACCGTTGATTGTAGATACTACTATCATCACTGTCGAGGCAAAAATTGACCAGCTAATCCGAGCCATTTTCTCTCTGCGTGTACGTATCGCGATGGTTGCCAACAAAAAGAAGTTATATACACAAGGTTCGATTCGGCTATCCCAAGTACGTGCAGGCGGCGGCGTACCGTATCCCGTGCGGTGGACTTTGTGTTTGGGGTTTTGATGTCCTGTGCCGACTATTTGTATTTGTAGAATTGTACGAGGAAGTCCACGCAAATCTAACACAAGCAAAGTCACATCTTATCTCACAGAGCGTACTAAGTTTCCAAACGTGTCATACAAGAAATAATTTTGATAAACAAAAGTCTTGCGAGTTGCAGGTGCACTGTTTTTTCTGTAACGTTACTATAAAGTCAATCAAGTGCGGTACCGCGGTCCGTTCAGCTAGTTCCCAGCGTTGTACTTGCAGGGCTCGCGCGCGCAGCCGGTAATACATAAAAACACGACCGGTCGGTGTCGGTGAAACTTTTTTTGGATACAGCACACTGATCACTACCAAAACTATTTTGCCAATAGAGGGGGTGCTACAAAATAAATGGTTTTTTTTAACATAGGTCATAGCTCAAGAGGGAGCTATTAGGTTTTTGCTGTTTATCTTGCTAGCTGGACCGTAACACTAACACCAGCTGTGCAGTGATATTGTTCATCATGGCCTTTGTTTACTTCGCAAAAAAAATGGGCCAGTCTGGGCTTGCCCTTCGTCTTAGTTGATGATGTAAGCATGGAGCAATAAACCAATGATGTTGATACAATATTAATGTAGAAGTTTTTCTTTGTTACACTGTATAGACTGTCTATAGGTTGGATAGCGCGTATAGCTACACAATTAGTATTTAGTTTGCTCACGTCACGGCAACCCTGCAGCGGTGTGCATTTTATTTTTTCTTGTCTAGGCCTTATTACGGCACTTTTAATAATAGTATAGCCAGGCTAGGGTGGTCTTGGTTGCAAGACGTCCGAATAACCATGGAGGAATAAGAGCACTTATTCCTCCATGGAATAACGGTATGCAGCATGCGTAGGCCGCCGATGTGGGCGCCTTCTAGTTCTAACATACGCCGTAGACTTGACCACGCCATGACCTTCAAATCGGTCGTCTTGGCTAGCTTGCCCAGTTGCACGGAAATTTCAAAGCAGAATTGTGTCGCATTTGCATGCGCGTGTGACATTGCGTGCATAAATATGTGACGTAACAGAAACTTGATCAATGAGTCGGCAATTATGCATGTTACGACATTTTTCGAGCGATTATGTGAGTTAGCCAAGACGACCTATTCGAAGGATATTTCGTGGTCTACGGCTTACCTTAAAGGGCGCCTGTATCGGCAGCCTACGCACGCTGCATACCGCGATTAGGACGTTTTGCAATCAAGACTAAGGCTAGGGCTGAGTTGGTTTTTTGTAGGCCCCCCTATATCTGTTTTGCTCTGTCCTGTACAAAGCTGTACGAGAGACATGGTGAAACATATAGCTTGCAAAATACAACATATAGCTTATAATCTCGTACGTACGAATTATGTCTCGTACGTACGACTTATGTCTCGTACATACGACATATCTTGTACGTATGACTTATATCACTTTAAGTACGACTTATATCTCGTACCTACAACTTTATGTCTTGTACACTGTACAAATATATCTCGTACACTGTACGAATATATCTCGTACATACAACTTACCGGAAGTACCCCTCATTCAGTAGGCCTAACAGGTGCACGGCAATTAAGTTTGTTTGCCATCTTTGTATATTGCTGACCGTTTATTGGAAGGTGATTAAAATGAGATGACTTGCATTAGACTTTGCTCAGATTGAAACTTTTGTTTAGCTTACAATTCATAAGTCGTAAGTACGAGTTACAATTCATAAGTCGTACATACAAAATATAAGTCGTACACGTACGACAATTCATAAGTCGTACGTTACAGAATATAAGTCGTACGTACGAGATAGCTGAAGTGAAGGAAGAGATAATTTTGTTCACCATGTCCCTAATTACAGCTTCATAGTTTTGTATATATTGCAATGTTCTTATTTTACCTTTGTAATTGTATGGATATTTTTTGTTATAACACCTCGCCCACAGATTCTGTGTTTTGATTGGCCGAGAGCTAGTCACCTGGCATTTTCTATAAATACTATCTTTCTGTGCACCCATCTTTCTGTGCACAGACAAAAGTACTATACCACTATTAGTCAATATAATATTCAAGTTACTTTTTTCCCTAAATTATTTTCTTAGATAAAGAGAAGACACATATCGATCGATGGAGAGAAGGAGCAGTGACAATCTCAAGAGGGACTTCCAGAGTGCTACAGAAGAGGACCAGGTATGTACTAGGGGCCAAATTATATTAGTCTGCTAATTGAAGTGGAAAGTGGTAAATGTTCGTGGCAAATAATTGCAAATGGTGCTCTTTTAAAATGATAAACTAGCAATATTGCCTAGCAAAATTGCAATAACAGTGTTTAAGGTCGGCCCCCTCCAATCAAAATGATTGCTATGTGACCCGCTCCATCGAAATCAGGAATAAGTCTCAAAATTAGATATGCACATGGTGAGAAAGGGAATTTCATAAGCTTTCTAATAATACTCATCACCAGTGTGTATCTGTTTAGGTTAACGAGTTATGGTCTGATGAAGATGACAGGTGTATATTTATTTGCCGAATCCACATTCGGAGAAAAACTGCTTTGAAATAAAACAAAATTGACCAAAAACATACGGACAGCGCACACAAATCCTCTTAATTTTCATCTGTCTTATCGTTTTTACATACAAGACATTAATGACAATAATCTGTGATAACTACACTTCCTAAAAATTCAATGTTCAGAAAATCGACTTGGTCACGATTTTCACCCATGCGTTCACTTCAACGGCCGATTACGATGGAGCGGGTCACGAATTGCCCTGCTAAAATGTGCCTAAAATCGAGATTACAATTTCTGAACTTATAACCTAGTGGAACTGGTTTTAACTGGTTTCAACTGGTACCAGGTTGAACCGGAAATGGGTGGCATGGCCAGTTTAACTAGAAATTGTCACCTGGGTTCTTTTTTTTTCTTCTTTCTTTTTCTTTCTTTGTTCCACAGTTGACTGATGAATTCCCATCAAAGAAAAGTTGCACTTCCCCAGACACCATGGTTGGCCAAGTTGGAGAAGACAAATCGCCCTTGCTTCATCTTGATCTAGCATCGCAGCGAGATCTTCCCGATTCTCAGATGTCACTGGATTTATTCTCACCGCTCTCAGATCCCATGTCACAGGAGTTTGAGCCATTCGCACTACCCACAGTGCAAGGATTACCAGGCAGTGACGGGGCACCAGCAACTCCAGAGAATCCCGAAGAGGAAGCCAGTCAGGAGCTGGCCTTGTTATCCCAAATGTCTTACACTGAAGAAGATGACAGGGGATGCAAGAGAACTGCCTTCGTGCAGGATAACCAACCCACCAACAGTCTGTCGGGAGGACTCTCTCCAACATCAGGCAATATTATTACCAGGACAACTCCAGAGAAGACACAATGTGTCAAGGAGAAAGATCAAGATGCAGCTACCAGCAAAGATGAACTTTCGGAGGAACCCCTCTTAAGACCCAACCCTAGACGCTACGTCATCTTGCCAATCAGATATCCACTCATTTGGGAATTTTACAAGAAAGCACAAGGTTTGTTTGGATGTATGAAATATTCCAATTAAACAATCTTTGGGATTCGAGCAGACAGGGAGTGCTGAAAATTATTTTAAAAAATCATTTAGGCCAACTCCCTTTGTAGGTGATAAAATTCTTCAAACTTTGTTTAGGCTATTAACCCTAACTCCCTACCCCATTTGTAATACACACAACCTGAATCCTGCAAAATACTGCAATTCCAAAGGGTTAAAACTCCAGGTAACCTGAATCCTGCAAAATCCTTTGATATTTATTACTGGTGATTACTGCCTGAATGCTGCAAAATCCTGCAGTGGGTTTACCATTGAGCTATAGAGCAGCCAAACATGGAATAAACAGCTGCTATTAAGTGCCCTATTACATGTACAACAAGGGTCTGCACACATGACCATTGGTATGCAAATGTTTTCTATCCTAGACACATAAACTCACACCTTGACTGAAGCTCTATTGAGAATGTGCATAGAGCATGAGCAGTGTAAAAGTACAAAGTAACAAGTAACCTCTATCCTCCAAAATCCTCATTTGGATAAATACCCAAGTAACCTCAATCCTGCAAAATCATCCAGCATTAGTTTAGGCCATATGATCTGGATCCTGCATTATCCTCAAGTAAAAATAATCCCAAACGCCCTCAATCTTGCAAATTCCTCCGATGCATTAACTTTCAAGTGACCTCAATCCTGCAAAATTCTGCAATTTGCTAAGAGGATTTTGGAGGAATTGGGGTGGTTAGGGTTAAAAGAATAGGTCATTAGTATTTCACCAGCCAAGTTTGAAGTCTAAAAAAACAATATATATAAAGGTAAGTTTTCTTCAACATTTTGTCCCACAAAAATCCCGTATTGAAATATTTATAATCCTGACACAAAGTCCACCATTCTCCACGAAATGGGTGGAAAGTCGCAAAATTACAAAATTACAAAATTGACAAAATTGACATTGTTACATTTCTAAAAAGTGACGACGTCCTAAGCTTTTAAATTATGTATTGTGTGTTGCTGTAGCTTATTCCTAGCCACCGCTATACTCTTATGAAAGTCCTGCTCCCTTGTTTTGAGAAAACGGAGTTTAAAGTTTGTGAACCGTGCCAACTATACTATCACTCAGTGCAATTTAGCTACAAAAAACGCACTTTAGAGTTTTAATTGAGCTATAACATGTTGGGATATGATAAAGAAGGGTTGTTGGTATGTAAACACGTTAACAACTCGAAACCGACCTCCCACTTGAAAAATAAACATTTCAGCCAATAACTCGTTTTGGCCGTGTGCGACTTTCCGCTCATTTCGTGGTGCCAGGTCACATATACAGGGTGGTCAAAAAACAATGCAACCTCATACTTCCAATATCCAAGGAACTAAACCATTAATATGTATGGCTAGGATGTATGTTGTTAGAAAGAAAATGATACTTAGAACTCTCGACTCGGTTCGGTGGTTTTTTACTCCAGCACCATTTTTGTGAACCAAGGTGAGGTCAGGGGTTATTTGGTCTTGGATGTTCACTGTGTGCGATAATCCTACAATCAGAGCTTCTGACTTTGGTTCACAAAAAATGGTGCTGGCATCAAAACTACTGGACGAAATCGAGAGTACTTTGTATTATTTTTCTTTAAACAGAATTTCCGATCCGTATATATTGAAAGTGTAGGTCTCTGAATAGTGGAAGTATGAGATTGAATTGTTTTTATTCAGTTCGCACCGGGATTATTGTAACATTCACCGAGACGAGGCACGGGATTATTTTTAACAAAACTCGATCCGAGGCGGGTTTAGGCTGATGGTATTGGAAAGCACACCCATGCATTTCTGGCCTTGCTCGCTGCTGACAGACATTTCCGGCCTTGCTCGTGACGTGTTCATGCATCATCTGTTTTGAATCTCGGAAAAACTTTGCGTGTACAGTATATACGTCCTCCGGCGCGAACTGGTTGGCCATTTGATAGGAAGTTAGGAAGTTTGGAGAAACTTGTGAAATATTTACACTAGATATTAGACAGCACATTTAGATATTGAATACAATCATTGTTAACATTTTTGTTCACATCTCTTTCTATATTTGACAGCTTCGTTTTGGACATGTGAAGAAGTGGATCTTGGAAAAGACCTTAAAGATTGGCAAACTTTAAAGGTACAAATAATCAAGCAGACCTAGTCTGGGTCAGTTGTTCAGCCACAGAAAAATGTACAGGCTGTTTTTTTTTTGTGTATAGAGTTTATACATTGAAACTGTGGGCAGAGTTAGGACCCTTAGGAACACATGCAAAATGCTGGACTCTTGGCATTTGTGTATATATGTCTGCTGTCAAACCATAGGAGGGTTAAAGGGAGATTACATCATTTGCAGATATAAAAACAAAATTACTACTAAATTATTACGAAATATCTTACTTTTTTAAAAGTAAATAATGATTCTAGGCAACCAGCAAAAAGATTGCGCTAGATATCCTGTAATTGTTTTGAATGCCGTTTTCTTGCTTTTTTTCGGCATCCATGATTGTAAAGCTTTGGACAGGTCAGTTAAATAATATTTACTATAAAATACAACCCCCAAATCCAGCCATTCCTGATAAATCAAGCAATTACTAATGGTGTATCCTACCTTTAATCAGAACAATTCAGAATGATATTGACCCAATAGCTAATACCGAAATGACGGCAAACTCTGTATGAAGTTTCAATTATTGTTTTGTTTTGTTCTTGGAACAATTTTCTTGAAAGTTGAAACCTTTAAAACAAAACAATTGGAAATTGCACTTTCGAAAAAAATAGCCTTTTAAATTCAATGTATTTCAATATTGTCTGTAATCTTTTGCACCTTTTATATTTTGAAAAAACTTTGTGCGTGTACACGTCCTCCAATGCGAACTGGTTTATTTATTTAATTTTTTATTTATGTCATCTTTAACCCTAACCCCCTAGGCCTTACTTTGGGCTAAAGAATTGCGTACTACAGAATACTACTTAGTATTTTGTAGCATTGGGTCTCTCCGTGACTGATGATTGGGTGTGTACTGACAGAGTACAGATACTACCAACTACAAAATACTAATAGTGGCAATACAGGTCAGTAATACTTACCTGGCACAAAATGCAGTAGTCCAGCCTTGACCCATTGTGTCCCAAGTGACAATTTTTGCTGTACAGTTTAGAACACCTTACACAGCATACATGGGTCATGCACACTCAGCAAGCAGAGGGACACAATGCTAAAAAGTACTACGAGTGCAATAAGGGGTGAAGTACCAAATACTAAAAATTACTACAGGCATTGCACACAAGTCAGTGAGAGTACTGCATACTACTTTTTACTACTAGTAGTAAAAAGTAGCATTAGGTAGGGTTAGGGTTAATAAGGGTAAACTCCAATCAGTGCACAGCACTGCTTTTCATTGAACCCCATAGGTGCTGAATTGCGAAGGACGCAACTACAACGTGGTTGAGCCGCTGGCACGTAAAGGCGCCTATAGCAGCCTTCCACATCGACTCATATATGACTACGGAGCACAGCCTGAGATCGAAAGTGTTTGATTTTTCTAGAGAGAGGAAAACCGGAGGACCCGGAGAAAAACCCTCGTGACACAGGAGACAACCAACGCACAACTCTACTCACATATGGTCCGGGCCGGGAATCGAACCCGGGCCACATTGGTGAGAGGCGAGCGCTTTACGCACAGTACCGGTGCTCTGACAACTGTTAATGAATTGATCTCATCGTAACACAGTGTTTGAGGTATGTCTCTTGTGTTCCATTACAGCCCAGTGAACAGCATTTCATCAAGCACATCCTAGCCTTCTTTGCAGCAAGTGATGGGATTGTCAATGAGAACCTAGTGGAGAGGTTTGGTCAAGAGGTTCAGATTCCCGAGGCAAGGTGTTTCTATGGCTTCCAAATGGCGATGGAGGTCAGTCAAAGATTGGTGAAGTGTTAAAAATGATGACTTGTTTGAGTTTGCCAAAAGTCTTAACAGTGTGCAGCTTGCACCGTGCAGTGGATTTACACCAGAAATTTCACAAAGCATGGTGTAGCTCTACAACACTTTAACCCTAACAATCCCCATCCACTCAAACTCCAACACCAGCAGCTGATTTCACGAAACCTTATGCAATGGCGCAAGCCCTCTTGCGCCACAAAATATTGCGTAAGCTGCGCCAGTTTTGTTTGCTGCGCAATACTTCGCTTACGACAGTTTCACAAAAGTTTGACAGTGCGTAAGTCCGTGGCTTACGCAACAAATTATGGCGTAGCTTGCGCAGTCAATTTAGTTGGCGTAAGATATGGCGTAGCGACTATTTTACCAGCAAATCGTAATTGACGTGGAGCCCGTCATCGCTCAACGTAATAAGCTTGATGAAAGACACTCGCAGTCTTATGATTAAAGTAAAGGAATTACTATTTTACCCGTGACAGAATGTTTAATGCGAAAAGTCGGACAAAACTATTTCCAAAATGGTGGGCGTAGGTGGTACAACAACGATTTCATGAAAGAACACAAATGTACGCAAACAGTCGTCGTAAACGCTGTTTCGTGAAATGCTCCGTAAGGAAATGGCGCAGCTACATGTACGCAACATTTTTGTTGCGTAAGCCTTACGCCACTATGGAAAATGGCACAAGCTACGCACTTTTCGTGAAATCGGCTGCAGGTTTTTTGGGATCTCTTAGAATGGGTACTGGACCCCTTAACTGATTGTCTTTTACACAGGGTTAGGCATACCACCAGAATTATATTTAGTTTGTACAAACAAAATTTGTGTGTACAGTTTGCCATATGTGACACGCTCTGTGAAAATGAGTCGGATGTCGCACAGTGCGCTTACGAGATTTGGGTGGTTGAACGCGGAGAGGGGGGTTTTCGTACGAAAATTCAATATTCCTATTTTATGATTTTCACCTTGGTTAGGATCTATATTTTTAATTTCTACATTAAAACATGCTGAATTAAATCAGATTTAGTGAGAAAAACTGGTTTTGTATTATATTGCATACATCTCCTAAAGGGAAATAATTTTTTTAATGCATGATTTCTCATGAATGGGGTTTTTAGATTTCGCAAAATTGTCAAAATTAAAATCGGTGTATCACAAGAACGTAACATGCTACAGACCTCCAACATATATCAAATTAAAGAGGACAGTGCACTTTTTCTAATGGTATACATAACTTTGTTTGTCAAATGTTCACATTTACACAGAGCAGGTCACATAATGGTGTTGGAATTTGCAAAGATGGGTATGGTTCCTAAAGAGTTAGAGTTAAAGGAAGAGTAGACCATTTGTCAGCAGCAAAAGTGTTCAAAATCTAAAAGAAGGTGCTTGACAATTAACCTCATTAAAGGTAGTATACACCATTTGCAGATATCAAAAATATTTACTACCGAATTATTAAGAAATATCCTACTAATCTGAAAGTAAATGTTGATTCTGGGCATCCAGCAAAATGATTGCACTAGATATCCTGTAATTATTCCGGCGATCGCGAAAAAAACCCAAAGATAACAAGGATAACTGCTCGACGCCGGTTAAAAACAAACGCTGTTTTTCATGCTTTTCTCGGCATTTATGATTGTAAAACTTCGCACAGGTCAGTTAAACGATATTCTCTATTTGTATGTTGTAATAACAGTACCAAAATTGCATCTATTAAACCTATTGTGTCCGTGCTTTTTGGGTGTGCCACCCTGAAAAAATAAATTTTAGAAAATTGAATTTATAATTTTCTAGCATTGTATTTGTTATGAGCTTTTAAAAGCTTTTAAAAAGGCCTGCCAATGCAAACAAGCAAATTTATTCATTAGAGTACATTATATTCTTTCAAAATTCATTCGGAAAAGAAAATTGAAATAAAAAAAAACACGGACACACCAACTTTAACCAGTTTGCGCCGAAAGACGTATAAAAACGCAAAGTTTCCCCCAGATTCAAAATGGATGACGGATAAACACGCCACGAGCAAGGCCTAAAATGTCTGTCAGCAGCGAGCCGGAAATGCGTGGGTGTGCTTCCCGGTACATGTACTATTGGCCTGAACCCTCCTCGGATCGAGTTTCGTAAAAAATAATCTCGCGCCTCGGCTCGGTGATGTTAAAATAATCCCGGCACGAACTGGTTAAAGTTCTAGTTCTGTATGTAGGCATTTCTTGTGGAAGGCCATGTGTTCTTGACATTCTCATAATAACTTTCTTTTTGATTGTTCTTTTTACAAAACAGAATGTACACTCTGAGATGTATAGTCTCCTGATAGAAAGCTACATACAGGACTCTGCAGAGAAGACTAAACTGTTTAACGCGATTGAAACAAGTAAGAGCTTCGCGTTCATTGACAGCTTTCAAGGATAACTGGAGGTGCACGGAAATTGAATCGTGACCTTTAATCGTGACCTTTAATCGTGACCTTTAATTTTGACCTTTAATCGTGACCTTTAATCGTGACCTTTAATCGTGACCTTTAATCGTGACCTTTAATCGTGACCTTTAATCGTGACCTTTAATCGTGACCTTTAATCGTGACCTTTAATCGTGACATCATAATCGTGACATCATAATCGTGACCTTTAATCGTGACATCATAATCGTGACGTCATAATCGTGACGTCATAATCGTGACGTCATAATCGTGACGTCATAATCGTGACGTCATAATCGTGACGTCATAATCGTGACGTCATAATCGTGACGTCATAATCGTGACGTCATAATCGTGACGTCATAATCGTGACGTCATAATCGTGACCTTTAATCGTGACCTTTAATCGTGACCTTTAATCGTGACCTTTATTCGTACCTTTAATCGTGACGTCATAATCGCACGCTTACCACTGATTACTAGAGCTCATTAGCAAAATGCGCAGTAGTACGTTTCCATTGTTGTATTCCACTCGTTTAAAGTGAGCGTTTGTAGTGTAGTCACTTACGAAGCGGATTGCTGGGCCGCATCTGATAATCAAAATGCATATTTAGTACTTGACTGTTGTCACTAAAGATAGTTATCATAATTGCATATTCAGTATTGAGACTGTATTAAAGGTAGGTTACACCATTTGCAGAAATCAAAATATTTTACTACCAAACTATTAGGAATTGTCTTACTTATTGGAAAGTAAATAATGATTCTAGGCATCCAGCAAAAGGATTGCACTGGGTATCCTATAATTGTTCTGAAAATTTTTAATTTATATTAAAAGAATCGCAATCACCAGACGGCGATCGTTAAAAAAACATTGATTTTTGTTTTCTAGTTATTTTTGTATTCTTTAATAATAATCTGTATACTTTAACCCTCTGTTAAACAAAATCAACTTTTTTTTTTGAGAAAGTACAAAAATCATGCATTTATTGATGCAAACTGTGTCTTAAAAGTGGTAATATTATTTCGTTCGGTTGAACCGGGTGAATTAGAACGAAATGTAGTTCTCAAATAGTGTAGCTATCACTCCGCTACGCGGAGGTAACCAGGAGTGAAGGGGCAATATATAAGGAGGTGCTTGGCAAGCACGGGTCATCTGCGCACCGACGGGCTCGACTTACCTTTACCATCATTGTATATTTACATGTATTCCATTATTCGTTAAAAATTATAATTTGGGCCATGTTTAGTATAGTAATGTTTTCGACTCTTAATATGACAAATTCGGCAAGCCACAATTCCTTTTCGTATTGTCTGTGCGTCTAGCGGGGTTTTCCAGAGTATTTTCTCGCAAGAGTTTTTACCTCTGGTTTTTTCACTCCGCAGGCGCGCGACTGAATTACAGAAAAGCGCACAAGGAATTTTTGGAAGTGTATTTACATGAAAGTACAAGTACAATGTACGAGTTGATGTGACTCCTGGAAAGAATTATCGATGATAATGTAATGCATATACTATTGGATGAATTGTTAATCAAATATGGTTGAATAAGTAATTCATAGCAAATATTGTATTATGGAAAATATATTCCATTCAAAAAAGAAAAGAAAGAAAATAAAAAAAAAAACAGGGTCAGCAACCGCATTGCCTGTCGGTGGCCAACCCAATGTTGTAAAATTGGTGTGATGTGCAGGTTATTGAGAAATTTATTTTCCAAATACATCGAAACAAAATCCTCATAAAATTGGAAGTATGTGGGGTATAAAGATGGTTTTGGTACCAAATGAAAGCTAAAGATGTGTACTATTAAAATGGAAATAATGTAACAATATCTAACTTCAAAAAAACAAAAACTTATGTCTGGTTTTGTGGGAGCAGGTCACATATACGAGTGTATTCTACCTTTAAGCAAGAAAATTTACTGTTTAGCAGCACTATATACAATTTGGCCTAGGTTAACCTTCAATTGCAATGTACTGTAAGTCTACAAATATCATGTCTTTATTTTTCTTCAGCCAAGCCTTAGTCCTTATCAAGAATGTAGTCAACAAGCTCCATGATCGTTTCTCATAACGATTGTTTGTATTTAGAGGGGTTGGGGAGTAATTTTCTTTCACACAATCTTGTCCAATTTTATTTGCTAGTGCCGTGCATCCAAAAGAAAGCTGATTGGGCCATTCGATGGATTCATGCCAAGGAAGCCACGTTTGGAGAGAGACTGGTTGCATTTGCTGCTGTGGAGGGGATCTTCTTTTCAGGATCATTTGCAGCTATATTTTGGCTGAAGAAGAGGTAAATGTTATATCAAACGTTGGATTCCCCATAGGGTCATTCTACCAAGCTGGAAGCAGCGTCCCTAACATCAATGTTTTCACGAAGAAAACGCACGTAAAAGTTGCGTCTCGTGTTTTAACTAGTTCGCGCCGGAAGACGTACATACACACAAAGTTTTTCCCAGATTCAAATCGGATGACGCATAAACACGTCACGAGCAAGTCCGGCAATGTCTGTCAGCAGCGAGCAAGGCTAGAAATGTGTGGGTGTGCTTCCCGGTACCATCGGCCTGAACCCGCTTGGGATCGAGTTTCGTTAAAAATAATTCCGCTCCTCGGCTCGGTGACTGTTAAAATAATCCCGGCACGAACTGGTTAAGGAAGAATCTTGTAAAATGAAGCCTAAAACCTGAAGTTTCCATAGCATATAGCAGCGCCCTCAACGTCTATTTTCACTTTTTTTATCCGTGACATTTCACTGAGCTGAGAGTAACTTTAGGCTGTCTGTGAATTGTTTTAGCACAGGACCTGGCATTTTTCAGTAATATTATTTTTAACGAAACTCGATCCGAGGTGCGTTCAGGCCGATAGTACCGGGAAGCACACCCACGCATTTCCGGCCGTGCTTGCTGCTGACAGACATTTCCGGCCTTGCCAGTGGCGTGTTTATGCATCATCCGTTTTAAATCTTAAGAAAACTTTGCGATTTTATACGTCATCCGGCACGAATTGGTTAAGTCATTCAAGGGGATGTATTTAAAATATTTGCCAGATTTGTTCGAAATTATTGACAGACTTGTTTCAAAATCCTTCCGACGATCAATTTTCTTGTGACACTGCAGAGGTTTGATGCCAGGTCTGACCTTCTCCAACGAGCTTATCAGCCGTGATGAGGGTCTGCACTGTGACTTTGCCTGTCATCTCTTAACGTACATTGTGAACAAGCCTAGCCCTAGCCGTATCCAGGACATCATCTTGGAGGCGGTGGAGATTGAGAAGCAGTTCTTCCAAGATGCGTTGCCAGTCAGGTTGATTGGAATGAATTCTGGGCTCATGTTACAGTACATTGAGTTTGTGGCTGACAGGTTGCTGATGGAGCTGAATTGCCATAAGGTACGGTATAATCACATAAAGGCATAGACCGCCAGCGGTGCGTTCCACTCACGCGAACTGTTTGCGCGAACGTTCGTCTACGTTTTGAGTTGGCGCTAGTTTGAAGTGGAACAATATTTTAAAAAATACGTTTTCAAAATGGCAGCGCCCAGTGACCCTGGCATTCGTTGCTTGGCTCCTGCACCAATTTTATTGTCAAACTCATTATTTTTTTATTTACAAAAATCCTGTGACTACCAAAACAATTCACCGTTTATAACGAAAAGTATGAAACGTAAATCAAAACCGTGAAAGGAAAACTGTCATCTGCTCTGCGCCATCTTTAAAATATGTAACTGGCCAACTGTAACTGGCCAACTCGGAATGTCGTTCGACGTTTTCGCTAACGTTCGCCAACATAATTGGTGTTCCACTCACGCAAACAACGCTAACGTTGGCCAACGTTGGCAAGGTTGGAGTGAGTGGAACGCACCCCAGGTTCTACGCAAAGCTTCATTGGCATTTTGTGATATGCACGGTGTCCAACTAAAATGCCAAATGTGGGCAACTGTGGACCGAAGAGTCCAGTCAAATAATGTTGTCGATTTAAAAGATTTCAAAGAAAAATATGTATGTTATAACATTGGCCATGTAGATTACAAATATCCAGTGTCGATCTTGATACTTTTGAGTAAAGACTTTTAGGCCCCTTTTTTTAAAGGTAAAGCGTGTTGCCCAGTAAGCGCACTGAATGGTAAAAGTGTGCTGTGCGTTGCAGGCCCGTACGCAAGATTTTGTATGGGGAGGGGGTGCGAATTTGTACTGATGGGGCCAAAAATGGAACCAAACTTTTTCGTGTGCCAGTACCGTTATTTATATAGTCCAGGAAAAATAAGTTTTGACCTCAAACAAATTGCAACAAATTGTTTTTCACCACAGTGCACTTCTATAAGGTTCCTAGAATTACATACTAAAAATCTACACAAATCCAAGTGGTGGAAATATGTCTAATTTGCATAAATCGTTAATCCCTGCCATGTAATATGTTTATTCCCATATTTGGGTATATTTTTTTTTTTTTTTTTTTTAAAGTTTATTTTGGTGATTCTACTTACATATCCTTACTTCAATAACATTTGCTAAAGCATACAAGTGACTGAATAATTATGAGAACACAGTAATTATCCAAAATGACAACTTTGTGACCCTATAAATATGCGCACATTACACTGTCTCCAGATATCATCATGTAGTCAGTATTGGTGAGCTTCAAATTCACCAAGTTGCTTACTGGCACAGTTATAATATTAAAACCTTATGAAAAATCATATGAACAATAATAACATTGTGATATTTAGCCCAGCAAACAAAAACTTGGAAAAAATGGTGTGTCTATAAATTGGGCTAAAAAGTAGTTAAAGGGTTGCCTAACATGGAAGACTTGAACAAGTTCAAGGAAATCCCCAAAATACATTTTAACGTAGATATGATTATTGTAAGCAACAAAAATCTTAAATTTGATTTTTCATAAGGTTTTAATATGATAACTGCGCCAGTAAGCAACTTGGTGAATTTGAAGCTCACCAATACTGACTACATGATGATATCTGGAGACAGTGTAATGTGCGCACATTTATAGGGTCACAAAGTTGTCATTTTGGATAATTACTGTGTTCTCATAATTATTCAGTCACTTATATGCTTTAGCAAATGTTATTGAAGTAAGGATATGTAAGTAGAATCACCAAAATAAACTTTTCAAAAAATTAAAATAAAATATATACCCAAATATGGGAATAAACATATTACATGGCAGGGATTAACGATTTATGCAAATTAGACATATTTCCACCACTTGGATTTTTGTAGATTTTTAGTATGTAATTCTAGGAACCTTATAGAAGTGCACTGTGGTGAAAAAGAATTTGTTGCAATTTGTTTGAGGTCAACAAAGTAAACTTATGTATTTTGCCTGGACTAATATATCAAAATACCATTATTTACCCCCAAAATATGGATCTTTTAGTAATTTCGGGGGGCGAATTTGTACTGATGGGACCAAAATGGGACCAACATTTTTCGTGTGCCAGTACAGTTATGTCTACATCAAAATACCATTATTTACCCCGGAAAATATGGACCTTTTGGTAATTTTGGGGGGTGGGGGTGTGTGTGTGTAAGCACCCGTCTCACCCCCCTGCGTACGGGCCTGCGTTGCCAGCCGAATCAAAGATACGTACAAAAGTATTTTGAATTGTACTGTTTGGACTTTAATACAGTTTCATGTACCCTGAAATATGTAGATACTTACTGTGCAGTGTTGTTATCCAGTGCATAAAAAGTCCTTTCACAAGTAACGTGATGAAAAGTAACAAAAGAATTCATCTGTCACAGTTGACTTGAATGGCCTGTGATTTCAATTGGGACTAGAGGACCTGTGATGGACACAAGTAAGGACCTGTGAACAGCCCTAATTTTGCGGTTCACATGGGCCTAGTGTGAGGACACTTTCTGCACATACAAATATGTGACCCGCTCCATCGTAATCAGGAATAAGTCGCTGGTGCCGTTTTACGCAATCGGCCATTGAAGTGAGCGCATGGGTGAAAATCGTGACCAAGTCGTTTTTCTGAACATTGTATTTTTAGGAAGTGTAGTTATCACAGATTATTGTCATTAATGTCTTGTATGTAAAAACGATCAATACAGATGAAAATGAAGAGGATTTGTGTGCGCTGTCCGTATGATTTTGGTCAATTTTGTTTATTTCAAAGCTGTTTTTCTCGGAATGTGGATTCGGCAAATAAATATACACCCGTCATCTTCATCAGATTATAACTCGTTAACCTAAGAAGATACACACTTGTGATGGGTATCATTAGAAAGCTTATGAAATTCCCGTTCTCACCATGTGCATATCTCAAAAAGTCATTTCGAGACGTATTCCTGATTTCGATGGAGCGGGTCACATATGTTCGTGTATTCACATCATAGTCGATGTCTCTCTCCATGAAAATTATACAAATCTTAACATTTACATTTGGTGCAATTTGAAATATGAGGCATTGTTATAAAATCTGCTCAACTGATGTTTTACAGGCATCTTGCTGCACCAGAAAAAAGATATGCCAAACAATAAATCCTGTTGTAAGTTTTGACTTTTTTTTTTTACATCTTCACTCTCAGATCTACAAGACTTGCAATCCCTTTGACTTCATGGAATCTATCTCCCTGGAAGGCAAGTCCAATTTCTTTGAGAAGCGAGTGGCAGAGTACCAGCGAGCAAATGTAATGGCTGCAGACGACGACAGACATGTCTTTACATTAAATGCTGATTTTTAGCTTCCTTCAATGGTATTCAGAAACCTGCTTTATGAAAGTTATATTTTTGCGAAAATAACGCAATACTATTGCAAAATAACCCAATAGTATTGCTTTATTCCACAATAGAATTGCGAAATAACGCAATGGTATTGCGAAATAACGCAATGGTATTGCGAAATGATGCAATACGTATTGCTTTATTTCGCAATACTTTTGCGAAATAATGCAATACATATTGCAAAATTTCACAATAGTATTTTGTTATTTCGCAAAAGTATTGCGAAATAACCTAATACTATTGCGAGATTTTGCAATACTTTTTGTTAAATGTTGACATGTGACATTATGATATGTGACCTGTCACCACAAAATGAGAGTAAAATCGCACGATTTGATTCAGAGATATGGCCATCCAAAGTCAAAACATGAAGGGGTGGTCAATTTTGAGTAATTTGGAAAGCCCAAGTCCTCTACATATTCCCATTTTTTGGGTGAGATCAGATGATCAAAAACCTTTTAAATTATGCGATTTTGCGTAGTGTTTGCGTAGTTAGTGTTTAGATTCAAGACCATTAGTGTCTAATTAACACGGTAATTAAATATGCAAATCAGGTCCTCGTAAGTATCCCACGTTTTTGAAATTTTTATATTTTGTTGTTTATACAATAGTTTGTATGTTTGTAATTTTATGAAAAAATAATGATTAGAACATAGCTGTTGCTATGCTCAACCGAACTTTACTTGTCCTGTTTTGTAATCTTTTGCGTGTTTTGTTTAAGATGTTTAAAGTAATTTTTTTCACAAACACGATTTGTGAAACTCATGACTTTCTAGAGCGCTGTAAAAAATATTTATCGCAAAACCCCCAAAGTGTTATGTACCATTGGAAAGCTCTCTTTCTCAAGAATTTGAAAATACCGATATCAATTTGCCATATTTCCTACTTTACTCTCATTTTGTGGTGACAGGTCACATACAGTTGTTATTGGGGTAAAAATTTGACTCTTTCCATTGATTTCTGTTTTGTAGAACACTGTTAAAAGGTGTATTACTCAAAAGTAGTTCTGGCGACTTGTGACTCATTTTGTTGGGTTGGGTTGGGTAACAATTTGTGTCCGTGATGTCCCTTCAGAGCCACTATATGTACGGGTTGTGTATAAAGACTTTTTCACAACTTTCTTCTTTATTAAATAAAACAAATCCAGAATTTTCTTTGTAGAAAGCCTGTATTTGACATAAATGTATGCGCATGGATTTATAAAATGTTTAGCGGTAATTGAAAGATGAGCTAAAACTGATATTGTTTCTTTGGAGCTGGCTACCTCAAGAGATGAGGGAGGCTGCGTAACAGTGATGTACAATTTTGTTTGTACTATTTTGTTTGTACTATTTGTAATGTGTATTTAGGTGTTGGCACTAATGGCACTGATGTAGTATTACATTATAGACACATTTAGAAAAAAAGTAGAAATTTGGAATATAATTACTATATTCTTTTAAAAATGTTTATACTAACCTTCCAGTACATTCTTATAGAGACTTAGACCATAGAGATAGGACACAACATCTTAGAAGAATACAAGGCCAGCACCCGATTTCACTAAACTCTTCGTAACTTACGATGCATCGCAGCCCCGCGACGCGTCATATTTCTACGACGCGTCGCGTTACTCTTCGTGCGCGTCGTGAGATGCGGCGCGTTACTCTTCGTAACTCGAGTTGCGAAGCGTCGCAATGTTTAGTGAAATCGGGGGCAGGCCCAGTAATAATGACAAGTGACAAAAATAATTCTGATTTACATATGAAGCTTTGTTGTGATCATTGTTCATTTCTCAGGAATTTTTAGGTTTTATGGGGGGGTGCGTTAGGTAACAATAGTCTAGGGAGTGTATAGGTATGTGGTACTAAGGAGAAGTCCCTTGGTCTCATACCGTGATCTGAAATTCGGTACCCTCTGGAGACCTGAACACAATGTGTATAATGGAGAGAAAAGGACGCCGGATGGTAAATTTGTATAGATGAATAGGTCGCCACAGGGAATTTCACGAATTAGATTTTTGGAGTGTGCCTCAAATTACTCAAAAACTAGGTTTAGGATGTGGGTTAGGGTTAGTGTTTGGGTTAGGGTATGATATAGGGTATATTTGGTCGAAATTTCAACCCAGGAAATTAATTGTGGTTGAAATAGGAGCATTTTGAAAAAGGTGCCCGACTTTTTAAGCAGTTTGTACACGAGAACAAAGAGATGTCTCCACTAGGATACAAATTTGAGAGTTAATGTGCTGATTAATTGTGTTTTTACTGTGAACTATCAGCCCATAGATATCCTAGGCAATAAAAGAGCATATTACACCCAAAGCAGAGGAATGCTTCATGAAGAATTTGCTTTATCATTAGTGATTATTGTTTCTGTTATATTGAGCGAGGTTCTACGAGGACAAAATTGTCAGCTTATCAGTTGAAAATTGCACACTGCAGAAGAACTATGAAATTGAACCCAGAGATGTACCTACATTATTTATAGTCTGGCATCATAGAATCTGGCACTCAAGTAACATCTATTATTTGTATAATGAAATATTTTTATACAATGGAAAGAATAATTTTGTTGAAATGAAAATTTATTCCACTAAGTTTCGCCTCGTGGTATTGAACATTCCATCTTTCACTGAATGAAATGATTCTTTCCATTGCATACATTCATAATTTGTAATATATCACCCCCCCCCCTTCCCCCTCCCCCCCCCCCCCCCTTCCCCCTCCCCCTCCCCCCTTCCCCCTCCCTCCCCCCCCCCCCCTTCCCCCTCCTCTCTGTTCTATCCCTCACTGGTGGCGTTATGTGTCGTGTCGATATGTAGGTGGGGGGGGGGGGGGGGGGTAATAAAATCAACATGTCAAAGCTTGATAAGTCGCAATACACAATATAATTTTAAAAGCAAAATTGGGGGAAGGGAAAAGAAAAACCAAAAAGCACTGCCAAACTCGAATGAAACTAAGTTATAGACGACGTAACTAGGATTCAACTTCTGGGAGTATTTGGGATGTACGGGCATATACCTCCGCTGGTGGTGGTGGTGGAGGGGGGGAGGCATGGTGCTGTTTTCCATCGGACCAATCCACACGTTGTATGGGGGGTTGTATTTTATCGTAAATATCGTTTACCTAACCTGTCCGAAGTTTTACAATCATGGATGCCGAAAAAAGCACGAAAAACAGCGTTTGTTTACAACCGGCGTCGAGCAATTATTCTTATGTTATTTGTGTTTTTTTCGCGATCGCCGTCCGGCGAACATAATGTGACCCGCTCTGCAAAAATGAGTCTGTCGCATAATACATTTTCACTTAAAGGGCTGTTTATTCTCATCAGAGGTGATTTTTCTGTTATCAATCATTTTAGCTGGATGCCTAGAAATCATTATTTACTTTCAGACGAGTAAGATATTTTTTATTAATAATTCGGTACATTTTTTCCGATATCTGCAAATGGTGTATCCTATACCTTTAACTTTGTTCCAACAAAATGTAAACTTTGGGGGTGTGAGTAGCAAGGCGAGGGTACCTATTAGAGAGGGATTGGTGAATTAAAGTACCTTGTTGGGACCTTTTGATGCTTACACCCAGTCATATACTCCAGGGACACCCCCTTTCCATTTACAGCTTGCCAAACCCTTTCCCTTAAAGTTTTGGACGAAACGACATAATTTCAGGGGCCAATTTCATAGAGTTGAAAAAGCACAAACAAATCTTGCTTGGTAAATCATGTTAGGAGCCAAAATTGGCGTGATCGTTATGCTAAACTAACAACAGCTAAATACCAATCACAGAAAAAAACATCACATGGAGTTGTTGCTGATAAGATGGTTTTACTAAGCAAGAATGTTTTGTGCTTAAGCAATTGTTATGCCTAAACAGCTACTATGAGTATGAAATTGGCCCCTGGATGGATGCTGGCTCACTTTTTGGTCAAAACACTTTCGAAGTTCATTGGCCATTTTATAATTCCTGGCTTCGTTTCGTTTTGGGCTTAAGTGTTTCGTGTTTGGCGGAAAATGCAGCTGAATTCGGGTACCTGTTATGCTTTAGAAACATTTGTTCGATTGATACAAAGCAAATGGTTACAATACTCCCATTTGGTTTGCTTATCAGTGATCATAAAGTCGGAGGCGAAGCTGAAACTTAGAAGATGATGCAAAGGTTTCGAAACTCCCTACAGTACAGCAAGAGGAGATAATTAATAACGAATTTTGTCAACAGAGGGCGCTATACTAGTCCCAGCGATGCGCCCTCTTTTGACAGGTTGGTGGCATATTTCAGCCAGGCAAAATCTGCAGAAGACCCTTTGACTTCGGTGGGAAAACCTACAAAATTTCGTAAAACGCAAACAGTTTTCCTAATATTTTTCAGTTGCTTTTAACAGTGGGCATTCATGGGCTTCGTGTGAACTGAAATTTAGCGAAGGGCTTGCGACGAAACAGGTTACAAGATGGTAGGTTCTTGCTTAGCAACCGGCGCTGACATTGTTTGACACTACAGTACAGACAGTTGTTTTCCTACTCCTACTCCTAGCCTAGCAGCTAGTTCCGGATTTTTCCTAGTTCCGGATCGCTTCAAATAAAAACTTACCTCTTATGGCTTGGTCTCCAATACTATTTTTTTTAGATGAAGTGCATTTTGAAAAGAAACATACAAGCTTCTTGATACATAAATATCTTTTCAATAAAATATCCATAAAAGAAATTTTGGCTAGATTTTCTACTCGTCGTACTTTGACATGTTTGGACGGTTTGTTTGGAAACTTCGCAAGCCGCAAAACCACGAACAAATATTCTGCGACATGTCACTCAAAACGTTTGATTTCATTTATGCCTTTTTGTAGTCTACAGTTGTATGAAACTCATGCATCGATTATTTGTTGAGTAAAAATAAGTCTAAAAGTCTCCAGTATTAAAAAAATCTGCCAAAGACTGAACGTATATCTTTTCCTAGTTCCGGATCGCGCGTAAAATACATGCATCAACTATACGTGCGCAAGCGTTTTCATATGACGTGTTCTGCGATGTGATCGGTCAACGTTTATCGTTGCTGCGCCACACACGTACCGGTCGCGCACGCTACACGGACAAAACATTTCAAAACATTTCCTTGCAAGTCTTCTTTTTGAACTTTATTGGAAGTGGAACTGGAAGTATTTGAAATGTATTTTAAAGGGATCGTATACGTTTGGTAATTACTCAAAAAATAACTGGCAATAAAAACTTCCTTGGTAAGAAGTACAGCAGCTTTGGATAGTATAATGCATTTTTAGAAACTCTTCACTTCAAAGTACTGCGGTTATGGAAAAAGATATCAGTTTTTATCCCCCCAAAAAATGAATCTGAGAAGCGTTACTGCAGTGACGTTTCTCAGAGTGTATTCCAATGCCGATTATTCTTCCTGCGTAGACATAACCGCTTCAGATTTTTGGCAATATCTCAAAATCGCTACCACCTTTTAAAATGAAATTTTTACAGGTTAGTTTTATTGTATACATATCTACAACTATATAGGATTGAAACAAACAGTGGGTTTCAATTACCAAACGTATACGATCCCTTTAAACTGTATTTATATAAACTAATGAATACTTTATCAGAAATATAGGCTTGATTTGGGTTGGTTCTAGCGTGATTATTTTTCATGTACGAAGCAGTTTTTCACTCGATCCGGAATTGGTTAAACCTATCCGCAACTAGGAAAAGTGATGTCGGTATATTTGACGTCGTATTTTCAAATTAAGAAGAGCATAAATATCGAAACAAAAACTGTAGTTTCTCCATTACTTAAGGTAAACTACTAAACCTATTTCATTTGAATTTCGAGGATTAGACTTGCCGAAAACAGCCTGAATTGTTTTTGCGATCCGGAACTAGGAAAACGTCTGTAGTACAGACTACAGTCAAACCAACCACAGTTGACAACCGTACATTAGAATTCCTCACACGTATGAAGCTTTCACATTTAGGTGCATAATTCATCCAAATTTACGTGCAAGTCGAGTTCTCCGGCTTTATTTTCCTTTAAATTTTTTAAAATTTAAAACCATGAAGTAGAAAAAGGAAATAGTAATTAGTGGAAAAGAAAAAAAATTAAAAAAATCGAAAAGATAACCACAGACAGGCACAAGTCACTGGAATTTGAACACAACCTAATGGTAATGCTATGGATATCGACACATGTATCGTCAGAGACCCTCTAAAACTACACGGTCCAATTTCTGCGCACTCGCCTTTAATATTTTAATTTGGGAACGCGCGCGTCTTTAAAATGATGTTCCGTCACTAGGATCGTTTTCTTTGATGCACGAACTTTCACTACCATGTCATGCATATGTAGCCGTGCACACTGCGGCAAGAGCGATTTGCATCATACAAAGTCACAGCTTTGAGAATTGGGTCAACCCCGGACAACTTGGATGTATATTCAGGTTCAAATAAGAGCACCCCAAGAAAGTAACTTAAGGTGTCCATTTTAAATGGTGTCGATTGATATGACAGAGTTGGTTGGATTTTGGTTTTCTGCGCAGATGCTGTCAAGACAAAAGCCGGCCACCGGGCCTGGCGCCTCTACTCCAGCCCAGGAGAGCAAGAAGAAGAAACAGCTACCCAAGCTGGACGAATACCTGGAGTCTAGGGACTATACCGGCGCAATAACATTACTAGAGGTAGGTAGGGAGAGACGAGAACCAGGGGCCAATTTCATGGAGATGTTAGCACACAAATTTGATTAGCTCAGTAAAAAAAGGAATAATAATAATAATAACTGGATTTATATAGCGCCTAATGGCCTAAGGATACAAGGCGCTTTATCATTATTACCCCGGTCATTGGACCCATGAAACATTCCAAATATCATCTCAGCTAAGAGAGTATACAGCTCAATGTTGCCGTTTCGGTGCAAAGCAGCTAATAACAACCATCTTTACCCTCCCAGGTACCCATTTTACTCCTAGGTGGAGAAAAGTAATGAGGGACAACATGGTATCTACACTTTAAAATAAAATGTTTTAAAAAGTCATAAAAACAACATTCAAAGTACATCCCCCCCCCTAAAAAAAATCCTTTTGTTTTGTGTCAACTTTGTGTTAGTGTAATGTTGATCTAGTACAGATGTAATTTCATAACTTTTTGCCTACAAATTAGTTGGGTGCACCATTTGTCAAAGTGATAACCTGCTCAGCACAGCAAGATCCATCGCGTAAAAAATCTCAAAGTCAAACTGACTCATAGTCTGTGGTCTCCCAATGCAGCAGAATCCATCTTTGGCATTGTGCAATGGGTACTAGCTCTCAATAGTCGTAGAATGTTGTGGTCATTCACTGGTGGTGACAGCTGAATGCATCAAAGGGCACTAGATTTTATTTTTTTAAAAGATGACTCTGCTCGATCTAGCAGGGTGTGTCGCGCAGGTGCAAGTGTCGCTCAGTTTGTAGTCAGGTTCATAATGTACATATTGAAAGTTTCGTTCACTTTTTGTGTAGATTTGCTAAACTATACATTTTTGGAAACGTTAGGATATACTCAACATGAGAACCAATGTTTACATTTGTTTTTAGGTTCTTTTGAAAAAAAATGGTTCCTTAAGGCCATAAAAAGAAAGTCTCCGGTTTCTGGTATGGAGCTTGCCCCAAAAGTGGTGCGGCGACGTGGTACGTGACTCATGAAAAGTCATTGGGTGTCACATTAAAGGTCCATTTTTTTTTCAATGCCCTCTATCTCTGGAAGTATAAGTCCGATTGGGTTCAAACTTGGTATGCAGGTACGGCGGGATGTGTTATAGATATAAATTGTGGCATCATGATGACGTCATCATGTGATTTGTTATGATTTTGTTTGATTTTGTTTGATTCATCAACAGAACATGATAAATTCAAAATTCTTTTTGTAATAATGTTTATTAGGTCATAGACATATGCACACAATTGTGAAAAATGTGTGACGTCATCATGACGTCATCAAAATGCCATTAAAATGCCAGTAAACATGGGTTTTCATGTTAAGTATATCCTAACGTTTCCAAAAATGTATAGTTTAACCCTAACCCTACCTAATGCTACTTTTTACTACTAGTAGTAAAAAGTAGTATGCAGTACTCTCACTGACTTGTGTGCAATGCATGTAGTAATTTTTTAGTATTGGGTACTTCACCCCTAATTGCACTCGTAGTACTTTTTAGCATTGGGTCCCTCTGCTTGCTGAGTGTGCATGGCCCATGTATGCTGTGTAAGGTGTTCTAAACTCTACAGCAAAAATTGTCACTTGGGACACAATGGGTCAAGGCTGGACTACTGCATTTTTTTGCCAGGTAAGTATTACTGACCTGTATTGCCATTATTAGTATTTTGTAGTTGGCAGTATCTGTACTCTGTCAGTACACACCCAATCATCAGTCACGGAGAGACCTAATGCTACGAAATACTAAGTAGTATTCTGTAGTATGCAGTTCTTTAGCCCAAAGTAAGGCCTAGGGGGTTAGGGTTAACAAATCTACACAAAAAGTGAACGAAAAAACATAAGAAACCTGACTATTGCTTGGAATTGCCCTCCTGCAATCACTACTCAAATCCACCTAATCTCAGTCGCCCTCATTTTCAGTTCACACGGAGCAGCGGCAAGGGCAGCGATGAGACGGACATGTGGCTCGCCTACTGCTACTTCCACCTCGGAGACTACAAGTTGGCCATGGAGGAGTATGAGAAACTCAGCAAGAAAGACACGGTGAATCCCGAGGTCTGGGTCAACTTGGGCTGCTGCTACTTTTTCCTTGGAATGTACCCGGAAGCGGAGACAGCCGCCAGGAAGGGTGAGGAAGACATCTGATTTCTAGCATCTTGTAGAGAGCTTTGCAAGTAGACAATAAAACCGTGGACAAGTTTTTTGTTAACCCTGACCCCCCAATGGTTCCCCAGGGCTGTAAATCTGAACAGAGTCCAACTGTGACACATAACGGTATGTCTTTACTACTCAACTCATTAACCCAACAGAATGCGATTCTGAATGTGTGAATGTGTTCTGGAATCTATATCAAATGACTTACCTGCTAAAGGCCCAGTCACACCGGGCTTGTGACAAGGTTACGACCGAGCTGCGACCAAAAAATGTTGCAATCCTGGGCAAATCGTACAAAGAGCGTGCGACTGGTTGCAGAGGTTGTGGGTCATCGCCAAAACAAAATCAGTCTCAGCAAGGTCGATGGTCATGTTTAAAACTTCGGACCTGTGATTCCAAATTGTAAGAGGTTGCAGACAGGACTTACATAGTCGTACCACCAGTCGTGCATGCTTGCACCACTAGTCGTGGATGATTGTGTGCCCCACAGAAGCACTATTAGTCGTGCAACTGGTTGTAGGTGTACACGACTGATCGTGCGAGTGGTCGCAGGTATACACGATTGCTCGTACGATCAATCGTGGGTACCTGGGACTAGTTGCACGATTACCTACTGACTGATTTTGCGATCAATCTTCTCCAATCGCTTGTGATCGCACGACTAAGCGTGCCACCAATCGTACGTACCAGTCCTAAGAGCAATCACAGCATACGACCGCTATGCAGAGTTCGTCGCAAACATTGGCGATTGGTCGTATCTCTGCCAAATCGCACCAATCGCACGATCCAGAAAATTAATCTGTTAAGAGTGTTAACACATAATGGTGCTTTAACCAGTAGTCAGACTGAGTGACTGAGTGTGGGGGTTTGTGAGAAAAAGGAGTGGGCAACAGTATTATAAGAAAGGGGGGTAAAACGAAAATGGACAGGAGAACGAGGGAAACCAGAGGAATGATATTCTTTCTAATAAGCAATAACCACCCCCCCCCCCCCCCCCCCCCCAAGGGTGTGCAAAGGCATATTAATTTCGAGGATTTTCGCAAAGGTTAAATGTTGAGAAGAAGGCCTTTGAATTTTCGATGTTTTTTATACTACCGGTATATGATTCGCAAAAATGGCAACTTTTTTTCTTAATAACACTTTTGTTCCACTTCTTCCCCATAATTTTTCCTAACAAATATATAAGTAGGCATACCAAAGATTAAAAATATTAATAAATTGAAAAGAAAAAATTTCAGCCATTAATTCATTATTTTTCAGCCTTCGCCACTATGCCCTGTGCCTAGTTCACAGTTCCGTCTGATTTTGCCAGAACACCTCGGACATTACCTTTAATATCCATTTTTATTCCCAACCATCGCAGACCTGGCGAAATCTAGTCACCTGGCTGTCAATGAGGAGGGTTGTAAGTTTTTTCCTCCTTTTTTTTCTGTTGTTGTGGCTTGAAAGCTAGTGTTAGATCCTTCATCCAGAGTCCAAAACGTTTTGTTTTATGATTTGGTTTTTCCTGGCTTCCTGTGTTTGTCATTCCTTTCTGGTGGATGCTGTAACCTAAACAAAGCTGCCTAACTGTCTTCACATTCATCGGTTCGAATAAACAAGGAAACATCAAATGTATTTCATCTCCTTTAGTTATCAGCACGATCTTCGACAAATCTGAAACTGATCACAGTTAAGCCATAGCAATAATCAGGTCGGGGACTAGCCCAGGTTGGACGACGTTCTTCATTGCATTACGACTGACGTCCAGGGTATCAATGTATCCTGCCATAGCGAAACAATTTACAACAACATTTGTTCATATTTTTAATTGATGAAGGAAGCTAAAATCTAAAATGGTATCTACCATCTACAACTGATGAGGCTGCCGGGTACCCGCGCACGCATGTAGGGATTGTAGAGAGTTCGTACATGATGTTCACGTCCAAAAGCGTGGATTTGCAATTTATTTTCTGTAAATAAGTTGCCTAAAGACACATTAACTTTTAATAACCCATGACGATCTGTAGTTCCAGACACAAGGAAGACATAAGTGAGATTTCGGCTTCCTTCATCAGGTAAAAATATGAAAAAAAGTTGTTGTAAAACTTTTCGCTATGGCAGGTTACATTGATACCGTGGACTCCGTCGCGTTGTACACAACGGAGGAGTCCAACCTGGGCTAGTCGGGGACCAGTCCTAAATCTAGCGATGTTGACGCTAGATTGTACAACAGCCACTTGATCAAGCAAAAATGATGTCACTTGATATCATTCATCAGTTATTTTTAGATCATAGATCTCGGCTTTCCCTGCGGTGTTGAAACTTTTGGCCTTTTCGAAACCTTTGCTTCGGCTTCGGCTTTGGCTTTGGCTTTGGCTTCGGCTTCGGCCTAGTCTCTGAATTCCGAATCACTAAGAAGCAAATAGAAATGAAAGCAAATGGAATGGAAGCAAATGGAAGCAAATAGTCTAACTTTTGGGTTCACATCAACCAAGTGAATGTTTCTAGAAAGTCACCAGAATGTGGCTGGAGATCTCGCAGTTCGGAATTTAAAATTGCCTTAAGCCAAGGACGAAGCCAGGAATTTGAAAAGGCCCTATGTATCACTTCGTTAGCGAGTTCAGCAGACGAAAAACCTTTTTTTATTAAATAAAATGGAAATTTTGCTAAACATGCGGGATGTTTTGTTGATGTTTAATGTCTTCAATCGATTTCACCGAAGAGATTCTTTATCTTTACAGTCAGAATTTTCCAATATAGCCCCCGGAAATTGCGTGGTCTTAACGGTGCTAAAGTTTAAACAGGAATGCGTCTGTAGCAAATGTTAGGCTGGTTCCTAGTCTGTTGTACAGTCTAGCGATGCCGCTAGATTTAGCGCTGGTCTCTGACCTGATAATCCCCTGATAACAAATCGGGAATAAGGGAATAATATATGTGCTTGGCCAGTTTTCAACTAGAACGTTTAAAACTGATTACCGTAGGTGCATGGAGATTGTTCACCGTCGGTCATTTTCCATTCCTAGAAGAGCCAGTTTTTAAACCTATTTATTTCCATTCATAAACCTTTTGGTCAAAAATCAAAACAAGTCAAAAAATCGCGAAATTCAAACAATGTTGTTAAAACAATTTGACCTCGGGTTTTTGCAAAACGCCCCTGTAACCATGTCTATGGTGTGTTTACTTGTAGTGCCAAAAAATCTCCTTTTATGGAGAGTGGCGCGTGAGCAGTGCACAGCAGAGCGCAGTCATGACCCACATAACGACCGAGGATACCTTATTGTGTTTCCTTTAATCTTGTACTACATGTATAACCAAAGCCCATTATTAACCTAACGCTACTCGAACGACCGAGGACCAAATTTTGACAAAGAAACTGTCGTTAGAGGATTCTTAGTTTTTTTTCGTTTTTTTTTTTTGATCCTTGGTCGTCATACCATGTAAGAGTAGCGTTGCAAGCATCCGCAAATTTGTATCCTTGTGGAGACATCTCTTTGCTCTCGTGTTCAAAATGGTTGGAAAGTCGAGCACGTTTTAAAAAATGCTCCTATTTCAACCACAATTAATTTTCTGGGTCGAAATTTTGACCTAATATGTGACCATTCACGACAAAATGGCTGTAAAGTTGCCAGAGCTTATTTTGCGAAAAGGACCATTAAAATATGGAAAAAACAATAAAAAACAAAGAATGTTCATATTTAGTGTTACTTGTTGTAGCTAGCCATAAATGCCATATGTCTTGTAATACATAATTTAAAAGCTTATTTCTTGTAGATTTTATTTCTCTAAATATCTAAAAACGTCAAGATGCCTACTTTACAGCCCTTTTGTCGTAGACGGTCACATATACTCTACCAGTATACTATACCCTAACCCAAACACTAACCCTAACCCACATCCTAACTCTAGTTTTTGAGTAATTTGAGTAAAATCCAAAAATCTATTTCGTGAATTTTGTTGTGGAGACCTATTCATCTAGAAATATATTGAAATTCTTCTGTGGAAACCTTTTCACTCCATTTGCCCCGATTGTGTTCAGGGGCCAATTTCATAGAGCTGCTAAGCACAAAAATGTGCTGAGCATGACAATTTGTCCTTGGCAAAAACAAGGTTACAGACCAAATTTTCACCTGATCTTTATTGTTCTGGATTGATAATCAGCTTTTTTTTGCTTAGCATGAAAAACACGTTTAATTTTGGCTGGTAACCTGTTTTTAATGAGCAAGACTTTTTTGTGCTAAGCAAATTGGTTTGCTTAGCAGCTCTATGAAATTGGCCCCAGGTCTCTACAGGGTACCAAATTTCGAAACCGGAATAAAGTGTTTAAGACTAGCTGGTGTTTTAGCGGCAGTGAAATCCACCAAGGTGACAGACTAATGGGAAAATATTTCAGGTACATGTATTCATGAACCTTGACTGAAACTCTAGTGGGGAAAAAATATGAAAAAAACAAATACAGTATTAGGGCTGTCTCAAATAATCGAATATTAGAAAATATACCAAATATTTTGATAGCTGTTTGTTGGTTTAAATATTAAAGAAAAAAAACTGCGGGATAAAAATGCGCGTGTACACACACGTTTGTTTAAGGTGTAAATCAAGGATTTCTTTTCATCATCATCATCATATCGGTTACTTTATTTTATACTGGACTCGAGGGTTAATCCACATTAGTAGAACCCACTCCAGAGCTCTGGCTCGGTCTAGTGTTGGCCGTTCTCACACTTACTCTCCAAGTGTCACGATCGATCCAAGGGGTCTATGGCGGAAAGGTTCCACCATTCCCTATCCTTCTTCACAACCTCCTTCCACAACATCTTCGGCCTACCACGGCCTACAACTTGAACTTCGTCCACAGATGGCACCGGTGGAATGCTGAACATGGCCATACCAGCGGAGTCTTCTCCCGCGTAGCACGCCCTCAAGATCCTGGATACCCAGTCTTCCCAGCAGCACATTTGATGAGGTCATATCCTCGAGTGTAACATTGCAGATCCATCTGATCATAGTCCTGTCATTGCGCCGAAGGCGTTGCAAGTCAACAGCCTTCATTGCCCATGTCTCACTCCCATGCAGCATGACGCTGCGGACACAGGTGTCATACACATGACCAAGCGGTCTTGGCTCTAACAATAGAGCCTAATTCACAGCCTCCACCCGCCGAGAGAGTATCACCAAGGTAGCAGAAGGAGGGTACCACCTCAAGTTTATCCTGCCCAATCTGCACCTCTGTCAGTAGTCTGCCATCAATTGAACGGGAAACAGCAATTGCACCGGAAGTCAGGATCAACAGTGAGTCGGTCTTTTATGCCACTACACTTCTTGTGTACTCCGTGTACACAGAGGATGGAATTATTCCCAACTCCCTTCCTGCAAACAGCGCATGGGTACTTCCCAGAGTCTTTCAGGACGTCAAGTTCAGCAACTGTTGCACGAAGCTGGTCGTAGAACTGGTCCTTTACAGTGTCGCTGAGGCCAACTTGTGGAGCGTAGACGGACAGGAACGTAGGCACACGTAGGAACGTAGCACGCCAACACCACCAGTCCCCATATTATTTCCAGACCAGAAGCACTTGTACTTAGTGTTCCCGCCTTTGAATACACGGCACTGACCACCACGGTATCTGGTCTTCTGAACTTCCTTCGTGGAAGGCGAGTATCTGCCTTTGTACAAATATTGTACAAATATTGAAGCAGATGTTATTTTGTATGCCCTTACTAACGTCAACCTGTGACGATTACGCCAACAGGGTGGTAACACTTTTAGCCTTGATTGAAATCAATCAAGTCAACCAGGGTGCAGCGCGGGGAGCTTGTGTTACCTCCACACCTCCACATTTTGTTCCTCTCAATGATTTATTTTGTTTGTACTTTTTTCAACGGCTCTTTTTCAAGGGCGTCCTCGATTACACACTTTACCCCAATTCACTGACGTGGCGTCAGGGATGTGTCCTCCATTTACACCATAAACAAACCCATGTACACACGACTGCGATTTCAATCATTTCAGTCGGAAAGTTTGTTGTTGGTCAAATGCCACTTATCGACAGGAACTCTTTTTTTGTTTACACCAATGTATTGGTCCCATTCCTTTACAGTTAGTAGTACTAGACTGTACTTACTGTTAAACCCTCCAGCACCCATAATAGCCATCGCCGCATGCAAATTTAACTGGCACAGTTTGTATATGACCTTTGACCAGTAAAGAAGGCAGCTGTAGCCAGCATGTGTAAAACCTTAATTGGCGAGTTTTGAATAATGGGATACTAAATTTTTCGAAAATGAACAGCCCTATTGCAATTTTGAAAGAACCCATCAATTTTAGTTAACAGGTGCTTATCTGCTGAAGTTAGTGCAGTGTAATATATAAAAAAAAGTCAATGTTTACGAGCTCCGTGCACGATCAACAGAGGGCTCTCTTTACCACTTTTGAGAGCACGCAAGCCAAGTTTACATGTATTATGAATATCGATATTCAATTAAATTACGTATTGCATGGAGCACCTATCATACATGTACATGGTTGATGGGAAATTTGCATCAAAGATAAACGTTACATATAGGAGTTTAAACATTTACACAGATTGTGGATTACTTTTACAAAGCCATGTTCCCATTGGATGTAACGCAACTTTTCTGTAGAATGAAAAAATTCAATCTAATTGGAATACACGATAGACTTAGGTTCTTGTCAATGTATTGTGACGGTGATGTAAAACTACCAGGCCAAAAGTGGTAGCGGAAAGTTATCAGGGGGGGCTAAAAAGTCCAATGGGAACAGCCGCGCCCTGTAGAAGTACCGCGACCACGCTTAACCGCTTTGCACTTTACGAAACAACTCCTTACAGCTCAGAGCCAATAGTGCACAAAAAACAAAACATCGTATCCTGCTCAGGTTAAAGGTGACTGTGCACAGCACCCGCAATGTGTGACATTATGCAAGCCCCCACGGTGAGTGAAAGGTTACGTTGCGGTATAAAAGTCCAAGTGGGAATGCACTGTAGAATTACACAAAGGAAAGTCGCATAAAATGTCCGCAAGGCTGCAGCAGAAAAAGTCCAATGGAAACATGGCTTTAGAATTCTTGTTTGTATGCACCGACTGGGTATTTTTCCTTGCCTGTTTTTTTCATGGTCTCTGCTACTATCCGTCCAAAATCTGTGCCATCGCATTCATATACTCTTGATTTTGATAATATACCTTGAATATGGGGTTACATCCTATTACAGGGGACTTGACAATTTAATAAGGGAAACAAAATGTGGTTAGCCGGTTTGAAAAAAGTATGTTTAACCAGTTCGAGCCGGATGACGTATATACACGCACAATTTTCCCGATATTCAAAACGGATGACGAATAAACACATCGCAAGCAAGGGCAGGCCCCCAAAAATCGTTTACTATCCACGGATGAAGCGTTAAATCGTCAGGCACAGCAGTTTAACTCGCGGAGGACGTGTATATAACGTGTACGCTGCAAAGGTTTCTTCGGTTGTTAAGGTTGATGTGTATTCACGTCAAAAGTTACCCGCTAGCGCTGCGAAGGATGGGTATACACAACTAACCTGTATGGCATACAAGAAGAAATACTGATTAGAACATAGCCGTTGCTATGCTTAACCGAACCTTACTTGTCCTGTTTTGTAATCTTTTGCGTGTTTTGTTTAAGATGTTTAAAGTGAGTTTTCTCACAAACACGTTTTGTGAAACCCATGACTTTCTAGAGCGCTGTGAAAAGTATTTATCGCAAAACCCCCAAGTGTTATATACCATGGGAAAGCTCTCTTTCTGAAGAATATGAAAATACCAATATCCACATTTTTAATAATTCCGACTTTACTCTCATTTTGTGGTGACAGGTCACATATGTGACCTGTCGCCACAAAATGAGAGTAAAGTCGGAAATATTGAAAATTGAGATATTGGTATTTTCAAATTTAGAAAGAGAGCTTTCCAATGGTACATAACACTTAGGGGTTTTGCGATAAATACTTTTCACAGCGCTCTAGAATGTCATGGGTTTCACAAAACGTGTTTGTGAGAAAACTTACTTTAAACATCTTAAACAAAACACGCAAAAGATTACAAAACAGGACAAGTAAGATTGGATTGAGCATATCAACAACTATGTTCTAATCGTTATTTCTTCTTGAAATTGTCCACTATTGTATCAACAACAACATATCAAAATTACGAAAATGTAGGATACTTATGAGGACCTGATTTGCATATTTAATTACCGTGTTAATTAGACCACTAATGGACTTTAATCTAAACACTAACTACGCAAAATCGCGTAATTTAAGAGGTTTTCAATCATCTAATCTCACCCAAAATTTCGAGTATGTAGAGGACTTTGGCTTTTCAAATTTCAAAATCTTAAAATTGACAACCCCTTCATATTTTGACTTTGGATGGCCATATCCCCAAATCACATTGTGCGACTTTACTCTTATTTTGTGGTGACAGGTCACATATGTATACACGCGTCAGATTTTATAGCGGGTAGCGGTTGACGTAATATGACGCCCTGACTGCAGAGAGAAAAAATGTCCTAGGCGACAGAATGTTGGCAAAAACAAGTAAATAACGGTGCTAATAAACTAAGTGTTAGCATGTTGTAGTAGTTGCATTATCAAAACAGAAATATTTTACTGAATAAAAATTCCGCCAGTGGTCTCGGTAACCTGAAAATAAAGCCGGCGCGAACTAGTTAAACCCGACTCATGGGCCTGGATGCGTTAATGCCCGAGCCGAAGGTGAACTCATTATATGTTCAGGCCAATGAGCCGGTTTCAAGGTAGGATACACCATTTGCAAATATTGAAAAAATTTAATACCGAATTATTAAGAAGTATTTTACTCATTTGGAAGTAAATAATGATTCTAGGCATCCAGTAAAACGATTGCGCTAGATATCCTGTAATTATTCCGAAAAATATAATTTTATAAAGAAAAATTTGTGAACGCCGGACGGCGATTGCGAAAAAACCCCAAAGATAACATAAGGATAACTGCTCGACGCCGGTTAAAAACAAACGCTGTTTTTCGTGCTTTTCTCGGCATTTATGATTGTAAAACTTCGCACAGGTCAGTTAAACGATATTTACTATAAAATACAACCCCCAAAATCCACATATTCATGATAATTCAAGCAATTACCAATGGTGTATACTACCTTTAATATACCTAAACTACATTTTTTATTCCCATTCAAAAATACGAAATATGAAGAAAAGAAAAAGTGTCCACTTTTGCCATGCAAAGCTTTTAGTGCCCTATTCCAACAAGCACTTCATTTTCAGGTTGGTCATACCTAACATTAACTTTTCAGTTCACAGCTCAGTTCAACCAATCACAGTTGACCCTCATTAAATTACAAACTCAACTAGACATAGAGCCAAAATGATTGTGTCAGGGTCAGCCCCATTCATTGCGCACATAAATGCACAGTCGAGATCTGCAGCCCATTTCACGAAACTTGTGCGTAATGACATTAAGCCCACTTGCGTCACAATTTATTGCATAATTTGCATAACATTTCAGGATGCACAACATTTCAGTTATATGACAATATCACGACAGTCTGCAACTTGCGCAGCAAAATTTGGCGTAACTTGCACATTCATTTTAGGTGGCGTAACTTTTGGCATAGCGACTGAAAATGACCTATTTTACCAGCAAATCTTCAAGCCTGTCAAGGTTGATACAAGACACTCGGCCTTGACAAAACTATTTTCAAAATGTCAGACGGAGAAGATTTATGTGAACAAATAACAATAGACACAATCGTATTTATTTTCGCCCAAGATGTTTACATTATTTTAAACGTTGCACAGCTACAGCTACAGCTACATGCACATGTACATGTACATGTACGTACATGTACGTACATGTACATGTACATGTACGTACATGTACGTACATGTACGTACATGTACATGTACGTACATGTACGCACATGTACGCACATGTACGCACATGTACGCACATGTACGCCAAGTTTTTTTTAACTGATCAGAACTGATCATGAGTTTATTGTGCAGCTGTGCAATACATTTGTTGTGTAAGTCCTACATGTGCATGTACACGTATACGCATGGCATTAAAGTTACGCACTGTTTCTCGAAATTGGCTGCTGTGCTTTATGCTCACTATAACCAACATCTATTAAAAGTAGTGTACTCCATTTGCTTTTGTAGTAATCTTCGAAAATAGATGGGTTAGGGGATCCGTAATTTTACAATAAATATTGTGGTGTTGATCTGTTTCAAGTGTTGTGTTCATAGATGCTGGAAAACCAAGACAAAAATGTTCTTCTTGTAGTCTGGTTCCTTGACACGAAACAGAGCAATTTATAGACATTGGGAATTATCAAATTAGGAAACCAGACTATTTGGCTCACACCCATTCACAGATGTGTAACCGTATTGCAAATAAAATGTGGATAAAATAAATTCAATAAATTGGGGACACAGTGTTTGAAAACAGTCAGGTTTTTCCAACGATATGCCGGCCGGCAATCAGTAAAAATTGGTACAAAATTTTACTTTTCGAGAAAAACCACAGCACACCAGGTGCTATGATTTCACAGGATGCTTGAGACTGTTATCCATTTGCAGTCAAGTAAAGTATTTCATAATAATACAGTAGTTTTGTATTTTGATGTACTTATAAATAATGTTTACATTATCGAGGGTTGACTATTCTTGTCACCAAATCAATCATTTCCCTTCCCTCTTCCTAGTGCCCAAGAGCAGTCTGCAGAACAGGTTGTTGTTCCACTTGTCACAGAAGGTAAGCGCATCAATCCATCAAGGAATGCATTAGATTTAGATTTTTTAATTTTCCTTATAGCCTTCTTTAAGGTGTTGGAAAATCGTAAACCGCTATTAACAATAAACAGAGTAGTCCCATGCTAGACTTCCTAGACTTACTAGGCTCTCCACGTACAGTTTTAATCAGGCTGCAACATGCAAAAAGAGTTGATTCCATCTCGCGCCTTGAAACAACCGTTCACCTTGGCTATATATGTTTTTATTTGTTTTGTCACTGGCTCTAAAAGCAACAATATAACATGCAAATAAGAATGCAATTATAATTCAGTATTTAGCAATGAAGGTTCATACGGTATATGATGCGATCAAGCAAAATCAGTCTGAAGTAGGCCTTGGTCTTTTGGGGGATTTTTACATATTCTTTTGTAACGTACACTGTACTTCAGGCTCTATTTCAGTGAAAACCCCATGTGAATACAACCTTTGGTTAAAAAATTACAACCATTTGAACAACCATTTGAACACCAGCACGTTAAAAATCATGTGTTTGTATCACTTCCCTTCTGAATTTGGTTAAAAGAGTATTTTCATGTAAAAGAAAAAAAATTGTTTTTGTAAAAAAGTCAATTTAGATTTGTTCACCCCTACGAACATATTTTGGCCCGATCTCAAAACAAGAATTGCCGAGTTCCGACTGATTTTGCTCGATCGCATCACATAGAGACAACTGGACAGTGTGGCTACATTTTCCAACAAGTTTGGAGCCTGCAGACCAAATTTGAAGTGGATATAAATCCGAAAAGATGCCAAGGCTTGAGCTCTGATTCAACTTATTTGCACGTTGTAGCCTTGGTTGCCTTTTGGCTGTCCTCAACCAAGAGCTGTTTTTGGCATCATAATATAGAGCACAGGAATGGCAATCCGGAAGACGCCGGTTAAACATTGAGAATTCAGATTTGGTTGGTTGTTCATTTTATTTCAGTTTAATGATGAGAAGAAGTTGATGTCCCACCATCAGAACCTGCAGGATATCATCCAGGACCAGCTAAGCCTGGCCTCCATACACTACCTGCGCAGCCACTACCAAGAGGCCATAGACATCTACAAGAGGATCCTGCTAGATAACAGGTAGCCAGTGGCCAGATTCATGAAACCTTTACTAAGCCTACATGTAGTTGGTAACTCATTGGTATTCATGAAACATGACTAGCGTTGGTTACATTCTAAGTTTCTAAGTCAAAACAAATTGTTGTTATTGATTTATATGTAGGT
This sequence comes from Crossaster papposus, assembly GCA_037893245.1. Lineage (NCBI taxonomy): Eukaryota > Metazoa > Echinodermata > Asteroidea > Velatida > Solasteridae > Crossaster > Crossaster papposus. The sequence goes on along the minus strand of JBAIAA010000070.1, from coordinate 278,459 downwards.
GTCTGTGTGTAGTCAAGGGTAAAAGAAAGTACATTATTGTCTTTTTTTGTTTTGTTTCTTCTTTTTTCTATAATTTGCGCATCCATTAGTTGATCGTGCAGCCATCGGGCAATCACGCAAGGACATTTTTGTGCTTCACAGATTGTGCAAGTCAAGACTTGCGTGATCACACTATAGATCGATAATGCCCTCCCTTCCTAATCAACTGATCATGCAAATCAGTTGTGGAGAGATTGCGCAATCGCATAATTCTGGCATTGCACAATCTGTCTACAGCACAAACATTTCCCTGCGCAATTGATCGATGGCTGGGCGATTGACCAATGGCTGCGTAAACAATAGATCACCCAGTCGCGCAGCGCGATTGAGGTATTGCGCAGCTCGATCGGGGAATCGCGCAGTGCGATCAAAAAAAAAATTGCGAAAATCGCCCGGGATATTGCGAAAATTTATCGATCGTGGCCAACAATAAACCTGTACACTCACGAGTATAAAAAGATGGTATGAGTAAATCAGGAACGTGGCGTAACTCAAACTCCACATACCACACAGCTTTTACCTATTCCCTTGAAATAATGTTAAAATAATCCTGGCGCGAACTGATTAACAAGGGTTTACCGTATCGGTACCTTGATGTTCAGCTTCAATGGTAAATCAACTTGGCCTGGTCTTTTATTTTCCGTTTGAATTGTCAAAGTGAAAGCTACAAAACAAGGAAATGGAAAAAAAGGGAGCTTAATAGATACAAATATTAGAAAGATATTTGTTTGTCGTTTTGCAGGGACTATCTAGCCCTGAACGTATACGTGGCCCTGTGCTACTACAAGTTGGACTATTATGACGTATCGCAAGAGGTGTTGGCGGTGTATCTACAACACTTCAATGACAGTGCTATCGCCCTAAACCTCAAGGCCTGTAATCACTTCAGGCTCTATAACGGAAAGGCCGCCGAGGTAAAGTAGGATTGCTGTGATTTGGACTGACTTCCAAACTTGTGTGAAGGGGAACATGTAAAATTAAACAGGCAGTAACTCGAGGTTTACCTTGAGTTTTTAAACCTCAATTCATAAATACCGGTACCTTATTTCCTTAGTTAACCCAGGGATAAGATCTGTCAGAATTTCTTCTGATTTTATGATCATGTCAGGCTCAACAATGGAAAGACAGATGAGGTAAATGAGGTTTGCTGTGATTTGGGCTGACTCCCGAACTTTTGTGAAGGAGAAACTATAAAAATTAAACAGCACGGCGCGATGATGATCGATGAACTATGGTGATTTTCGGCATGCAGTACCCGGCCGGCCGGCCGGCTCGATTGTCTAAAGTTGTGTTCCTAGTTCCGGATTGTGAAACATATTCAGGCTGCTTTCAGCTGGAGGATTAGTTTCAGCACTATTCCTTCACAAGTGGATTCCTTATTCAAACGTTAGGTTATATTCGGGGTCTAATGGGTTAGATTTTTGTTCTCACAGGCAGAACTGAAGAATCTTCAAGACCTTGCCTCCCCATCATTCACATTTGCTCAAGACCTCATCAAACACAATCTGGTAAGATCTCTCTTCTATTCCTCATGGCTTTCAAACCAAAAGGGGGATATTGCAATAGTGTATTCATTGTAGGTATGTGCGTGAGTTTTTGATTGAAGGACAATAGGGTTCCCTATTTCGAAAAGATTCCGATTCGGGTACAAAACCTATGGGAGGCCTTCCGAAAAACTACAAACAAAAGAGGGACAATAAGAGGTCCTTGATTAAGGGCATATACAGTGGGTGCGTGTGTGCGTTTGTATTGACCGACAATTTTGATTGTCGGACAAAAGAATTGGGAGGCAAACAATGGGTCCACGATTGGCACAACGTCAACGATCTCAATTCGTGTACAAATCCTATAGCGATCATCCGAAAACGTTAAAGTACAAACAAATGAGGGAAGACGGTCGGACAATGCCCCGTCCATGATTGCCGGTCTATACATGACTGTGTGTGTGTTTGTATTGACCGGCAATTATGGTCGTCGGACAAAATAATTGGGAGGCAAACAATGGGTCCACGATTGACACAACGTCCACGATCTCAACTCGTGTACAAATACTATGGCGATCATCCAAAAACGTACAAACAAACGAGGGAAGACGGTCGGACAATGCCTCGTCCACGATTGCTGGTCTATACATGACTCTGTGAGTTAGTCTTGCATACGCACTGTGGACCTCCGAACAATATAGGTCCACACGATGCGGGAAGAGGTTACGGTGTGTGGACTTGCACACGTCCACAATCCGTTTTTCAGTTTCCGAAAAAGAGCGCTAGAGGAAAAACGGGTTAGGGTTATATATAGAAAAGAAGGGACAGCTGAGAGGCCCATAATCCTAATTTGAGGGTAAATTTGTTTTGGGGAAGCGAAAAAAATGAGTATTTAGTCAAAGTTTGTTAACTACACGAATACAAAGGAATGTCCACAGTGCGTATGTAAGGTAAAGCTGTGTGTGTGTGCGTGGGTTTGTTTATGGTATAAATGGAGGACACATTCCTGGCGCCACATCGGTGAATCGAGGTGAGGTGTGTAATCGAGGACGTCTTCGATTGAGATTCGTGTACAAACCAATAAGAGCCGTCAAAAGCCGTCAATAAGAGCCGTCAAAAATAGTACAAACAAACTAAATCGTTGAGAGGAACAAAAGAAATGTTTGATTTACACCACTTATGTGTGTGGGTATGTGAACACCGGCAGTCATGGACTAGGGACGACTGGATTTAGGGCATAAACAAAGGGTCCATGATTGACCGGTAGTCCACAATTGAAAAATCATGTACAAAACCTGTGGGAGGCCTTCTGAAAAAGTATACAAACAAAAGAGGAACACTAGGGGGTCTACAAATGCTGGTGTGACCCGCTCCAGGAAAAGGTGACATAAGTCGCGCTATGCATTTATGAGTAATGGCCTGTTAAAGTTAACAGGGTAAATATTTTTGTCGAAATTTGATTTTCATTTTTGTCTTAACCAGTTCGCGCCGGGATTATTTTAACATCGCCGAGCCGACGGGCGGGATTATTTTTTACGAAACTCGATCCGAAGCGGGTTCAGGCTGATAGTGCCGGGAAGCACACCCACGCATTTCCGGCCTTGCGCGCTGCTGACATACATTTCCGAACTTGAACTTGGCGTGTTTATGCGTCATCCGTTTTGAATTTGGGGAAATTTTTGTGTTTATATACGTCATCCGGCGCGAACTGGTTAAATGACATCTTTAATATCAAAAGTTTTAGATTTAATTAACAAAAAGCTGGAATTCGATAAATAAAGTAAAACAAAACCTTTCAAGAGTGCATGGTTCCAATGTATTGTCTTAGTTTTGTTGTTTCGAAGCCCGTTTTATCAGTTGTGTATTTTGAATTCCATGGAACCAATAATATGCAAAAACGTCATATCACTGGAACGGAAGTGGCTATGGAGCCGTACTATGTATCAAATGAAAGCTTAAATCATGGACTTTTCAATCATGTACATAACTCTTTTTTAAAAAGTTTTTGCGACTTGTGTTACCTTTTCTCGGAGCGGGTCACATATAGAGATTCTCAGATTTGTCTGGTACAGGATTTCTTACAAATGACAACGAAACAAATTAGTGTCTCTCTTTGATTAACAGGTTGTATTTAGAGCAGGTGAGGGCGCCCTCCAGGTATTGCCTCCGTTAATTGACGTCATCCCTGAAGCCAGGCTCAATCTGGTTATCTACTATCTCAAGCAAGGTCAGTAAAAGCTAATAATTTTGAAATTTGTCAAATGCTGAGATTTTTTTCAGACGCTAGGTAGGATACACCAATTGACCATTTGCGTGTGGAATTTAAATAATATCTGGTACACTGACTTGTTCACACAGCTTGGCACAGTTTGACTTTAAATTATCCAGACCAAATACACTGTTGCTATATCACGTGATTCGGGGAAAGCTCTTGCATAGTTATGTTAGAGACGCTCAACACCAATACATTGTTTACAATGGTTGAGAATGGTACAAAGACACCACACCAGACCATTACCGAGCCGGGGGTTTCTAGCGTAGGGCTTGCTCCGAATCACGTGATATAGCAACAGTGTCTTTGGTCTGGAGAATTTAAATGTAAACTGTGCCAAGCTGTGTGAACAAGTCAGTGTACCAGATACTATTCAAATTCCACACGCAAATGGCCAATTGGTAATCGCTTGACCTATCATGAATGGGTGGATTTGGGGGGTTGTATTTTATAGTAAATATCATTTAGCTGACCTGTCCGAAGTTTTACAATTTTTTAATAATTCGGTAGTCAAAAATTTTGATATCTGCAAATGGTGTATCCTTCCTACCTTTAAAAATTTGACGTCGCACGGTTCTATAGTCTGCATCTTGCATGCACACACACATCCACTGCTTCTGTTTTATGGATGCTTAGAAAAGTAAGGGAAAACAGCGTTCGTTTTCAACTGAAGTCGGCAGTGGTTCTTATGTTCTTCGTGAATTTTTCAGGGATTTCCGGACAGAATGGCCCTTTAAATTACATGTTTATTTACAAAGAACTTTGTGAAATACAAAATTGATTGATAAAGTCACTTTTTTCCAACAATATTTTACAGATGACATCAACGAGGCATACAACCTGCTCAAGGACATTGAACCTACCACGCCCCAGGAGTACATACTAAAGGGCGTGGTCAATGCTGCCCTGGGCCAGGAGCAAGGATCGGTAAGAATGGACAATAATTGCTTTGCAAATATCGGTTACTAGCGAAAAGGGTAATGTGGATGCACTGGTTTTTGCTTAAAACACTAATTTGCTAAGTTACTATTATTATTATGAATTTTTTCTGTCAATGAAACCAAGGATCCCTCAAAAGCGCTCTAGGCACTGTAGCTCGCAAGCCTGAAGAAACCTGTAGAGAGAAGACAATGAGAAGAAGGTACAGTTTTAGAGGTGGGAGAAAAACCCCAGAAGAATATCCCGGGGAAAACCCACAGAAACAGGCAGGGACTGAAAACCAAATCCACATATTGGCCCAGGCGGGATTTGAACCCCGGGTCACAGTGGTAAAAGGCGATTAACAAACTGCTACGCCAACCTGACTACATTTTCTACAATGTGGCAATTAAGATACTCAAAGCCTGTAGGGGAGTGATAGGGGAGTGACCCAGAGAAACATTGCACATCTCTTAATGCTGGCGTACTTTTTTTTTTTGTTGCATTTTATCATTTTATGCTTTTCTATGATTTAATTCCTCAATTTAACGACCTTTGATGATAATGTTTTCAAAGAATTATTTATTCCTGCCTCATATAAAATCGCTTTCACTTACATGTTCGAAGTCCTGGGAGCTAGCCAGTCTATGAAACATGAAACTAAAGTGCGCATTGATAATCTGCTCAAGCATGCTTTCCTGGAAGTATCGTGTAACAACGTTTTAGTGAATTTTGTACCACATACTTTCGCTATCTCGGTAGAATGCTTCTATGCGCGCACTATTCACGGATTACAAACCAACTATTTATAAAAAAAATCAAAAATAACCTTTTATTATTTTCTTCATAATGATAGCATGATAGAATAATTTTGCAGGGAATTTAGTGTCAATGATATCTTTTCAACAAGTAAGTTTTGTAACAGCATTTTGGTTTGTTGTACTTTTTGGATAGCTGCAAAAAGTAAACTTCAGTTTTAAGCCAATTTTCATATCATTGAAACCAGCAAAATTATATTATCTCTTTCCAATAAAGCCAGATTTGCTAGAATTATAGAGAAAAAAAGAAACAAAATACCGGTGTCATATGAAAATCATTTTTTTGTTGTTTCTATTATTGTTTAAACCACTGTCACACTCCTAATTGTCTCTACTTAAGCATGCGCAATACTACCAACGAGTTAAGGCTGCCAGTTTGCAGTTATTAAATTAACTGTGTAACCATTGTTTTACGGTTAACGGTTAACCGTAACTAACATTAAAAAAAAACCATTTAAAACATTTTTAAAAAAATAAAAAAATGCATGGGCCTGCATTGCATATTTAATTAGCGCTGCTTCATCAAGGAATTTAGTGTGTGCGCGTAATACGTGTTGATAATCGCAGTTCTGGGATTGCTAATTGTCTGCGTCAAATTTTATAGGCCGACTGGCTATGTTAGATAAGCTATCAGAAATGTCCAAACAAAATGTATTCAATTGTACTATTTGTGACCTGCTCCAACGAAACCCATTTTAAAAAAATTAAAAAAAATTCCGTCTGCCCTTGGGATAAGTTTCCAAAATTACATACAAACAGAATTTACACACTTTCTTTAACCAGTTCGCGCCGAATGATGTATATAAATGCAAAGTTTTCCCCAGATTCAAAACGCATGACGCATAAACACGCCACGAGCAAGGCCCAAAATGTCTGTTTGCAGCGAGCAAGGCTGGAAATGCGTGGGTGTGCTTTCTGGCACTATCAGCCTGAACCCGCTTCGGATCGAGTTTTGTTAAAAATAATCCAGTTTCTCGACTCGGTGATGTTGAAATAATCCCGGCGCGAACTGGTTAACCATACCAAGTTGTCTTTGTAGGGTTTGAGACTCATTCTGGGTGTTTGCTCACCCTGGTGAGACAAGATGCTGCTCTGCCCTTGGGATGAGTTTCACAAAGTGAATCCAGACATAATTCATGCACTTTCTATAAACAGTATTGACACAATTATTATATTATAATTAACTGGACAGTTAAACAAGGATTTACCAGGAGCCCTTTTAGTCCTGGAGGTCTGGTCGTGGAGGATTGACCAGACACTCGGTACCATTGTGCCCTCATCACCCGGAGGTTAGCGAACCTGTAAAAATACCGGCGGGGCCCGGGCCCTTAAACTGCAAGGGAAACGGCCGACCTTGCGGGACCCATTTAGACGGGGTACCGTGTGTCTTGGGGATCCTTCATACCCAGCCTCTCATAAGATTCTTCTGAAAACTGCCTAGAATCAGTCTACTGTAATCTTTTTGAAATGTTTCTTATTCTTTTCCTGTTTGATAATTGTTTCCTCTGACTCCAAGTTTTTATATTCTCCACAGTTCATTTGACTCACTTGATTATTACTCTCTATTGTCTTATATTTGTACACATTCCCGCCGTGAATACATGTATGGCCACTGATGCCGGCTTGGCGCTAAACCCAAAACTCAGTCACTCACCAATGAGTACGGATTTGATAGAGTCTAGAATTCACGCTACATTGGACTCCCTAGTGAGATGTGTTAAGGGAGGATAATTTAAAACTTTACTGTGTGAATTTTTTTTTCCAGAGAGAACATCTGAAAATTGCTCAACAATATTTCCAGTTGGTTGGAGGGTCGGCAAGCGAATGTGGTAAGTTCACCCTCAAAAGTCTGTAGAAAAAAACAACAATTACATCGGTTCTGATGTTTTTACAAAACTGTAGATGGAAACACTTTGCTTGAAATGATTACTCCCGCTTGATTGACCCATGTCCTTCTTGCATCCATATTGCATGTCCTTCTTGCAACCTGACTCCATAGGAAGTCAGGTTGGCATAGAGGGAGTCAGCTTGGCGTAGCGGTTCTTTCCTCGCCTTCCACCGCTATGACCTGGGTTCGAATCCGGCCTGGGCCAATATGTGGATTGGGTTTTCAGTCCCTGCCTGACTCTGTGGGTTTTCCCCAGGATATTCTTCTGGGGTTTTATTCACACCTCTAAAACTGGAACTTCTTCACATTATCCTTTTTCATCCTGTAATTGGCGCTAGAGCGCTGTTGGGTGTTGAATGAAATAAATAAATAAAATCAATCAATTTGCCTGCTCTGTGAATTATAGCCAAACTCACACAGTAACTGAACACTGCTACACTTAGGTCGGGAGAAATCACTAGTGATATTAAGTGCCTTGCCCTGAAGACACAAATTAAATTAATTCATTAATTAATAGTGGACCTTTATAGTGTGCCATGTCTGTCAACTTTGGCACTTCTGGTGCAATCCTTATTATCCCTGCTCATTGGGCCCACAAAACATTCTAAATACCATCTCAGCTCCCTGGGGAGTATACAGGGTGCAAAGCAGCCGTTTTGGTGCAAAGCAGCTAATAACAACCATCTCTGCCCTCGTATGTACCCATTTACTCCTTAGTGGAAAGAAGCAATGTGTGGCAAAGTGCCTTGCCTAAGGGCATACAGTACACGCACAATAGTCCCAGGCCGGACTCGAACCCACAACCTGCAGCTTTACCCACAGACCGTGAATTCAATGCTCCAGACCACGAGGCCACTGCAATCTAAATACAGGGTCTCACAATGGGATTTCGACCCATGTGAATACTGAAACATGAAAATGAAATTTGAAGGTTTGCATGGCGAAAAGGCAATAAGATAAGTAGTTTGCGGTAACGCCACGATAATACTCTTTGGTGAGATGTGTGGTTCTGAAAAGAAACATGAACAAAACCTAAAAATAACAAAAAAAACAGACTTGCTATAAACAATAAACCAGTCTAGACTTTACTTTTGTTCCTAAGATTCTGAATATCCCTAAACGTGACTTGTACCCAATTAGGCACAGACCACCATTTCTTGAGTAAGGCTTTTAACCAGTTCGCGCCGGATGACGTATATAAACGCAAAGTTTTCCCCAAATTCAAAACGGATGACGCATAAACACGCCAAGTTCAAGGCCGGAAATGCGTGGGTGTGCTTCCCGGCACTATCGGCCTGAAACCGCTTCGGATCGAGTTTCGTTAAAAATAATCCCGCTCCTCGGCTCGTTGATGTTAAAATAATCCCGGCGCGAACTGGTTAAATTATTTGGCTTTTGCTAGCAATCCTAGCTGAAGTCAATTTCCCTTAGACACACATGTCAATGCTGGCTGAAGCCTGGGAACAACTGTTTATACAACACCTAAATAGATCCTCGTCCTTTTATTGGTGGAATTTAGTCACTTGACATTGAATCATTGAAGTATTTCATTGTATGATTTAAGTATGGTACATATACACGTCCTCTGGCGCAAACTGGTTAAATCATGATTTTCCACAAATACATGTACCGGTATCATTACATGTACATAGTGCCGACACCATTATTTGACTCAAATCCTATACACTGTAGTATGTACATGTACAATATGTGCTCATTATCAGCACCACTCTTTTTTCTGTGGAAAAGTATTGTAATTTAATTTGGGAGTCATGTTGACGTAGCAGTAATTGTTTTGCCTTCCACCGCTGTGACCAGGGTTCGAATCCCACCTGAGCCAATACAGTATGTGGATTGGGTTTTCAGTCTCTTCCCGATTCCATGTATTTTTCTCAGAATGTTCTTCTGGGGTTTTCCTCCAACCTCTAAAACTGTAATTTCTTCACATTGTCTTCTAGTTACTGGGACCAATGGGAGATCAGTGAATTACACTAAATAGGCTACCCTGTTGAAATAAGATATATGTGGGCAATTCCACACTAATGGGGTACATTTGTGTGACAGAGAGGTCTAAAATTGAAGTTTCTGATTAAATATATATTTTGCTGTTTTTCTGCTCCCCAGAATGCCCAGAATGCGTGGTTAAAACAATTTGATAATTCCACCTTCGACCATCATTTTACAGGCGTGGAAAGTTGACTCTCATTGATTGGTTACGTACGTAACGTGGACAGAAAATTGATCAAATCAGACTTAATTAAAAGAGCTAAATTTGTGTAGTTGGGAGTTAAACATATTAATTTGACTTAATAAATAAGGTTCAAACACAACTTTAAAATGAAAGGTCTCAACAAGAAACGTTTATTGGGGCAAGTCTGGTGACAGGCAATTTCAAGTTTTCAAGGACATTAAAACTAATCTTGTAGAGGACAAAGCCAGAGACAAATTCTTGTGAAAACATCATTTGAGCAGTCACAGTATATGTGTTAGTATTGACACAGCAAACCTTCATTTTGGCTGTCTTGCTTTAGTAACTACAAATAACTGGAAAAAATTTATGCCGCAATACTTAATGAGGTTACGTACGTAACGAAGACGGAATTGTCACTGTGGATGTTCACAACCGTTTTTTCAAACAGATTGTATTTGTTATGATTAAAAATAACTTCCCAAAAAGATAAACTATGACTGTCCAAATGTTTTCTACAGCCACCTGTTCCTACGAATACCTTCCTTGTACCATGGAGGAATATTCCTCCATGCTTGTAGTTGTACTAGCTATCCCCAAACAATAGGTAGTCCCTCTGAGTGACTGAGTCTGAGATGGGGTTCGTTCGTACGAAAAAACGATAATTATAATGTTAACTTTAAACATATAGTGTTACCAAGACACTTTACCATCACACACTGCTCAATCGGTGTCACAATGGATAGAACAGTGTCTCTGTTTGTTCCAAAATTCTGTTTTAAAACGATATTTTAATGTTTTTAAAGTTTTAAAAAAATTCGCGATAAACGCAAAACAATATGGCGGGACAATTCTGCGCAGGTGTGCACAGCTCGTCGCACCGAACAACAGAGGGCGCTCTGCTAGTTCCCTTTGTTGTTCGGTGCGACGAGCCCCGCATGACGCGCCTGCGCAAACTTGTTCCGCCATAGTTCTGTCTGTGTTACGTACGACTACGGGCATGTTGAGAAACCACACTTTTCATAATACAGTGGGCTATAAAATGAAGATATTTTATTGAAAACCTATTGAAGACATCACGAACGACTATTAGTTTATAAACGTGATAACAACTTCGTAAGAAACCAGGCAAACCCGAAGTGCAGCACGGAAACATCTGTCTTTGTTCGTACGATAGACATCGTGTTCTGTCTTTCAGGAAACAAACGTAGTCGAGGTTTAGTATCAACGCCAATCAGCCCAGTTTTGCAACAGAAACAAGACAAATTGCGTGTTCTAAGTACCCTAGACCTATAGTGGGTTACATGAGAACAATTTCTGGTTAAAATGAAAAATAAAGGGAACGTACGTAACCTTAATTACGTACGTAACAATCAGGACAGATCGACGGCCAGCTCCGCTGTAAGCGTCCTCGACAACAATGGCGGCTTTTCACGATGTTACTTTTAATGCGCATGCTCAAATAAACAACCTCGAAAATTTGGAGATCGTAATCGGAATGCCCGCGAAAAAAAAATGGTCTTTTATCGATGTTACGTACGTAGAAAAAGGTGGACAGATTCTAAACAACTGTAGCTGTAATCAATTTTAACGAACGAATATCAAGTTCAAATTAAACAAAACGCAACAAATATGATTTTATAGCCTGTTCAATCAAACTGTTCACTATTTATCCATGAACAAACCTTTTTTTTTTTTAATAGCTCTGGGAACGTACGTAACATAGTGGACAGACGATGTTACGTACGTAGTACACACAAACAAACCAATACACCAACAAATCAAGAAATCTGAACGAAACAAACATAGATGAAGAACATTATGTAAAATACGTTTATAGAATAACCAAACATGAAAATTGGGATAATGGATGAAATCACAGATTTTTACACCAGTAATTTTGTGCTCATTTTTTTGTCACAAATTTCGATCCAAAAGTGCCATGGACAAACACGTTTTGTATACAAAAATTACCTTTAAATTGTATGGAATTAAAATAAATTGTGTTTACTATCTATTTATGTTATTTTAAAACATAACATACATTTCAAGGATATTTTAATGTTTTCTGGGTTTTTTTATTAAACCTTCTAATACAACATGCCAAATATACCCCATTAGTGTGGAAATGCCCACATAAACCACATGCTCTTGATTTTCTTTGTTTCAAAATATTTTTCATTAATTCAATTTTGTTTAAATTAGTTTGTTTTTGTTCTCATTTTAATTGTAACATATCTGCAATTTGGCCGTTTGGCGACAAGATGTATAAAAAATTTTTTTTTTAAATTGAGGTCCCATGACCCAATCCCACTAGTCAAACAGTAGGGATATATCCTCCCCATCCCCAATCCTTGTGGACATCGTACTTAAACATGTCACATTGAACCTTGTGTGGAGACATTTGATATCACAGCCTGAAACAGCGCATCTATGTCAATGTCAACTGTGAAACTCTATTGTCTACTTTGGTTTTGTGAGCTGTCAAAATAAAGAACAAAGTAAAATTACCAAAATACTTTGGGAAAAAAATGAAGAAGCTTTTGCTTTTACTTTCAACTACACATTTCTTAAGGTCCTGTATTCCCTGCGAGTATAAAACTGGAGTGATCTTAAAAAAAGAAAGACCACTCTTTGCTGCATCTGAACTAAAATGTTGGACATGGAGATCAATGCTACACTGTACATGAAATATGGGTGACTGCTACCAAGACTGCTCTACTCTATCAATTGAAAAACTTCTGAAGCATCTTATGATGCCAATCCTTGCGGACATCGTACTTGAGGTCCCATGGCCCAATCCCACTAGTCAAACAGTAGGGATATATCCTCCCCATCCCCTATCCTTGCGGACATCGTACTTGAGGTCCCATGGCCCAATCCCACTAGTCAAACAGTAGGGATATATCCTCCCCATCCCCTATCCTTGCGGACATCGTACTTGAGGTCCCATGGCCCAATCCCACTAGTCAAACAGTAGGGATATATCCTCCCCATCCCCTATCCTTGCGGACATCGTACTTGAGGTCCCATGGCCCAATCCCACTAGTCAAACAGTAGGGATATATCCTCCCCATCCCCTATCCTTGCGGACATCGTACTTGAGGTCCCATGGCCCAATCCCACTAGTCAAACAGTAGGGATATTTCCTCCCCATCCCCTATCCTTGAGGACATCGTACATGTACTTGAATCCCATTACCAAATCCCACTAGTCAAACAGTAGGTATTTCTCCCCCATCCCCATTGCTCGAGGACATCGTACCTAATAAACATGTCACATTAAACCTTGTGTGGATAAATTTGTTTTCCTTAATATTACAGCCTGAAACAGCACATCTATGCCAATGTCAACTGTGAAACTCTATTGTCTACTTTGGTTTTGTGAGCTTTCAAAATAAAGAACAAAGTAATTTACCGTATCTTATACAAAATACTGTGGGAAAAAATGAAAAAGCTTTTGCTTTTACTTTCAACTACACATTTCTTAAGGTCATGTATTCCCTGTGAGTATAAAACTGGAGTGATCTTGAAATAGGGCAGACCACTTTGCTGCATCTGAACTAAAATGTTGGACATGGAGATCAATGCTACACTGTACATGAAATATGGGTGACTGCTACCAAGACAGCTCTACTCTATCAATTGAAGAACTTCTGAAGCATCTTATGAACTTGGACAAGAGTCAATACAGAGTTGATCAAGTAATATGGTTAAGTGCTAAAATCATTGGTACATTCTCATTAGTATAAAACTGGAGCAATCTTGAAATTGGACAAACGCGCTTCGCTCTATCTGCAGAAAATGTTGGATGCAGCTCCAAGCTACACTGTACATGATGGGTGATGGCTACGAAGACAACTCCACTTTATCGAATGAAGTAAACAAGCATCTTGAGAACTTTTACAAGAGTCAAGACAAAAGTATTCAAATAATATGGTTAAGTACTGAAATCATTGCACCATTCGGCATCCTCTTCAACTTTGTGTTTCTCTTCACAGTCTTTCGAGTGAAGTCCATGCGTACAATCATCAATATTTACTTATCCAGTCTGGCTGTGGCTGACTCGCTCTTCCTTACAAGTGACTTTATATTTGCATTGTGTTCACCCATAGAGTACAACTTCCTTTCTCTAAAAGTAGGGATAGTTGTCAGATACACGCTACTTGCTGTTTCTCATTTCTTTGTGGTTACCATAGCAGCTGAGAGATTCTCTGCAGTGCGTAATCCTCTGACACACAAAGAAAAAGCCTCTAAATCTCGAGCAGCAAAGATATCAGCAGGAGTCTGGGTGCCTACAATCATTGTTGGCGTGATTCAGATATTCTTACCAGAAACTATCTTTGATGATGTCGTCTTTTATATTAATTCCATTAATGACATTGTTTGCTTGATAGCAACTCTTGCATTGTACATTTATGTGGTAGTGAAAGTGCGCAGTAAATCAGCCCTGTTGCCAAATCGTCCCAAGCGAGCAGGCAAGGTCCTCTGTATGGTGATCATCAATACTGCTGTTTTCTTCATTTTGAACTCAATAGGCACTGCATTGTCAATTCTTTTAATTGTGCAAACAGAGGATTCCCTACATACACCTTCACAGGCTGTTGAATATCTACAACTTGCAGAAAAAAATAACATTCTGATTATATGTAATACAATTTTTGAGCTTATCAATAGTTCAATCAATTCCCTGGTCTACAGTGCTACAAACGCAGACTATCGTGCAGCTGTAGTCAAGGCTTTCTCATTCCTCAAACTGTGCCGTCGTTGCAGCCCAAGACAAAATCCAAGCCAATTATCGCATCCAGGGAAGCAGATTGAGCTTCATGTGATTCCACAGGCAGAAAATGACCAAGAGCATTGTTCTGCCAGAACAAGCAGCAGCAAGCCACTAGGCCAAGTGCGTGCAAATCACCCAGAGAGTCAGCAGTCACCTGACAGCTGTCAAGAACAATGTTTCGGGCCAAGCAGCAGCAAGCCACCAAGCCAAGAGCATGTACAACACTCAGAGAGTCAGCAGTCACTGGACAGCTATAAAGAACAATGTTCCAGGCAAAGCAGCAGCAAGTTCCATGCACAGTCATCAGCTTGTTCAAGTGCATGTTGAGGTACGGTACATGCAGAACCAGCGGGGACCCCAGCGCTTGCAAGCTCTAATCAGGATCAATGCTCTAGTATAGTCTGACTGATTGCAAGGCATCCGTGCAAGATTAACAGTGTGTACATCCAGAACCAGCAGAGAGCCAGCAGTCACTTGCAAGTACTCAAACACAATATCCTGGGCTGACTGGCACTGAGTCATCATCACAAGGGAAGCAGTATGCACATCCAGAAGCAGAAGAGAGTCAATCGGTGGAAAGTTGTCAAGAACAATGTTCTCTGGTAACTGATGAGTGCAAGCCATCCTGTCTGCAGATAGTCAACAATCACTTTGTAAGACCCTCAAACAATGTTCCAGTCACAACAGCCAAGTGTCATAGGAGCAGTATTATTCACATCAAGAACCAGCAGGGAGTCACTCCAAAACTGTCAAGAACAATGTTCCAGGGTGGCAAACTTCCAACCCATCCCTGCAAGGGAAACAGCGGTCTCAAGAGTACCAGCAAAACTTGTTTAGTAACGATGATCCAGGATAAACTAGTGAGGGTTTGCAGAGACACTATGTGGAAGTCTCTTTTCGAAAGATGCAAGTTGTCAGTAACAATGATCCAAGATTGACTGATGCTGAGATTTTAATGCAAGGAAGCACGAACTCAGAATTTACTGTTATATCCACCTCTCTAATAAACGTAGAAACTTTATTCGAGCTCCGGTACTGAATAATATTCAAAGTTGTTTTGATTATGCTTGGGAGATATTCCAGTTAAACATATATGTATTTGTGATACCAAACCATACCAAATGGTGTGATAATACATATTGTTCCTAAGAGCCAATATTTAAGGGGGGGCTAGACCCTTTGCACGTGACGTCAACTTCTAACTTTCGCAGATCCAGTGTATTTTCTAGAATGTACTTTTTATTGAATTCTTTTAGGGGAACTAGACAAATAAAAAAAAAATTGGGGGGGGGGATAAAGCCCCCCTAACCTCTCCCCCCCCCCCCCCCTTTCCCCCCGTAGAACCGCGCCTAATATTGTTGATACTGAACAAAATGTTGGCAAAATACTGAAAAGCTCACTATAACATTTTAATAGCATGTGTTCTCTCTATAGGGATATTTTTAACAAAGTGACTCATTACAGCAGCTGATCATCTGATTCCCTGACTTACCCAGCCCGACATTGACAATACTCTGGATATTTTACTCTTGGAAACTGACTATCAAATAGTCTGGTTACAAGAGCGATATCCAAATATTTTTGTCAATGTCGGGCTGGGTAATTCGGGGAATCAGATCGTCAACCGGCGTAATGATAGCCACTGCGTCTTCTTAATACTACGGTACAATGTTTCAGTGATGAGATTTTGCCGACTCTCAAAATTAATCCAATAGGACATTTTATGCCCACTTTTAAAAACAATTTATTTTTCACCCGTATTTCATTTCTGTTCAACAAGAGCTTGTGAGAATGTCGTTTATATCTATAGAGTAACAAATGTTTCAGTAATGCTTGAGTGATCACCGTTACTGAAGTTGTAAATAAGTGAGTAATTGTACAGGCGCATGTACTTCTTATACTTGTAATTTGTAATTGTTCAGCTGAAATTAGCACAAAGCCATATTGTCTATCACCGACAGAGATTACCTTGCACATTGAAACTACATGTACCTGCTTTTTAACCAGTTCGCACCCGGATTATTTTAACATTGACCGGGCCCAGACGCAAGATTATTTTTCATGAGCCTCGATCCGAGACGGGTTCGGGCCAGCATTCGTGGGAACCGGTACACGCCATCCGACGCGAACTGGCTAAAGACTAAGTCAATACTTGTTGAGTTTCACTCTACAATAGATTGATTTTTAAATTGTAATTTTTGTTAACATCTATGACAAACTAAAAAGTAGTTTATGTTTCATTATTACAAAATTTCTCATTGATTTCAACTTAAACGTGGTCTGCAGATTACTGGGACTCATGTGACTGAAATAACCACCTCAAGTTGTTGTTTTTTCAAAATAAAACATACAAATTTAGAATCCGTAAGATTTTTGGTCAAGGCAGGCAGACTTCAAAGGCATTGTATTTAAAAAGAAACTTATAAAGGAGTTTAGGTTTACATATGAGTAAACTGTGACACATAATTGCAAAGTGTGATCGATCGATCGATCGATCGATGTATGTAAAAGCCCAATTGATGGAAGGACGAATCGAAAGATGTAAAAGACCGATCGATCGATGTAAAAGCCCGATCGGTGAAAGGACCAATCAATAGATGTAAAATACCAATCAATAGTTGTAAAAGACCGATCGATCGATGTAAAAGGCTGATCAATGTGTTGATCGGACTTTATGCCTCTTTGGTGTTCCATACCCTACTGCATTTTAAGCACAGGACCAAATCTACCCAAATCCACTCAAGTGGTGGTATATTTATTGAACAACGTATTTATTTCCCCCTCCCCCCTTTCCCCCTCCCCCCCTCCCCCCTCCCCCCTCCCCCCTCCCCCCCTCCCCCCTCCCCCCTCCCCCCCTCCCCCCTCCCCCCCTCCCCCCTCGAAATTCAAACAAACAAACAAACAAAAACAAAACAAGAGTATGGATTTTGATGGATTTGGGAGGGTTAGGGTTAAAAAAGCTTTTAGTTTTGTCACTTTTCATTATCGGTACCATCAACCAATGGAAATACACATGTACAAAATAATAAAAACTAAAACTTTTAATTTTAAATGGTAGCGAAACTGAATTGTCTGCTTTAGTAACTGCTGTCATGAGATGCATGCATATCACGTGCATTACAGTAGGTCTTTGAGAATTTCGAGAAAATCTGGAGGAAATGTCAACAAAACTTTCTGTTTCAACTACACACTTCTAGAAGATCTCAAGGTGTTATATTCTCCATTAGTATAAAACTGGAGCAATCTTAATATAAAACAAACGCTTCGCTCAATCTGCAGAAAATGTTGGAGCCAGCTCCAAGCTACATGTACACTGCACATGATCCTATCCAGGATAGCTGGATGCTAAGATTTCAATGCAAGGAAGCAGTTTGTGCATTCAGAAATTTCTCTAAAGAATGTTGGAAGAGCAAGCTCGAAATGATACCAGATCATGAACTCACAGTTGTTTTGATAGTATGCTTTGGTGATATTTTAGTTTAACCCTTTAACACTGTGGGCATGGTGGGGCCCGCACTGCGAGCCATAGAAAACAACAGTCGGCCTATCTATGCCCCCAGTCGTCACAGTGTCAGCCCCACAGTGTGAGGTTAAACAGTACTTTTGTTATGTCCCCAACCATATTTTTCATTAATTCAATTATTTTTTCATTTTAATTGTAACATATCTGCAATTTGGCCGTTTTGGCCAATCCAATCTAATCCAAAATGTGTTTTTATTGTGGTTTTGTTAGTGTTTGATAAATGTGGACAATAGTATAGCTATGAAATAATCACAATATCGACATATGTTTCTTGCCACAACAATCTGGTGTGTGGTCCCATGGCCCAATCCCACTAGTCAAACAGTACGGATATATATCCTCCCCATCCCCAATCCTTGAGGACATCATACTTGAGGTCCCATGGCCCAATCCCACTAGTCAAACAGTAGGGATATATCCTCCCCATCCCCAATCCTTGAGGACATCGTACTTGTGGTCCCATGGCCCAATCCCACTAGTAAAACAGTAGGGATATATCCTCCCCATCCCAATCCTTGCGGACATCGTACTTGAGGTCCCATGGCCCAATCCCACTATAGTCAAACAGTAGGGATATATCCTCACCATCCCCAATCCTTGAGGACATCGTACTTGAGGTCCCATGGCCCAATCCCACTATAGTCAAACAGTAGGGATATATCCTCCCCATCCCCAATCCTTGAGGACATCGTACTTGAGGTCCCATGGCCCAATCCCACTAGTCAAACAGTAGGGATATATCCTCCCCATCCCCAATCCTTGAGGACATCATACTTGAGGTCCCATGGCCAAATCCCACTATAGTCAAACAGTAGGGATATATCCTCCCCATCCCCTATCCTTGAGGACATCGTACTTGAGGTCCCATGGCCCAATCCCACTAGTCAAACAGTAGGGATATATCCTCCCCATCCCCAATCCTTGAGGACATCATACTTGAGGCCCCATGGCCCAATCCCACTAGTCAAACAGTAGGGATATATCCTCCCCATCCCAATCCTTTAGGACACCGTACTTGAGGTCCCATGGCCCAATCCCACTAGTCAAACAGTAGGGATATATCCTCCCCATCCCAATCCTTTAGGACATCGTACTTGAGGTCCCATGACCCAATCCCACTAGTCAAACAGTAGGGATATATCCTCCCCATCCCCTATCCTTGAGGACATCGTACTTGAGGTCCCATGGCCCAATCCCACTAGTCAAACAGTAGGGATATATGGGTCTTTCCATAAATAAGGGGGCCAAAGAGGGTCTGAATCTAGCAAAGTGCATAGTAATACCTGCTACATGTACATGTATGTAGCATGTATTACTATGCACTTTGCTAGATTCAGACATTTATGATGCATAATAAGAGAGACAGGACTTTTTGAGTCACGGTGTAACAAAGACACCATGGTGTCACGGTTACGCGTAAAACTGTCGGCCTTTACTGCTTGGCCAACGTTTGAAGGTTTTCATTGAAAATAGCTGAATTACAGTATACCAATGATGTTTACATATTACCCTTTGAAATTTAAATTTTCAATGAAAACCTACTAATTTATGGCAAAACAAGTCACAAGTTTCACACTTCACACTGTAACTGAAACACTGGTGTCTCCGTTACAGTGTGATGGATAGTTTTGGATCGTATATGAAAACAAAACATCTGATTCAAGAAATTGAAGTTATACATTAAACGTATGAGCTATCCCCACCATACGAACATGCAAAGAATATAGAAAGTAAATTACATTTTGAGAAATAACACAATGTCCCTCTTTGGCCCCCTTATTTATGGAAAGACCCATATCCTCCCCATCCCCTATCCTTGAGGACATCGTACTTGAGGTCCCATGGCCCAATCCCACTATAGTCAAACAGTAGGGATATATCCTCCCCATCCCCAATCCTTGAGGACATCGTACTTGAGGTCCCATGGCCAAATCCCACTAGTCAAACAGTAGGGTCGATATATCCTCCCCATCCCCTATCCTTGAGGACATCGTACTTGAGGTCCCATGGCCAAATCCCACTAGTCAAACAGTAGCAGGCATGAGAATTCCCCGCCGTTCCGCGGTTTCCCGCTTTTTGGAGGCCAAAATATGTCCTCTCCGAGTTCAATGTGAATCCGGTTTAAAATTGGGGGGGGGTAGAGTTGGTCTAGGATGATTTTTTTTAAAAGGGAAATTGTGGAAATATCATTGCTGCAATGCCCCGAAATCGGCACTTTTAAATGCGCACGCGATTTCCCGCAACGATCGGCACACAGCCTGCGGTTAACGTACATGTACATATTGATTTAAGCACTCAGCAACTAGCAGCGCTGCATGACGTGTACAGTACAATAGCGATAAAAAGCTGTCCTGTGGACGTTTTCTAAACGTTTTTTTCGTCTACGTTCCGGCTTCATGCAATTCACCATCCGAACTACACAGCGCGATGCATTCAAAACGACTGGAAAAGAGACTAGGGGGTGTCGCAATTGAGCAATTAGGAATACCCCTCTCTGGGCGCGATCGCTGCATGTGCATGTGTACGTCACGTGTATGCATGTGTATGCTATACCGGCAAAGTAAACCTCGTGCGATATCGTGTTAGGAAATGCTGTTGCTGATTGAGCGGCCATCGTGTTAACGCTTATTTGTGTACGTGAAAGAAAAACAAATTATAGTAAAATTATCGTGAAATATCGGAGGCATCCGACTTCAAAATGCCGAGATTTTTGGATAGAAATGAAGAACACTTCGTACGGGAGTTGGATAAAGGTGTCAAAGAAAAAAGTGGTCTTGGTTAGAGGCCGATGTGGAAATTAAACTGCCTGGTAAAAGTGGTGTTCGTTTCGTTCGGTTTTTTTTATTTATTTTTTTTTTATTTTTTTTTTATTTGTTATATAGCGCTTTAGACTCCCACAATGTGGGTGTATCAAAGCGCTTTACAACTATCATCCCTGTTCACCAGGAACGAGACCATTTCTGCAGCAGCTCAAGATCAGCGCATGTGCGGTCTCTACCTTCACAGGTACCCATTTATATACTCCTGGGTGGAGAGAGGCAATTGTAGCAAAGTGTCTTGCCCAAGAACTCAAGCACCATGTTCCCTGCCAGGGTTCGAACTCACGTACCATCGTACAGGAGTGAAACACGCCCTTTGCAATAAACTGATCAACTATGGAAATCGCGGGAAAAGTGCACTAAAAGCTCATGTTACCACAGCGGAACATGTATTTTAGTACTTGAGTCTGAGGTGAATCAAAATGATATTGGTTTTTGTTATTGTTTAACATGGAAATCCACATCTCAAAATTCTCAAAATTCTCAAAGAACTTAAAATTTGTATCAATTGGTAACTTGTTATTATAGAGTGATACATTTAGATTCTCAAGTGTCAATTGTGTTTATTTCTGCTGTTTAATAGGGCCTATGGACATTCAGATCTAAAAATTACATTGAAAATTGCTTGAAAATGCTACCTTTTAGTACCTAAATTGTCAAAATTTTCTAAAGGAGGCCCCTTCAACCCCCCGCCAGGGGGCCCCGGCCTACGGCTTGATTGGGTCATTAATAGTGAATCGCTATTTTCCAGTTTTTTCTAACACAACTCATTCTCATGCCTGCAGTAGGGATATATCCTCCCCATCCCCTATCCTTGAGGACATCCTACATGTCCACTAGTCAAACAGTAGGAATATCCTCCCCATCCCCATTGCTTGAGGATAAACATGTCGCATTAAACCTTGTGTTGAGAAATTTGTTTTCTTTAATATTACAGCCTGAAACAGCACATCTATGCCAATGTCAACTGTGAAACTCTATTGTCTACTTTGGTTTTGTGAGCTGTCAAAATAAAGAACAAAGTAATTTACCGTATCTTATACAAAATACTGTGGGAAAAAATGAAGAAGCTTTTGCTTTTACTTTCAACTACACATTTCTTTAGGTCCTGTATTCCCTGCGAGTATAAAACTGGAGTGATCTTGAAACAAGGCAGACCACTCTTCGCTGCATCTGAACTAAAATGTTGGACATGGAGATCAATGCTACACTGTACATGAAATATGGGTGACTGCTACCAAGACTGCTCTACTCTATCAATTGAAGTACTACTGAAGCATCTGATGAACTTTGACAAGAGTCAATACAGAGTTGATCAAGTAATATGGTTAAGTGCTAAAATCATTGGTACATTCTCATTAGTATAAAACTGGAGCAATCTTGAAATTGGACAAACGCGCTTCGCTCTATCTGCAGAAAATGTTGAATACAGCTCCAAGCTACACTGCACATGATGGGTGATGGCTACAATGAAAGCTCTAATCTATTGAATGAAGTAAACAAGCATCTTGAGAACTTTTACAAGAGTCGAGACAAAGGTCTTCAAATAATATGGTTAAGTACTGAAATCATCGCACCAATCGGCATCCTCTTCAACTTTGTGTTTCTCTTCACAGTCTTTCGAGTGAAGTCCATGCGAACAATCATCAACATCTACTTATCCAGTCTGGCTGTGGCTGACTCGCTCTTCCTTACGAGTACCTTTATATTTGCATTGTGTTCACCCATTCAGTACAACTTCCTTGCTCAAAAAGTAATTGTAGTTGTCAAATACACGCTTCTTGCTGTTTCCAATTGCTTTGTGGTTGCCATAGCAGCTGAGAGATTCTCTGCAGTGCGTAATCCTCTGACATTCAAAGAAAAAGCCTCTAAATCTCGAGCAGCAAAAATATCAGCAGGAGTCTGGGTGCCTACAATCATTGTTGATGTGATTCTAATGTTCTTACCGGAGACTATCTTTAATGATGTCGTTTTTTGGATTATTTCCATCATTGCCATTGTTTGCTTGATAGCAACTCTTGCTTTGTACATCTATGTGGTAGTGAAAGTGCACAGACAATCAGCCCTGTTGCCAAACCGTCCCAAGCGAGGAGGCAAGGTCCTCTGTATGGTGATCATCAATACTGCTGTTTTCTTAATTTTGAACTTAATACGTACTGCATTCACAATTTTTTCTTTAATTGTGCCAAGCATGTACACACTTTCACAGACTGTTGAACATATACAAACTTTAGAAAAAATTTACATTCTGAATATATGTCTTACAATTTTTGAGCTTATCAATAGTTCAATCAATTCCCTGGTCTATAGTGCCACAAACGCAGACTATCGTGCAGCTGTAGTCGAGGTTTTCTCACTCCTCAAACTGTGCTGTCTTTGCTGCCCAAGACAAAATCAAAGCCAATTATCGCAGCCAGGGAAGCAGATTGAGCTTCGTGTGATTCCAAAGGTAGAAAATGACCAAGAGAAGCGTGCTGCCAGGCCAAGCAGCAGCAAGCCACTAAGCCAAGTGCGTGCACAACACCCTGAGAGTCGGCAGTCACTGGACAGCTGTCAAGAACAATGTTCCAGACAAGGCAGCAGCAAGGCATCCATTCACAGTCTGCATCAAGTTCAAGTGAACGTTGGGGTACATGCAGAACTAGCAGGGACCCAAGCGCTTGCAAGTTCTCCCCAGAAACAATCCTCTAGTCTGACTAACTGCAAGCCATCCATGCAAGAAGAACAGTGTGTACATCCAGAACCAGCAGAGAGCCAGCAGTCACTTGCAAGTACTCCAACACAATGTCCTGGGCTGACCGGCACTGAGTCATCATCACAATGGCAGCAGTATGCACATCCAGAACCAGAAGTGATCGAGTCAATCGTTGGAAAGTTGTCAAGAACAATGTTCTCTGATGAGTGCAAGTAACTGATAAGTGCAAGCCATCCTGTCAGCAGATGGTCAACAATCGCCAAGTAAATCTTCTAGGCACAACAGCAGTATGCCATATGAGCAGTATGTGCATTAAGAACCAGCAGATCGAGAGTCAATCACTTAAAAGTTGTCAAGAACAATGTTCCTGGGTGACTGACTCCAACCCATCCATGCAAGGGAAGCAGAGGTCTCAAGAGTGACAGCAACACTTGCTACCGGTAGTTGTCAGTAAAATTAGATGCAGGATTGACTGATGCTTAGATTTGAATGCAAGGAAGCATGCATTCAGAACTTACTGATATCCAGCTCTCAAATCAACGTAGAAACATTATTTGAGCTCCGGTACTGAATAGTATTCAAAGTTGTTTTTAGTAGGCTTGGGAGATATTCCAGTTAAAAATATACATGTATTGTATTTGTGATACCAAACTATGATACCAAACAATGTGACAATATACATTGATACTGAACAAAATGTTGGCAAAATACTGAAAAGCTCACTATATCAATACAATGTATTCGCTCTATAGGGATATTCTTAACGCAGTGACTATCGTTACAGCAGTTGATGACCTGATTCCCTGACTTATCAAGCCCGACATTGACAATACTCTGAACCTTTTACTCTTTGAACCTGACTATCAATAGTCTGGTTCCAAGAGCGATATCCAAATATTTGTGTCAAAGTCGGACTGGGTAAGTCAAGGAATCAGATCGCCAACTGACATAATGATAGCCACTGTGTATTCTTATTACAACAATGTTTCAGTGATGATACCGGTATATTGCTGACTGTCAAAATAAATTTAGACTTGTGCACTCACCTACCACACAAGTCTAAATTTCAGACATTTGAAGCCCACATTTTGTTTTCTCTTAACCAGTTCGCGCCGGATGACGTATATAAACGCAAAAATTTCCCCAGATTCAAAACGGATGACGCATAAACACGCCAAGTTCAAGTTCGGAAATGTATGTCTGCAGCGGGCAAGGCCGGAAATGCGTGGGTGTGCTTCCCGGCACTATCAGCCTGAACACGCTTCGGATTGAGTTTCGTTAAAAATAATCCCGCCCGTGGGCTCGGCGATGTTAAAATAATCCCGGCGCGAACTGGTTAAACAATGAATAAAATTTTGTACCTATATTTAATTTCTGTTTAACAAGAACTTGTGAGAATGTTGTTTAAATAGAGAAACAAATGTTTCAGTAATGCTCGAGTGATTACCGTTACTAAAGTTGTAAATAAGTGAGTAAATGTACAGATGCATACTTGTATAACATACTTGTAATTTGTAGTTGTTCAGCTGAAATTAGCACAAAGCCATATTGTCTATCACCGACAGAGATTACCTTGCACAATGAAATCTACCTTTGTGCTTTTTAACCAGTTCGCGCCAGCATTATTTTGACATTGACTGGGCCCGCCCAGGCGAAGCGCGGGATTATTTTTCATGAACCTCGATCTGAGACGGGTTCAGGCTAGCATTCTTGGGAACCGGTACAAGCCATCCGACGCAAACTGGTTAAAGATACTCAGTCATGATCAATACCTTTTGAGTTGCACTAAACAATAGATTTGTGTTTAAATTGTAATTTTTGTTACATCTCGGACAAACCAAAAAGAAGTTTTCATTGATTTCAACTTAAATGTGGTCTGAAGATTACCAGGATTCAAATGACGTAAATAACCCCCTAAAGTAATTGTTTGTTCTCAAAATACAACATAAAGGTTACAAATCTGTGAGTTTTTTGGTCAAGGCAGGCAGACTTCAAAGGCATTGTATTTGAAAGGGATTTTATAGGGGAGTTTAGGTTTACGTATGTGTAAACTGTGACACATAGTTGCAAAGTGTGATCGATGTAAAAGACTGATCGATCGATGTAAAAGCCCAATTGATGGAAGGACCAATCAATAGATTAAAATACCAATCAATATGTAAAAGACCGATCGATGGATGTAAAAGACTGATCAATGTGTTGATCAGATTTTATGCCTCTTTGGTGTTCCATACCCTACTGCATTTTAAGTACACAGGACCAAATCTACCTAAATGTACTCAAGTGGTGGTTGATATTGATGAACAACAGCTTAGTACTGGACGATGGAAAAAACCAGTCCATTCTCACAGCAGTGCCAACGTCTATCATAATCCAAATATATTCACTGCAGGACCAAGTTCCCCCGTTTCCCCACCACACCACACCACACCCCACCCCACCCCACCCCTCACCCCCAAAAAAACAAACAAACAAACAAACAAATAAAAACAAAACAATGGTATGGATTTTGAGGGAATTGGGAGAGTAGGGTTAGGGTTAAACAAGCATTTAGTTTTGTCCTTTTCATTATCGGTAACATCAACCAATTTCAATCAAGGAAATACACGTGTACATAATAATGAAAACTGAAACAACTTTAATTCTAAATGGCAGAAGCGAAACGGAATTGTCTGCTTTAGTAACTGCTGTCATGAGATACATGCATATCACGTGCATTACAATAGGTCTTAGAGAATTGTTTGGAAATATGGAGGAAATGTCAACAAAACTTTCTGTTTCAACTACACACTTCTAGAAGATCTCAAGGTGTTATATTCTCATTAGTATAAAACTGGAGCAATCTTAATATAGAACAAACGCGTCGCTCAATCTGCAGAAAATGTTGGATGCAGCTCCAACATACACTGCACATGATCCTATCCAGGATAGCTGGATGCTAAGATTTCAATGCAAGGAAGCAGTTTATGCATTCAGAACTTTCTCTATAGAATGTATAAAGAGTGTTCAAGCTCCAAATCATACCAGATCATGAACTCACAGTTGTTTTGAGAGTATGCTTTGGTGATATTTCAGTTTAACCCTTTAACACTGTGGGCATGGTGGGGCCCACACTGCGAGCCAATGAACAGGCCTATCTACCTTTGTATGCCCCCAGTTATCACAGTGTGAGCCCACAGTGTGAGGTTAAACAGTACCTTTGTGTTTTCCCCAACCATATAGCATGATGTGACGATCATACTGATAAAACCAAATCCTGGTTAACCAGTTCACCCTGGGATTATTATAAATTAGACCGACGAGCCCAGGCGCAGAGTTCAGGCCGATATCAGTAGAAAGCACATCCAGCCTCGCTCGCTGTGAACCGGTCGCAGACAAATATTTTCAGCCTTGCTCGTGACGTGAGTGGGCTATACCCAGTTGAAATAAGATATAAATATATAAATTACAGGCTCTTTAGATTTTTTACAATATTTTTAATTAATTCTATTTTTTCATTTTAAATGTAACAAATCTGCAATTTGGCAGTTTGGCCAATCCAATCCAATTCAATCCAAAATGTGTTTTTTTAATTTTTTTTTTAAGTGTTTGATAAATGTGGACAATAGTAAAGCTGTGAAATAACCACAATATCGACATATGTTTCTTGTCACAACATTGAACAATCTAATGTGTGCTCCCATGGCCCAATCCCATATAGTCAAACATTAGGAATATATCCTCTCCATCCCCAATCCTTGAAGACATCATACTTAAACATGTCTCATTACACCTTCTGTGGAGACATTTGTTTTCTTGACTATTACAGCCTGAAACAGTGCATCTACCGGGTATGCAAATGTCAATATGAAACTCAATTGTCTACTTTGGTTTTGTAAGCTGTCAAAATATAGAACAAAGTACCCTACCATAGCTTATACAAAAAATTGTTGGGGGGAGGGGAGGAATGAAGAAGCTTTTGCTTTTACTTTCAACTACACATTTCTTAAGGTCCTGTATTCCCTGCGAGTATAAAACTGGAGTGATCTTGAAACAAGGCAGACCACTCATCGCTGCATCTGAACTAAAATGTTAGACATGGAGATCAATGCTACACTGTACATGAAATATGGGTGACTGCTACCAAGACAGCTCTACTCTATCAATTTAAGAACTTCTAAAGCATCTTATGAACTTTGACAGGAGTCAATACAGAATTGATTAAGTAATATGGTTAAGTGCTGAAATCATTGTTATATTCTCATTAGTATAAAACTGGAGAAATCTTGAAATAGGACAAACGCGCTTCGCTCTATCTGCAGAAAATGTTGGATGCAGCTCCAAGCTAAACTGCACATGATGGTTGATGGCGACGAAGACAGCTCTACTCTATCAACTAAAGTAAACAAGCATCTTATGAACTTTAAGCTTTCAGTTTCAACTGCACACTCCTCAAAGATTCTCTGTTAGTGTTTTTACAACAAGAATACCTGCACTGCATCTGCAAAAAATGTTGGAAATGCTACACTATACATGAACTATGGCTGATGGCTACCAAGAAGACAATTTCACTCTGTCAATTGAAGTGAACAAGCATCTTGAGAGCTATTACAAAAGTAGTAACAGAAGTTTTCAAAAATTATGGTTAAGTACTGAAATCATCGCACTAATCGGCATCCTCTTCAACTTTGTGTTTCTCTTCACAGTCATTAGAGTAAAGTCCATGCGTACAATCATCAACATCTACTTATCCAATTTGGCTGTGGCTGACTCGCTCTTCCTTATGACTGAGTTTATACTTGCATTGTATTCACCCATCTATTACAATAACTTCATTGTTCAAAAAGTATATTTTGGTGTCAAATACACGCCTCTTACTGTTTCCAATTTCTTTGTGGTTACCATAGCAGCTGAGAGATTCTCAGCAGTGCGTAATCCTCTGACACACAAAGAAAAAGCCTCTAAATCTCGAGCAGCAAAGATATCAGCAGGAATTTGGGTGCCAACAATTATTGTTGTTGTGATTCTGATATTCTTACCAGAGACTATCTTTTATGATGTCGTTATTTTGATTAATTTCACTATTCCCATTGTTTGCTTGTTAGTAACTCTTGCTTTGTACATCTATGTGGTAGTGAAAGTGCGCAGACAATCGGCCCTGTTGCCAAACCGTCCCAATCGAGCAGGCAAGGTCCTCTGTATGGTGATCATCAATACTGCCGTTTTCTTCATTTTAAACTCAATTCGCACTGCATTCGCAATTCTTTTGATTGTGCAGAGCAAATTTTCCACACATACACCTTTACAGGCGGCTGTTGAACTTATACAGTTTGTAGAAAATAATTACATTCTGTTTATATGTTATACAATTTTTGAGCTTATCAATAGTTCAATCAATTCCCTGGTCTACAGTGCCACAAACGCAGACTATCGTGCAGCTGTAATAAAGGCTTTCTCATTCCTCAAACTGTGCTGTTGTTGTTGCCTAAGACTGACACCCAGCCAACCATCGCAGCCAGGAAAGCAGATTGTGCTTTGTGTGATTCCACAGGCAGAAAATTGCCAAGAGCACCATGATGCCAGGCCAAGCAGCAGCAAGCCGCTAAGACAAGTGCGTGCAAATCACCCAGAGAGTCGGCAGTCACTAGACAGCTGTCAAGAACAATGTTCCAGGCAAAGCAGCAGCCAGTTATCCATGCACAGTCATCAGCTTGTTCAAGTGCATGTTGAGGTACATGCAGAACCAGCGGGGACCCCAGCGCTTGCAAGCTCTAATCAGGATCAATGCTCTAGTATAGTCTGACTGATTGCAAGGCATCCGTGCAAGATTAACAGTGTGTACATCCAGAACCAGCAGAGAGCCAGCGGTCATTTGCAAGTACTCTAACACAATATCCTGGGCTGACTGGCACCGAGCCATCATCACAAAGGCGGCAGTATGCACATCCAGAACCAGAAGAGAGTCAATCGTTGGAAAGTTGTCAAGAACAATGTTCTCTGGTAACTGATGAGTGCAAGCCATCCTGTCTGCAGATAGTCAACAATCACTTTGTAAGACCCTCAAACAATGTTCCAGTCACAACTGCCAAGTGCCATAGGAGCAATATTATGCACATCAAGAACCAGCAGGGAGTCACTTAAAAACTGTCAAGAACAATTTTTCAGGGTGACAAACTTCCAACCCATCCCTGCAAGGGAAACAGCGGTCTCAAGAGTGCCAGCAACACTTTTTTAGTAACAATGATCCAGGATAAACTAGTGAGGGTTTGCAGAGACACCATGTGGAATTCTCTTTTCAAAAGATTCAACGTACAAACTTTATTCGAGCTCCGGTACTGATTAATATTCAAAGTTGTTTTGATTAGGCTTGGGAGATATTGCAGTTAAAAAATGTATTTGTGATACCAAACCATACTGAATGATGTGATATTACATATTGTTCCTAAGAGCAAATATTTAAGGGGGGCTAGAACCTTTGCACGTGACGTCAACTTCTAACTTTTGCAGATCCAGTATACATATTTTTCAGAATGTACTTTTTATTGAATTCTTTTGGGGAGCTAGACAAATAATTTAGGGGGGTGGGGCTAAATCCCCTCTAACTCTCTCTGCCCTCCTCCACCCCCCCCCTTCCCCCCTTCGCCCCCCTAAAAAATGTTGGCAAAATACTGAAAAGCTCACTATAACATTTTAATAGCATGTGTTCTCTCTATAGGGATATTTTTAACAAAGTGACTCGTTAAAGCAGCTGATCATCTGATTCCCTGACTTACCCAGCCCGACATTGACAATACTCTGGATATTTTACTCTTGGAAACTGACTATCAAATAGTCTGGTTCCAAGAGCGATATCCAGATATTTTTGTCAATGTCGGGCTGGGTAATTCGGGGAATCAGATCGTCAACCGGCGTAATGATTTGTGTATATATTGAACCTGGACACGCACGTAAAAGAACCCAGTCACGCTTATTGCTAAGAGAAGGGGTTCGCCCCGGCATTCTGGCATTTCGTTCATCCTCCTGCAGGTTTCCTCAGGCTTACAAGCTTACAGTGCCTTGGGCGCTTTTTGAGGAATCCTCGGTTTCATTGCCAAAAGAAATAATAATAATAATAATAATAATAATGATAGCCACTGCGTCTTTTTAATACTACGGTACAATGTTTCAGTGATGAGATTTTGCCGACTCTCAAAATAAATCCAATAGGACATTTCAAGCCCACTTTTAAAAACAATTTATATATATTGTAACGGGCGTGAAATTGCTGATACAAGTACTAAATGACTAGAGAAACTGGAGAGATCGTGCTGTGGCTTCAAAGAATAATAACAGTTTTATTATCTGTACGATGTTTCCAATACTAAGCACACATTATGTCTAATGCGAATAAACCGAATGTCTATGTGTGTAACAATGAGACGGAGCGTCAATGTGTATTGCAATCGAACGTCGGCTGAGACGCGCTCCGCATACTATAGTCTACCGGGCCAGAACCAGTCACGACCTGAACATCGATCTGAAACTCTCCACCACGAGCACTGATTTGGCTCGTCTTTTATAGCGGTTTGGGCGCGTACATAATGCGTGGAGCTAGCGTTTCATAACAAAATGTCCTTTGCAATACCCTGATTGGTCATAAACCACTCCTCCATGTATTATTCCAAATCACAATAATCACAGCGTCTTGACCTAGAAAGCTTAGATGAATTAAACTTGTATAAGTCATTTTATTTAACAATAACTCTACTATTAATTTATCATAGGCCCTATTGTTAATACGTGGTCAACTGTATTGACATCAATTCTTTCCATAGAAATACGAAATGTAGCTTGATACTTATTTCTTATCTTCCTAAGGCCCATCATTTCAATTAGGTTTAGGAAATGAACATGTATTCTATTAGATTAAAGAATGAATTAATCATGACTTGTATTTTCGTTACAATATTTTCACCTATATTTCATTTCTGTTCAACAAGAGCTTGTGAGAATTTTGTTTATATAGAGTAAAATTTTTTTTAGTAATGCTCGAGTGATCACCGTTACTGAAGTTGTAAATAAGTGAGTAATTGTACAGGCGCATGTACTTCTTTTATACTTGTAATTTGTAATTGTTCAGCTGAAATTAGCACAAAGCCATATTGTCTATCACTGACAGAGATTACTTTGCACAATGAAATATACCTTTGTGCTTTTTAACCAGTTCGCGCCAGGATTATTTTGACATTGACCGGACCCAGGCGCAGAATTATTTTTCATGAACCTAGATCCAAGACAGGTTCAGGCCAGCATTCATGGGAACCGGTACAAGCCATCCGACGCGAACTGGTTAAAGATACTCAGTCAATACTTTTTGAGTTTCACTGCTTTGGTAACTGCTGTCATGAGATACATGCATATCACGTGCATTACAATAGGTCTTTGATAATTTTGAGAAAATATGGAGGAAATGTCAACAAAACTTTATGTTTCAACTAGTACACTTCTAGAAGATTTCAAGGTGTTATATTCCTCATTAGTATAAAAAAAACTGGGGCAATTTTGAAATAGAAAAAAACGCGCTTCGCTCTATCTGCAGAAAATGTTGGATGCAGCTCTAAGCTGCACTGCACAAAATGGGTGATGGCTACGAAGACAGATCCACTCTAACGAATGAAGTAAAGAAGCATCTTGAAAACTATTACAAGAGATTGGGTGGGGGTACATATGTAAATGGTACATCATTTTTTAAGTTGAGAACCTAGAGAAAAAAAGGGGGGGAAAGGAAAATCTAAAAAACAAAAATTGTCAACTTTGTCTTGGTTCTGTTGGAGCAGGTCACATATACACCAATTGACAGTTGTGCATGTTCGTCATTTGAAGCAGCAAAGGTGCTCAAAACCGAAAGAAAGGTGCATACAAACTCACCTGATTAAGTGTTAGCACTTTCAATGCTACACGAACAGGGTGGCTTAACAAAATGGACAATATTTAATATTACAACGAACAAGAATACTTGCACTATCCTGAGGCCAAAACTACCTATACCAACGAATGGAGAATGTTTCTTGAAGAGCAATGACATCGTACTTAAACATGTCACATTAAACCTTGTGTGGAGAAATTTGTTTTCTTTAATATTACAGCCTGAAACAGCACATCTATGCCAATGTCAACTGTGAAACTCTATTGTCTACTTTAGTTTTGTAAGCTGTCAAAATAAAGAACAAAGTACTTTACCATATCTTATACAAAATACTGTGGGGAAAAAATGAAGAAGCTTTTGCTTTTACTTTCAACTACACATTTATTAAGGTCCTGTATTCCCTGCGAGTATAAAACTGGAGTGATCTTGAAACAGGGCAGACCACTCTTCGTTGCATCTTAACTAAAATGTTGGACATGGAGATCAATGCTACACTGTACATGAAATATGAGTGACTGCTACCAAGACAGCTCTACTCTATCAATTGAAAAACTACTGAAGCATCTGATGAACTTTGACAAGAGTCAATACAGAATTGATTAGGTAATATGGTCAAGTGCTAAAATCATTGGTATATTCTCATTAGTATAAAACTGGAGAAATCTTGAAATAGGACAAATGCGCTTCGCTCAATCTGCAGAAAATGTTGGATGCAGCTCTAAGCTACACTGCACATGATAGGTGAGGGCTACAAAGACAACTCTACTCTATCGAATGAAGTAAAGAAGCATCTTAAAAACTATTACAAGAGTGTAGACAGAGCTGAGCAAATAATATGGTCAAGTACTGAAATCATTGCACCAATCGGCCTCCTCTTCAACTTTGTGTTTCTCTTCACAGTCTTTCAAGTGAAGTCCA
Source organism: Crossaster papposus (assembly GCA_037893245.1). NCBI lineage: Eukaryota > Metazoa > Echinodermata > Asteroidea > Velatida > Solasteridae > Crossaster > Crossaster papposus. The sequence continues at coordinate 245,234 of JBAIAA010000070.1, read as the reverse complement.
TGCGTACAATCATCAACATTTACTTATCCAATCTGGCTGTGGCTGACTCGCTCTTCCTTACAAGTGACTTTATATTGGCATTGTGTTCACCCATCAAGTACAACTTCCTTGCTAAAAAAGTAGTGATAGTTGTCAGATACACTTGCTGTTTCTCATTTCTTTGTGGTTACCATAGCAGCTGAGAGATTCTCTGCAGTGCGTAATCCTCTGGCACACAAAGAAAAAGCCTCTAAATCTCGAGCAGCAAAGATATCAGCAGGAGTCTGGGTGCCTGCAATCATTGTTGGTGTGATTCTGATATTCTTACCAGAGACTATCTTTGATGATGTCGTCTTTTGGATTAATTCCATTAATGACATTGTTTGCTTGATAGCAACTCTTGCTTTGTACATCTATGTGGTAGTGAAAGTGCGCAGACAATCAGCCCTGTTGCCAAACCATCCCAAGCGAGGAGGCAAGGTCCTCTGCATGGTGATCATCAATACTGCTGTTTTCTTCATTTTGAACTCAATAGGCACTGCATTGTCAATTCTTTTAATTGTGCAAACAAAGGATTCCCTACATACACTTTCACAGGCTGTTGAATATCTACAACTTGCAGACAAAAATAACAATCTGATTATATGTAATACAATTTTTGAGCTTATCAATAGTTCAATCAATTCCCTGGTCTACAGTGCCACAAACGCAGACTATCGTGCAGCTGTAGTAAAGGCTTTCTCATTCCCCAAACTGTGCTGTCGTTGCAGCCCAAGAAACAATCCAAGCCAATTATCGCAGCCAGGGAAGCAGATTGAGCTTCGCGTGATTCCACAGGCAGAAAATGACCAAGAGCACCATTCTGCCAGACCAAGCAGCAAGCCACCAAGCCAAGGTTGTTCAAATCACCCAGAGGGTCAGCAGTCACTAGAGTACAGCTGTCAAAAACAATGTTTTAGGCCAAGCAGCAGCAAGGCATCCATTCACAGTCAGCAGCATGTTCAAGTGCATGTTGAGGTACATGCAGAACCAGCGGGGACCCCAGCGCTTGCAAGTTCTCACCAGAAACAATGCTCTAGTCTGACTGATTGCAAGCCATCCATGCAAGGAGAACAGTGTGTACATCCAGAACCAGCAGAGAGCCAGCAGTCACTTGCAAGTACTCCAACACAATGTCCTGGGCTGACTGGCACCGAACCATCATCACAAGGGCAGCAGTATGCACATCCAGAACCAGAAGTGATCAAGTCAATCGTTGGAAAGTTGTCAAGAACAATGTTCTCTGATGAGTGCAAGTAACTGATAAGTGCAAGCCATCCTGTCAGCAGATGGTCAACAATCACCAAGTAAATCTTCTAGGCACAACAGCAGTATGGCATATGAGCAGTATGTGCATCAAGAACCAGCAGATCGAGAGTCAATCATTTAAAAATTGTCAAGAACAATGTTCCTGGGTGACTGACTCCAACCCATCCATGCAAGGGAAGCAGAGGTCTCAAGAGTGACAGCAACACTTGCAAGTTGTCATTAAAAATAGATGCAGGATTGACTGATGCATAGATTTGAATGCAAGGAAGCATGCATTCAGAACTATACTGTTATCCAGCTCTCAAATCAACGTAGAAACATTATTTGAGCTCCGGTACTGAATAATATTCAAAGTTGTTTTGAGCAGGCTTGGGAGATATTCCAGTTAAACATATACATGTATTGTATTTGTGATACCAAACTATGATACCAAACGATGTGACAATACACATTGATACTGAACAAAATGTTGGCAAAATACTGAAAAACTCGCTATGTCAATACAATGTGTTCGCTCTATAGGGATATTCTTAACGCAGTGACTATCGTTACAGCAGTTGGTGATCTGATTCCTTGACTTATTCAGCCCGACAATGACAATACTCTGAACCTTTTACTCTTTGAACCTGACTATCAATAGTCTGGTTCCAAGAGCGAATGCAAATATTTGTGTCAAAGTCGGACTGGGTAAGTCAAGGAATCAGATCGCCAACTGCCTTAATGATAGCCACTGTGTATTCTTATTACAACAATGTTTCAGTGATGATACCGGTATATTGCTGACTGTCAAAATAAATTTAGACTTGTGCACTCACCTACCACACAAGTCTAAATTTCAGACATTTGAAGCACACATTTTGTTTTCTCTTAAACAATGAATAAAATTTTGTACCTATATTTAATTTCTGTTTAACAAGAACTTGTGAGAATTTTGTTTAAATAGAGTAACAAATGTTTCAGTAATGCTCGAGTGATTACCGTTACTGAAGTTGTAAATAAGTGAGTAAATGTACAGATGCATACTTGTAATTGTTCAGCTAAAATGAGCGCAAAGCCATATTGTCTATCACCAACAGAGATTAACTTGCACAATGAAATTTACCTTTGTGCTTTTTAACCAGTTCGCGCCAGCATTATTTTGACATTGACCGGGCCTGCCCAGGCAAGACGCGGGATTATTTTTCATGAACCTCGATCCGAGACGGGTTCAGGTCAGCATTCTTAGGAACCGATACAAGCCATCCGACGCGAACTGGTTAAAGATACTCAGTCATGATCAATACCTTTTGAGTTGCACTAAACAATAGATTTATTTTTAAATTGTAATTTTTGTTACATCTCAGACAAACCAAAAAGTAGTTCATGTTTCATAATTAAATAAGTTTTCATTGATTTCAACTTAAATGTGGTCTGAAGATTACCGGGATTCAAATGACTTAAATAACCCCCTAAAGTAATTGTTTGTTCTCAAAAAACAACATAAAGGTTGAAAATCCGTGAGTTTTTTGGTCAAGGCAGGCAGACTTCAAAGGCATTGTATTTGAAATGGATTTTATATGGGAGTTTAGGTTTACGTATGTATGTGTAAACTGTGACACATAGTTGCAAAGTATGATCGATGTAAAAGACTGATTGATCGATGTAAAAGCCCAATTGATGGAAGGACCAATCAATGGATGTAAAAGACCGATCGATTAATGTAAAAGACTGATCGATTGATGTAAAAGACTGATCGATTGATGTAAAAGACTGATCGATCGATGTAAAAGACTGATCGATTGATGTAAAAGACCGATCGATTAATGTAAAAGACTGATCGATTGATGTAAAAGACTGATCGATCGATGTAAAAGCCCGATCGGTGGAAGGACCATTGAAAAGACGTAAAAGGCCGATCGATGGATGTAAAAGACTGATCAACAGGTTGATCAGATTTTATGCCTCTTTGGTGTTCAATACCCTACTGCATTTTAAGTACACAGGACCAAATCTACCCAAATCCACTCAAGTGGTGGTTGATATTGATGAACAACAGCTTAGTACTGCACGATGGAAAAAATCATTCCCATTCTCCCAGCAGTGCCATTGTCTATCATAATCCAAATATATTTACTGCAGGACCAAGTTCCCCCGTTTCCCCACCACACCCCCACCCCTCACCCCCAAAAAAACAAACAAACAAACAAACAAATAAAAACAAAACAAGGGTATGGATTTTGAGGGAATTGGGAGGTTAGGGTTGGGGTTAAAGAAGCTTTTCATTATCGGTCTAAATCTCGAGCAGCAAAGATATCAGCAGGAGTCTGGGTGCCTGCAATCATTGTTGGTGTGATTCTGATATTCTTACCAGAGACTATCTTTGATGATGTCGTCTTTTGGATTAATTCCATTAATGACATTGTTTGCTTGATATTAACTCTTGCTTTGTACATTTATGTGGTAGTGAAAGTGCGCAGACAATCAGCCCTGTTGCCAAACCGTCCCAAGCGAGCAGGCAAGGTCCTCTGTATGGTGATCATCAATACTGCTGTTTTCTTCATTTTAAACTCAATACGCACTGCATTCGCAATTCTTTTTATTGTGCAAAGCAAGTATTCCACACATACACCTTCACAGGCGGGTGTTAAAATTATACATCTTGTAGAAAATAATTACATTCTGTTTATATGCTATACAATTTTTGAGCTTATCAATAGTTCAATCAATTCCCTGGTCTATAGTGCCACAAACGCAGACTATCGTGCAGCTGTAGTCGAGGTTTTCTCACTCCTCAAACTGTGCTGTCTTTGCTGCCCAAGACGGAATCCCAGCCGACCATCGCAGCCAGGGAAGCAAATTGAGCTTCGGGTGATTCCACAGGTACATGTAGAACATGACCAAGAGCAGCGTGCTGCCAGGCCAAGCAGCAGCAAGCCACTAAGCCAAGTGTGTGCAAATCACCCAGAGAGTCGGCAGTCACCTGACAGCTGTCAAGAACAATGTTTCAGGCCAAGCAGCAGCAAGCCACCAAGCCAAGAGCATGCACAATACTCAGAGAGTCAGCAGTCACTGGACAGCTATCAAGAACAATGTTGCAGGCAAACTAGCAGCCAGTTATCCACGCACAGTCATCAGCTTGTTCAAGTGCATGTTGAGGTACATGCAGAACCAGCGGGGACCCCAGCGCTTGCAAGCTCTAATCAGGATCAATGCTCTAGTATAGTCTGACTGATTGCAAGGCATCCGTGCAAGATTAACAGTGTGTACATCCAGAACCAGCAGAGAGCCAGCGGTCATTTGCAAGTACTCTAACACAATATCCTGGGCTGACTGGCACCGAGCCATCATCACAAGGGCAGCAGTATGCACATCCAGAACCAGAAGGGAGTCAATCGTTGGAAAGTTTTTAAGAACAATGTTTCCTGGTAACTGATGAGTGAGAGCCATCTTGTATGCAGATAGTCAACAATCACTTTGTAAGACCCTCAAACAATGTTCCAGTCACAACAGCAAAGTGCCATAGGAGCAGTATTATGCACATCAAGAACCAACAGGGAGTCACTCCAAAACTGTCAAGAACAATGTTCCAGGGTGACAAACTTCCAACCCATCCCTGCAAGGGAAACAGCGGTCTCAAGAGTACCAGCAACACTTTTTTAGTAACAATGATCCAGGATAAACTAGTGAGGGTTTGCAGAGACACCATGTGGAATTCTCTTTTCAAAAGATTCAACGTACAAACTTTATTCGAGCTCCGGTACTGATTAATATTCAAAGTTGTTTTGATTAGGCTTGGGAGATATTGCAGTTAAAAAATGTATTTGTGATACCAAACCATACTGAATGATGTGATATTACATATTGTTCCTAAGAGCAAATATTTAAGGGGGGCTGGACCATTTGCACGTGACGTCAACTTCTAACTTTTGCAGATAATAATAATAATAATAATTAACCATTTTGATATAGCGCATAACACATAGTGATTAAACATGTCCCTATGCGCTGGGTAAGTCAGGGAATTAGATGATCAGCTTCTGTAATGAGTCACTTTGTTAAAAATATTCCTATAGAGAGAACACATGCTATAAAAATGTTATATTGAGCTTTTCAGTATTTTCCCAACATTTTTTTTAAAAAATATGAAAAAATACATTTTTTTTTAGAATGTACTTTTTATTGATTTCTTTTGGGGCGCTAGACAAATAATTTAGGGGGGTGGGGCTAAAGCCCCTCTAACCCTCTCTGCCCTCCTCCGCCCCCCCCTTTCCCCCTCCGCCCCCCCTAAAAAATGTTGGCAAAATACTGAAAAGCTCACTATAACATTTTTATAGCATGTGTTCTCTCTATAGGGATATTTTTTAACAAAGTGACTCATTACAGCAGCTGATCATCTGATTCCCTGACTTACCCAGCCCGACATTGACTTGATATTTTACTCTTGGAAACTGACTATCAAATAGTCTGGTTCCAAGAGCGATATCCAGATATGTTTGTCAATGTCGGGCTGGGTAATTCGTGGAATCAGATCGTCAACCGGCGTAATGATAGCCACTGCGTCTTTTTAATACTACGGTACAATGTTTCAGTGATGAGATTTTGCCGACTCTCAAAATAAATCCAATAGGACATTTTATGCCCACTTTTAAAAACAATTTATGTATATTTTCACCCGTATTTCATTTCTGTTCAACAAGATCGAGCTTGTAAAAATTTTGTTTAAATAGAGTAACAAATGTTTCAGTAATGCTTGAGTGATCACCGTTACTGAAGTTGTAAATAAGTGAGTAATTGTACAGATGCATGCACTTCTTATTACTTGTAATTTTTCAGCTGAAATTAGCACAAAGCCATATTGTCTATCACCGACAGAGATTACCTTGCACAATGAAACTACATGTACCTGCGTTTTAACCAGTTCACACCCGGATTATTTTAACATTGACCGGGCCCAGACGCAAGATTATTTTTCATGAGCCTCGATCCGAGACGGGTTCGGGCCAGCATTCGTGGGAACCGGTACACGCCATCCGACGCGAACTGGCTAAAGACCAAGTCAATACTTGTTGAGTTTCACTCTACAATAGATTGATTTTTAAATTGTAATTTTTGTTAACATCTATGACAAACTAAAAAGTAGTTAATGTTTCATTATTACAAAATTTCTCATTGATTTCAACTTAAACGTGGTCTGTAGATTACTGGGACTCATATGACTGAAATAACCCCCTCAAGTGATTTTTTTCTTTAAAATAAAACATACAAATTTAGAATCAGTGAGATTTTGGGTCAAGGCAGGTAGATTTCAAAGGCATTGTATTTGAAAAGAAACTTATAGAGGAGTTCATAGGTTTACGTATGTGTAAACTGTGACACATATTGCAAAGTGTGATCGCTGTAAAAGAAAGATCGATCGTTGTAAAAGCCCGATCGGTTGAAGGACCAATCAATAGATGTAAAAGACCGACTGATTGATCAATGTGTTGATCAGACTTTATACATGTACCTCTTTGGTGTTCCGTACTGCTTTTTAAGTACATGACCAAATGCACGCAAGTGGATGTTGATATTGATGAACAACATACAGCTCATCACTGCACGATGGACAAAATCAGTCCCATTCTCCAAGCAGTGCCAACGTCCATCATAATCCAAATATATTCACCCCATGCCTGCAGAACCAAGCTCTCTCCTACCCCCCCCCCCCCCCCCCCCACAAAAACAAAACAAACAAACAAAAACAAAACAAGGGTGTAGATTTTGATGAATTTGGGAGGGTTAGGGTTAACAAAGCTTTAACTTTGTCACTTTTCATTACCGATAACAACAACCAATTTCAATCAAGGAAATACATGTACATAATAATAAAAACTGAAACTTTTAATTTTAAATGGTAGCAAAACTGAATTGTCTGCTTTAGTAACTGCTGTCAGGAGATACATGCATATCACGTGCATTACAATAGGTCTTTGATAATTTCGGGAAAATATGGAGGAAATGTCAACAAAACTTTCTGTTTCAACTACACACTTCTAGAAGATCTCAAGGTGTTATATTCCCCATTAGTATAAAAAAACTGGGGCAATACGTGTGTATAAACTGTGACACATAATTGCAAAATGTGATCGATGTAAAAGACCGATCGATCGATATATAAAAGCCCGATCGGTGGAAGGACCAATTAATAGATGTAAAAGCCGGATCGATCGATGTAAAAGACTGATCAATGTGTTGATCAAATTTATGTCTATTTGGTGTTCCATACCCTACTGCATTTTAAGTACAGGACGAAATCTACCCAAATCCACTCAAGTGGTGGTTGATATTGATGAACAACAGCTCATAGTACTGCACAATGGACAAAAGCAGTGCCAACGTCCAATATAATCCAATTTTATTCACCCCAGGCCTGCAGGACTAAGATTTTGAAAGTTGATGCATCGGAGGAATTTGCAGGATTGAGGGCATTTGTGTATAAATGCAGTATCGAAGTCGTCAGGCCTAAAACTAATGCTAAATGATTTTGTAGGATTGAGGTTACCCAAGTATATTTATCCAAATGAGTATTTTGGAAGATTGAGGTTATTTGTTACCTTGTACTTTGTAGGTTATAAAGGATAGAAAACATTTGCAAACCAATAGTCATGTGTACAGACCTCTGTTGTATTAGGGCACTTAATTAGCAGCTCTGTTTGTTTCATATTTGGCTGCTTTATATTTTTTTATATAGCTCAATGGTAAACCCGCTGCAGGATTCAGGCAGTAGTCACCAGTAATAAATACCGGGGGATTTTGCAAGATTCAGGTTACATGGAGTTTTAACACTTTGGAATTGCAGGATTTTTGCAGGATTCAGGTTATATGTGCAAGAAAAATGGGGTAGGGAGTTAGGGTGGGTTTTCCCAGGGCACGCGAACGATTAGCGAAGGATGCAAATAATGCCCCCAAAAATGGCAAAAGTCAAACATTCGTATTTTAGGCTCCAAACATGCGCGGGTGTTCGGAAGCGCCGTCAATTGTTTGCGGAAGTCGTTTTTAGTTGGGCGGGAATTTCAAAAAGTTTGATATTTCTTGCGAACGTTTTCAGCATCCCGGGTCGTGATTTGCTCGTGATTTGTCCTCAAAAAATGTCTTAAAAGCTTTGTCATATGCGCACGACCTACTCACGAAGTGCGTGATGTTTAGCAAAATTTTTGAGAAACCCTAAACATATTCCAACATTTTTGAGAATGTCTCGCGCATGTCTCGAGAAAGCAGCGAAGTTCGTTCGGTCATTTCTCGAGCTATTCACGAACTGTTCGCGTACTTCTTAAGAACAGGTGACTTTGACAAAGAAGCAAACGCAAGCATTTCGCAAGATAATCGCGCGACATATGTACGAATGTCGCATGACGTTCATTATTTGCATTGTGTTGCATTTGTCGCAAAATATCCGCACGAATGTTGCCCGAGATTCGTGCAATATCCGTGTTGTTCGCATATTAGTTCATGTTCTCCGTGTATGTGGACTGGCCATAGTTTGGCAAATCTACACACGACATTCGCACAAACGTCGTGAGAACTACGCACAAACTGCATTCACAAACACATTTAGAGAAAAACTTCTCCAAATGTTGCACTTTTCCATTTTTTGGCATTCGCATCCTTAGCGAATCGTTCGTGTGCCCCGTGAAAACCCATCAAGGAATCAAGGAAATTTAATAATACAAACTGAAACAACTTTATTTCTAAATGGCAGAAGCGAAACTGAATTGTCTGCTTGGTAACTGCTGTCATGAGATACATGCATATCACGTGCATTACAATCGGTTTTTGAGAATTATGGGAAAATATATAGGAAATGTCAACAAAACTTTCTGTTTCAACTACACACTTATAGAAGATGTCAAAGTGTTATATTCCCCATCTATTAGTATAAAACTGGAGCAATCTTGATATAGGACACACGCGCTTCGATCTATCTGCAGAAAATGTTGGATGCAGCTCCAAGTTACACTGCAAATGATGGGTGATGGCTACGAAGACAACTCCACTCTATCGAATGAAATAAACAAGCATCTTGAAAACTATTACAAGAGTGTAGACAGAACTGATCACATAATATGGTTAAGTACTGAAATCATTGCACCATTCGGCATCCTCTTCAACTTTGTGTTTCTCTTTACAGTCTTTCGAGTGAAGTTCATGCGTACAATCATCAACATCTACTTATCCAGTCTGGCTGTGGCTGACTCGCTCTTCCTTACAAGTGACTTTATATTTGCATTGTGTTCACCCATCAAGTATAACTTCTTTACTCAAAGAGTAGAGGTAGTTGTCAGAGACAGGCTACTTGCCGTTTCCAATTTTTTTGTGGTTACCATAGCAGCTGAGAGATTCTCTGCAGTGCGTATTCCTCTGACACACAAAGAAAAAGCCTCTAAATCTCGAGCAGCAAAGATATCAGCAGGACTCTGGGTGCCTACAATCATTGTTGGTGTGATTCAGATATTCTTACCAGAGTCTATCTTTGTTGATGCCGTTATTTGGATTAATTTAATTATTGCCATTGTTTGCTTGATAGCAACTCTTGCTTTATACATCTATGTGGTAGTAAAAGTGCGCAGACAATCGGCCCTATTGCCAAACCGTCCCCAGCGAGCGAGCAAGGTCCTCTGTATGGTGATCATTAATACTGCCGTTTTCTTCATTTTGAACTCAATATGAAGTGCATTGTCAATTTTTGTAATTGTGAAACGCAAAAATTTCATACATACACCTTCACAGGCTGTTGAACTTCTACAACTTTCAGAAAAAAATAACATTCTGATTATATGTCTTGCAATTTTTGAACTTGTCAATAGTTCAATCAATTCCCTGGTCTACAGTGCCACAAACGCAGACTATCGTGCAGCTGTAATAAAGGCTTTCTCATTCCTCAAACTGTGCCGTCGTTGCAGCCCAAGACAAAATCCAAGCCAATTATCGCATCCAGGGAAGCAGATTAAGCTTTATGTGATTCCACAGGCAGAAAATGACCAAGAGCACCGTTCTGCCAGACCAATCAGCAAGCCACCAAGCCAAGGGTGTGCAAATCACCCAGAGAGTCAGCAGTCACTAGAGTACAGCTGTCAAAAACAATGTTTTAGGCCAAGCAGCAGCAAGGCATCCATTCGCAGTCAGCAGCATGTTCAAGTGCATGTTGAGGTACATGCAGAACCAGCGGGGACCCCAGCGCTTGCAAGTTCTCCCCAGAAACAATGCTCTAGTTTGACAGACTGCAAGCCATCCATGCAAGGAGAACAGTGTGTACATCCAGAACCAGCAGAAAGCCAGCAGTCGCCTGCAAGTACTCAGGAGCAATGTCCTGATGGGCTGACTGGCACCGAGCCATCATCACAAGGGCAGCAGCATGCACATCCAGAACCAGAAGAGAGTCAATCGTTGGAAAGTTTTTAATAACAATGTTCTCTAGTAACTGATGAGTGCAAGCCATCCTGTCAGCAGATAGTCAACAATCACTTTGTAAGTAAATCTTCTAGGCACAACAGCAGTATGCCATTGGAGCAGTATGTGCATCAAGAACCCGCAGAGAGTCAATCACTCAATAATTGTCAAGAACAATGTTCCTGGGTGACTGACTCCAACCCATCCATGCAAGGGAAGCAGAGGTCTCAAGAGTGACAGCAACACTTGCAAGTTGTCAGTAAAATTAGATGCAGGATTGACTGATGCTTAGATTTGAATGCAAGGAAGCATGCATTCAGAACCTACTGTTATATATCCACCTCTCTAATCAACGTAGAAACTTTATTCGAGCTCCGGTACTGAATAATATTCAAAGTTGTTTTGATTATGCTTGGGAGATATTCCAGTTAAGGATATGTATTTGTGATACCAAACCATACCAAATGGTGTGATAATACATATTGTTCCTAAGAGCCAATATTTAAGGGGGGCTAGACCCTTTGCACGTGACGTCAACTTCTAACTTTCGCAGATCCAGTGTATTTTCTAGAATGTACTTTTTATTGAATTCTTTTGGGGGAGCTAAAGCCCCCCTAACCCCCCTCTTCCCCCGTAGAACCGCGCCTGATATTGTTGATACTGGGCAAAATACTGAAAAGCTCACTATAACATTTTAATAGCATGTGTTCTCTCTATAGGAATATTCTTAACAAAGTGACTCGTTACAGCAGCTGATCATCTGATTCCCTGACTTACCCAGCCCGACATTGACAATACTCTGGACCTTTCACTTTTGGAAACTGACTATCAAATAGTTTGGTTCCAAGAGCGAATTCCAGATATTTTTGTAAATGTTGGGCTGGGTAATTCGGGGAATCAGATCGTCAATCGGCGTAATGATAGCCACTGCGTCTTTTTAATACTACGGTACAATGTTTCAGTGATGAGATTTTGCCGACTCTCAAAATAAATCCAATAGGACATTTTAAGCCCACTTTAAAAACAATTTATGTATATTTTCACCCGTATTTCATTTCTGTTCAACAAGATCGAGCTTGTAAAAATTTTGTTTAAATAGAGTAACAAATGTTTCAGTAATGCTTGAGTGATCACCGTTACTGAAGTTGTAAATAAGTGAGTAATTGTACAGATGCATGTACTTCTTATTACTTGAAATTTTCCAGCTGAAATTAGCACAAAGCCATATTGTCTATCACCGACAGAGATTACCTTGCACAATGAAACTACATGTACCTGCTTTTTAACCAGTTCGCACCCGGATTATTTTAACATTGACCGGGCCCAGACGCAAGATTATTTTTTTATGAGCCTCGATCCGAGACGGGTTCGGGCCAGCATTCGTGGGAACCGGTACACGCCATCCGACGCGAACTGGCTAAAGACTAAAGCCGTGTTCGCACTGGACTTTTTTGGGGGAAGGTTTTACTGAGACAATGGTAAAATAAAAAATGGTCAAATGTTACCGCTGTTCGCACTTGGACTTTCGACACGGGAAAATTTTACCGAGACCGCGGGAGAAGTAGCCTAGCTGTCATTATAATGACTCGTGAGGGCGCTTTGCCTGACCTTTCTGCATTGACCCCGGTGTACCCATTCGCGCGCGCGCGCTTTTTTGTCCGATCGCATTATTGACGCCATCGTCGGTTTTTAGCCGACGCATCCGTTGACGTTCTTTATTATCATTTGGAAATGATGCACTGGTAGCACCAATAAAACTTCCGACTGTATCAATAATAATATCTGCCATTGACCAAAGGAACCCCAACTCTACGTAATCTTTTTGCAGAACCACGTGCGAATGTGATCACAATGCGATTTGCATGCATGCAGCGTGCCCGCACGTAAACAATGCAAAGAGCGCATGCGCGGTGTCTTGTGTAGCATGACCTCGCACTAGGGGGCCGAATTAACGTTTTCCTGGGACGCTTTTACCGAGTCGCGCTGTTCGCACTGGACTTATCGTCTAGGGAAAAGTGACCAGGGACGTTTTCCCGGGCAGCAGTTGGCCGGTAGAAGTACCCACTGGACTCGGGAAAAGTACCTGAGAGGAAAACGTCCTAGGGTGTCCGCACTGGACTTAAAATGGGAAAAGGACCCATCGTCTAGGTATGTTTTATCATTTTAAGTCCAGTGCGAACAGGGCTTAAGTCAATACTTGTTGAGTTTCACTCTACAATAGATTGATTTTTAAATTGTAATTTTTGTTAACGTCTATGACAAACTAAAAAGTAGTTAATGTTTCATTATTACAAAATTTCTCATTGATTTCAACTTAAACGTGGTCTGCAGATTACTGGGACTCATATGACTGAAATAACCCCCTCAAGTGATTTTTTTCTTTAAAATAAAACATACAAATTTAGAATCAGTGAGATTTTGGGTCAAGGCAGGTAGACTTCAAAGGCATTGTATTTGAAAAGAAACTTATAGAGGAGTTTATAGGTTTACGTATGTGTAAACTGTGACACATATTGCAAAGTGTGATCGCTGTAAAAGAAAGATAGATCGTTGTAAAAGCCCGATCGGTTGAAGGACCAATCAATAGATGTAAAAGACCGACTGATTGATCAATGTAAAAGGCTGATCAATGTGTTGATCGGACTTTATACCTCTTTGGTGTTCCGTACTGCTTTTTAAGTACATGACCAAATGCACGCAAGTGGATGTTGATATTGATGAACAACATACAGCTCATCACTGCACGATGGACAAAATCAGTCCCATTCTCCAAGCAGTGCCAACGTCCATCATAATCCAAATATATTTACCCCGTGCCTGCAGGACCAAGCTCTCTCCCACCCTCCCCCCCCCCCCCCCCCCCCCCCCACAACAACAAAACAAACAAACAAACAAAAACAAAAAAGGGTGTAGATTTTGATGAATTTGGGAGGGTTAGGGCTAACAAAGCTTTAACTTTGTCACTTTTCATTACCGATAACAACAACCAATTTCAATCAAGGAAATACATGTACATAATAATAAAAACTGAAACTTTTAATTTTAAATGGTAGCAAAACTGAATTGTCTGCTTTAGTAACTGCTGTCAGGAGATACATGCATATCACGTGCATTACAATAGGTCTTTGATAATTTCGGGAAAATATGGAGGAAATGTCAACAAAACTTTCTGTTTCAACTACACACTTCTAGAAGATCTCAAGGTGTTATATTCCCCATTAGTATAAAAAAACTGGGGCAATACGTGTGTATAAACTGTGACACATAATTGCAAAATGTGATCGATGTAAAAGACCGATCGATCGATATATAAAAGCCCGATCGGTGGAAGGACCAATTAATAGATGTAAAAGCCGGATCGATCGATGTAAAAGACTGATCAATGTGTTGATCAAATTTATGTCTATTTGGTGTTCCATACCCTACTGCATTTTAAGTACAGGACGAAATCTACCCAAATCCACTCAAGTGGTGGTTGATATTGATGAACAACAGCTCATAGTACTGCACAATGGACAAAAGCAGTGCCAACGTCCAATATAATCCAATTTTATTCACCCCAGGCCTGCAGGACTAAGATTTTGAAAGTTGATGCATCGGAGGAATTTGCAGGATTGAGGGCATTTGTGTATAAATGCAGTATCGAAGTCGTCAGGCCTAAAACTAATGCTAAATGATTTTGTAGGATTGAGGTTACCCAAGTATATTTATCCAAATGAGTATTTTGGAAGATTGAGGTTATTTGTTACCTTGTACTTTGTAGGTTATAAAGGATAGAAAACATTTGCAAACCAATAGTCATGTGTACAGACCTCTGTTGTATTAGGGCACTTAATTAGCAGCTCTGTTTGTTTCATATTTGGCTGCTTTATATTTTTTTATATAGCTCAATGGTAAACCCGCTGCAGGATTCAGGCAGTAGTCACCAGTAATAAATACCGGGGGATTTTGCAAGATTCAGGTTACATGGAGTTTTAACACTTTGGAATTGCAGGATTTTTGCAGGATTCAGGTTATATGTGCAAGAAAAATGGGGTAGGGAGTTAGGGTGGGTTTTCCCAGGGCACGCGAACGATTAGCGAAGGATGCAAATAATGCCCCCAAAAATGGCAAAAGTCCAACATTCGTATTTTAGGCTCCAAACATGCGCGGGTGTTCGGAAGCGCCGTCAATTGTTCGCGGGAGTCGTTTTTATTTGGGCAGGAATTTCAAAAAAGTTTAATATTTCTTGCAAAAGTTTTCAGCATCCCGGGTCATGATTTGCTTGTGATTTGTCCTCAAAAATGTCTTAAAAGCTTTGTCATATGCGCACGACCTACTCACGAAGTGCGTGATGTTTAGCAAAATTTTTGAGAAACCCTAAACATATTCCAACATTTTTGAGAATGTCTCGCGCATGTCTCGAGAAAGCAGCGAAGTTCGTTCGATCATTTCTCGAGCTATTCACAAACTGTTCGCGTACTTCTTAAGAACAAGCGACTTCGACAAAGAAGCAAACGCGAGCCTTTCGCAAAATAATCGCGCGACATATGTACAAATGTCGCATGAATGTTGCATGACGTTCATTATTTGCAAAATATGTGCGAAAAGTTTGCATGTGTCGCATTTGTCGCAAATTGTCCGCACGAATGTTGCCCGAGATTCGTGCAACATTCGTGTTGTTTGCATATTAGTTCATGTTCTCCGTGTATGTGGACTGGCCATAGTTTGGCAAATCTACACACGACATTCGCACAAACGTTGTGAGAACTACGCACAAACTGCATTCACAAACACATTTAGAGAAAAACTTCTCCAAATGTTGCACTTTTCAATTTTTTGGCATTCGCATCCTTAGCGAATCGTTCGTGTGCCCCGTGAAAACCCATCAAGGAATCAAGGAAATTTAATAATACAAACTAAAACAACTTTATTTCTAAATGGCAGTAGCGAAACTGAATTGTCTGCTTGGTAACTGCTGTCATGAGATGCATATCACGTGCATTACAATCGGTTTTTGAGAATTACGGGAAAATATGTAGGAAATGTCAACAAAACTTTCTGTTTCAACTACACACTTCTAGAAGATGTCAAAGTGTTATATTCCCCATCAATTAGTATAAAACTGGAGCAATCTTGATATAGGACACACGCGCTTCGATCTATCTGCAGAAAATGTTGGATGCAGCTCCAAGTTACACTGCAAATGATGGGTGATGGCTACGAAGACAACTCCACTCTATCGAATGAAATAAACAAGCATCTTGAAAACTATTACAAGAGTGTAGACAGAACTGATCACATAATATGGTTAAGTACTGAAATCATTGCACCAATCGGCATCCTCTTCAACTTTTTGTTTCTCTTCACAGTCTTTCGAGTGAAGTCCATGCGTACAATCATCAACATCTACTTATCCAGTCTGGCTGTGGCTGACTCGCTCTTCCTTACAAGTGACTTTATATTTGCATTGTGTTCACCCATCAAGTATAACTTCTTTACTCAAAAAGTAATAATAATAATAATAATAGCAGGTTCTTATATAGCGCATTTCAGATCCACTGGATCTCTCAATGCGCTTAACAGTCAATATTAATGCAAAATAAAATAAAATGGTGAACAAAACAAAAAAAATAGCTGTGTGTCAGTTGGTTGATAACAGTCACTGGAAAGCTAATTTAAACAAATGGGTCTTTAGATGTTTCTTGAAAAGTTGCAGTTCAGTTTCGGATCGGAGAGATTGTGGAAGAGAGTTCCAGAGCCGTGGGCCTGCAATTGAAAATGTCTTTTCTCCATAGGTTTTGGTCCTGCCTGAACCGATGGTGAGGAGCTGCTGTGTGGATGACCTGAGGGATCTTGATGGCGTATAAGGGATAACAAGTTGGGAGATGAAATCTGGGCACAGACCGTGGATGCCTTTGAAAATGATGAGCATAACTTTGTAATGAATTCTAGATTGAACTGGTAACCAGTGTAGGCTCTTTAGGACGGGTGTTATGTTGTTCCTCTTCTTGGACCGCGATACCAGTCGTGCAGCTGAATTCTGTACCCGTTGGAGCTTGGCAATGTCCTTATCCGGAGAACCCAGCAGAAGACTATTGCAGTTGTCAAGTACAGAAGTCACGAAGGCATGGACAAGCACCTCTGTTGTGTGGTTGTCTAGATAGTGACGGATGCTTCCAATCCTCCTGAGTGCCAGAGAAGCTTTGCTGCATACTGCATTCACATGACGACGCATAGTGAGGTGACTATCGAAGTATGCGCCAAGGTCAAGAACTGAAGTAGAGGGCTTGACTGGAAAGGTGTCTGGAATAATTGAAGCCAGTTCTTGGGAAGGACCGAAGCGTGAGGACAAATGCAGTACTTCCATCTTACTATCATTGAGTACAAGGTGGTTGCTCTCCATCCAGTTGCGGATGCCCCGAACACAAGCATCTAGTTTCTCAGACGTCTGTTCTCTTTCTGTCGGTTTAATAGACAGGTACAGCTGGGTGTCATCTGCATACATCATGACAGAGAAGCCATGACCTTGTATAACATCTTGGAGAGGAGTCATATAACAGATGAAGAGGAGTGGGCCAATAACCGATCCCTGTGGCACACCCCAACGAAGGCTAGTAGGTGCAGATGTCGCATCTTGAATTGTCACGCTCTGTTCTCTCTCTGCGAGGTATGAAGCAAGCCAATTCAGTGCGACACCAGTCACTCCAAACCTTTCCTTGAGTCTGGAGAGTAGTATTTGATGATCCACGGTGTCAAATGCAGATGTTAGATCCAGCAAGACAAGAACTGCTTCATTTCTATTATCCAGAGACTGCAGAAGGTCGTTGTGAACCTTTATGAGAGCAGTCTCGACACTGTGGTGTTGCCTGTATGCCGATTGTCTTGAAGCTAGAAGTGAGTTGTTTGTCAAGTGGGCCATCAGCTGTTCGCTCACAACACGCTCTATGAGTTTCCCAAGGTATGGTAGGTTGGAGATCGGGCGGTAATTCTTTAGAGTCTCAGGATCCAGAGATGGTCGTTTTAGTGTTGGGATGATTAGTGCAGATTTGAGAAGACTGGGAAAGACACCTGTCTGCAGTGATTGGTTTGTCATGTCGGTGATTGCTGGGACGAGGACACTGAGGCAATTCTCAAACACACGGGCAGGAACAGGATCAAGCAAACAGGATTTAATCTTCTTGGATTTGATGAGTTTCCGTACATCATCTTGAGAAATGTCGTGAAATTTCTCTAGGGTACACTCAGGTTCGTCGGTCAACGTTGTATTTGTAGATGGTACTGAAGGTTTCAAACTTCCATCCTGTGATCTAAGCTGTGCGATTTTGCTTTCAAAGAATTCTGAGAATCTTTGTGCCAGTTCCATTGCTGAATCATGGGACGGCAATACCTGCGATGGGGTCTCAACAGTCAACTTCTGTACGATGTGAAATAGCTCTTTCTTATTAGAACTTTCGATCTTATTACGATGGTAAGCCCTTTTTGCCCCTTTCAAGGCAGAGTAATATTCTATGGTGGCATCTTTGAGTTGGTGTTTATCAGCTGTGGACTTGCTTTTCCTCCACTTCCTCTCCATAGAGCGCGTGTTTTGCTTGAGTGCTCTCAGTGATTCGTCGTACCATGGAGCATGGGGGCGGAGTTGAACATCTCTCAAAGAGGCTGGAGCATGATGGTCTAAAGTGTCCGATAGCGAAATGTTGTAGAGGTCAATTTTCTCGTTGATATTGAGCTCTGCAAGATTGTTGACTCTCTCAAAGCAAGATACAATGTCATCGTTGAATTTTTCATAGTCAATCTCCCGAAGCTTGCGGATTCTTGCTCTATGTTTAGTTGCTGGAGGACGCGAGAGGGTGACTGCGAATGTAATTGCAGCATGGTCAGATGGCATGGAAGGCAGAACATTTACATCTTTCAACGACTCGTTGTTTTCCCTCACTATCAGCAGATCTAGCGTGTGACCACGTCTGTGAGTCGGTTGGCTAATCGCTTGTCGGAGTCCTCCAGACTCGAGCATGTCACATAAAGTTCTTGCATCGGCATCATGAATGTTGTCAACATGGATGTTGAAGTCTCCGCAGATGAATAATTGACTGCTTGCTAAATTTGCAGATTCCAGAAGCTTAGAGAATTCAACAAAGAAGTGTGCCGAACCGTGGTTTCTATTTGGAGGTCTGTAAATTACAATCAGCAAAATAGTGTCATGACCTGTGCTGCTAATTGCCAGTTCCAAACATTCAAAGGTCTCAAATGAGTGGGACTTGGTTTTAGTGATGTACTGATTTCTCAGAATGACACATATTCCTCCACCTCTTCTTCCCTGTCTAGGTAACTTTACAAGGCGGTAGTCTTGAAGAGTGGCTTGAATATCTGCTAATGCAGGACTGTCGCGGCAGTCGCCTCTCAGCCACGCCTCAGTGACAGCCAGAATGTCCAGCTTCTCTGAAAGGACTAAATCACTAACTTCTGTGGGTTTGTTCATCATAGACTGTGCATTCCAAAAGCCAACTCTTGTTGGAGGAGACTTTTCGGTGTTGTGGAGTAACGGTACAATTTTCAATGAAGATGGTCGTTTTGTGTGTTTGTAGTTATGCTGCATGGGGTTAAATTCTCGATTGTCAGAAATAATCACAGGAATGGGCTTCTGTTGCTTGGCCCATGACCTTTTCCCTCTCCTAGTAGGTTTGACAGCGGAGATTCCCAGACTCTTCAATGTCTGATACACATGAGCAGGAAGCCTACGTTTCTTGGCATCTTTGCCAAGCCAAGTCAAGTCATTAGAACTATAGTTAAGAAAATCATGTTTCATACACATGGCTGCCAATGTCAGCAGTGTTACACAGGACACAAGGTGAAACAAAGCAGTGCTAGTGCCCTGCATATCTTCACTGCCATTCAGTGTACTCACTCATGCTGAACAGATTGCTGGCCAGCAGATCCAAACAAAAGGGAGTGCACAATGGTGATCAATAACATGCACACCTATACATGTACATGCAGTACACAATGAGAGGTAGTAGAGGTAGTTGTCAGAGACACACTACTTGCCGTTTCCAATTTCTTTGTGGTTACCATAGCAGCTGAGAGGGTCTCTGCAGTGCGT
Source organism: Crossaster papposus (assembly GCA_037893245.1). Taxonomy (NCBI): domain Eukaryota; kingdom Metazoa; phylum Echinodermata; class Asteroidea; order Velatida; family Solasteridae; genus Crossaster; species Crossaster papposus. The sequence goes on along the minus strand of JBAIAA010000070.1, from coordinate 225,463 downwards.
AATCCTCTGACACACAAAGAAAAAGCCTCTAAATCTCGAGCAGCAAAGATATCAGCAGGACTCTGGGTGCCTACAATCATTGTTGGCGTGATTCAGATATTCTTACCAGAGTCTATCTTTGGTGATGCTGTTATTTGGATTAATTTAATTATTGCCATTGTTTGCTTGATAGCAACTCTTGCTTTGTACATCTATGTAGTAGTAAAAGTGCGCAGACAATCGGCCCTATTGCCAAACCGTCCCCAGCGAGCAAGCAAGGTCCTCTGTATGGTGATCATTAATACTGCCGTTTTCTTCATTCTGAACTCAATACGAAGTGCATTGTCAATTTGTGTAATTGTGAAACGCAAGAATTTCATACATACACCTTCACAGGCTGTTGAACTTCTACAACTTTCAGAAAAAAATAACATTTTGATTATATGTCTTGCAATTTTTGAACTTGTCAATAGTTCAATCAATTCCCTGGTCTACAGTGCCACAAACGCAGACTATCGTGCAGCTGTAATAAAGGCTTTCTCAATCATCAAACTGTGCCGTCGTTGCAGCTAGCCCAAGGCGAAATCCAAGCCAATTTTTTCAGCCAGGGAAGCAGATTGAGCTTCACGTGATTCCACAGGCAGAAAATGACCAAGAGCACTGTTCTGCCAGACCAAGCAGCAAGCCACTAAGCCAAGGGTTTGCAAATCAGCAGTCACTAGACAGCTGTCAAGAACAATGTTTCAGGCCTAGCAGTAGCAAGTTATCAACGGACACTCAACAGCATGTTGAGGTACATGCAGAACCAGCGGGGAACCCAGCACTAGTAAGTTCTAATCGGGATCAATGCTCTGGTATAGTCGGACTGATTGCAAGCCATCCGTGCAAGATTAACAGCGTGTACATCCAGCAGAGAGCCAGCAGTCACTTGCAAGTACTCCAACACAATGTCCTGGGCTGACTGGCACTGAGCCATCATCACAAGGGCAGCAGTATGCACATCCAGAACCAGAAGGGAGTCGATCGTTTGAAAGTTTTTAAGAACAATGTTCTCTGGTAACTGATGTGTGCAAGCCATCCATGTAAGGGCAGCAGATTGCAGAGTCAGCAGATAGTCTACAATCACTTTGTAAGAACTCTCAAACAATGTTCCAGGCACAACAGCCAAGTGCCATAAGAGCAGTATTATGTGTATCAAGAACCAGCAGGGAGTCACTCCAAAACTGTAGTGAAGTAGTTAAGGTTTGCAGAGACACCATGTGAAATTTTCTTTTCGAAAGATGCAAGTTGCCAGTAACAATGATCCAGGATTGACTGATGCTGAAGGCTCAGTCACATAGAAGACAGCTCGCGACCCAACCTCTTCTCAACTACACAAGACCACAATTTTTCCAAAATCGGCTGCAGTCTTGTTCAAACTTGCAAAATTTACATTTTTTATCCCGACCAGGGATGACCAGGGATGATTAGTCTGCGATTTTTTCCGCCTTCAACAACACAAGAGATGCTGAATTGCCTACCAGTAGGCGACAGCATCATGAAATCAACAAGATCAAGCATGTTTAATCGGCGACGCCACTTGTTCAGTCCCTGATCAGTCGCCGACCTTGACACGACGGCACAAGTTGTGACATGTTGCTGTCAAGACTGCTCGCCGATTGGTAGCCGACCTGCACCCACTGTTGTAGCTACATGTACATCGCCGCTCCAACATTGTGTCCCCACCTGTTGGCGCAAGGTCTGCCTCAGGTCCTGGGTAATCTTGAAGTACACGGCGACCGGTCTTGTAGGAGTTCCCGACTGCAGGTTGCCGACTGAATGTTTTTTACATGAGCAGTTGGCGACAAGTCGGCGACTAATCTTCTGTAGTCGCTGATTTAACATGTCCAGTTGGCTTGCATCTTCTCTTCCGCTTGGAGCAGACTTATTGCCGACCACTTTCCAACTACACACAACCACTCATGATGCGCGCCAACTCATCGTCTACCGCTTCCAAACTGCTCACGTGTCCATGCCGCCCTTTCCCATTAAAAAAAACTATTTGTTTAGGCTGCAAGAAAAAATTGTTGCGGGTTTTTTCAACTTTTCCAGGTGCTTCCGAACACAAGACTGCAGCAGACTGCACAGGACAGTCCCAGACCTTGCCAAAACTACACATGAAAAAAGAAAACTGCTCACGATTTTCGAATAATGTCAAATCGTGACCAGTCTTGAGCAGCCTGGACGTGGTTTTCGAGCAAATACTCGGCTATGTGACTGAGGCTTTAGATTTCAATGCAAAGAAGCATGAACTACTTACTGTTATATCCAACTCTCCAATCAACAAAGAAACTTTATTCGAGCTCCGGTACTAATTAATATTCAAAGTTGTTTTGATTAGGCTGGGGTGATATTCCAGTTAAACATATGTATTTGTCCCATACAATTGATGTGATAATACATATTGTTCTAGAGCCAATATTTACCCAATTCGCGCCGGAAGACGTATATAAACGCAAAATTTTTCACAGATTTAAAACGGATGACGCATAAACATGCCACCAGCAAGCCTGAAAAAAAGTCTGTCAGCAGCGAGCAAGGTCGGAAATGCGTAGGTGTGCTTCCCGGTACTATCGGCCTGAACCCGCCTCGAATCAAGTTTCGTTAAAAATAATCCTGCGCGTCAGCTCAGTAATGTTAAAATAATCTCAGCGTGAACTGGTTAAGGGGGGGCTAGACCCTTCGCACGTGACGTGAACTTCACGCAGATCCAGTGTACATATTTTCCAGAAAGTACTAAATTGGGGAGAGAGGGGGGGCCTAAAGCACTCTAACCCTCTCCTCCCCCCCCCCCCCCCCCAACTCCCTCTTTCCCCTCTTCTCCCCCTCTTCTAACCCCCCCTCAACCCCCTCCCCCGTAGAACCGCGCCTGATATTGATACTGAACAAAATGTTATATCCAATAAGACATTTCAAGCCCACTTTTTTTTCTAAAACAATTTATATTTATTGTCACCTATATTTCATTTCTGTTCAACAAGAGCTTGTGAGAATTTTGTTCAAATAGAGTAACAAATGTTTCAGTAATGCTCGAGTGATCACCGTTACTGAAGATGTAAATAAGTGAGTAATTGTACAGGCGCATGTACTTCTTTTATACTTGTAATTTGTAATTGTTCAGCTGAAATTAGCACAAAGCCATATTGTCTATCACTGACAGAGATTACTTTGCACAATGAAATCTACCTTTGTGCTTTTTAACCAGTTCGCGCCGGGATTATTTTGACATTGACCAGGCGCAGAATTATTTTTCATGAACCTCGATCCAAGACGGGTTCTGGCCAGCATTTGTGGGAACCGGTACACGCCATCCGACGCGAACTGGTTAAAGATACTCGGTCAATACTTTTTGAGTTTCACTCAACAAAGATTGATTTTTAAATTGTAATTTTTGTTAACATCTATGACAAACTAAAAAGTAGTTCATGTTTCATTATTACAAAATTTGTCATTGATTTTAACTTAACATGGTCTGCAGATTACCGGGATTCATATGACTAGAAAAAAAAACTCAAGTTTTAGGGTTTTTTTTTCAAAATAAAACATACAAATTTAGAATCCGTAAGATTTTTGGTCAAGGCAGGCAGACTTCAAAGGCATTGTATTTGAAAATGAACTTATAAAGGAGTTTAGGTTTATGTATGTGTAAACTGTGACACATAATTGCAAAGTGTGATCGTTGTAAAAGCCCGATCGGTGGAAGGACCAATCAATAGATGTAAAATACCGATCGATCGATGTAAAAGACTGATCAATGTGTTGATCAGATTTTATGCCTTTTTGGTGTTACATACCTTACTGCATTTTAAGTACACAGGACCAAAGCTACCCAAATCCACTCAAGTGTTTGTTGATGAACAACAGCTCATCACTGCACGATTGTCAAAATCAGTCCCATTCTCACAGCAGTGCCAACGTCCATCATAATCCAAATATATTCACTGCAGGACCAAGTTCGATCCCCATTACCCCCACCACACCCCCACCCCTCACCCTCCCCCCCAAAAAAAATAATAAATTAATAAATAAATAAATAAAAATAAAAATAAAAATAAAAATAAAAATAAAAATAAAAATAAAAATAAAAAATAAAAACAAAACAAGGGTATGGATTTTGAGAGATTTGGGAGGGTTAGGGTTAAAGAAGCTTTAGTTTTGTCACCTTTCATCAAGGAAATACACATACATAATAATAAAAACTGAAACAACTTTAATTTTAAATGGCAGTAGCGAAACGGAATTGTCTGCTTTAGTAACTGCTGTCATGAGATACATGCATATCACGTGCATTACAATAGGTCTTTGAGAATTGCGGGGAAATATGGAGGAAATGTCAACAAAACTTTCTGTTTCAACTACACACTTCTAGAAGATCTCAAGGTGTTATATTCCCCATTAGTACCATGCGCGGATCCAGGGGGGGGCGCGCCCCCCCTAAAAAAATCTCGAGAAGATTGAGAAGATCTCGGCGTTGGGGCTTCGCGCCTCCTGCGCTCCCATATCTTCTCCCAATATATTATGTTGACAATTTTTGGCGCCCCCTCTAACCAAAATTCCTGGATCCGCCCCTGAGTACAAAACTGGAGCAATCTTAATATAGGACAAACGCTTCGCTCTATCTGCAGAAAATGTTGGAGCCAGCTCCAAGCTACACTGCACATGATCCTATCCAGGATAGCTGGATGCTAAGATTTCAATGCAAGGAAGCAGTTTATGCATTCAGAACTTTCTGCATTCAGAACTTTCTGCATAGAATGTATGAAGAGTGTTCAAGCTCCAAATGATACCACATCATGAACTCACAGTTGTTTTGAGAGTATGCTTCAATGGTGATATTTTAGTTATAACCCTTTTACACTGTGGGCATGGTGGGGCCCGCACTGCGAGCCATAGAACATTATAGGCCTATCTACCTTTTTATGCCCCCAGTTATCACAGTGTGATCCCACAGTGTGAAGTTAACCAGTTCGCGCCGGATGACGTATATAAACGCAAACAATTCCCAAAATTCAAAACGGATGACGCATAAACACGCCAAGTTCAAGTTCGGAAATGTATGTCAGCAGCGCGCAAGGCCGGAAATGCGTGGGTGTGCTTCCCGGCACTATCAGCCTGAACACGCTTCGGATCGAGTTTCGTTAAAAATAATTCCGCCCGTCGGCTCGGCGTTGTTAAAATAATCCCGGCGCGAACTGGTTAAACAATACCAGTGTGATGTCCCCAACCATATAGCATGATGTGACGATCATACTGATAAAACCAAATTCTGGTTAACCAGTTCACGCCGGGATTATTATAAATTAGACCGACGAGCCCAGGCACAGGGTTCAGGCCGATATTAGTAGAAAGCACATCCAGCCTCGCTCGCTGCGAATCGGTCGCAGACAAATATTCCCGGCCTTGCTCGTGACGTGAGTGGGCTACCCAGTTGAAATAAGATATAAATATATAAATTACAGGCTCTTTAGATTTTTTATTTTTTTTTACAATATTTTTAATAAATTCAATTTTTAATTGTAACATATCTGCAATTTGGCAGTTTGGCCAATCCAATCCAATCCAATCCAAAATGTTGTGGTTTTTTTTTTAAAGTGTTTGATAAATGTGGACAATAGTAAAGCTATGAAATAACCACAATATCGACATATGTTTCTTGCCACAACATTGAACAATCTGGTGTGTGGTCCCATGGGCCAATCCCATATAGTCAAACAGTAAGGATATATCCTCCTCATCCCCATTGCTCGAGGACATCGTACTTAATAAACATGTCACATTAAACCTTGCGCGGAGAATTTTTTTAATTACAGCCTGAAACGGCACATCTATGCCAATGTCAACTGTGAAACTCTATTGTCTACTTTGGTTTTGTAAGCTGTCAAAATAAAGAACAAAGTACTTTACCATAATCTTATACAAAATACTGTGTGAAAAAATGAAGAAGCTTTTGCTTTTACTTTCAACTACACATTTCTTAGGGTCCTGTATTCCCTGCGAGTATAAAACTGGAGTGATCTTGAAATAGGGCAGACCACTCTTCGCTGCATCTGAACTAAAATGTTGGACATGGAGATCAATGCTACACTCTACATGAAATATGGGTGACTGCTACCAAGACAGATCTACTCTATCAATTGAAAAACTTCTAAAGCATCTTATGAACTTTGACAAGAGTCAAGACAGAATCGATCAAGTAATATGGTTAAGTGCTAAAATCATTGTTACATTCACATTAGTAGAAAACTGGAGCAATCTTGAAATAGGACAAACGCGCTTCGCTGTATCTACAGAAAATGTTGAATACAGCTCCAAGCTACATGTACACTGCACATGATGGGTGATGGCTACAATGAAAGCTCCAATCTATCGAATGAAGTAAACAAGCATCTTGAGAACTTTTACAAGAGTCGAGACAAAAGTATTCAAATAATATGGTTAAGTACTGAAATCATTGCACCAATCGGCATCCTCTTCAACTTTGTGTTTCTCTTCACAGTCTTTCGAGTGAAGTCCATGCGTACAATTATCAACATCTACTTATCCAGTCTGTCTGTGGCTGACTCACTCTTCCTTACAAGTGACTTTATATTTGCATTGTGTTCACCCATCAAGTATAACTTCCTTGCTAAAAAAGTAGGGATAGTTGTCAGAGAAACGCTACTTGCCGTTTCCAATTTCTTTGTGGTTACCATAGCAGCTGAGAGATTCTCTGCAGTGCGTAATCCTCTGACACACAAAGAAAAAGCCTCTAAATCTCGAGCAGCAAAGATATCAGCAGGACTCTGGGTGCCTACAATCATTGTTGGTGTAATTCTGATATTCTTACCAGAGACTATCTTTACTGAGGTCGTCTTTTGGTTTTATTATATTATTGCCAATGTTTGCTTGATAGCAACTCTTGCTTTGTACATCTATGTGGTAGTGAAAGTGCGCAGACAATCAGACCTGTTGCCAAACCGTCCCAAGCGAGCAGGCAAGGTCCTCTGTATGGTGATCATCAATACTGCTGTTTTCTTCATTTTGAACTCATTCCGCACTGCATTGTCAATTATTTTAATTGTGCAAACAGAGGATTCCCTACATACACCTTCACGGGCTGTTGAACTTCTACAACTTGCAGAAAAAAATAACATTCTGATTATATGTAATACAATTTTTGAGCTTATCAATAGTTCAATCAATTCCCTGGTCTACAGTGCCACAAACGCAGACTATCGTGCAGCTGTAGTCAAGGCTTTCTCATTCCTCAAACTGTGCCGTCGTTGCTGCCCAAGACGGAATCCCAGCCGACCATCGCAGCTAGGGAAGCAGATTGAGCTTCGTGTGATTCCACAGGTAGAAAATTACCAAGAGCCGCATTCTGCCAGGCCAAGCAGCAGCAAGCCACTAAGCCAAGTGCGTGCACAACACCCTGAGAGTCGGCAGTCACTGGACAGCTGTCAAGAACAATGTTCCAGACAAAGCAGCAGCAAGGCATCCATTCACAGTCTGCAGCATGTTCAAGTGAACGTTGAGGTACATGCCGAACCAGCAGGGACCCCAGCGCTTGCAAGTTCTTCCCAGAAACAATGCTCCAGTTTGACTGACTGGAATCCATCCATGCAAGGAGAACAGTGTGTACATCCAGAACCAGCAGAGAGCCATCAGTCACTTCCAAGTACTCAGGAGCAATGTCCTGATGGGCTGACTGGCACCGAGCCATCATCACAAGGGCAGCAGCATGCACATCCAGAACCAGAAGAGAGTCAATCGTTAGAAAGTTTTTAAGAACAATGTTCTCTAGTATTAACTGATGAGTGCAAGCCATCCTGTCGGCAGAAAGTCAACAATCACTTTGTAAGTAAATCTTCTAGGCACAACAGCAGTATGCCATAGAAGCAGTATGTGCATCAAGAACCAGCAGAGAATCAATCACTCAAAAATTGTCAAGAACAATGTTCCTGGGTGACCGACTCCAACCCATCCATGCAAGGGGAGAGGTCTCAAGAGTGCCAGCAACACTTGCAAGTTGTCAGTAAAAATAGATGCAGGATTGACTGATGCTGAGATTTCAATGCAAGGAAGCATGCGTTCAGAACTAACTGTTATCCAGCTCTCAAATCAACGTAGAAACATTATTTGAGCTCCGGTACTGAATAATATTCAAAGTTGTTTTGAGTAGGCTTGGGCGATATTCCAGTTAAATATATACATGTATTGTATTTGTGATACCAAACTATGATACCAAACGATGTGACAATACACATTGATACTGAACAAAATGTTGGCAAAATACTGAAAAGCTCACTTTAATATGTCAATACAATGTGTTCTCTCTATAGGGATATTCTTAACGCAGTGACTATCGTTACAGCAGTTGATGATCTGATTTCCTGACTTACCCAGCCCGACATTGACAATACACTGTAACCTTTTACACTTTCAAAACTGACTATCAAATAGTCCGGTTCCAAGAGCGATATCCAGATATTTTTGTCAATGTCGGGCTGGGTAAGTCAAGGAATCAGATTGTCAACTGCCGTAATGATAGCCACTGCGTATTCTTAATACTACAATGTTTCAGCGATGATACATTGCCGACTCTCAAATTAAATCCAATAGGACCTACCACACAAGTAGACATTTCAGGCCCACATATTTTTTTCTTAAACAACAAATTTTATTTTCACCTATATTTCATTTCTGTTCAACAAGAACTTGTGAGAATTTTGTTTAAATAGAGTAACAAATGTTTCAGTACTGCTCCAGTGATTACCGTTACTGAAGTTGTAAATAAGTGAGTAAATGTACAGATCATATTTCTATACAGGTACTTGTAATTGTTCAGCTGAAATGAGCACAAAGCCATATTGTCTATCCCCGACAGAGATTACCTTTCACAATGAAATCTACCTTTGTGCTTTTTAACCAGTTCGCGCCGGGATTATTTTGACATTGACCGGGCCCAGGCCTAGGATTATTTTTCATGAACCTCGATCCAAGACGGGTTCAGGCCAGCATTCGTGGGAACTGGTACACGCCATCCGACGCGAACTGGTTGAAGATACTCGGTCAATACTTGAATTGTATAAACCAAAATTCATTCTCGCCGTCCGGCGAGCGCGAAAAAACAAAGATAACATAAGAATAACTGCTCGACGCCGGTGGAAAACAAACGCTGTTTTTCATGCTTTTCTCGGCATCCATGAATGTAAAAATTCGGACAGGTCAGTTAAACGATATTTACTATAAAATACAACCCCCCAAATCCACCCATTCCTGATAATTCAACAAATTACCAATGGTGTATACTACCTTTAAATGTGGTCTGCAGATTACCGGGATTTATATGACTAAAATAACCCCCTCAAGTTTGGGGGTTTTTTTCACACAAAAAACATACAAAGTTATAATCCGTTATGGTCAAATGAAGGCAGGCAGACTTCAAAGGCATTGTATTTGAAAAGGAACTTATAGAGGGTTTAGGTTTACGTATGAGTAAACTGTGACACATAATTAAAATGTGATCGATGTAAAAGACCGACCAATCGAAAAACTAGTCCCATTCTCACAGCAGTGCCCACCTCCATTATAATCCAAATATTTTCACTGCAGGACCAAGTTCCCCCGTTAACCCACCACACCCCCACCCCTCACCCCAACAAAACAAAAAAACAAACAAATAAAAACAAAACAAAACAAGGGTATGGATTTTGAGGGATTTGGGTGGGTTAGGGATAAAGAAGCTTTAGTTTTGTCCTTTTCATTATCTATAACATCAACCATTTTCAATCAAGGAAATACACATGTACATAATAATAAAAACTGAAACAACTTTATTTCTAAATTGCAGTAGAGAAACGAAATTGTCTGCTTTGGTAATAAGATACATGCATATCACGTGCATTACAATAGGTCTTTGAGAATCGCGGGGAAATATGGAGGAAATGCCCCTTTATATATTTTTGTTAGTGTTTGATAAATGTGGACAAAAGTAAAGCTTTGAAATAATCACGATATCGACATATGTTTTTTGCCACAATCTGGTGTGTGGTCCCATAGCCCAATCCCACTAGTCAAACAGTAGGGATATATCTCCCCCATCCCCAATCCTTGAGGACATTGTACTTGAGGTCCCATGGCCAAATCCCACTAGTCAAACAGTAGGGATATATTCTCCCCATCCCCAATCCTTGAGGACATTGTACTCGAGGTCTCATGGCCCAATCCCACTATAGTCAAACAGTAGGGATATATCCTCCCCATCCCCAATCCTTGCGGACATCGTACTTGAGGTCCCATGGCCTAATCCCACTAGTCAAACAGTAGGGATATATTCTCCCCATCCCCAATCCTTGCGGACATCGTACTTGAGGTCCCATGGCCCAATCCCACTAGTCAAACAGTAGGGATATATCTCCCCCATCCCCAATGCTTGAGGACATTGTACTTGAGGTCGCATGGCCCAATCCCACTAGTCAAACAGTAGGGATATATTCTCCCCATCCCCAATGCTTGCGGACATCGTACTTGAGGTCCCATGGCCCAATCCCACTAGTCAAACAGTAGGGATATATCTCCCCCATCCCCAATGCTTGCGGACATCGTACTTGAGGTCCCATGGCCCAATCCCACTAGTCAAACAGTAGGGATATATCTCCCCATCCCCTATCCTTGCGGACATCGTACTTGAGGTCCCATGGCCCAATCCCACTAGTCAAACAGTAGGGATATATTCTCCCCATCCCCAATCCTTGCGGACATCGTACTTGAGGTCCCATGGCCCAATCCCACTAGTCAAACAGTAGGGATATATCTCTCCCATCCCCAATGCTTGAGGACATTGTACTTGAGGTCTCATGGCCCAATTCCACTAGTAAAACAGTGGGATATATTCTCCCCATCTCCTATCTTTACGGACATCGTACTTGAGGTCCCATGGCCCAATCCCACTAGTCAAACAGTAGGGATATATCTCCCCCATCCCCAATGCTTGAGGACATCGTACTTGAGGTCCCATGGCCCATTCCCACTAGTCAAACAGTGGGATATATTCTTCCCATCCCCTACCTTTGCGGACATCGTACTTGAGGTCCCATGGCCCAATCCCACTAGTCAAACAGTAGGGATATATCCTCCCCATCCCCAGTCCATGAGGACATCGTACTTGAGGTCCCATGGCCCAATCCCACTAGTCAAACAGTAGGGATATATCCTCCTCATCCCCAATCCTTGAGGACATCATACTTGAGGTCCCATGGTCCAATCCCATTAGTCAAACAGTATGGATATATCCTCCCCATCCCCAATGCTTGAGGACATTGTACTTGAGGTCCCATGGCCCAATCCCACTAGTCAAACAGTAGGGATATATCCTCCCCATCCCCTATCCTTGCGGTAATCGTACTTAAGGTCCCATGGCCCAATCCCACTAGTCAAACAGTAGGGATATATCCTCCCCATCCCCAGTCCATGAGGACATCATACTTGAGGTCTCATGGCCCAATCCCATTAGTCAAACAGTAGGGATATATCTCCCCCATCCCCAATGCTTGAGGACATTGTACTTGAGGTCCCATGGCCCAATCCCACTAGTCAAACAGTAGGGATATATCTCCCCCATCCCCTATCCTTGAGGACATTGTACTTGAGGTCCCATGGCCCAATCCCACTAGTCAAACAGTAGGGATATATCCTCCCCATCCCCTATCCTTGCGGACATCATACTTAAACATGTCACATTGAACCTTGTGTGGAGACATTTGTTTTCTTTAATATCACAGCCTGAAACAGCGCATCTATGCCAATGTCAACTGTGAAACTCTATTGTCTACTTTGGTTTTGTGAGCTGTCAAAATAAAGAACAAAGTAATTTACCGTATCTTATACAAAATACTGTGGGAAAAAATGAAGAAGCTTTTGCTTTTACTTTCAACTACACATTTCTTAAGGTCCTGTATTCCCTGCGAGTATAAAACTGAAGTGATCTTGAAACGAGGCAGACCACTCTTTGCTGCATCTGAACAAAAATGTTGGACATGGAGATCAATGCTACACTGTACATGAAATATGGGTGACTGCTACCAAGACAGCTCAACTCTATCAATTGAAAAACTACTGAAGCATCTGATGAACTTTGACAAGAGTCAATAGAATTGATTAAGTAATATGGTCAAGTGCTAAAATCATTGGTATATTCTCATTAGTATAAAACTGGAGAAATCTTGAAATAGGACAAACGTGCTTCGCTCTATCTGCAGAAAATGTTGGATGCAGCTCCAAGCTAAACTGCACATGATGGGTGATGGCTACAAAGACAGCTCCACTCTATTGAATGAAGTAAAGAAGCATCTTGAGAACTTTTACAAGAGTCGAGACAAAAGTAATCAAATAATATGGTTAAGTACTGAAATCATATCACCAATCGGCATCCTCTTCAACTTTGTGTTTCTCTTTACAGTCTTTCAAATGAAGTCCATGCGTACAATCATCAACATTTACTTATCCAATCTGGCTGTGGCTGACTCGCTCTTCCTTACAAGTGACCTAATATTTGCATTGTGTTCACCCATCAAGTATAACTTCCTTGCTCAAAAAGTATTTGTAGTTGCCACATACACGCTACTTGCTGTTTCTTATTTCTTTGTGGTTACCATAGCAGCTGAGAGATTCTCTGCAGTGCGTAATCCTCTGACACACAAAGAAAAAGCCTCTAAATCTCGAGCAGCAAGGATATCAGCAGGACTCTGGGTGACTACAATTATTGTTGGTGTGATTCTAATATTCTTACCAGAGAATATCTTTGATGATGTCGTCTTTTGGATTAATTCCATTATTTCCATTGTTTGCTTGATAGCAACTCTTGCTTTGTACATCTATGTGGTAGTGAAAGTGTGCAGACAATCAGCCCTGTTGCCAAACCGTCCCAAGCGAGGAGGCAAGGTCCTCTGTATGGTGATCATCAATACTGCTGTTTTCTTTATTTTGAACTCAATACGCACTGCATTGTCAATTCTTTTAATTGTGCAAACAAAGGATTCCCTACATACACTTTCACAGGCTGTTGAATTGCTACAACTTTCAGAAACAAATAACATTCTGATTATATGTAATGCAATTCTTGAGCTTATCAATAGTTAAATCAATTCCCTGGTCTACAGTGCTACAAACGCAGACTATCGTGCAGCTGTAGTAAAGGCTTTCTCATTCCTCAAACTGTGCCGTCGTTGCAGCCCAAGACAAAATCCAAGCCAATTATCGCAGCCAGGGAAGCAGATTGAGCTTCGCGTGATTCCACAGGCAGAAAATGACCAAGAGCACCATTCTGCCAGACCAAGCAGCAAGCCACCAAGCCAAGGTTGTTCAAATCACCCAGAGAGTCAGCAGTCACTAGAGTACAGCTGTCAAAAACAATGTTTTAGGCCAAGCAGCAGCAAGGCATCCATTCACAGTCAGCAGCATGTTCAAGTGCATGTTGAGGTACATGCCGAACCAGTGGGGACCCCAGCGCTTGCAAGTTCTCCCCAGAAACAATGCTCTAGTTTGACTGACTGCAAGCCATCCATGCAAGGAGAACAGTGTGTACATCCAGAACCTGCAGAGAGCCAGCAGTCGCCTGCAAGTACTCAGGAGCAATGTCATGGGCTGTCTGGCACCGAGCCATCATCACAAGAGCAGCAGTATGCCCATCCAGAACCAAAAGGGAGTCAATCGTTGGAAAGTTGTCAAGAACAATGTTATCTGGTAACCAATGAGTGCAAGCCATCCATGTAAGGGCAGCAGTGTGCAGAGTCAGCATATAGTCAACAATCACTTGCAAGTAACTCTGAAACAATATTCCAGGCACAACAGCTAAGTGCCATCTAGGAGCAGTATATGGGCATCAAAAACCAGCAGGGAGTCGCTTCAAAACTGTCAAGAACAATGTTCTAGGGTGACTGACTCCAACCCATGATACCTGCAAGAGGATCAGCACCAGCAGGTCTCAAGAGTGCTAGTAACACTTGCAACTTGTCATCAGTAACAATGATCCAGGATGGACTGATGCTCACCCTCAAAAGTCTGTAGAAGAAAAAACATCCATTCACAGTCAGCAGCATGTTCAAGTGCATGTTGAGGTACATGCCGAACCAGTAGGGACCCCAGCGCTTGCAAGTTCTCACCAGAAACAATGCTCTAGTTTGACTGACTGCAAGCCATCCATGCAAGGAGAACAGTGTGTACATCCAGAACCTGCAGAGAGCCAGCAGTCAGTTCCAAGTACTCGGGAGGAATGTCCTGATGGGCTGACTGGCACCGAGCCATCATCACAAGGGCAGCAGCATGCACATCCAGAACCAGAAGAGAGTCAATCGTTGGAAAGTTTTTAATAACAATGTTCTCTAGTAACTGATGAGTGCAAGCCATCCTGTCAGCAGATAGTCAACAATCACTTTGTAAGTAAATCTTCTAGGCACAACAGCAGTATGCCATTGGAGCAGTATGTGCATCAAGAACCAACGGAGAGTCAATCACTCAAAAATTATCAAGAACAATGTTTCTGGGTGACTGACTCAAACCAAGGGAAGCAGAGGTCTCAAGAGTGACTGCAACACTTGCTAGTTGTCAGTAAAATTAGATGCAGGATTGACTGATGCTGAGATTTCAATGCAAGGAAGCATGCATTCAGAACTATACCGTTATCCACCTCTCAAATCAACGTAGAACATTATTTGAGCTCCGGTACTGAATAATATTCAAAGTTGTTTTGAGTAGGCTTGGGAGATATTCCAGTTAAACATATACATGTATTGTATTTGTGATACCAAACTATGATACCAAACAATGTGACAATATACATTGATACTGAACAAAATGTTGGAAAATACTGAAAAGCTCACTATGTCAATACAATGTGTTCTCTCTATAGGGATATTCTTAACGCAGTGACTATCGTTACAGCAGTTGGTGATCTGATTCCCCGACTTATCCAGCCCGACATTGACAATACTCTGAACCTTTTACTCTTTGAACCACTATCAAATAGTCTGGTTCCAAGATCGATTTCCAAATATTGTTGTCAATTTCAGACTGGGTAAGTCAAGGAATCAGATCGTCAACTGTAGTAAAGATAGTCAACTGTAGTAAAGATAGTCACTGCGTATCCTTAAAGGTAGTATACACCATTTGCAGATATCGAAAAATTTTACTACCGAATTATTAAGAAATATCTTACTCATATGAAAGTAAATACTGATTCTAGGCATCCAGTAAAATTATTGAGCTAGATATCCTGCAATTATTCTGAAAAATAGATTTTTATAAAGGAAAATTCGCGATCGCCGTCCGGCGATCCCGAAAAAACACAAATAACATAAGAATAACTGCTCGACGCCGGGTGAAAACAAACGCTGTTTTTCGTGCTTTTCTTGACATCCATGATTGTAAAACTTCAGACAGGTCAGTTAAACGATATTTACTATAAAATACAACCCCCCAAATCTACTCATTCATGATAATTCAAGCAATTACCAATGGTGTATACTACGGTACCTTTAATACTACAATGTTTCAGTGATGATATATTGCCGACTCTCAAAATAAATCCAATAGGACCTACCACACAAGTCTAAAATTCAGACATTGCAAGTCTACACTTTTTTTTTTCTAAAACAAAACATATATATTTTTACCTATATTTCATTTCTGTTCAACAAGAGCTTGTGAGAATGTCGTTTATATAGAGTAACTAATGTTTCAGTAATGCTCGAGTGATCACTGTTACTGAAGTTGTAAATAAGTGAGTAATTGTACAGGCGCATGTACTTCTTTTATACTTGTAATTTGTAATTGTTCAGCTGAAATTAGCACAAAGCTATAATGTCTATCACTGACAGAGATTACTTTGCACAATGAAATATACCTTTGTGCTTTTTAACCAGTTCGCGTCAGGATTATTTTGACATTGACCGGGTCCAGGCGCAGGATTATTTGTAATGAACCTCGACCCGAGACGGGTTCTGGCCAGCATTTGTGGGAACCGGTACACGCCACCTGATGCGACCTGGTTATAGATACTCATCAATACTTGTTGAGTTTCACTCAACAAAGATTTTTTTTTTATTAATTGTAATTTTTGTTAACATCTATGACAAACTAAAAAGTAGTTAATGTTTCATTATTACAAAATTTGTCATTGATTTCAACTTAACATGGTCTGCAGATTACCGGGATTCATATGACTGAAATAACCCCCTCAAGTTTTAGGGTTTTTTTCAAAATAAAACATACAAATTTAGAATCCCTGAGATTTTGGGTCAAGGCAGGCAGACTTTAAAGGCATTGTATTTGAAAAGGAACTTATAGGGGAGTTTATAGGTTTACGTATGTATAAACTGTGACACATAATTGCAAAGTGTGATCGATGTAAAAGACCAATCGATCCGTGTAAAAGCCCAATTGATAGAAGGACCAATCAATAGATGTAAAAGCCCGATCGATCGATGTAAAAGCCTGATCGGTGGAAGGACCAATCAATAGATGTAAAATACCAATCAATAGATGTAAAAGACCAATAAATAGATGTAAAAGACCGATCGATCGATGTAAAAGGCTGATCAATGTGTTGATCAGATTTTATACCTCTTTGGTGTTCCATACCCTACTGCATTTTAAGCACAGGACCAAATCTACCCAAATCCACTCAAGTGGTGGTATATTTATTGAACAACGTACGGTACAGCTCATCACTGCATGATGGACAAAATTAGTTCCATTCTCCCAGCAGTGCCCACCTCTATCTTAATCCAAAAGTATTCACCACAGGCCTGCAGGACCAAGTTCCCCTGTTCCCCCACCACACCCCCAAAAACAAAAACAAAGCAAGAGTTTGGATTTTGATGGATTTGGGAGGGTTAGGGTTAAAAATGCTTTTAGTTTTGTCACTTTTCATTATCGGTAACATCAACCAATTTTCAATCAAGAAAATACACATGTACATAATAATAAAAACTGAAACTTTTAATTTTAAATGGTAGCGAAACTGAATTGTCTGCTTTTAACTGCTGTCATGAGATACATGCATATCACGTGCATTACAATAGGTCTTTGAGAATTTCGAGAAAATATGGAGGAAATGTTAACAAAACTTTCTGTTTCAACTACACACTTCTAGAAGATCTCAAGGTGTTATATTCCCCATTAGTATAAAAAACTCGGGCAATATTGAAATAGAAAACAACGCGCTTCGCTCTATCTGCAGAAAATGTTGGATGTATAGCTCCAAGCTACACTGCACATGATGGGTGATGACTACGAAGACAGCTCCACTCTAACGAATGAAGTAAAGAAGCATTTTGAAAACTATTACAAGAGTTAGGGTGGGGGTACAAGGTACATCTTTTTAAAGTTGAGAACCTAGAAAAAAAGTGGAAAAAAGGAAAATCTAAAAAACAAAATTGTCAACTTTGTCTGGGTCCCGTTGGAGCAGGTCACATATACACCAATTGACAGTTGTGCATGTTTGTCATTTCAAGCAGCAAAGGTGCTCAAAAACGAAAGAAAGGTGCATACAAACTCACCTGATAAAGTGTTAGCACTCTCAATGCTACACAGACAGGGTGGCTTAACAAAATGGACAATAATTAATATTACAACGAACAAGCATACTTGCACTATCCTGAGGGCAAAACTACCTATACCAACGAATGGAAAATGTTTCTTGAAGAACAATGACATCGTACCTAAACATGTCACATTAAACCTTGTGTGGAGAAATTTGTTTTCTTTATTACAGCCTGAAACAGCACATCTATGCCAATGTCAACTGTGAAACTCTATTGTCTACTTGGTTTTGTGAGCTGTCAAAATAAAGAACAAATTAATTTACCGTATCTTATACAAAATACTGTGGGAAAAAATGAAAAAGCTTTTGCTTTTACTTTCAACTACACATTTCTTAAGGTCCTGTATTCCCTGTGAGTATAAAACTGGAGTGATCTTGAAATAGGGCAGACCACTCTTCGTTGCATCTGAACTAAAATGTTGGACATGGATATCAATGCTACACTCTACATGTAATATAAGTGACTGCTACCAAGACAGCTCTACTCTATCAATTGAAAAACTTCTGAAGCATCTTATGAACTTTGACAAGAGTCAAGACAGAATCGATCAAGTAATATGGTTAAGTGCTAAAATCATTGTTATATTCTCATTAGTATAAAACTGGAGAAATCTTGAAATAGGACAAACGCGCTTCGCTCTATCTACAGAAAATGTTGAATACAGCTCCAAGCTACACTGCACATGATGAGTGATGGCTACGAAGACAACTCCACTTTATCGAATGAAGTAAACAAGCATCTTGAGAACTTTTACAAGAGTCGAGACAAAAGTATTCAAATAATATGGTTAAGTACTGCAATCATTGCACCAATCGGCATCCTCTTCAACTTTGTGTTTCTCTTCACAGTCCTTCGAGTGAAGTCCATGCGTACAATCATCAACATCTACTTATCCAGTCTGGCTGTGGCTGACTTGCTCTTCCTTACAAGTGACTTTATATTTGCATTGTGTTCACCCATCAAGTATAACTTCCTTACTGAAAAAGTATGGGTAGTTGTCAGAGAAACGCTACTTGCCATTTCCAATTTTTTTGTGGTTACCATAGCAGCTGAGAGATTCTCTGCAGTGCATAATCCTCTGACACACAAAGAAAAAGCCTCTAAATCTCGAGCAGCGAAGATATCAGCAGGACTCTGGGTGCCTACAATCATTGTTGGTGTGATTCTGATATTCTTACATGAGACTATCTTTACTGATGTCATCTTTTGGTTTTATTCTATTATTGCCAAAGTTTGCTTGATAGCAACTCTTGCTTTGTACATCTATGTGGTAGTTAAAGTGCGCAGACAATCAGCTCTGTTGCCAAACCGTCCAAAGCGAGCAGGGAAGGTCCTCTGTATGGTGATCATCAATACTGTTGTTTTCTTCATTTTGAACTCAATAGGCACTGCCTTGTCAATTATTTTAATTGTGCAAACAAAGGAATCCCTACATACACTTTCACAGGCTGTTGAATTTCTACAACTTGTAGAAAAAAATAACAATCTGATTATATGTAATACAATTTTTGAGCTTATCAATAGTTCAATCAATTCCCTGGTCTACAGTGCCACAAACGCAGACTATCGTGCAGCTGTAGTCAAGGCTTTCTCATTCCTCAAACTGTGCTGTCGTTTTTGCCTAAGCCTGAATCCCAGCCGACCATCGCAGCTAGGGAAGCAGATTGAGCTTCGCGTGATTCCACAGGCAGAAAATGACCAAGAGCAGCATGCTGCCAGCCCAAGCAGCAGCAAGCCACTAAGTCAAGGGAACACAACACTCAGAGAGTCAGCAGTCACTGGACAGCTATCAAGAACAATGTTTTAGGCCAAGCAGCAGCAAGGCATCCATTCGCAGTCAGCAGCATGTTCAAGTGCATGTTGAGGTACATGCCGAACCAGCGGGGACCCCAGCGCTTGCAAGTTCTCACCAGAAACAATGCTCTAGTCTGACTGACTGCAAGCCATCCATGCAAGGAGAACAGTGTGTACATCCAGAACCAGCAGAGAGCCATCAGTCACTTGCAAGTACTGATCAGGAGCAATATTCTGGGCCGACTGGCACCGAGCCATTATCACAACTGCAGCAGTATACACATCCAGAACCAGAAGGGAGTCAATCGTTGGAAAGTTGACAAGAACAAAGTTCTCTGGTAACTGATGAGCGCAAGCCATCCATGTAATAAGGGCAGCAGTGTGCAGAGTCAGCATAGTCAACAATCACTTTGTACATTTGTAAGTAACTCTCAAACAGTGTTCAAGGTACAACAGCCAAGTGCCATAGGAGCAGATTTATGTGCATCAAGAACCAGCAGGAAGTCAATCAAAAACTGTCACAAAAAATGTTCCAGGGCGACTGACTTCCAACCCATCCCTGTCAGAGGAACAGCGGTCTTAAAAGTTCCAGCAACACTTGCAAGTTTTCCGTAACAATGATCCAAGATAAACTAGTGAAGGTTTGTGGAGATACCATGTGGTATTCTCTTCTTGAAAGATGTGTGGTTCTGAAAAGATGCGGTAAGTTTCCGAAAAAGAGAATTCAACATCGTACGTCATAATATCATGCAACTTTTAATAGTTTAATTTACTATGCACTATGCATATTGGTTCCATTCGTTTGACTTCATTGCGCGCATGCATCGATATCGATCGCAGGGCACAGCGGCGGAAATTTCTCGTCAACGTTTGGGGGGACAGAAAAAAAGCGCACGACCAAAAACAACTTTGATGCGTAGTTGTGCAATGACGTCACCCTTATTGTATTTGTTTAATTTGTTCTATTGTTATCAACCACGTACGAAGTACCAATCAGGCTGCTAATATGTTTTTAGTGCAGGTGGGGGTTGTTCATCTGTGTTGTTCATAAAACTTTATAGAGGGTAAGCTGTGTGTACATTATACCCTGGCCCAGGATAGATTAATTACCAGACCAGTCGTTCACCAATGAAGAAATACGAACAACAAATATTGGAGATTACATACCCATCCCTGACCAATACTCTTTGGGAAGAATGCACAATCGGTTTAACTGTTATTAGAGAGAATATGTAATGGAAATTTGATTTGGTGTCTTTCGTGTCTCCTGGGATAATTTTGAAAATGTGTGCTGATATGGGTGTGTTTTGGTGCAAACCGTGGTGCATGTAAAAGTCAATGACCCATGACAAAATATGTGGGGGGGGGGTGCCATAACCGTCCCCCCCCCCCCCCCACAACAAATATTGGGCCGGGACCGCCACCCATGGTAGGGCATGAACATTGCTATGAGACTGCAGCAGGGCTACGCGTTGACCATACAATATACATGAATGACTATACTGGTACTCTGTCGAACACGACCTTTGACATGATATTCAAATTATAATATGATAAAGATCTATTATAAAATGTTGTATAAAACAAATAATTATTTTTGTTTTTATTCATCCAATAAAAGAAATATTTTCATTTGGTGAAAAATTTACTTTTTCATTCAAGGTTTAACAGTCGATCTTTCACCTCATGAAAATATTCATTATAATGTGACCCGCTCTGCAAAAATGAGTCTGATGTCGCAAAATACATTTTTACGTAAAGGGCTGTTTATTGTCTCGGAGGTGATTTTTGTTTTAACAAATAATATGTTTGTTTTAAGGCATTTTGGTTTCTCTGACACCTATATTTTCAGATCTGATCGATTGAAAAGATTGTTTCGATTCCTAAATTAAATTTAGGCTTTGTCATTCTCTTACCATAGCATCTGGTGAAGCATTACAATTGTAAATTTTATTTCTTTTCAAAGACATTTTGAATATAACAGAAAAAGCAAATTTCCCAAATTTGTAAATGACCAATGCATTACACTACAGAGTTGTGCCAAGTATCAAATGAAAGCTTATTTTCTGCTTTTTCTGACCAACTGTAAAATTGAAAAAGAAAAACATTGACTCATTTTTGCAGAATGGGTTACTAGTAATTGTATTATGTTGCACAGATGTTCTCATACAACACCTGCATAATTCCTCAGCTGATTAGTCAGAGTGTGACCAATGGTGTGACTGTACAATGGAAGTTCTATTCACTGTTGACTATTAGAAACATTCATTATTTGTTTTATATAAGACCTAACTGGATTTTTTTCATTTGATATTTTATGGAAAAATACTTAGTGTGGTCGGTTATTTGATCCTGGACTGCATTGACTTCTTTGTGCTCAATCTAACGCTAACCAACAACATTAACAAAAATTCAGAACTGGCATTTGTCAAGTTCTTCATCTGACAGCTCTTCGACGGCAGCAAGGGTTGTCCTAGCAAAGACTGCATATGTCTCCAGTTGCCCGAAAGCGTACTTTTTTGTGTGTGTGTTAGAACTGTCCACTAATCATCGTCCGTTACCAACACAAAACCTGCCATGTTGTTCGCGCCCGAGGTTCGACCAAAGATCACAGAGCATGAGCATATAGCTTCTCGATCGATAACAAATGAAATGAAAATGCATGGTAAAATGGAACCAAATTGCATGATGTAATGACGTAAATCATACCATGGAATATTTGTCAATAAAATGGGGCAAATGATGCAATATGTTATGTGACTATTAATTGCACCAATCAAATGACGAGGATCCGGTTAGGCATTATATAATTTACAATGTTTATTCCTCAAAGTATTGCTTTTTGTTTTGTTATTTCAGACACAATACCAGGACGACAGTGCATGGCAGCATGTTTCTTTCTCCTCAAACAGTTTGAGGATGTGCTGATATATCTCAACTCGGTCAAGGTGAGTATGTTAAGGGGTCGTTGGACTTGCTCAGACTGTAGAAGGCACTATGTGTTGGATGAGAACGAGGGGAACTCATTTCACATGTACTTGTACATGTACTTCCGAACTCGAACCTGAAACCACGGGTGTGTTCCACTAACGCGAACGTTGCCAACGTTGGCCAAGCGCTGTTAGTAGCTCAAGCGCTCGAGTAGAATGCAATGTTAGCGAAAACGTCGAACGTCATTCCGAGCTGTTCGCTGTTGGCCAGTGACGTATTTTAAAGATGGCGGACGAGAGGTTTCTTTTCACAGTTTTGATTTACGTTTTTTACTTTTCGTTATAAACTGTGGATTGTTTTGGCAGTCACAGGATTTTTGTGAAGAAAAATAATGAGTTCGACAATAAAATTGGTGCAGCAGCCAACCAACGAATGTCACTGTCACTGGGCGCCGCCATTTTAAAAATGTATTTTAAAAATGTATTTTAATTATCGTTCCACTTCAACTTGTGCCAACTCGAAACGTAGGTGAACGTTCATGCAAACGGTTCGTGTAAGTGTAACGCACCCCATGTTTGGAAAAAAAATCCAAAACGAAACCGAAACCGAACCGAACCAAACCTGGAGGATCACAGGTGCGGATCCAGGGGTCCAGACCCCCAGATTTTTGGACTGGATTTTAAATTTTTTAAATTTGTTTTTAATTAAAAAAAAAAAAAATGTATTTTTATATCAGAGCAAAATAGCAGCGTGGTACTTTCTGTAAAAGATTCCCAATAGATCAAAACGATCAAAATGTATAAGAAAAATAGGCTCATAATGTCCCAGAATGCACCTCGGAGCTTCTACTGAAAACAAATTCTTGGGGATAGCCCCAACACCCCCCGCCCATGGCTAGGACCCCCACATTCAAAAAAATTCTGCATCCGCCCCTGGATCATTTTCAGTACTAATTGTTTGCGTTGATAGTTGGCCCCTGCTTGCACTATGCTATGACAATTGCAATTGATAACCAGCTATAAAATAATGGCACGACCAGCCGTGGTAGGCTGATTCTAAATAGTTGACTATACAATCCAATCATTGTTAACTAGCACGCATACAATTAAAGTTAGTCGAACTATGGTTCACTATAGTCCCTTATTGAACTTGCCCAAAGCAGAGAGATGGAAATTAGAAGATTTGCGACGATAAACCATCATTTTACAAGCGGCGTTCGCATGTTGCCATAATTACGTCACGGTTGTAGTAAGTAGGCAGTGACAAATCAACACTAGTGGACTAACGGTCTTCGCCCAAACCTGCTCGTAGTTGTTTCAGTGGCATGGTTTTACTGTATTGGACTTTTTGTATGTTTGCGTTTCTAGAGTTACTTCTACAATGACGATAGGTTCAACTACAACTATGCCCAGGCCAAAGCCACGGCGGGCAACTTCAAAGAGTCAGAGGAGGTAGGTTGGACTCCTGTGTTGAATAACAATGTTCAGGTTCATGAGCCGGTTTTAAAAGTAGGTTTAATACCGGACTACCATACGGTATATGTGACCCGCTCCACAAAAATAGGTATTATGTCGTAAAAAAAGGATTTGAGTATGTGAATTTGAGTTATATACATGGTCGGAAACCCTGCAATGTACGCTTTCATTTGGTATACAATGGAGCTCCATAGCGCCCCCCCCCCCCCCCCCCCCCCCCAGTTATGGAGATATGAAATGTTTGAATATTGATTACTTCCTTGGAGTTAAATACACTCACAACTGAGAAAATGGGCTTTGAAATAGTTGGCTCTGTTGTAGGACATAAACAGAACGCACAAAAAAAAAATTGTATTCGTCAAAATCAACATTTCTGTGAATGAAACCTGAAACTGTAGATATTAATGATGTCATTCGTGACAAAAATATTAAAATCACATTTAGACAAAATGTTCACCCTCAAGGTTGAGCGGTTTATTACATGATAATGCACAACGGGACTTAACACTCTGTTTTGTGGAGCCGGTCACATATTTATTCCCGTTCATAAATACGTTTTGAGTAAAACACGTCAAAAGGCGTCAAAATTTCATGCGACACCAGAAAAAGTGTTTAAAACTGCCTTGTGTTTTATCGGCCGTTTAAAGGTAGCTGGGGATACACAATTTGCAAATATCAAAAGATTTTACTACCGAATTATTAAGAAATATCTTACTTATTTGAAAGTAAATAATGATTCTAGGCATCAAGCAAAATTATTGCTCTAGATAACGTGTAATTGTTCCGAAAAATTGAATTTTATAAAAATAAATTAACGCAGGTTGAAAACGAACGCTGTTTTCCTGTTATTTTCTCGGCATCCATGACTGTAAAACTTCGAACAGGGCAGTTAAATGATATTTACTATAAAATACAACCCCCCCAAATCCACCCATTCATGATAATTCAAGCAATTACCAATGGTGTATCCTACCTTTAAAACTGGCCTCGTGACCGGCTTTGACCAATATAAATGGGTAAACTGTATTAGGTATTTATAAATAAGTTAATAAATATGTGGTTGCCGGTATTAAACAAGTAAGTTCAATACCAGCTCATCCGGGCTGGCCACTCACAAATACATTTACGTTCAAAATGTCAAAACAAGTCAATTTTGTTGAACAATTTCAGTAAGACTTTTGAGAAACACCTCTCTGTGCATGTCTAGGGTATGTGCCTAGCTAGCGCATGCGTAGTGCTAAATCCTATCTTATATACGGAGAATGGCGCCCGCATTAAATCTGGACTTCTATGAAAGTTTAGTCCATTTGACCCTTATTGGTTGAAACTCAACACGGCATGTGCAATACATCCAATGAGTGTAGTCACGTCACATCGAGCAGTAGGTAGAACGTGCGTGCCAAATCTTCATATAAGGGCATGTGCGTGTAGCACTGTACCAACTAAATAGATCAAGGTTTTTTTCTTCAAAACGCGAGGTGAAGTTGTTGAACAAAATCGGTAGAAAATTGTGAAATTTTGACTTGTTTTAACTAAAAGGTATTTTAAAACGCTGCCCTCGATTTATTGAATTCATCTAAAGGAAGTCAAGGAACCAGACTGCAAGAACAGCACTTTTTTTTCAGCTTCTATGAACACAAAACTTTAAACCGGTTTACTATAAAATATGAATCTTCTAACTCATCAGAAAATACAGCAAAAGCAAATGGTGTGTACTACCTTTGAACTGACTCCTTCCTTCGGTCACGAACTTATCAATCACTCCTTGTAAGACCTCGGCATTGGCGGTAAACATTTGGTTTTACTACTGTTTTTGAAGAGTGACATTTTTTTGTTTTGGTATTTTTCTTGTTTTTTCCCCAGATTTTTATGCTGATTCAAAGTGAGAAGATCAAGAATGACTACACTTATCTCAGCTGGTTGGCAAGATGCTGTGAGTATTACCGCCAATTGTTCAGTAGGGTTGCGCTGAATATTTGAATATTATTCAAAAAACTAATTTTGTCTGACAGTAACTTTGTTGTTGGACCTGCAGCCGATTTCACGAAACATTACGCAATGGCGTAAGCCCCCTTACGCCACAATATATTGCGTAAGCTGCGCCTCTTTTGTTTGCTGTGCAACATTTCGCTTACGACAGTTTCACAAAAGTTTGACAGTGCGTAAATCCGCGGCTTACGCAACAAATTATGGCGTAGCTAGCTTGTGCAGTCAATTTAGGTGGTGTAAGATATGGCGTAGCGACTGAAAATGACCTATTTTACCATCACATCGTAATTGACGTGGAGCTTGTCATTGCTCAACTTATTAAGCTTGATGAAAGACACTCACAGTTTCATGATTGAAGTAAAGGAATTACTATTTTATCTGTAACAGAATTGTAATGTTGCCGCACGATTTTGCCGAAAGTCAGACAAAGCTATTTTCCAAACGGTGGGCGAAGGTGATACAACGACGATTTTGTGAAAGAACACAAATATACGCAAACAGCCGTTGTAAATGTTTTTAAAACGTTGCGCAGCTACGCCAAGTTTCTTGAAATGCTCCGTAAGGAAATGGCGCAGCTACGCAACATTTTTGTTGCGTAAGCCTTACGCCACTTTTCGTGAAATCGGCTGCTAGTCTTTTAGCTGGGTAAAGTCCCCTAATAGTTATGCAGTATACTTGGTGTGACACACGTACTGTGCGAGTATGGCATTACAAAGCCCAGAATGCACCTTTGCCGATGTACTTATGAATTTAGAACTGTAAAATAATGACTCGTTTGTACCGTAGTAATTGCACATGCCTTGTGAGGTTTCAACCAATACAAAATTAAAAGGAAGGAGATTTCACAATTTTGTTTAACTGGCCCCAGTGTTTTATTAGCATTTAAAACTGCCCAAGTGACGGGCTCTTGCTAATGATGTGCCGACCCGACCCGAAACCGTTTTTCTATCATTTCAGTTTGGTCGGGTCGTTTTCGGTTTTGCACTTGTAATTTTCATGTCGGGTCAGGTCGGGTCGGTTTAGCCATCTTGTGAAATAAACCGAAATAAACCGAAACCAATTTGATTTTATGTGGTCCAATAATATTGCAGGATCACTGTGCCCGCTAACCCGTATTTAGTTCCGCGCCAACCACAGCGTGATTTTACACATAACAACCACGATATGCAGTATACAGGTCACGTTATCGTGTGTTTGTGAATACAGTTTGGCTTTTTATTGACAGACAACTGTTCTGTATAACACAACCTGATGTTAGTAGTTTCGAAAGGTAGACACGTTTGTGAAATATATAGAATATTTACCCATTTCGGGTTCATTTTTTGGGGGTTTGGTTTGGTTTTTGTCGGTTCTGGTCGGTTTTTCCCAGACTTGTTTTTACGGTTCAGGTGGGGTCGGTTTGGGGAGTTCAGATAAGTTTTGGTTTAAATTTGCTTTATATCTTTCATGTTTCGGGTCGGTTTGGCCTGACCAACCCAATCATCACATCATTGGCTCTCGTCCCAATAGAAATGGGTAAACTGTCTAAGGTACAGTAGAGTGCAATTGAAAGTTAACAATGCAAATGGGATTGGGAAATTTTGTGAATAATGTGAAAACGATTTCCCACTTTGTCAAAAGGTGTGAAAATAGTTTTCCACTTGTGTGAAAAGGTGTCAAAATCAGTTTCCCACTTGTGTGAAAATCAGTTTCCCACTTGTGTGAAAATCAGTTTCCCATTTGTGACCTGGCACCACGAAATGAGCAGACAGTCGCACATAGCCAAAACAATTAAATTATTGGCCAAAACGTCAATCTTACAAGTGGGTGGTCGGTTTCGGGTTGTTAACTTTTTTACATACAAAAAACTTTTTTTATCATATCCTAAAATTGCGAAGCTCAATTAAAACTCTAAAGTGTTTATTTTGTGGCTGAATTGCACTGAGTGATACTATAGTTGGCACAGTTCATGGACTTTGAACTCTGTTTTCTCAAAACAAGGGAGCATGACTTCAGCAATTTCAAAAGAGTATAGCAGCAGCTAGGAATAAGCTACAGTAACACACAATACATCATTTGAAAGCTTAGGACTGTTTCTTTCTACAAATGTAATAATGTCTACTTTTAAATTTTGTGACTTTCCACTCATTTTGTGGTGCCAGGTCACATTTGTGTGAAAAAAATTGAAAATCTGTTCCCACTTTAGAATTTCCTATTCTAAGGTCAACTTTCAATTGCACTGTACTTTATGTATGAATGTAATTTGTAACCGACTGTCTAAGGTATTGATGAATGTATAATTTGTAACCGTTCCATTTGTGTTTTGGATATTCAGACATCATGAATCGTAAGGCCAGACTAGCCTGGGAGTTGTACCTGAAGATGGAAACGTCTGGCGAATCGTTCAGTCTGTTGCAACTCATTGCCAACGATTGTTACAAGGTAAATACATCATCCCCAATTTGTTTGGTTCTAAATATTGTACGTACGTTTTGGATTGTTTTTTGCAGTATAGCCCTAAAGTGGTATTCCGTCACGCAATATAGACTTGCAAACAATTTTTTTGTAACAATTACAGGATATTCAGCGCAATTATTTTATTTATTATTTACTTTCAAATAAGAAAGATATTTCTTAATAATTCGGTAGTAAATTTTTTCGATATTTGCAAATGGTGTATCCTACATTTAAACATTCACTTTGTCGTATCTGACTGTTTCCGAAAAGATTTGGTTATAAAAATAACCTTCGTCATTCTGTTGATTACATTGGTTTTGTAATTTTCAGTGAATCCGACGTCTGACATATTTTGCATCCAATCCGCCAGTGCACATCTTGTCTCCATTGTGCATTGGTCGCAAAGTGATGCGTACATCAAACTCCACGGCTGATTTTATGCACTTCTTTGTCTTGTTTGCATCTAGACATGGATGATCCAAAATTAGCCACATATAAAGTTATATTATACCATTTGTAAGTTGTGTATTTTTATTGTTTGTAAAAGTTCTCAAAAACTGAAAGTTTTAGCTCTGTAGAAGCTGTATATTCCGGGAAATTAATATTCTAAGATTTCGCTTTTTTAACCAACTACGAATGTAAATTTTCCAAAAATGCGTCTCTGCGACGTATTTTTGAACTTCATTAATTATTTTCTTCAAAATGACAGCATGCCAGAAAGAATAATTTTACAGGGAGTTTAGGGTCATATCTTTACATCTATCCCAAATCCCATTGACATTGTTCATGATTTTTCTCACAGCCACTTTGGGCATTCATCTTTGTCGTACATTATTCAAAGTTAGCATAGACACAGTTCCTATCCAGTTCGTAAGTGATTTTACTCATTGGCTTTATTCACGAGTGAGTTGGCCATTATTCAATTAAAAGTGAAGTAAAATCTTCACTTTTGGAACTTGCGGATAGAAATGAAAGCATTGACTTAAAGTTAATTAGTCTTCTCTGATAAATAATTTAAAATTTGTGATTAAACATACCTTTATTGTTTTAAGCCACATTTAAAAATAAATATTGAAAGTGAGGCTAGAGTGCAAAAATAGTCTGGCACCATCCCGTTCAACGGTTCACAATTTATCAAATACATTCAGGGACTTTGGAGTGCTGTAGCTTAGTTGTCTGGAGCAGACTGTGGGTAAAGCTACAGGTTGTGGGTTCGAGTCCGGCCTGGGACTATGGCGCGAGTGCCCTAGGGCAAGGCACTTTGTCACTCTTTGCTTCTCCCAACCCAGGAGTGAAATGGGTACCTGCGAGGGCGGAGATGTTTTTTTATTATAGCTACTTTGCGCCAAAACAGCAGCATTGAGCTGTATACTCCCTAGGGAGCTGAGATGGTATTTGAAATGTTTCGTGGGCCCAATGACCGGTACCCTTAGGCAATTTGGCACTATATAAATCCTGTGATTATTATTATTATTAACACGATCAAAATGGCTTCCTCGTGATTAAAGTCCATACAAGCACACACAATACTGATTACTAGCGCTGGTTTTTCTATTTCCGACTTTTCCCTTCTGTAGATGGGCCAGTTCTACTATGCGGCCAAGGCCTTTGATGTCTTGGAAAGATTGGACCCCAATCCTGAATACTGGGAGGGCAAGAGAGGGGCTTGCGTGGGTGTATTCCAGCAGATCATTGCAGGTCATGAACCAAGGTGGGTGTCATGTCTGTCACTCAAACAGTGCACACCGATTGATAAATCTTTTCACCCGAGAATGATAATTGATACGAATCACTAAATGTTATACTCTGTTTGATCAGGTTTACTTCAAACGCAGTACAGACATATGTTGTATGTGTGCATTGAGAAGTGCCATTATGATGACGTCGTCATAAAAAGGATTTTTCAAAGGCCTCTATGTAGAGATCGCGAACTAAGTCCAATTGTGTTGAAACTTTGTAGGAAGCTAGTTCATAGGTACGTGTTTATAATGAAAATTGAGATGTCATCATGATGATGTCATCATGATGATGTCGTCATTATGATGTCGTCATATGATGATGTCGTCATATGATGATGTCGTCATATGATGAATTAATTACGAATAATTACGTACACAAGTACATAATAGTGGCCGTCGGTTTTCCTTCCTTCATGATACAACAAACATGTTGTGGACTTCCACCTTGTGTTTCTGTAATGTGTGTATTTATTGTGTAGTATTCAAATATTTGTGACTCGAATTGACTCGAGCTAAATACATGACGTGACTCGACTTGACCTTCTTGACCTTCTTGACCTTCTTGACCTTCTTGACCTTCTTGACCTACTTGACCTAATGACTTGACTCAACTTAAGTCACTTCTTATAAAAGACTTGACTCGACTCGACTTGAGTCACAAAAATCTGTGACTCATTGCAACTATGCTGCTTTAACGTGTTTGTGCACAAAACCCATTGAAGCTCAAGCCACTAAATTGTGGTCATGTTTTCCTCTGCAGGGAGACACTGCGAGACATCCTTCAAATTTTGCGTAACACCGGTAACCCACAGGTGGAGTACATCATCCGCGTCATGAAGAAGTGGGCCAAGGACAACAGAGTACCAGTTTCCTGAGTTGGACCTTAATCGTAGTCCTGAGATATTTTAAAATTGTACATTTCAGAGCTCCTGACAGAGAAAGGGATTTTCTACAAATTGAATAAAGGAAGAATACCGTTGTTTAAAAGTGTTTTTTTTCTGCACATGGGGAAATTGAAATTGCCTTGGAATCTAGTGGTTTTTTTTAGCACAATTTGTTTGGCGTGGTGGTTTATTCACACAAAAAATGTTCTGGAAAGAGCCTCAGTCTGGCAGTGGCATGAACAACTAGCCTCGCCCACAGATTTAAATCGAAATTATTTAAATCTAAATGCAGTTTAAATTGAACTTCTATTTTAAGTATTTTCTAACAAAATTGGAACTTGTTTTCAGTCCCAGATAGCTCCATAAATTAAGGTTTTTGAACCTCTTCTTTATTCCATGTCCATCTTGGGACCTTTTCGCCATTTTACATCTGACCGCTGTGTGGCTCACATTACGGAGAATAGTCCTAGGTTTTCAGACTGACCTTCTAAAATAACATTCATTATTTGTATAAATAGTGCAGTGCCCGTCAATGTGCCTGTTCCAAACAGGCAGACTTGTGTAAAAGAAGCAGAACTTTGTGCAAAAGTGCATAAGCAGAACTTTATTGTAACAATTAAGCCAAATCAGTGCTGAACCGTTGCACATTTTCCCCCCTTCAAAAAATGGTCCAGCACCGTTTAACCGTTGCACCATTAAAAAAATGGTTGAGCCCACACAGCCACTACAAGCTGTGTCTATGCCAAACATGTTATGGGGGAAAATCTTTCTAAACTTAAACTCTTAAAAATAATTTTGACCTAAAATGTTCAACATCACCCTAATTTGTCTTCTTCTCCTGCATTTTCTTTCATTATACTTTAATGGGGACCCAAAATGTTTTGGGGACACGAAAATGTCCCCACAATTTTCGGTCAGATTTGTTCAATCAACAAAAGAAAGTGTCCCCATAACTAGGTGTATGCCTACCTTTGTGAACACTCAGATGCACTCATAAAAAGATACTTTTGTGCAGTTTTTGTGAGAACCGCTTGTTCTTACAACTTCAAAATTGGCACTGAACATTCGTGGGTTTAGAGCAATACACCCGCTGATTTTCAATTACGGACAGAAACATGTACATAGATAGACACACAGACAGAGATTCACAAGATTATTATTATTATTATACACATATGGACTGGCAATGAGGTCACTAGAGCACGTCTATTCCCCCGAGGGACTGTGAGTGACCAGAAGGGGGACCTATTTCCCGAGGCCAAAGGCCGAGGGAAATAGGTTTTCCTTCTGGTCACTTACAGTTACAGGCCCGAGGGGGGATAGACGTGCTCTAGTGACCGAATCATGCCAGTCCATATGTGTTTTATAACACACCTCGGTCCCAAAGATCCAGACTCCGCCATTTTTCATATTAAGATGAGCCTGGCAAATTTCTTGGGGGTGCTGTAACCAGTCAAAAATGTTAAGTCCATTGCCCGCTTCAGGAACTATTTCCCGCAAATTCACGGTGGCGCAATTCTCATGCACTAGCCTATAATAGTTAACCCCGTGTGACCGTGTTTCAGCCAACCAGAATACAGAACTAGCAAGAGGTGTGTTATAATATTGAATAATGGATGTTTATGAGTGCAACAGTGAGAATATTTTCATGAGTTGAAAGTTGAAATTTTCAATTTAACGAGGCGAAGCAAGTTGAATGGAACATTTCATCTTTCAACTCATGCAAATATTCTCACTATTGCACGATTGCAAAACTTTCATTATTTGTTCTATATAACACCCAAGTAGATATTTGTCATTTGATTGGAGGATAAAACTAGAAGGATAAACCAAATTAACAAAATTGTAATATGGAGGTCGTTTTGTACTGCTGTGTACAAAATGCCTACATCTCCAGTCTAGCGTGCAATAGATCAAAAGAGATTGGACGGTCATGACGTAAGGCCATGCAATGGTTTGACTAATGAATGCCGCGTGACCTATACAATCCTCCAATCAAATGACAAGGATCTACTTGGGTGTTATAAGATATTCAATACCTCTTTTTTTGTCAAAATTTTCTGTCAAATTGTTTACTGCCTTTTAGTCAGGTTCATAATGTACATATTGAAAGTTTCGTTCACTTTTTTTGCTAAACTATACATTTTTGGAAACGTTAGGATATACTCAACAGGAAAACCAATGTTTACATTTGTTTTTAGGTTCTTTTGAAACAAAATGTTCTTTAATGTGACGTGTCACATTAAAGGTCCATATTTTTTTAATGCCCTTTATCTCTGGAAGTATAAGTCCGATTGGGTTCAAACTTGGTATGCAGGTATGGCGGGATGTGTTATAGATATAAATTGAAGTGACATCATGATGATGTCATCGGGTGATTTTTCTATGATTGTTTCATTTTTGGACCCTTAAGCTATATCTCATCAACAGAACATAATAAATTCAAAATTCTTTTTGTAATATGTTTATTGGGTCATAGACATATGCACACAATTGTGAAAAATGTGTGACATCATCATGACGTCATCAAAATGCTATTCAAAAAATCTAAAATGGCCGCCATAAAGAACCTAAGAGCAAATGTAAACATTGGTTTTCATGTTAAGTATGTCCTAACGTTTCCAAAAATGTATAGTTTAGCAAATCTACACAAAAATTGAACGAAAATACATAAGAAACCTGACTATTTCTTTAGTACGATAAATCTACGATGTAAATATTGTGCAGGCGAATTGTAAAAGTGAAAATGTACTTAGAATTGTTGTTGGAATGCTGTACATTATAGTTATTTGAATAAAGGAACATGAAAGGTAGTATACACCATTTGCTTTATCTGTTATTTTCGAAGATGGATGGATTAGGGAAATCAGATTTTATAGTAAATATTGTGATATGACTTGTTAAAAGTTTTGTGTTCGTAGATGCTAAAAAAATGTGGGTAGTCGGCATCCTTCGGACGAACAGAGTAATGTTAATGTATAAACATCAGGGAATAATCGGTTAAGGAACCAGACTATGGTTGGCTTGTACCCATTCAAGGAGTGCCGTGCCCTCGTGGTCTGGAGCATTAAATTTGTAATATAGTAGAAGACCAGCCTGTAGGTCCCGTGACCAATTTCCGGGAACAAAGGTTTGAAAGTGTTTTTTGTGTACGCTGATGAATACCGAACAATTTTGACTTGGGCTGCCCCCTTGAAAATGCCGGGAATTTCCGGGAGGGGTCAACAAAGGTCAAACAGGGGTCAAATATATGCCAATGGTGTCGATATGCATATCGAATTACTCGTCTAGTCATGAGGATTCCAAAAATGTTTGCTATACCTCCGACCTTAAATGAGGGCGCTGTGGCCAAAAACGACGAAAGGTCAACGCACTTTTGACTGGTGGTCAAATTCACCAACACAGTTAATATTATCCGATTCTAATTATTTTAGTGTCTAATAATCTGTTTTCTGTAGGTCTCCTAGTAATAAAGCTGCAGGTTGTGGGTTCGAGTCTGGCCTGGGGGCTATGGTGCGTCTACCCTTGGCACTTTGTCACCCATTGGATCTCCACCCACATGAGTAATTGGGTACCCGTGAGGGCAGAGATGGTTATTGTGATTGATTTAGCTGCTCTGCGCCGAAATAACAGCATCGAGCTGTATATGGTCCCGGCCGTCCGGCGATCGTGATTTCTTTTTTATAAAAATTCAATTTTTCGAAACAATTACAGGATATCTAGCGCAATCATTATGCTGAATGCCTAGAATAATTATTTACTTTCAAATAACTTAGTAATATATTTATTAAAGGTAGAATACACCATTGGTAATTGCTTTTTTGCTTCAATTATCATGCGAATGATTGAATTTGTGGAACCCTGCTCTATGATATAACTGACCTGGATTTTTTATATAAAATTCAATTTTTCAGAACCATCATACTAATACTTATCTAGCGAAATAATTTTTCTGGATGCCCTAGTCTTACAATCATTATTTACTTTCAAATAACCTAAGGGATTAATTAGGCACTAATTAGTGTTCGGCTAAAGCCTATATCAAATGAACATGTGCCTAGTAACATGATTTTGTAGATTATGAAAAAAACAAGAGTTTTCGACAACGCGGGGTACATTTTTGTTTTAAATGTTGCATTCTCATATTTTCTCCATCTCCAAAACTAAAGGTTTGAAAAATAATTCGAAGTAGGATTACTTCCAGTAGGCAGCTAATTTAACTGAAATTTTCCATCAAATGTACCGGAATGGTTAAAAAAAGAAGAAGGGTGGCTTATGTTATATGCTTTGATATGGTTTGATAAAGTATTGTTATTTGCCGTTATTTTTGAAACATTCGTTAAAAATAAAGTTAACTTTTTTGAAAATGCGTTACCTTTTGCAGCATGTATTACAGATTTTTCGCTTTTGGTTAATGCGTGGCTGAATCTGTGGCTGAATCCGCGGCCAGAGTCCGGCCGAATAAGCGGATACAGAGCTAGCGGGGACCATTTGCATAAAACATGTAAGCGCAACAATTTAAATTTGCTTAGCATGAAAATTCTTTCTTGGCAACAGGGCCGGTTACAAACAAATAATTTAGTTATTTATATATTAACCACTTCCAACAGCGGAGGAATTACCGCCAATTACAGGAATGGGATATATATACAAACAATATCTCTTTATAAAACAAGTATATATATATAAAATGTACGAAGTGTATTAAATTACATTTTAAAACAACGCAAAGAGTTAGACAAAACGGGGGATGAGGAGGGAGAGGGTGGGGTCCTGGTTTGGGGTCAGGGGGTAGGAGGATGTACGTGATGGGTTCGGCACGGGGAACAAAAACAGACAAAAACTTGGGTAGTGGTGGGCAAAAAAAACAAGAACTAGAGATAGAGGAATACGACAGAAAAAAAATGTACTGGGCCAAATAAAATACATGTAACTTAAAGGGATCGTAGACGTTTGGTAATTACTCCAAAAATTTATGGAAATAAAAAAACTTACTTGGTAAGAAGTACAGCAGCTTTGGATAGTATAATGCATTTTTAGAAACTGTTCACTTCGAAGTACTGCGGTTATGGAAAAAGATATCACTTTTTATCCCCAAAAATTTTAATCTGAGAAGCGTTACTGCAGTGACGTTTCTCAGATTGTGTATTCCAATGCAGATTATTTTTCTTGCGTGGACATAACCGCTTCAGATTTTCGGCAATATCTCAAAATCGCCACCACCTTTTGAAATGAAATTTTTACAGGTTAGTTTTATGGTATATAACTATGTAGGATTGAAACAAACAGTGGGTTCCAATTACCAAACGTATACGATCCCTTTAATCAATTGACAATTATACAAACCCGTCGGGGGGGGGGGGGGGGTGACAAACTTGGAATGAAATTATCAGTTATGAGAAAGTTATTGGCAAGAGGTGAACAAAAGCTAAACATATACTAATTAAACAGACAAGCTTGAAAGGGCGCAGAATACCTGTATATACGGAATGCCTTAACGGAAGGTGCACCGAACACATCACATTTCCCATGGAGTCCATTATAGGAGGAGGAAATTCTAAAGACCAAACCACACTTCGTGACCTCAATGCGACTTCATGGGACATGGAGGAGGTGTTCCAGTGTATGCCTTGTACGTCGTGATGGAGTGTGTAAACTGTAAGGGTTGGCATATGTAATGTGGAAAACAATTATGGAAATGTTTATATACATTAAACAAACAATCATTGACATCTCTTCTGTGCTTTAGAGTAGGAAGTCTGTAGAGATCGCATAACTCAAGGTAATCAATATTATTTGCAACGGTAAAATTGTTGAGATTCTTGTACATGAAATTTAGGAAACGATGTTGGACTCTTTCAATCCTGTGAGCCTGATGTGCAGAGATAGAATTAAACACTACTGTACAATACTCTAGATGGGGCCTATAATAAGTGAGCAATACATATATGTACAGAAGGATCTTGGAATCTTTTATTGACAGCAAGCTGACCTTTGTCCTCCATGTAAATTCATTAATTAAAAAGGTTAATCGTATGTGTAGTTTAGTTTGGCGTAACTTTCGCTCACTGAAGAATGAACATGTATTGCGTACTATATAGTATACGCAATCAGCGGGTCCACCAATCTTACGAAAAACTTTCAGGTCATCGGCAAATAGTAAACATTTATTTGTTAAGCACTGAGGGATATCATTAACGAATAATGAGAACAGGATAGGTCCTAGTAAATTGAGCCTTGGGGAACACCAGAGGGCACTGTACTCCAGTTGGAACAATGACCATCATCAATAACTCTTTTTTTCTACCAGTAAGATAACTACGTAACAAAAGAAGTCATAGTGACGTGAACATACTTGTTTACATGGTTAATGATGAACTTAGTCTCTAAATGGATTAAAGCAAATAAGTTAACTATATAAATGTAAAGAAAATACCTTAGTCCTACCATACTTAATAAGGTAGTTTACAATTGCTTGAATTATCATGAATGGGTGCCGGGGTTGGATTCTATAGTAAATATCGTTTAAAGGTAGTATACACCATTGGTAATTGCTTGAATTATCATGAATAAGTAGATTTGGGGTGTTGTATTTTATATTAAATATCGTTTAACTGACCTGTCCGAAGTTTTACAATCATGGATGCTGAGAAAAGCACGAAAAACAGCATTTGTTTTCAACCGGCGTCAAGCAGTTTATTCTTATGTAATTTTTGTGTTTTTTGCGATCGCCGTCCGGCGATCGCGAATTTTTCTTTATAAAATGTTACTTTTCGGAATAATTACAGGATATCTAGCGCAATCATTTTGCTGGATGCCTACAATCATTAATTACTTTTAAATAAGTAAGATATCTCCTAAAAATTCGGTAGTAATTTTTTTCCTCGATATCTGCAAATGGTGTATTTATTATATATACCTTTAACAAGTTGTATGGGGTAACTGTGGTATTGGCCAAACTAGTACAAAAAAGGCTCTGCGTATAATTAACTTTGCTTCTTTTCAAGAACATTGTTAATGATGAACTTAATCAAGTCTCTAAATGAATTAAACCAAATAAGTTAACTATAAATGTTAAGAAAATACCATAGTCCTGGTCCTACCATACTTAAAGGTAGAATACACCATTGGTAATTGCTTGAATTAGAATGGGTGGAATTGGGGGGTTGTATTTTATAGTAAATATCCGAAGTTGTACAATCATGAATGCCGACAAAAGCACAACAAACAGCGTTTGTTTTTAACCGGCGTCGAGCACTGAGTTATTCTTTTGTTATTTATGGTGTTTTTTTATCGCCGTCCGGCGATCGCGAATTTTTCTTTATAAAATTTTATTTTTCAGAATAATTAATATCTGCAAATGGTGTAATTTTATCCTACCTTTAATAACTGTTTTGTCTTAATGTGTAAGTACCATTATATGTATATGTATGGGGGGGGGGGGGGGGGGCTACTCGACAAGCTCTGCTTCTTAGGGACCCCCTTCCACATTTATCCTATATTAAGCGGTGTTTGTTTGTTGTGCAACGTTGTGTGGAAAATAAAGTAATTGGTGATGCTGATGATGATGAAAATTGTAGGATGAAAGCTTATGTAGGAGAAAATTATGATATTTATGTTTATTATTTGTGACTGGTATTCAGCTGTTTTTTTGCTTTGAATGAAAAGCACTCACTCAAACTATTCAACTTATCTACAATATCGTCCAGTTTCTGGGTCACTTTTTCCTTGAATTCGAGCGGCATGTTTGCCAATGATCTATCGGCAAGTTGCGATAGAACAACTTGATGTCAACGCCCTCTTGTGGTCGCTGACAGAAAAGCATATGGACAACGATAACCTTTTTTTTTTACTGAGCAATACTTTTTTGTGCTAAGCAAATTTGTGTGCTTTACGTGTTTATGAAATTGGCCCGAAGCTAGCCTAGGCTTTTGTCGTGACATTTCTTCACACGTGTGACTAGACTCGGGTCGCTCAATTCGTATCGCTTTACTTTTGACTGAGTATTTGCTGAGTATAGTTCGTCGTAAACTTGGAACTGGAAGTCATGGCAGATGCATTTGGAGGTGATCTTTTTGCCGTTTTCGATGAAAGTGATGATCAAACTAATAAAAAACGAAAACACCACCCAGCACCAAATGATCCTGAATCAAGGTAACGCAATAAACCTAGGTCCGACGTGTTCTCGAATCAAAATTCGTATTACCGGTGTGTTTGTCATAGTATTAGTAGAGTTAAGTTCCGTTTTATTACGAAGTATTTATTTGGCCGGTTCACGGTCTCATAATACTAGGCTCATAATTAAAGGGGCATATTGCTTTGGATCGGCTGTTTAAATGCCGGGATTGTGTTTAAATGTTTTTAATAATAATAATTAATATCTTTTTCAATTTTCATTATTACAAGTACCGCCTACCGAGTACCGGTAATTAAAAACAAAATGGCTAACATTCATTTTTGAGGTAGACCGTGCAGCGGTTTCGGAGTTATTTGTACACATGAATAAATATGCATGTAAAATACGTACATTATTGTTTATAAAACACAAGTTAATCTGTGTACACACAGATGATCTATGGCCTGGGGTTCCGCCCATAGGGACCCAGGTGCCCCATACTAGTTTTAGGGGTTCAGTTCATGGTCTCTCGTTAGACCGAGTTACTGGCCTCTAGTTATCGCTTTTTTAACATTTGGACATCATCTGGTGCTACTAGAGGCCGAGGAAGTTAACGTGCATCATTCCAAATCTCTTAAATGTGATTCAAAAAGTCGCCCAAATCCACACAAATACCTAACAAAATACCTTAAAATCACCTAAACAGCCTTCCATGTGTGTCCAAGTACGTCGAGGTATTCTTCGGGGGTACTCACGATCGATTCTTTGCTTGCGAATCCAGGAAATTCGACCCAGTATTCGAGCGACTACTGCACAGTTGCTGTTCACAACCAGGAGAGAATATGGACGTGCGCGCGCATCATATCGTGGATGTCAGTGACGTAACAGGTCAAAGTGTATCGACCGGTGGTAAACAACAAGCGCGCGGCGCAGCGACTGTTTTATGTCATGGCACAAGCTGTACGGTGGCTGCGTGCTGATGAGGAGACACCAATCGCTCTCGGGCGGGGATAGCGCACAATGCTTGCAA
This sequence comes from Crossaster papposus, assembly GCA_037893245.1. Taxonomy (NCBI): domain Eukaryota; kingdom Metazoa; phylum Echinodermata; class Asteroidea; order Velatida; family Solasteridae; genus Crossaster; species Crossaster papposus. The sequence goes on along the minus strand of JBAIAA010000070.1, from coordinate 185,469 downwards.
TCGCGAGGAGTATGACAATGCAAAATACTAATGTTTATTATAATCATAACAAAACAATAATAAACAATAACTAGAGGCCAGTAACTCAGTCTAGTCTCTCGTATAGGCCTAGTGTCCTCTTTATGTGTGTGCGAAATGGCCAACTACACTCGAATGCTGCATAACCCCAACACTTTCGCTGCATGTACGAGGGTGACATCAGTCTGTTCACATGTATCCTTTTAGTACATGACGTTATGGGGATATTCCATAGGGTTCGTGTGTTTAAGGAAAACTCTGAAAATGTCAACATCATTTTAATTTGTTGTCTTTTACTTTCATTATACCCTAAACCAATTATACCTCTAGATCCCTTTACTGGAGACCCAAAATGTTATGGGGGACACGAAAATGTCCCCACAACTCAGGCCGATTTTTTCAAACAAAAGAAAGTGTCCCCCTTGCCATAACTCAGTGTATGCCTACCCACATGTGACAACATGACAAGTGTAATGGTAAATGTTTGCTTTATTCAGCACCTCAGATAGTTATAAGCACCTGCGTGGAGATGATCATGAGGTGCCAGAATACACGACTGGAAGGAAGCCCAAACTTGCCCTCACAGCAGATGAGCTCAAGTAAGTCTCTAGTGTAATCCAACAAGCATTTAGTGAGCCTGCCCGCTAGTGGTTACTCCATTGTTAACCAGTTTGCGCCGGGATTATTTTAACATCGCCGGGGCGAGAGGCGGGATTATTTTTAACAAAACTCGAGCCGAAGTGGGTTCAGGCTGATAGTGCCGAGAAGCACACCCAGGCATTTCCGGCCTTGCTCGCTGCTGACAGACATTTCCTAACTTGAACTTGGCGTTTTTATGTGTCATCTGTTTGGAATTTGGGGAAATTCTTTGCGTTTCTATACGTCATCCGGCGCGAACTGTTTAAACTATCACAACGGCGGTGTCTCTCTATTATTTTGTGAGGTCTCGTGAAGACGATAGACAAGACACCGCAGTTCTACTGCCCTCACCTGGCCAGTTGTTTGTTGACGGATTAGTCTATACAAATACCCGGTACCACTCTGTGATTTCTTGCACGCTTTGTTTATCAATAATTAATAAATACCTAGGAGAGTTGATGGCTTCTGATTGGTCAAGACTCGATCACGCGGAGGGCATTATTTTGTAGTAATTGCTCGGCTTTCAAGAAGAAGCAAATGAATGTCCAGCATGCATTATTCAAGCATCATGTAAGCCAATGATTGGCCGAATGCAACAGTCCTACGCTAACTTGTAACAAGGACGCGTCAAATCTTGATACTGCGCGCTATAAATCCAAGCGTAAAATGTTTGTCTCTATACGCGCGGCATTTTTCAAAATGGGCGTGTCGTCTGTTAACGCTAGCGCGTTGCTATGCACGGTGGGCTGCACGGTGGGCATCAGTAGTCAACTAGTTTTGCCTCAAAGTATGGGTAATAATAACTATAAATAACACATATTGAAGAGACAGGGTACCATGCATTTAAACTAAAATATGGCCCCTGAACATGAAAACAAAACACTGGAAATGTCGCTGAATGAAAAGTCACAAAATTTAGAGCATTTTCAGCATTTTTCTTGTTAAACAGGTATTTATTAAAGGGAATAACAGTGCGAGGACTCGGTCCATTATCAGCGGTCATCCCCCAACCCAGTCATTATCACGCAGTAATGACCGGGTCTTCTCTGTTAATATCCTTACAGTTGACCATTTCATTCCAAATTCAAGACTACGCGCGGTAAACATAATAATAATAATAATATAGATTTATAATGCGCACTTCTCCAGAAAACCGATCAAGGCGCCTACACAAAAAGAAAACATTATACAATAGAAAATGAAAAATAAACAAAATTGAACTTAAATAAAACCCAATGAAAGTCTAAGTGAACAAGTGTGTTTTTAGTTCCCTCTTGAAGTTGTTGAGTGATGTTGTTTTGCGAAGTGAGACAGGGAGCTTATTTCATAGGGCAGGAGCAGCTTTGGCGAAAGCACGGTCTCCGTAACGAATTGTTCTAGACCTTGGTTCTACCAGCAAGTGAGATCCAGCAGACCGTAGAGCACGACTGCTGTGATTAGTGGAGATTAGTTCACAAAGATACTGTGGGGCTTGTCCATGCAGAACTTTGAACACAAGGAGGCAGATTTTGAAGGTGATCCTCCTTGCAATGGGGAGCCAATGTAGGCGTCTTAGGACGGGCGAAATGTGGTCGTATTTTCTGGCTTGGACAACGACTCGAGCGGCATTATTGTGTACACGTTGCAGACGAGAAATAGATGCAGATGGAAGGCTAACTAAGAGCGAGTTGCAACAATCCATGCGGGAGGAGACCAGAGCATGGATGACTTTCTCAGCTGTATCCAGAGACAAGTATTTGCGAATTTTGGCTATGTTACGAAGATGGAAGTTAGCGCTTTTGCACACACTTGAGATGTGTGCTTCCATGTTGAACAGTTTGTCAAACACAACTCCAAGATTGCGTGCACTTTTGGAGGCTGACAAATCGTGGTTGTTGATTGAGAACTGTTGTGAAGTAAACTTTGCATGGTCGTGTCGCGATCCCACAACAAAAACCTGTGTCTTTTCCGCATTCAGTCGCAGGAAATTACGACTCATCCACGTTTGAATATTGCTGACACACTCGTGCATCTGCTTGAAGGACTCATCTGCAGTTACACCAGGAGTGAAGGATATGTAGAGCTGGGTGTCGTCGGCATAGAGATGGAACTTGACGTTGTGATGTCTAGCGATGTCGCCTAGTGGTAGGGTATATGTCGTGAAGAGAACAGGGCCTAGAACGGAGCCCTGAGGGACGCCGCAGTCTAGGGGCCGGGATTCTGATCTGCTTTGAGCGATGCACACCGTTTGAGACCTGTCAGCAAGATATGACTTTATCCACTGCAAAGCAGATCCAGTCACACCGAGCCGCTCTGATAGTCATTGCAGTAGAAGTTGATGGTCCACTGTATCAAAGGCAGCAGATAGGTCCAGTAGAACTAGTAAGACCATCTGCCGATTGTCAATGGAGTGAAGAATATCGTTTGAAACTCTGACGAGAGCAGTTTCAACACTGTGTCCTCTTCTGTATGCAGACTGCATGTCTTCTAGAAGATGGTTGTCCTCCAAGTGACTTGTAAGTTGGCGTAGGACAATTCTCTCCAGAACTTTGGAGATAAATGGCAAGTTTGATACCGGTCGGTAATTGTTAAGTTGCTCAGGATCAAGGCCGTCTTTCTTCAGCAAAGGTGTAACATGTGCTACCTTGTATTCCTCCGGAACCATGGTAGCTGCCAGGGAAGAGTTGACGATGTTTTGGATGCCTGGTGCAAAAGACATGGGAATTTTCTTGACAATCCAGGTAGGAACTGGATCGAGACGACATGTCTTATTTGGTGATGACGCGATGATCTGAACGATATCAACAATGGAAATAGCCTCAAATGTTGAAAGTTCATGAATGCAAGTACATGTAGGTGGCAGATTGGAAGTGAATGTTGTATGTCCTCCAGTAGAATCACGAATAGCCTTAATTTTGTCGCTGAAAAAGGTGCTAAATCTGTTGGCCAAGTCTGTGTCGTTGTTATGACTTGGTAGTGTAATGCTTTTAGTTGCACCAAGAAGATTCTTCACCGTCTGGAATAACCGTTTGGGATCGCTGGAACATTCCGTTATTTTAGCATTCATGTACATGTATTCAGTCTTAGCATTACTGGTTAGCAGCTTTAGTTCGTTTCTCTTGGCAATGAAGATGGAGCGATCTGTCTGACGTCGGGATCGGCGCCAGCGCCTCTCTGCACGCCTCACGGCCTGCTTTTGCAATCTGATGTGATGAGAATACCAAGGGATATTGTGGCGGAGAGTGATGTTTTTACACTGTTCTGGTGCATGAATGTTCAAAATATGTTGAACCTTAGTGTTGTACTCATCTACCTGCTGTGACACATCATCGACGGTAGTTAATGTGGAGAGTGAGTTGTGTATTTCTTCTGAGAAAGTGTCCAGATTGATGTCCCGGAGTTTTCTGTACGTCACCTTCTTGATAGGAACGTGACGCTTGTTGAGGCAACAGGTGAAAGAAATTGCTGCATGATCCAACAGAAATGTGTCTACTTGAATTTCCTTGACAAGTTGTGATCCCACTCTTGTGATGACGAGATCAAGCGTATGTCCTGACATGTGAGTTTCTCCACGTACATGCTGAACCAGATCAGCAGTCTCTAGAAGATCGGCAAATTTGATTGACTCGGGATTTAGACTGTCGACATGAATGTTGAAATCGCCAGCAAGTAAGAAATTGGCATTTGATTGTGCTAGTTCATCCAGGATTATTGGAAAATCATCCAGGAACATACCTTGTGTCAATTGAAGAATGTAAGTCTCAAAAAGTTCCGTCTTATTGCGTACAGACTGTGCATTTAGTAACACGATCTTAGATGAGGGATGTAAACCAGTCAGTAGAATCTTTCGAAGACAGCGTGGGCGTGCATGTTCAAGACAGGCATTGTTCATGTACCTGTTCCTGTGCGATTGTACAACAGGGATGGTGTTTTGGTGTATGCAGAAAGCACGAACTCCTCTCTTTGTAGGTTTGACACTGCTAATGCCATTGTCCACAATTGTGTGATAGACATCAATAGGCAGTCTAGTCCCAGAGCATTGTTTCCTAATGTCCAGTAGCACCTCCTTAGAGTATGAAAGCAAAGCCATTGTCCAGATGAGAATAATGGTGTTCACTGCTGTCCTTTGAAAAGCCATCAGCACTGGTCAAAGTCAGTGAAGGAGAAATACACAATAGACATGTAGCTATGTGCTTACTTTCCAATGATAAAATTTGAAAAACTGCAAAATGTATCCCCCCAAATATCTCTGAAAACGAGAAACCAGTGATATTAGAAAGTGTCCAGTGTTGTCTCTGCACTTTCCTCTTCAAGTTGATATATAATTTGTCCAACGTGTGCGTAGCAGTCCAGATAAAATAACTAAAATCTACAGAGCTTATAGCCAGTGCAACCACGAGGCGCGACTGCTCAACGTACTGCGGCGGTGATGTAAAACTGCCAGGTCGCGGAAAGTTTCCGATCAGCCACTGTAAGTTTACCAGTGGCGCTGAAAAGTCCAATGAGAACAGCCTCGCCCTGTAGAAGTACCGCGACCAGGCGTAAACTGCTTTGTCTCAAAATATGAATGTGCACAGATAGAAAACTCCTCCAAAACAGGAAATGTATTTTGATGGATTCAGGTGGTTAGGATTAAAGTTAATAAAGACCCACTTGCAATAATTCTGTCTGAGTACCAATGACTTCCATCAAAGTTTAACTGTTTTCTTTATATCACTGATTTGTATTAGTCTTGCAGAAATCCTACCGCAGGTGAAGTCTCAGACGGTAGAATCCATTGAAGGTTGTACCCATGAGGTGGCCATACCTCATGATGAAGAGTATGTACCACTCAAACCTTCAGGGAATAAACCAGCTAAGGTAAGAGTCGTAGTCAATACTGAACAGACTATAAAGCCCTGTTTGCACTGGACTTATTTTGATAAAACATACCGAGACGATGGGTACTTTTCCTATTTTAAGTCCAGTGCGGACAGCCTAGGACGTTTTCCTCTCAGTTACTTCTCTCGAGTCCAGTGGTTACTTCTACCGGCCAACTGCTGCCCGGGAAAACTTCCCAGGTAACTTTTCCCTAGACAATAAGTCCAGTTCGAACAGCGCGTGTCGGTAAAAGCAGCCCAGGAAAACGTTCATCTGGCCCCCCAGTCATGCGAGGTCATGCTATACAAGACACCGCGCATGCGCTCTTTGCATTGTTTATGTGCGGGCACGCTGCATGCATGCAAATCGCATCGTGATCACAGAGTTGGGGTTCCTTTGGTCAATATTATGGCAGATATTATTATTGATACAGTCGGAAGTTTGATTGGTGCTACCAGTGCATCATTTCCAGATGATAATAAAGAACGTCAACGTGTCTTACGACGAAAGAAAGCACGACAATGGATGCGTCGGCTAAAATCAGTTGTGGAATCAGCAGCGAAATCAGTCGCCTGCCGTTCTAAATCTTGCGATCATTATCACAGGATTCGCGCGAATGGGTACACCGGGGTCAATGCAGAAAGATTACGCAAAGCGCCCTCACGAGTCATTATAATGACAGCTCGGCTACTTCTCCCGCTGTCTCGGTAAAATTTTCCCGTGTCGAAAGTCCAAGTGCGAACAGCGGTAACATTTGACCATTTTTTATTTTACCATCGTCTCAGTAAAACCTTTCCAAAAAAAAGTCCAGTGCGAACACGGCTTAAGACATTAACTCTAACCCTCCAGGGTATTTTGGCTAGAAACCCTGCCAGACGCAGCAATTTGCACCATTTATTAAAGTGACAACCCTGCCCAGCGCAGCAAAATCCATCAGGTCAGAATTCTCAAGGTCAAACTGCCTCAGACTCTGTGGTCACCCAATGCGAGCAGAGTCCATCTCATGATCAATGGGGATTAGCTCTCATAGTTTTAGACTGGTCATTTATGCACTGGTGTTGACAACTGAATGCCTCAAAAAGCATCAGACTTTTGTAAAACTAATGCGCTGTGCTGCATCTAGCACAGTGTTGCAGTCGAGTACCAAGTTTTCGAGTCTGAGTACTTTGTCATCGCGTCCTGGGCCAAAAATCTTTGGGGGGGGGGGGGGTTCCTTGTGCAGGCAGTCCATAGGATCTTATAAAGATTTTTGCGCATTGTACCTTCCGAGTTCATAAATAGAGGAGTCTTGAATTTGGAATGAAATGGTCAACTGTAAGGATATTAACAGAGTCCTAAGACTTAAAGGTAGTATACACCATTGGTAATTGCTTAAATAATCATGAATAGGTAGATTTGGGGGTTGTATTTTATAGAAAAACAGCGTTTGTTTTCAACCGGCGTCGAGCAGTTATTCTTATGTTATCTTTGTTTGTTCGCGTTCGCCGTCCGGCAATCGCAAATTTTTCTTGGTAGAATTATATTTTTCGGAATATTTACAGGATATCTAGTGCAATCGTTCTTAATAATTCAATAGTACATATTTTTGATATCTGCAAATGGTGTATCCTACCTTTAATGCGGGTTTGGCATAGCATTTTTTATGTGTAAACGTAGGTGTGAATTAATGAATGTTTTCTTCCTTCATGTCGTAGGAGTATCCATTTATCTTGGATCCCTTCCAGAAAGAAGCGCTGAAATGTCTTGAGAATACCCAGTCAGTCTTGGTGTCGGCTCACACGTCTGCAGGAAAGACTGTGGTTGCTGAGTAAGTACTGTACTTATCAAGGGTAATGAAGTGTATTGAAAGGTACAGTAAAACATTTGTGAGGCATTCTGGCAAAATGAGACACAACTGGGCAGACCTTAAAATAAGGGTTTACGGGTGTTAGGAAAGATACTTAAATCCTTGTTAAGGCCCAATTTAAGGTGAACAAAAATAGAACACATGGTTTTCTATGGGAGCATTTACACTGAGAGCGGACAAACCGCGCGGTAGGGCGATAAACCGCTGCGTTTAGAAACCTGAGCGTTTTTTTTAGAAATACCGCGCAGACTCCGCGTTCTGGCCAATCAGCGGTCTCGTTGGGTATGATGTCACAGACTTTTTGGAACGCTTAGTTCTCTAAAAAACAAATACCAAATGGGTTTCTGCCCTGTGTGTATAAAGACAATATCGCGCGGCATACCGATTTTCGTTACCGCATTCTGTTACCGCTCGTCTGTGTAAATGGGCCTTTACCGTACTGTTTGTTGCACTTCAATCGGACATGCCGTTGATGAGTTATGCCTGTTTAAAGTTTGAATTTATTAAAAAATCTCAAGGATAAGGGAACACCATTAACCCTTCTCCCTACCCTGTTTTTCTTACACATAACATGAATCCTACAAAGTCCTCCAATATTTATTACTGGTGACCACTGCTTGAATCCTGCAATATCCTGCAGTGGGTTTACCGTTGAGCTATAAAGCAGCCAAACATGGAACAAACAGCTGCTACGCGTCTTATTACAACAAGGGTCTGCACACATGGTCCTTGGTATGCAAATGTTTCCTATCCTTGACACATACCTTTACACCTTGACTGAAGCTCTATGGAGAATGTGCATAGAGCATGAGCAGTGTGAAAGTACAAAGTAACAAATAACCTCAATCCTCCAAAATCATCCAGCATTAGTTTAGGCCTTATGACCTGGATCCTGCATTATCCTCCAGTGGCCAAACGCCCTCAATCCTGCAAAAATCCTCCGATGCATCAACTTCCAACAAGTGACCCCAATCCTGAAAAACCCTGCATTTTACAAGGAGGATTTGGGAGGATTGGGGATGGTTAGGGTTGATATCTTATTGCCTTTTCGCCGTGCAAACCTTCAAATCTCATTTGTATTCTTTCGTATTGCCATACAGGTATGCCATTGCAATGTCACTGCGTGACAAACAGCGTGTTATCTACACCACCCCAATCAAGGCACTCAGCAATCAGAAATATCGTGAGATGTATGAGGAATTCCAAGATGTCGGATTGATGACGGGTGATGTGACAATCAACCCTACAGCCAGCTGTCTCATTATGACTACCGAGGTTAGACATTAAACCTCCTACATGGCCTATGGTTTGACAGCACAAATATGTGACCTGTCACCACAAAATGAGAGTAAAGTCGCACAATGTGATTTGGAGATATGGCCATCCATAGTCAAATATTAAGGGGTGGTCAATTTTAAGATTTTGCGTAATTTGAAAAGCCAAAGTCCTCCTCTACATATTCCCATATTTTGGGTCAGATCAGATGATCGAAAACCAATTAAATTACGCGAGTTTGCGTAGTGTTTGCGTAGTTAGTGTTTGGATTAAAGTCCATTAGTGGTTTAATTAACACGGTAATTAAATGTGCAAATCAGGTCCTCATAAGTATCCCACATTTTCGAAATTTAGATATTTTGCTGTTTAAACAATAGTTTGTATGTGTGGAAAATTTCAAGAAGAAATAATGATTAGAACATAGCCGTTGCTATGCTCAACCGAACCTTACTTGTCCTGTTTTGTAATCTTTTGCGTGTTTTAACACGTTTTGTGAAACCCATGACATTCTAGAGCGATGTAAAAAAGTATTTATTACAAAACCCCCAAGTGTTATGTACCATTGGAAAGCTCTCTTTCTCAAGAATTTGAAAATACCAATATCTCAATTTTAAATATTTCCGACTTTACTCTCATTTTGTGGTGACAGGTCACATATGCACAAATATCAACAGTCCAGTCTTTTGCATGTGTTTCCTATGTGGAACACAATTCTTCACAGCTTCAGTGTACATACAGTTAGACAGCACAACACAACTCGCGCTGCTGTCAATGAGTCGTGTTGTTTTGGGTTGTCTGTGCACTGCCCTGTGGACTACACTGGACAATGAGCAAGGATTTCCCTAGAGGGAGATACTACACACTATGCACAAAACAGCACATCCTCATCACTACAGTCGGTTTACTGCTTAATTATTCCTATGGAACATTGAAGCACAGTTGTTGGACAGCACAACCTGTGATGTGGTTATCCCTCTGAGGAGTACTTAGCGCAATGCCCAAAATGACACGGCTGTGTATCTTTGTGCTGCTGACCAACTGACCCAAATAGTGACATCTGCATAGGAGGGTTAAATGTAGGATACACTATTATTAATTGCTAATTATCATGAATGCGTGGATTTGGGGTTGTATTATAAATTATCGTTTAACTAACCTGTCCGATGTTTTACAATCATGGATGCCGAGAAAAGCAAGAAAAACGGCGTTCGTTTTCAACTGGCGTCGGGCAGTTATTTATGTTGTTCTTGTTTTTAACGCAATCGCCAGACGGCGATTTCTTATAATAAAATTTACAGGATATCTAGCGCAATCATTTAGCTGGTTGCCTAGAATCATTATTTACTTTCAGATGAGTAAGATACTTCTTAATAATTCAGTAGTAAATATTTTTGATATCTGCAAATGGTGTATCCTACCTTTAAAACTTGCTAATACGGTATCTTCCAGGACTGAGGGCGATTGTTGTGCATAGATTTCATCTGTCAAATCTTTTCATTGCTAGTCATCTTTGCTCATTTTTTTTCAAGGGAAACTTGTGAGCGAGTACATTTTTCTATTTGACTTGATAGGGGAAACAAACAAGGCTTTCTATGCAGACCAAATATTCGACCATCAAACGATTATTTCAATACTTTTTTGCCGGTTTCAACATTTATAAAGGAACAAATTATATTAAATCTTAAAGTTTCTTCTTCTTTTTTTTTGGGGGGGGGTCAGATGCCACTTTTTGGTTGTCAGTAACCTTTTTGTCGACACCTATTTGTTTGTCTCATTCTTTGACTGGATAAAGTTCCTTGATAGCTACACAAGGTATTCAAACAATTCATCATTAGGTTACTGAGGTCAAAGGTCATGTGGGGTCATTCGAGGTCATTGTTTCTACATGTATGTGTATTGTTGACAAAGTTTGCTTAACATACATTACATAATAACAACCCATTCTGACTGCAAACAAACACCTGCTACAACAAAAACACATACAAGCTGAAACTAAAGAGACCACGCAAAAAGCGACGCGTGTTATCCACAGATAACCTGGTTATATTTATATTTATCTTGGACAGGGAAATGACATGGTAAGTCATAATAGATTGAAAATAGCACTGGGACTAAAGGTATACACCATTGGTAATTGTTTGAATTATCATGATTTGGGGGGTTGTATTTTATATTAATAAATACCTACCGGTAGGAGAGTTGCTGGCTTCTGTTAACGGTAGCGTGTTGCTATGCACGGTGAGCATCAGTGGTCAGCTAGTCTGGTCTCAAAGTATGGGTTATAATAACAACACATATTGAAGAGACAGGGTACCATGCATAAGCTAAAACATGGCCCCTAAACATGAACACAAAATGCTGGAAATATCGCCGAAAGGAAAGTCACGAAATTTGGAGCATTTTCACCAGTTTTCTTGTTAATGGACCTCGCCTTCGGCTCGATCCATTACCAGCGGTCATCCCCCAACCCGGTCATTATCACGCAGTAATAACCGGGTCCTCGCACTGTTATTACCTAAGTAACTGACCTGTCCGAAGTTTTACAATAATGGATGCTAAGAAAAGCAAGAAAAACGGCGTTCGTTTTCAACCGACATAATGCAGTGGTTCTTATGCTGTTCTTGATTTTTTTTCCCGATCGCCGTCAATTCAATTTTTCAATTTGATTTTTCAGAACATTACAGGATATTTAGCGCAATCATTTTGCTGGATGCCTAGAATCATTTTTTACTTTCATTTAAGTAAGATGTTTCTTAATAATTTGGTAGTAAAATTGTTTGATATCTGCAAATGGTGTATCCTACCTTTACTGTATGAGTATAATATCATTTTGTTTTTAACAGTGTTGCTTTTTATTCTCTCTCTGTTTTTAATAGATTTTGCGGAGCATGCTGTATCGTGGATCGGAGATTATGAGAGAAGTTGCATGGGTTGTATTTGATGAAATACACTACATGCGAGACAAAAGTAAGTGTATGAATATGATTGGTCAATGTGTTGCACCCGTTGCCATAAAAACAAAGGGTCCTTTATGATAGGAAATGGTAAATTCAATCAAAAATTGTGTTGAATATTTAATTAAGTTACCAATCCAGAAACTCTAGAACACAATACCATCATTCTACTTGCCAAACGTTCAAGCCTGCTATTGAGGTTTAAACCCCATCTCTTCAGTTTTAGTGCCATCAGACCAACTGTTTTTTCTGGCCATTTTTATTTTGTTGGCGTTTGAGGGGGGGGGGGGGGGGGGTCATTCTCATTTTTCTTTTTAAATGACTTGGGCCAAATTTGTTGATTTTCATTGGAAAGGTAATATCCTAAGGAATCAAAATTTACCGTACTTTTTCATGTCAGAGTGATTTTGAAGTAGGGTGATCTTTGACTTTTACTTTGATGTTCAATTTGACCTTGTGGATCGCGTGACCTTGTGGATTGCGTGACCTTGTGGATTGCGTGACCTTGTGGATTGCGTGACCTTGTGGATCGCGTGACCTTGTGGATCGCGTGACCTTGCGGGTCGCGTGACCTTGCGGGTCGCGTGAACTTGCGGATCGCGTGACCATGAAACAGACTTGTGTCAAAATTATACCCCATTCTGTCTTCTACAAAACATAAATGTATAATATTTTGTTGTGTCGTTTTGAAAATATCAGGGGTGCGTTCCACTTCGCGAACTGTTTGCGCGAACGTTTGCCTACGTTTTGAGTTGGCGCCAGTCAAAGTGTAATAATGATTTAAAAACTACGTTTTCAAAATGGCAGCTGACAGTGACAGTGACATCGTTTTGTTTGGTTGCTTTTTGTCCAACTCATTATTTTTCTTTAACCCTAACCCCCTAGGCTCTCGCACTAGGAAGCATACCAAACCTAACAAACTTCAACAGCTCACACAGGTTCAGTAATATTTGGTACACTGTACTGAACCTAACAGTACTAAACCTGCCAAACTCCAACAGTTGAAGTTGTATTGACTTGGTACAGTGATAACTGGCCAGTGGTATTATGTGTTTTAGTGGGGACACACATACAAGGTGTAAGTGTACATACACTTACAGTTGACCAGGAACTGTGCCGTGACCAATTGGGTCACTCGCGTATAAATGCCTGTGCATTCTCCAAATTTCTAACATTTTGACAAGTCTCATGCCTTTCTGTCCTGAACCTCACAGAATTCAACAGGGTCTCCCTGGGCCTTTGGTACTGAGTCAAACGAAGTCTAACAACAAGTTGTTACGGTTTGGTACCAAACCTGCCAAAACCTAGCAAAAACTGCAGTTGGAGTTTGAGAGGTTTGGGGTAGTTAGAGTTAAAAGATCCCTGTAACTGCTCTGGCCAACAGCAAACGGCTCGGAATGTTTTTTGCCGATCGCCAACATAATTGGCGCACATTGCGTTCCACTCACGCGCACAACTCTAACGATGGCAATGTTGGCAACGTTAGCGTGAGTTGGCGTAAGTGATCCTATCTAGGTTCTATCTTTTATTTGTGTAGAGTTGTCCTAAAACATGTTTATTTTACCAACTGTGTATTCAGACAGAGGTGTGGTGTGGGAAGAGACTATCATACTCCTCCCTGACAATGTTCACTATGTGTTCCTGTCGGCCACAATACCCAACGCGAGGCAGTTTGCAGAATGGATCTGTCACCTACACAAACAGGTAAATCGCAGAAAACATCAAACATGGGATGGTGTTGTATCCTAGGCAGAGAGTTTTGAGCCTGCAGCGGTTAAACAGTTACACGGTTAACTGACCGTTCAAACAGTTACGCGGATACATTTTTCCGGTTCGGTTAACCTTAATCTAATTTTTCAAAAATCGACCATTCCATTTTTGTAGCCTAGTACACGAAGAAGACACAAATCAAAACAATACAAAGCTTTGTTTGTCGGCGTTGTACAGGAGTAGGGGAATTTTGTTTACCTGAATTTTGTTTACATGTATACCAGTTTTGTTTGCAATTCCCATCTTTAAATTAGTGATGTTTTAAAAAAATTCTGCATTTTACGTGGTAACAAATAAAATTATGAACAAACTTACGAGACTTGTTTTCTTTGTTTTATTTTTATACATCAGTTACGGTTAACCGTTTATCGTAACCGCAAAACATAAGGTACTTACACGGATAATTGAAAACTTGCAGGCTTAGACAGTTTGTAAGTTAAGTTTATCGCCTATGTCAAGCTTGATAAACTTTAAACAAAAATATGTTTGGAAGTATTTCCTAATCAACGTAGCCATTTTGGTATTTGCCATTGACTGCTCATCTATTCATCATCTTGAGTGGCTTAGTTCATATTTCAATTCAGTTTTGAATTGAGCTAAACATTTGTTATCACATTGGTATCTTATAAAAGACAGTACATAAAAATATAAAAATATAAAAAATTGAAACATACAAAATAATGAAAATATACAAGACCTCAAAATCTTATTTTTGACAATGTACACGATGCATTTTGACCTATTTTCGATGATATCTCAAGATAGCACAATGCGGGTTTACGGCCCGTTTGTGATGATACATTTAAAGGTAGGATACATCATTTGCAGATATCAAAAAAAAAGTTACTGCCAGATTCTTAAGAAAATATCTTACTCATCTGAAAGTAAATAATGATTCTAGGCATCCAGCAAAATGATTGCACTAGATATCCTATAATTATTCTGAAAACAAAAATTATATAGAAAAATTCGCGATCGCCAGACAGCGATCGCGAAAAATCGCAAATAACTAAGAATAACTGCTCGACACCAGTTGAAAACAAACGCTGTTTTTCGTGCTTTTCTCGGCATCCATGATTGTAAAACTTTGGACAGGTCAGTTAAACGATATTTACTATAATTTGCAACCCCCGAAATCTACCTATTCATGATAATTCAAGCAATCACCAATGGTTTATCCTACTTTTAATGAGCAAAATGATGCGTCCATTTGCACCATTTAGAGACACGCTGTATGTAACACAAGTATTTGTTGTTCTTGATTTGTTGCAGCCTTGTCACGTAGTGTACACTGAATACCGACCAGTTCCCTTACAGCATTATATCTTCCCAGCAGGAGGGGACGGATTACATCTGGTAGTGGACGAAAAAGTCAGTAGCAATCCATCATGATTCTATGCCTTGTACCGATTTTAAAATGAACACGAGCTATCTCAATTTATCATTTGTGTGTGAGTTAGTATTTCATACGCACTGTGGACCTCCAAACAATTGACGTCCACAGGATGCGGGAAGAGGTTACGGTTTGTGGACTTGGACAGGTCCACAGTCCATTTTGTCCTCTCTGAAAAAAGGCTTGAGGAAAAACGGGTTAGAGATATATATTGAAAAGGTAAGAGGAACAGCTGAGAAGCCCAGAATCAAAATTTGAGGTTAATTTGGTTGGGGGGGAAGCGGGAAAATGAGTAATTAACCAACGTTTTCTTAACCACACGAAGACAAAGGAATGTCCACAGTACGTATAGTAAAGCTAGGTGTATGGACTCTAAATTTTCTATTTTAAATTATCTACACCAAAGTTCGAGCCCATCCTGGGGTCATGGCGCATGTGCCCTTGGGCAAGGCATTTGTCACTCATTGCTTCTCCCCACCAAGGAGTAAAATGGGTACCTGTAAGGCCAAAGATGGTTATTGTGGCTGATTTTAATTGCCTTTTAGATTTTAGAGCTATATACTCCTCAGGGAGCTGAGATGGTATTTGGAATGTTTCATTGGCCCAATGAGCAGGGATAATAATGATGTAGCTCCTTGGGCACCTATCCTGGTGGGTAGGCACTCACCACGTTAGGGGGGACAGGCTCTTTTGTTTGGAAAAGACAGACCGAGTAGTGGGGACATTTTCGAGTCCCCATAGCGCGTTGGGTGTTCAGTAAAGGTAGAACAAGGTAAAATCGCGTTAGGGTATAATAAAAAAAATGAAGAAGAGGACAAATTAAGGTGATGCTGAACATTTTATAATTGTTGGGTGTTCTGAGTTTGAGATTAGAGAGATTTCAGTGTACACACAAACCCTATGGGTTGTCCCCATAACGCTATGTACCAAAAGAATGTGTGAACATACGTGTGCTTTATGAATGCACATTATTGCTATTATTCCATGTTTGAAAGAGGAATGTTATACATCTCTCTGCGAACGAGCAGACGAAGTCTATAGTCTATAGAACCTTCGTCTGAGCTTTAATCCATAGTCTACCATTAACGGCCAGCGGCTTACACTAATATTTTCAGTCCTTATAAATGTCTGTTGAGTTTCAAGACAGAGGTATAACAAAACAATTGTTGACGCTGTGATGTGGGATATGATGTTTTGAACACCCTTGGGGACGCATAGCAGCGTCGGCTTTGCCTCGGGTGCTATGCGTTGCTCGGGTGCTCAAAACGTCATAACCCACATCACAGCAGTCAACAATTGTATATTGTTACATGTATAGCATGTGCTTTGATTTTGATAGCCCAGAACCACTACGTGTCGGGTCTATAAAAACGCATGACACACGGTGTATTATGATGTCTGTTGCGTCATTGGTACCATGCAATTTTCACCTACACTGTTATGATTACGATAGCAAACTATAGTGGGGAACAGTGAAATACATGTAGCAGACAATCAGGTGTGTTTTGACAACATCATTTGTTTGAAACATGGAGCCTAGATTTAATTTGTTTCTTACAGAAAGTAGGTTACAAAAATACAGCTATTAATCTTGTTATTATTGGCACGATATAGCTAAACAATTGTTGTTGACTACTGTTTTGTAGAATGTGCAGTTTTAAACACCCTCGGGGACGTATAGCACCCTCGGCTTCGCCTCGAGTGCTATGCGACCCTCGGGTTTGAAAAACGTCATGTCCCACTTTACAGCAGTCAACATTTGGTAAATGTTAAAAGAAATGGAAATTGCAGGCCCGTGCGGAGGGGGGGTGCAACGGGTGTGTATGCACCCTCCCAAATTATCAAAAGGTCCAGATTTTTGGGGGTACATAATGGTATTTTGATGTAGAAATAACTACTGCAAGCACACGAAAAATTTTGGTCCCATTTTTGGTCCCATCAGTACAAATTCGCCCCCCAAATTACCAAAAGGTCCACATTTTCCGGGGTAAATAATGGTATTTTGATGTAGAAATAAACGGTACTGGCCAGAAATTTGTTGGTCAATTTTTGGTCCCATCAGTACAAATTCGCACCCCCCCCCCATAAAAACTCCTGCGTACTGGCCTGAATTGAGTCTGTTTGAATACACAGGGAGATTTTCGTCAGGATAACTTTGGGGCAGCCATGGCTGTCTTGAGGGATTCTGGTGATGCGGCTAAGGGTGACTCAATGAACAGGGGACGGAAAGGAGGAACTAAAGGTATCGTACGTCTTAGAATTGAACAGGCCCAGGATTAACCCTTCCTCACTCGGTGCCAAAATGGAACCAGATACCCTATCAATCAAAACATATACTTCTTTGTTAGTTCTTCCCTTTGATCTCCACCCTGAACCCCCTTCTTTGTGGTTTTACCCCTACTGTTTTTGTTCCTAACCTGTCTTTGATCCAACCCTGTCTTTGATCCAACCCTGTCTTTGATCCAACCCTGTCTTTGATCCAACCCTGTCTTTGATCCAACCCTGCCTTTGATCCAACCCTGCCTTTGATCCAACCCTGTCTTTGATCCAACCCTGCCTTTGATCCAACCCTGCCTTTGATCCAACCCTGCCTTTGATCCAACCCTGCCTTTGATCCAACCCTGTCTTTGATCCAACCCTGTCTTTGATCCAACCCTGCCTTTGATCCAACCCTGCCTTTGATCCAACCCTGTCTTTGATCCAACCCTGTCTTTGATCCAACCCTGTCTTTGATCCAACCCTGCCTTTGATCCAACCCTGCCTTTGATCCAACCCTGCCTTTGATCCAACCCTGCCTTTGATCCAACCCTGTCTTTGATCCAACCCTGCCTTTGATCCAACCCTGCCTTTGATCCAACCCTGCCTTTGATCCAACCCTGTCTTTGATCCAACCCTGCCTTTGATCCAACCCTGCCTTTGATCCAATCCTGCCTTTGATCCAACCCTGTCTTTGATCCAACCCTGTCTTTGATCCAACCCTGTCTTTGATCCAACCCTGCCTTTGATCCAACCCTGCCTTTGATCCAACCCTGCCTTTGATCCAACCCTGTCTTTGATCCAACCCTGTCTTTGATCCAACCCTGTCTTTGATCCAACCCTGTCTTTGATCCAACCCTGTCTTTGATCCAACCCTGTCTTTGATCCAACCCTGTCTTTGATCCAACCCTGTCTTTGATCCAACCCTGTCTTTGATCCAACCCTGTCTTTGATCCAACCCTGCCTTTGATCCAACCCTGCCTTTGATCCAACCCTGTCTTTGATCCAACCCTGCCTTTGATCCAACCCTGCCTTTGATCCAACCCTGTCTTTGATCCAACCCTGTCTTTGATCCAACCCTGTCTTTGATCCAACCCTGTCTTTGATCCAACCCTGTCTTTGATCCAACCCTGCCTTTGATCCAACCCTGCCTTTGATCCAACCCTGCCTTTGATCCAACCCTGTCTTTGATCCAACCCTGTCTTTGATCCAACCCTGTCTTTGATCCAACCCTGTCTTTGATCCAACCCTGCCTTTGATCCAACCCTGCCTTTGATCCAACCCTGCCTTTGATCCAACCCTGCCTTTGATCCAACCCTGCCTTTGATCCAACCCTGTCTTTGATCCAACCCTGTCTTTGATCCAACCCTGCCTTTGATCCAACCCTGCCTTTGATCCAACCCTGCCTTTGATCCAACCCTGCCTTTGATCCAACCCTGCCTTTGATCCAACCCTGCCTTTGATCCAACCCTGTCTTTGATCCAACCCTGTCTTTGATCCAACCCTGTCTTTGATCCAACCCTGCCTTTGATCCAACCCTGCCTTTGATCCAACCCTGCCTTTGATCCAACCCTGCCTTTGATCCAACCCTGCCTTTGATCCAACCCTGCCTTTGATCCAACCCTGCCTTTGATCCAACCCTGTCTTTGATCCAACCCTGCCTTTGATCCAACCCTGCCTTTGATCCAACCCTGCCTTTGATCCAACCCTGCCTTTGATCCAACCCTGCCTTTGATCCAACCCTGCCTTTGATCCAACCCTGCCTTTGATCCAACCCTGCCTTTGATCCAACCCTGCCTTTGATCCAACCCTGCCTTTGATCCAACCCTGCCTTTGATCCAACCCTGCCTTTGATCCAACCCTGCCTTTGATCCAACCCTGCCTTTGATCCAACCCTGCCTTTGATCCAACCCTGCCTTTGATCCAACCCTGCCTTTGATCCAACCCTGCCTTTGATCCAACCCTGCCTTTGATCCAACCCTGCCTTTGATCCAACCCTGCCTTTGATCCAACCCTGCCTTTGATCCAACCCTGCCTTTGATCCAACCCTGCCTTTGATCCAACCCTGCCTTTGATCCAACCCTGCCTTTGATCCAACCCTGCCTTTGATCCAACCCTGCCTTTGATCCAACCCTGCCTTTGATCCAACCCTGCCTTTGATCCAACCCTGCCTTTGATCCAACCCTGCCTTTGATCCAACCCTGCCTTTGATCCAACCCTGCCTTTGATCCAACCCTGCCTTTGATCCAACCCTGCCTTTGATCCAACCCTGCCTTTGATCCAACCCTGCCTTTGATCCAACCCTGCCTTTGATCCAACCCTGCCTTTGATCCAACCCTACACTGACCTCACCCTTTAATTCCTCGGCCTAATCCTCCTAATCTCTCGCCATCCATGATGTGCATCATGCAGTATGTTACCCTATATATGTTTGTTTCTTGTACCCAGTCATTTAGTCTCTAAAGAAGATCTTGTTAAGATCGAAATATTAGGCCCTCTTAACTTATTTGATTTAAGTTATAGGTTTAACAGTTCCGTAAACTGGGTTCATGTTTAGTACAGTTGATGGGCTGTGATAGTTGTGTTAAAGGTGGAATATATCTTTTGCAGCTATCTAAAAAATAACAAACCAAAATACTGTTAAAAAGCTTGTTGTAAAGATGTTAATCATTCTAAATTCCCTCTAAAATTATTCAGTCTGGCATGCTGTCGTTTTAAAGAGATGTGCGTCTCAGAAACGCACATTTGAACATTTTCCGCAAATAGTGCGCGCAAGTGTTTAAACGACGCGCGGCGCATACTTTGGTGCTACTATTGGTCAGTGCGTGACATGCGAGAAGCTGCAATTCGCAAGCTGAGAACGTGCCCTGAACGCAGATTGTGGTCTCAATTCATATTGTGACTCGCCAAAATTGAAATCGAAGTCTTAGAATATTGTTTTCTTGTAATATGCATCATTACCAGAGCTAACACTTTACAAGGTTTAGTTGTCAAGCACCTTTCATTATGTTTTGAGCACTTTTGCTGCTTCAAACGATAAAAATGCGCAACTGAAAAATGGTCTAT
This sequence comes from Crossaster papposus, assembly GCA_037893245.1. Classification (NCBI taxonomy): domain Eukaryota; kingdom Metazoa; phylum Echinodermata; class Asteroidea; order Velatida; family Solasteridae; genus Crossaster; species Crossaster papposus. The sequence continues at coordinate 165,413 of JBAIAA010000070.1, read as the reverse complement.
TGTCCCTTTAACTAAAGCTACAATGCCTTTAATGACACTGACAGATATGGGTGGGTCAGTACTGGCAGTGCCTGAAAAAAATGATGAAGACAACGAATGCACAAAAAGGTTCCCTCATGCATACCCAAGCAAAAAAAAGGTGTTATTCCTTAAGATGGCTGCTACATGTATGTAAATTGTAGCAGTATTCATGGTCACCTATCTATCAAACCCATCGTTAGATTGTGATTGTTATACCTGAACAATATCAGTGCGAGGACCCGGTCCTCAATGCGTGGTAGATTTTTGATACATGTAGGTTCTGATAGTTATAATAGTAAGAGGGATACATTACTGTGTGTGTGTGTTTATACATTATAAGTTTACCTTTTGCAGTATTCCAAAAAGTAAACAACCAAAATACTGTTAAAAACCTTGTAACGATATGTGACCTGTCGCCGCAAAATGAGAGTAAAGTCAGAAATATTGAAAATTGAGATATTGGTAAGGGTATATGCAAATTCTTGAGAAAGAGAGCTTTCCAATGGTATATAACACTTGGGGGTTTTGCGATAAATACTTTTTACAGCGCTCCAGAAAGTCATGGGTTACACAAAACGTGTTTGTGAGAAAACGTACTTTAAACATCTTAAACAAAACACGCAAAATATTACAAAACAGGACAAGTAAGGTTCGGTTGAGCATAGCAACGGCTATGTTTTAATCATTATTTCTTCTTAAATTTTTTAAACACATACAAACTATTGTGTAAACAACAAAATATCAAAATTTCAAAAATGTGGGATAATTACGAGGACCTGATTTGCATATTTAATTACTGTGTTAATTAGACCACTAATAGACTTTAATCCAAACACTAACTATGCAAACACTACGCAAAATCGCGTAATTTAAGAGGTTTTCGATCATCTGATCTCACCCCAAAAATGGGAATATTTAGAGGAAGACTTGGGCTTTCCAAATTACTCAAAATCTCAAAATTGACTACCCCTTTATATTTCCAAAGGTGTTTTTCAGAGATGAATTTTGGAAAATTTCATCAGTAGTTGGTTTTGTAATCCACAAATGGTGCGCGTGTGGGCGCTATTAATTGGTCGGTTCAGTGCGTGACACGTGCAATCCTTTCGTGATCTTCCACCCAGGTCCTTCCAATATCTTCAAAATTGTCAAGATGATCATGGAGCGCATGTTTCAGCCTGTGATCGTCTTCAGTTTTAGCAAGAAGGAATGTGAGGCTTACGCCCTGCAGTTGTCTAAACTGGACTTCAACAGCTCAGCTGAAGAGAAGGCAATGGTGACTGAAGTCTTCAATAATGCCATTGACTGCCTGTCAGATGACGATAAGAAGTTACCACAGGTGAGAGTTGGTTAAAAGGAACTTAACCAGTTCGCGCCGGGATTATTTTAACATCACCGAGCCGAGGGGCGGGATTATTTTTAACGAAACTCGATCCGAAGCGGGTTCAGGCCGATAGTGCCGGGAAGCACACCCACGCATTTCCGGCCTTGCTCGCTGCTGACGGACATTTCCGAACTTGAACTTGGCGTTTTCTGCGTCATCCGTTTTGAATTTGGGGAAAACTTTGCGTTTATATACGTCATCCGGCGCGAACTGGTTAAATGGCCAAACTTAGATTACTGTAAAAATTAATAAGCCAGTAGTCATCCCGGAGCCAATTTCATGAAGCTGCTAAGCACACAAATTTGCTTAGCACAACAATTTGCTTAGCACCAAAAAGTCTAGTCAGGTTTCCATATGACTTTTGTTGGTTATTAACGTACCGCGACTTTTCTGCAGAATTTCCAAATTAATTCCAATGGGAACACGCGGTAAACTAACGTCTCTGTCATCGTATTGTAGCGGTGATGTAAAACTACCTGGCTAAAAGTGGTCACGTAAAGTTTCCGCTCAGGTAAGTTATCAGGGATGTTAAAGTCCAATGGGAACAGCCTTGCCCTGCAGAAGTACCGCGACCACGAAATCAAGAAAAACTATCGGACAGGATTTTTTCTGAAATTTGAATCCCTTGTTGGGATTTCAGAATGTTTAAGAATCTTTTTTGCAATCTCAGAATGTTTAAGAATCTCTTTTGCAATCTGGAATTTCCGAGGTGTTATCCTAAAGGTGCTTTTACTTGTAAAAGTGGATATGACCAATAAAAACAGATTTCAAGGGGGTGCCTTTAGGCATACACAAACTATATGTTGATCTGGGGCCACTCGTAGATTTTTGTGTGGATTTTGTGGATTTCTTTTTGTGTGTGGCCATTTTCACCCCTGGTTGGACTACTACATTTTGAATTATTCATGTGTGCTTAGAAACTCGTATTACACTAAGAATGTATGTCAACATGTAGGTCCCATTGTGTTTGAAATTATACTTTTTTAATACTTGGCAATTTTCCACGGAAAAGTTAAGAAAATATTAGAAATTTTACATGCTCAGTGTTTGTGGGTTATTTTTGAAAAGTCATTTACTTATTGCGGTTAAAATAAGTCTTTACAGATAAACATTAAATTACATTGTCAGGTTGTTCTTTTGTCTTTTAGAAATTAAGAAACCAGTTACCCTGTAGACTATAATATTTTTTTAAATTTGTTTTTATAGGTTAAAATGTTACCTGCCATGACATAATGGGGAATAACTCCCACATTCGAGTTTTTGACACATGGTAATAGTACCATTTGAAGTTTTTGTTCACATCGTAGTAAAGAGCAACTCGTTAGCTTTCTAATGATACCAGCAATATTTCTGTAGCTCAATTAATTCCAAAGATATCCCACAAAAAAAGTTGACAGTGCGCCGCTGAACTTAAGGTTTTTATACTCGTTGGTGCAACCAACGGCAGTGAAAACAAATATCATTTTCTTCTCCACTTTTGGGGTATTTTTCCCCACAATAAAAATGCAGTGTGAATCTTGGATACCTTGGCAACTCAAAAATACAGAAAACTCAATTTTAAAATAATTTTTCACATTATGTGACCCGCTCTGCAAAAATGAGTCTGTGTTAAAAATTATTTTTTAAGTTTTACAGTTGGTCAGAAAGAGCAGGAAATATGCTTTCATTTGACATATGGCACAACTCTGTAGTGTAATGCATCGGTCTTTTACAATTGTTTGAAAAAAATTCTCAGTTAAATAATAAAAATGTCTTTGAACAGAAATAAAGATTTATAATTTTAGTGCTTCAATTTTAGATGCTATGGTTAAAGGATGACAAAAACCTTTATTAAATCTAGGGATCAAAACAACCTTTTCAAATGATTAGTTCTGAAAAAAATAGGTGTCGGAGAAACCAAAATTCCTTAAAACCCAAATATGATTTGTTGAAAGAAAAAGCACCTCTGAGACACTAAGCAGTCCTTTACGTGAAAATGTATTACCGTAAATGTATTACCGAAAATGTATGCGACATCAGACTTATTTTTGCAGAGCGGGTCACATATGTGACCCGCTCCATCGAAATCAGGAATAAGTCTCAAAATGACTTTTTGAGATATGCACATGGTGAGAAAGGGAATTTCATAAGCTTTCTAATGATACCTATTACAAGTGTGTATCGGTTTAGGTTAACGAGTTATGGTCTGATGAAGATGACAGGTGGATATATATTGGCCAAATCCACATTCAGAGAAAAACAGCTTTGAAATAAACAAAATTGACAAAAATCATACAGACAGCGCACACAAATCCTCTTCATTTTCATTTTTATTGATCGTTTTTAAATACAAGACATTAATGACAATAATCTGTGATAACTACACTTCCTAAAAATACAATGTTCAGAAAATCGACTTGGTCACGATTTTCACCCATGCGTTCAATTCAACGGCCGATTGCGTAAAAACGGCCTCAGCGACTTATTCCTGATTAAGATGGAGCGGGTCACATATGGCAAACTTTAGGTGTCAATTTGGGGGGGGGGGGGACATTCCTTATTAAGCCTCAGTAGGTCTCCAATAGTCTGTATTTTGAATGCGTCATCTTGATATTGCAGGTTGAAAACGTTCTTCCCCTGTTGAAGCGAGGTATTGGCATCCATCATTCAGGCCTGCTACCAATCCTGAAAGAGACTGTTGAGATTCTCTTCTCAGAAGGTTTAATCAAGGCATTGTTTGCTACCGAGACCTTTGCTATGGGCCTCAACATGCCTGCCCGCACTGTGGTCTTCACCAACGCACGCAAATTTGACGGCAAGGAATTCAGATGGGTACGACAAATTGTTTGTATATTGGGCTTGTTTTTTTTCTAGGCAGTGCAGTGTATATTCAATTTTGTAATGCACTGATCAAATAAGGCCAATTTATGCCCTTTAAAGGTAGGATACACCATTTGCAGATATCAACAAGAAATTACTACCGAATTATTAAGAAATATCTTACTCATCTGAAAGTAAATAATGATTCTAGGCATCCAGCAAAATTATTGCGCTAGATATCCTGTAATTATTCTGAAAAATATAATTTTATAAAGAAAAATTTGCGATCGCCGGACGGCTATTACAAAAAACACACAAATAACATAAGAATAACTGCTTGACGTCGGTTGAAAACAAACGCTGTTTTCCGTGCTTTTCTCGGCATCCATGATTGTAAAACTTCGGATAGGTCAGTTAAACGATATTTACTATAAAATACAACCTCCCAAATCCACCGATTCATTACAAATCAAGCAATTACCAATGGTGTATCCTACCTTTAAAGGTAGGAGACACCATTTGCAGACATCAGCAAATGTTACTACCGAATTATCAAGAAATATTGTACTTATTTGAAACTAAATATTGATTCTATATATCAAGCTAAATTATTGCTCTAGATACTCTGTAATTGTCCTGAAAAATTGAGTTTTATAAAAAAAATCACGATCGTTGGATGGCGATTGCGACAAAACAAAACAAAAACAACTGCCCAATGCCGGTTGAAAACAAACGCCAATTTTCTTTCTTTTTTATCGGCATTCATTTTGAATTTGTATTAAATTTGTACTTTTCATGGTAGCAGTTAGTATTTTAGAACACTGGTTCATTTGTGCTCTTGTCTACACTCCAACGCACTTCAATAGTCGTCCCCCCCAAAAAGCCCAATTTTGTTTACATGGCACTCCAAAGCACTCCAAGGAAAACCATAGGAAACTGCAGGTCAACTGGGTCATACAAAGTCCACCGTATATTACACTGATGAACAAAGCCATATGCCCATTTATTAACTACATGTACAGAAGTGCCATTCACTTTAAATGCAAAGAATCCTATAACGCACTGCAGTTAGAGTGATTTAGCATATACCACTGACTTTCAGTAAAAAACTCTCATAGAGGAAGGGTTAATAGTTCGCTAACCAGAAGACAAAATGAATTAAACTAGAAATTTTTTTGAAGTCGTGGGTTGAAGACTACGGTAGGTGCTTTGTTTTGACATGTTGCCTACAGTGTCTTGTACAATTGCATGGGTTGATTGTTTGTTTGGCAGTTATCATCAGGGGAGTACATTCAGATGAGTGGCCGAGCTGGTAGGCGAGGCTTAGATGACAAAGGTATCGTCATCTTGATGATTGATGAGAAGATGAGTCCAGGAGTAGGCAAGAACATCCTGCAGGTATTAACCCTAATGTCATTTGGGCTAAAAGAGCTGGGTACTACAGAATACTACTTAGTATTTTGTAGTACTGGGTCTCTCTATATGTGACCTGTCACCACAAAATGAGAGTAAAGTCGGAAATAATGAAAATTGAGATATTGGTATTTTCAAATTCTTGAGAAAGAGAGCTTTACAATGGTACATAACACGGGGTTTTGCGATAATCACTTTTTACAGCAGTCTAGAAAGTCATGGGTTTCACAAAACGTGTTTGTGAGAAAACTTACTTTAAACATCTTAAACAAAACATGCAAAAGATTACAAAACAGGACAAGTAAGGTTCGGTTGAGCAAAGCAATGGCTATGTTCTAATCATTATTTCTTCTTGAAATTTTCCACACATACAAACTATTGTTTAAACAACAAAATATCAACATTTCGAAAATGTGGGATATTTAATACCGTGTTAATAAGACCACTAATGGACTTTAATCCAAACACTAACTATGCAAACACTACGCAAAATCGCGTAATTTAAGAGGTTTTCGATCATCTGATCTAACCCATAAATCGGAATATGTAGAGGAGGACTTGGGCTTTCCAAATTACTCAAAATCTCAAAACTGACCACCCCTTCATATTTTGACTTTAGATGGCCATATCTCCGAATCACATCGTGCGACTTTACTCTCCTTTTGTCGTGACAGGTCACATATTGATGACAGAGTGCGAAATGTAAGCAGTATAGATACTGGCAACTACAAAAATATACTACAGTGAAACGCTGCTATAACAAACAAAACAAAATTCACAGATGTTGTTTGATTGTTCGGTATAGCGATTTTCAGCCGCCGGTCCAGCGGTTGCTCATTTTCAAGATGGCATCCGTCTTTTTATATTCACATTTTATACACATAAATCTATTGATTTAAAACAAAAAATGCGTAATGAAGATGTTAGACTGCTTGTTTCCTTTAATGATGACGGTAACATTTGCTTGTTTTGTGTTTGTAGGGCCAGCCAGATGCACTCAACAGTGCCTTTCATTTGACATATAACATGGTCCTCAACCTACTGAGGGTAGAGGGTATCAACCCTGAATACATGCTGGAGAGATCCTTCTATCAGTTCCAGAATTACTCGGTCATCCCAGAACTCTTTGAAAGTAAGTTTGTTGTCATTGTGTGTTGTATCAGGTAAAACAAATGGGATTCGATAGTATTTGTGGTTTTTTATTAAGGGAATAAATGTGTGTTCAAGAGGTTTTAATCACTCTGTTTAATACCGCTTGGAGTCTGGGTGCTGATAATTACCCGAGCCGAAGGCGAGGATAATTATCAGCATCCAGACTACAAGCGGTATTAAACAGAGTGGTTAATACCGACCGAACACACATTTATTCCCATTCATAAATATCTTTTTTGTAAAATTAGGCCGAAAAAGCCCCGAAAATCCCGGAAAATTGTCGCAAGTAAATTTCGGTGTTTCGCCATTCTGTGTGTGTCAAATGACATGTTTCCACCTCTGTCGCTCTACACAATACATGCAATAAAGCGTATTTACTATGAACCAGACTATTACTGCCATTGGCAACCTCGTTCCCAGGGTGTCGAGCTGTACGCGCTCAACACTACCCGCTCTTACTATTGGAGACGAGGTACGGTTGGAAATAAAGTGAGCCCTGGGGACGGGTATAATGCAACATCGCGTTGTTGCCAGCTGGTTTTAAACACTTCCAGCCATGTCTTTATCGTCCGTTTAATACCGGCCACGTGACCGCTCTCGACCAATAGGAATGCCTAAACTGTCCCAGGTATTTATGAATATGTATTAAAGGCAAAGGCACTTTTTCAGATCAAAATCACATGTGAAATAAATGCATATGTTCTGTAGTGAAAACAATAATAATCATTAACATTATTATTTATTTATTCTTTCTGGTAATAAAACCAAGGATCCCTCAAAAAGTGCCGTAGGCACTGTAGCTCGTAAGCTTGAAAAAACCTGTAGAGAGAAGACATTGAGAAGAAGGTACAGTTTTAGAGGTGGGAGGCAAACCCCAGGAGAAAATCCTGGAAAAAAACACACGAAATCAGGCAGAGACTGAAAATCCAATCCACATTTTGGCCGAGGTTGGATTCGAACCCAGGTCACAGCGGTGGAAGGCGGGGAAAAGAACCGCTGCGAAATGTCTTGTTTATTAAAAGTACATGTATACAAATGACGTAACTCATATTCCTTAGTTTGTATCATATTTTGCAATCACTTTAACGTTCAAAGAGTGATTTACTTCATATAATCCGAGGTACACATATTTATTTGTTATTTTTTTGTTAACCAGTTCGCGCCGGATGACGTATATAAACGCAAAAATTTCCCCAAATTCAAAACGGATGACGCATAAACACGCCAAGTTCAAGTTCGGAAATGTATGTCAGCAGCGCGCAAGGCCGGAAATGCGTGGGTGTGCTACCCAGCACTATCGGCCTGAACACGCTTCGGATCGAGTTTCGTTAAAAATAATCCCGCCCGTCGGCTCGGCGATGTTAAAATAATCCCGGCACGAACTGGTTAAACATATTCTTTTGGATGTTACTCATTTTTCTGGTTTATCTTTTTTTAAATTGTACATTGCTTGTGTGTATTTTTTTATCTGATATGTTTTTTGTTTTGTTTCTTCTGCAGAATTGAAGAGATTGGAGGATGAGTACAATGAGATGGAGATTGCCCAGGAGGAGAGTGTGAAGGCATACTACAAGATAAGACAACAACTCAACAAGTTGGGTCAAGAGATCAAGGCGTTCATTACCAAGCCTAAATATGCCTTGCCATTCTTGCAACCGGGACGGCTAGTCAAGGTTAGAAACACAGGCTCATTCATGTCCCCCTTTCCTGAATATTACAGTATGCAAAATGGTAGGTGCAGGCTTTCAAATGTAGGATGAGTGACTCGAGTCATTCGGATGAGTGACTCGAGTCATTCGGATGAGTGACTCGAGTCATTCGGATGAGTGACTCGAGTCATTCGGATGAGTGACTCGAGTCATTCGGATGAGTGACTCGAGTCATTCGGATGAGATTTTGCAGACTTGTCTGAAACCATTTTTTTTTAATTTGAGAAATAGACATTATTAATTGTACACAAAGATATTTTCAGACATTTTATAATTGTTTGTAAATGCCATCAGTAATAAGCCATATTAACCAGTTCGCGCCGGATGACGTATATAAACGCAAAGTTTTCCCAAATTCAAAACGGATGATGCATAAACACGTCAAGTTCAAGTTCGCAAATCTCTGTCAGCAGCGAGCAAAGCCCAAAATGCGTGGGTGTGCTTCCCGGCACTATCGGCCTGAACACACTTCAGATCGAGTTTCGTTAAAAATAATCCCGCCCCTCGGCTCGGTTATGTTAAAATAATCCTGGCACGTACTGGTTAAGCTCGACCTAGCTGTTGTTTTTTTTTGATTATTTCTAAGCACTCCTATTCATCAATACTAGGTAAACACAAATTTTCTGGAAGTGTAGGACGTTGGTGAACAATTACCTTAAGCTTTTGTAAACTGTTTTTTTCTTTTTAATCAACCTGTAGTCTCTTCGTATTCTCTTATACATCCCCATCAGGTCAAGAATGAAGAGGATGATTTTGGATGGGGCGTAGTTATTAACTTCAGGAAGAAGGCAAACCAACAGATGAGGACCCCACGCGATGACCCGCTCTACATTGCAGAAATCCTGCTGAACTGTTCCAAGGAGACCATCAAGAATGCCGTGACAGAATCCGCCAAGCCCCCAAGGACGGGAGAGAAGGGAGAAATGGCTGTAAGTGGAAGGCTGGATTTCAAATCTGGCTTTCAAATCTGGCTTTGATTATTTGAAAACATCTGCTTGAATGAACCTACAAATCCCAAGTGCTTCAAAATCAACCCGGTAGTGCTAGGGTTCTGTAACTGAATCAGCTTTCCAGCCAAACGAAACAATCTGCAAAAGTGGCGCATGCAGGGCTAGAGGAGCTTAGTTAGTAAAGGGTGCAGATGAGATCAGCAACAGCAGTCTTGAAATGGGTGAATGTGGGTGCACTGACTAGAGTAGGTGGCAAGTTGTCCCAGTGAGGGGTTTTTGCTGGATAGAAGCTGTTGCTGTACATTTTTAATGTAGTTGTAGATGAGATCAGCAACAGCAGTCTTAAAATGACTGAATGTGGATGCACTGTCTAGAGTAGATGGCAAGTTGTCCCAGTGAGAGGCTGTTGCTGGATAGAAGCTGTTGCTGTACATTTTTGATTTAGCATTAACTCGTTGATATGAGAATGAGTGCGATCTTCTATGTGACCTAGTTTGAGGGGTGAGATTGGATAATGCGTTGATGTTGACCAAACCGTGGGTTTGAACATCATATTTAGTTGTTTCACAGTCCGTCTCTCCTCAAGAGTTGACCATCTGAGACGGGTTCAGGCCATCATCTGTGGGTAGCACACCCTGATATTTCCGGCCTCGCTCGCTACAAGGTGGTCGCTGACGGAGATTTTTAGACTTGCTCGTGACGTGTTTATCTGTCATCCGTTTTTGAATTTCTGAAAGAAATAAAATGCGTTTATGCTCTTCCTCCAACACAAACTGGTTAACATTGCAAAAAAAATTGCATTCTTTGCCATACTTCTATGAAATGCAGAGTACATTGTCTGAATAATGGATTTGAGATCCCAAGGTATTTTTTTGTATCTTATCAACTAAGCTACATAAATGTGTCATGACATTTTGAATGGTTTTGGGTTGGATCGGATCCAGACGGTCATATAGGACATTTTGCTTGGGTTTATAGTGGCAGATGTCAAAGTTTTAAATGTGAATTTGAAATCGATTGAATGTATTATTTCTAATGATACTATTATTTGTCATACAGGTTGTTCCAGTCTTGCTGAATTTAATCACGCATCTGAGTAGTGTCAGGTTATACTTGCCAAAGGATCTCAGACCACTGGATAACAGGCAGAGTGTGGGCAAGTCAATCCAGGTAAACATCGGTACAGTGGAATGCCGCTATACCGAACACCGCTATACCGAACACCGCTATACCGGACACCGCTATACCGGACACCGCTATACCGGACACCGCTATACCGGACACCGCTATACCCGACACCGCTATACCCGACACCGCTATACCCGACACCGCTATACCCGACACCGCTATACCGGACACCGCTATACCGGACACCGCTATACCCGACACCGCTATACCCGACACCGCTATACCCGACACCGCTATACCCGACACCGCTATACCCGACACCGCTATACCCGACACCGCTATACCCGACACCGCTATACCCGACACCGCTATACCCGACACCGCTATACCCGACACCGCTATACCCGACACCGCTATACCCGACACCGCTATACCCGACACCGCTATACCGGACACCGCTATACCGGACACCGCTATACCGGACACCGCTATACCCGACACCGCTATACCCGACACCGCTGTACCGAACATTCGGCTGTACCGAACATTCGGCTTTACCGAACATTCGGCTTTACCGAACATTCGGCTTTACCGAACATTCGGCTTTACCGAACATTCGGCTTTACCGAACATTCGGCTTTACCGAACATTCGGCTTTACCGAACATTCGGCTTTACCGAACATTCGGCTTTACCGAACATTCGGCTTTACCGAACATTCGGCTTTACCGAACATTCGGCTTTACCGAACATTCGGCTTTACCGAACATTCGGCTTTACCGAACATTCGGCTTTACCGAACATTCGGCTTTACCGAACACCACCCTTGGCTCCCGATTTTTGTGTACAAAAAGAATAAACCAAAATCCACCATCCTTGGCTCCTGATTGTTGTGTCCGAACATACCAAAACCTGTTGTTGAAAATGTGTCAAAGGGTTTCTAGAAATCCACTGGGTATATCGAACACTATTTAGGCAGTTTTTCATTTCCGAATGTCAAATGGTCGGTGCTTTATATTAAAGAGTGACGGGTTGGCTAATATTTCTGCAATGAATAGAAGGGAAAAGCCATTCGGTGTTTAAAAATTATGTGCATGTAATTACATGATTCAATCATCGCCACCTGGGGCTAATTTCATAAAACATGTAACCACACACATTTGCTAAGCATGACAATTCTTTCTAAGAAAAAACAGGGTTACAATTACAAACCAAATGTTCAGGTGATGTTGATTGTTTGTGACTGGTATTTAACTGGTTTTTGCTTAGCATGAAAAGCACATGAAGTTTTGGCGGGTAACCTGTTTCTACTGAGCAATACTTTTTTGTGCTGAGCAAATTTGTGTGCTTACACGTTTATGAAATTGGCCCCTGTTCAAAAGTAAGTATGGCCCTACGAGAGGGTCGCTATTTAAAAAGACGAGCGCCATCTTTAAAAATGGGCACCTGATGGACTGGCGACTGAAAATTGCTATACTGAATGATCGATATACTGAACAAAATCTGTGGATCCTGTGATATTCGTTATATTCTGGCAAAATGACACGGAACTGGGCACAAGGCATAGTGGAGGAAACTGCAAAATAGTGAAAAATGGAAGATATTAAAAAAAAATCTGATTTATTGATATTTGTAATCTTTTGTATTCCCACTAGGTAAATTTTGTTAGAAATAGTATGAAAGTAGTAGAATAAAAGTGTTTTGAAGGGAAAATAATTGGCATTTTTCTATATTTTCGAAGATTTACAGGCCTTTTTCTCAATATTTTACTTTTGCGAAATGTTGATAAATGCAACATTTACACAGCAATAACTTGCTAATGGAATGTCTAATTAAAGCACAACAAACAGCATTGTAGGAATAATTTTATCCTCTTTTCTAATACCCGAAAACCTTCTTTTCAACCTCTGCCCAGTTCCGTCTCATTTTGCCAGAACCCTCCACAAATGCTCCACGCATCACCCAGGGATGCTGGCTTTATTCCTCAAGATAAAGCAGTCAATACACAGTTTATACCACCTCACAGACTCCCGCTTATTTATTCGAGATATCTTAATGTTCCATTCCACCAGGCGAAGCCATCTGTCTCATGAAGTTATTCTTGCCATTGTCGCACTCGCAAGCATCCATTATTGATATGTTATTGTTTGCATAATTCATGACTTCTTTAATTACTCTTTCTTGAAAATATTTTCTGCATTATTGGTTTAATTAGGAGGTCCAAAGAAGGTTTCCAGACAGTCTCCCTCTGCTAGACCCGATTGAAGACATGGGCATCAAAGATGAAAATCTCAGGAGAGTTGTGGAGGTATATTACATAAGGCTACAAACACATTTTAAAACAAAACAGTGTTAATAAGTTACAGACAAGAGCATTCAGAAGTAATGCATAAACGTCCACATGTATAACCACCCTTTAAATATTTGGTTTTTTTTGTAATTGAGCCCACGAACAAAAGTGACTTTTCCTATCAAAGACGTTTTAATGACTTGGGCGTAGGGAACGGGACAACGACAGACAACTCAAACTATTGACTCTCTCTATTACCTCTCTCTCTCCATGTGCACCCCTTGTCCATTCACTACCTAGTCTTGGGCCCAAGAGAGTTGTGTTGGTATTTCACACAAATAAATCACAAGGGAAACTGACTAGGTTTCCATAAATGTTATAGTGAACAAGGAAATTGGCAAGGCAGGACTCAAACCTGTGACCTTCAAAACACCAGACTAGCGTTCTACCAACTGAGCTATCTTGCCCTCTGTTGGCGGTCTCCCAAATTGTCAGTATAATTGTTCGAGGGTGTTGGTCAGAAGTCATAAACACCAGAATGATAAAACTACTACTAGCCCAAATCGAGATATCTTGGTATCATTGGTATCTCCAGCCATTGTTGTAGGTAGTTTTAGCATATGGGTAGTAAAAGTATGCTTGTTCGTTGAGGTATGCTTAAGCCCTGTTCGCACTGGACTTATTTTGATAAAATATACTGAGACGATGGATACTTTTCCCATTTTAAGTCCAAGTGCGAACAGCGGTAACATTTGACAATTTTTTTTTTTACCATCGTCTCAGTAAAACCTTCCCCCAAAAAAGTCCAGTGCGAACACGGCTTTAGTCATTTTGTTGGTCACCCTGTATAGGCCTAAAGAGGACTAGATATACATTGTATTATCAATACGATAGGATTCTATCATCAACTTAACGGGCCCTGGTGTAGACCCAAAACTATAGTTTAGCCATTGAAACATATTTGCAACTTTGAAACGTATTTCACATACCAGGGGCGGATTGCAAAAAGAGATTTTTAGGCAGTCTATGCGCGTTCTTAGTTAGCCAGTCTTAAAGCTCTGGCTGTCAGTATATATAAATATATATTCATAAAATATTTGCACTCGAATTATTGCTCTGTGACGTTAGAGTGGCTTTTCAGTTGATTTGCACAGAAGAGCACTGCGTCGAGAGAGAATTTTTTGACATAGATTGAACCCTTTAGAGAAATATGACGACACTGAGTTGTATCGCAAATACATATTTTTCGACGATCAATCATGCAATGGACGTATTTAATTTCGCATGATTTGAATCATACCCCTGGTTATTGCAAGTGTGCAACGCATTGCGTTTCTAGGCTCCCGATGTTATCCACAATGTGTCTGGTGATATGTCCGGTATGAATAATAATTCAATACTACAGGCCTGTACCAAAAGGTCCACATTTTCCGGGGTAAATAATGGTATTTTGATGTAGAAATAACGGTACTGGCACACACAAATTTTGGGTCCCATCAAGTACAAATTCGCACCCCCCATAAAAAATCCTGCGTACGGGCCTCTACTAATACGATACTGAAAAGTAAAATGTATTAAGCAATGTTTAAAAAGCATGCCAGGTACTGTACGTGCTGTAACCATGAAGCGTTTGTTTGTAAATCGTTTTTCTAGGTAGCCTTCAATGGTAAAGACCGGCTTATTGCAACGGGCTATTAGTATTAGTTTTGCGTCTTCTCCAAGACCGTCTAAGAGTGATAGCCGACTAATGTTAGCCTGGCTAAGCCGGCCGGCTTACGCTCGGTTCCGACAGGCGTTCCACAGTCGTGCCGAACCAAATGAGTGAATTGAGTCCGACGTCTGAAACGAATAAGGGCGACAAGGCGCGTCAGACGGCGAACGATCGACTGCTGGAGTTGTTAGAGCGACTCAGGAGCGACTTGATTTCAATTTGGTTTGACGCGGCTGTGGAACGCCTGTCTGAGCCGAGCGTAAGACTGCGGTATTGCAATCCGCCCTTAGTAGTAGTCATGCAAAGTTATCAGGCAGTGTACATCGTTTGCATACATCATCAGTACATGTTGTTGATTTGCATTGCAGAAAGTGGAGGCATTTGAGGAGAGAATGTACAGCCATCCACTGCATAAAAGTCCTGATCTCCAGAAACTGTACAGCCAGTATGAACAGAAAGCAAAGGTAAGACTACTGACATTATACTCGCAATAATAGAAATGATGCTGAACATATTAGACCATGTAAGTCTGGCCAGTTCACGTTAACTTTTTTCTGTGAGTGTCTCGTTACCCAACACTGACTAGTCTGGTCACACGACTCCCGTGTTTGAGTTGACCCAACTGTTACCTGCGTATTCGATTGCATGGAAGTTTAGGTCGACAGATTTAATTGTATAATAATCATAAAATCGCAGTATTTTCAATATGTTGTAAATTGGAAAATGTTCTTTCAAAATACCCATTTATTGCAAAAGAAATGAAAAAAAATATTAAAAATAGGATGTTTGACATGTTGTAGCTCCCATACATCGTGCCCGAATATATGGTGTATTCCTGAAAAAAATCTTGCACGATTTTAAGGTCAACTTTAATACACACTCTATACAAAACATCCCTGGCCTTAATACTAGATAAATAAGGCCAAATACAAAAAAAGTTAGTTCCTAGTCCAGAATGCCGATGTGGAAATGACTCGGATTTTTTAATTTTTGTTTTGTTAATTAAAAGAAATTAGAAATATATTTTTGTTATGCGGCGCAAGAGGACAAACATTAAAATAAAAGGATTTTGCCTTTAGAACTAGGTTTATTTTTATGGGTAACATTACTTCATGAAATATTGACGATCTCCAATTTTTTTAAAATAATTACCATAAGAGAATGTTCACAAGAACTTGCTTGTTACAAATCTGTACTCAGATTGCGTCTGAGGTCAAAGCTGCTAAGCGTGAGCTGAAACGAGCTAAGACTGTGATTCAGCTGGAGGAATTGAAGTGTCGGAAGCGAGTCATACGGAGATTGGGCTATGCTACAGTGGCTGATGTCATTGAGATGAAAGGACGGGTAGCGTGTGAAATCAGTAGGTAAGATGACGGTGGCCAGCCAAAGTTGTTTGTATTTTATAGTAGAAGAAACTTTGACATGTTACAATGTATTGTTAGAGATGAAATGCACTTTTAAAGGGGTCGTATACGTTTGGTAATTACTCCAAAAATGAATGGCAATAAAAACTTACTTGGTAAGAAGTACAGCAGCTTTGGATAGTATAATGCATTTTTAGAAACTTTTCACTTCGAAGTACTGCGGTTTATGGAAAAAGATATCACTTTTTATACCCGAAAATTTGAATCTTAGAAGCGTTACTGCAGTGACGTTTCTCAGATTGTGTATTCCAATGCAAATTATTCTTCCTGCGTGGACATAACCGCTTCAGATTTTCGGCAATATCTCAAAATCGCTACCACCTTTTGAAATGAAAATTTCACAGGTTAGTTTTATGGTATATATCTATAACTATATAGGATTGAAACAAACAGTGGGTTCTAATTACCAAACGTATACGATCCCTTTAAGGTAGTATACACCATTTACTTTTGCTGTAATTTTTGAAAATGGGTGGGTTTGTGGGGGTTGATATTTTATAGTAAATATTGTGACGCTGACCTGTTTTGTAGTTTTGTGTTCATAGATGCTGAAAAAAACAAGAACAATGTTGTGTTTGCAGTCTGGTTCCTTGACTTCCTTCAGATGAAACTGACGTTGGGGAATTATTTGGTTAAGAATCCAGACTAGTTGGCTTGTCCCCATTCAAGCCGTTTGAAAATAATCAGGTTTTTCCAACGATTGCCGGCCGGCATTTGTTTGAAATTGATACAAAATTCCACTTTCTTTGATTTCACAGGATGCCTGTTATTAACTTTACAGTATTTTGTAATAATTCAGTAGTTTTGTTTTTTTATGTTTGCAAATGGTGTAGACTACCTTTAAACAAATTGTTTAGCAATTTATTGTATTCAGTTAATCCCAAGGAGAGACCCGCCATAACATAATTCTGTGCAACATGTAAAATCCCTTGTATGTCAGCTTATGGTCTCCCTCAAGTACCCCCTCTATGGCAAGAAAGGGTGAGTGGGGTGTCACTATCGATGCCCCCTTGCCTGACTGCAATTAATTTTAGTGAAGTGACTGATTCCAGCCTCTGCAATCCAGAAGCAAACCGTCATTACGAGAGTACGCGAGCAGACTATCCAACCCCTCTGAATCTGTCTGCAACTAGCAAAATAATTTTGATCTAAATAGTTTAACATATTTGAAATAAAATAATTTATCTGAAAACTAAATATTACAACAAAATGGAGGGGGGTTGGGGGGGGGGGGGGGGGGGTGTAAACTTACGTAAATTTTTATTGAATTTTCTATTGACCAAACTAAAAAAATATTTTGGAAACGGCATCCTTGCGCGTTTACACAGGTTTACACCAAGATAGAAGTTTTTACAGTGAGCTTTGCTTTGAGGTGTAAACTGCAAATTCGCAAGCGTCATCAATATGAAATATAGTTTGTTTTCCTGTGTTGCCTGGTTTCATTTTGAAAATTCCCAACAAATAACGTTCAAAACGTTTCGCTTTCATCATCGTTAGTATGTAGTTTGTATGGGTACTCTGCAATCGGTTCCTGACATCAACGGTTCTCAAGTACCCGGTTCCGATGAACAGCCCTAGATTACAGAACTCAAAAACTTTAACTGCCTCTTTCTCAATATTGTTTTGGCATATTAATAAATGCGTACTTTTACCGCCCTTTGTAACTTTTCAACAGAATGTCCAATTTAAGTGCAATACACTGTGTTTTTTATCCTTATTCCTAACACCTGCAAGCCTTCCTCTGAGACCTCTACCCAGTTCTGTCGTATTTTGCTAGAACACCTCACATATATATGTGACCTGTCATCACAAAATGAGCGTAAAGTCGGCAAAATCAAAAATTGAGATATGGATGTTTCTAAATTCTGTGGAAACAGAGCTTTCCAATGGTATATAACACTTAGAGGTTTGATACTCAATATTTTTTTATTTTAATGTTTTAGTCTGGAGTCTTAATAAAGAGATTATGAGAAAACGGGCATTTCTTGCGAGAAATTGTGTGAACGCGCAAAGAAAGGCATAGTCAAAATTGTCTCAAACTATTTTGTTTTTATCTGATCGTCCTGAAAAATTGGGAATTGATTGTTGGGGATTTAGTCTTTAAACAAACCATATAATCTCAAAATCGACCACCCCTTCAAATTTTGACTTTGACTGGCCGTACTGGGAAATCACTCCCTGCGACTTTACGCTCATTTTGTGATGACAGGTCACATATTTGTTCGTATCGTCACACGTGATAAGTTATACTTATAGAGAAGGAGTACAGTGTTTTTTCTCATAGTGTTATCTCATATCATACTTGCTGTTTTATTCTCAGTGCTGATGAGCTACTTTTGACGGAACTCATCTTCAACGGTGTCTTCAATAGCCTGAAACCTGAGCAGATTGTGGCACTCCTAAGCTGTTTTGTGTTTGAGGAGAAGTCAAAGGAGACGCCCAGGCTATCCGAGCAACTGTCGGGACCCCTGAGGCAAATGCAGGTCAGATCTCTGCACATGCAGCATTCAAATGGTTCAGCTCTAATCCTGTGTTTAGTTCTTTTCATTCGTGCTTAACGCTGGATCAAGTGTTGTGCATTTTGAAATGTGCTTGTATTATTCACTCACCGATTGTGTTATGGCCGAGCGGTTAAGAGCACGCGGACTCGAGCTCTGGTGTTTCTGATCAGCAGAGTTTGGGTTCTAGTCCCGGTTTTCACACGTGTGTTCTTAAGCAAGGCACTTGACCACTATTGCTTTGTCCTTCGGTTGGGACGTAAAGTCGTAGATCCCGTTGTGTAATGCACATAAAAAAAATGTCGTTATTGGATTAAAAATAATTAAAAAGAAAATGCATGAAGAAACTGTTGAGTAATTTGAATGTTTTTTTTCTCTCCAGGACTCAGCTCGTAGAATAGCCAAAGTGAGCAGCGAAGCTAAGCTGGCCGTGGAGGAGGAAGATTACGTGGAATCCTTCAAACCTCAGATGATGGACGTGGTCTTTGCTTGGGCTAACGGCTCAACATTTGCAGAAATTTGCAAGATGACTGATGTTTTTGAAGGTAATTAAAATATACACCACATTGTGGTATGTGGTAATTCTTTGCTAGGAGTTCTGAAAAGAACCGGAGAAAACGCAACGTTTTTGACAGTATGCTCTGCCCGCCGTTAGTCTACTGACGATGGGCAGAGCTTTCTGTCCGAAACGTTGAGTTCCCTCCATTTTTTCCTCAAAACCACACATCTCACTATAGAGAATTGGCCTTTTCACCATTCAAAACTTAAAATCTCATCTGATATTTCATGTAGCCTCAAATTAGCATGTGGTTCTTTCCATAAATTAGGGCTCCAATTTTTCATGTCCCTGTTACATCTGACATCAGATTTGTTTCAATTCAGCACACATTCTTTGATGCCTTCTAACTTAAAGAGTGATTACATATTAAAGCGAAGTACCTGCAAAAAAAAAAATTGAAGTCAATTTTATTGACACTTGCATGGGAAATTACACAGGTCAGGTGTAATCGGGAGACCAAAAAAAGTCACAATTTTGGACCTCTTATTTATCAGGCATGCAACTTTTCCTGGGATAAGCCGGTTTCCTCGTATTTCACTTCACACTTATGCCATTGAAAATTGAAAAACACAAAACAAAGTCTGGTAAAACATGGAATTTCCTCTTTATTTTTTTTATTCCAAGTTGCATGCCTGATTTATGGACTTGAATATAGGCTTGAATTAGCATATTTATTAGCCATTGTGATAGTTAATAATTGTTGACTGGTGTGATGTGGGGTATGACGTTTTGAACACACGAGAGACGCATAGCACCCGAGGCGATGGTGCTACAAAGTTTGTGTCCCCGAGGGTGGTGAAAACGTCATATCACAGATCACATTAGTCAACAATTGTTTTTATTATAATCATGCCAATATAAAGTCAAGAAGAGAAATGGCTGTATTTCTGTACCATAAGCTGTGTCCGAATTGTTGGCTTTGGCTGTGACTTCGGCCATTGCTATGCTGTTGCTATAAGCGGTCATTGTCCGCTCTTAGCAACAGCATAGCAACAACCGAAGTCACAGCCAAAACCTAACAATTCGAACATGGCTTTTAGTCTGAAAGAAACCAATTTTTTCAAACAAATCATGCACTCTAAACAGCTGATCGTCTGCCAGTTAGCTGCTCCCCGCTATAGTTTATCACTGTCAACAGTGTAGGTGAACATCGCATGGGTACCAATGATTCAACTGATTGTACATGTATTCTATCGGTATTATGCTGCGTTCCAATCGCGTCGTGTTTATCGAGTTCACGAGTCGTATAATGGTGTTCTAATCGCCTGGTAACTCGTGTTCACCAGTGGTAAGGTGAACTCGAGGTGGAATTTTTTTCTCCATGTTCACGACTTCATAAACGAATGAAATACTCGCGCATGCGTGTTGGTTCACGTACGAGTTCTCTCGCGATAAAGAATGTTCTTACCGCACGACTAACTCGACTTTGCACGTGCGTCTTGGTGAGTAGCGTTTGGAATGCAACCCACTCGTAAACATGGAGAAATTCACGGTGAACACGATAAACACGACGCGATTGGAACGCAGCATTAGCATAACACTCGTAGTCTTTTTCCAGTCGTTGTCAATCTGGCTAGTCTTTTTTTCCCCCCTGTACCATGCAATGACAGGCAGTGTCATCCGCTGCATGCGAAGGCTAGAAGAGCTAATGAGAGAGATGTGCCATGCTGCCAAGGCCATTGGAAACACGGAGCTAGAAAACAAGTTTGCTGCAGGTGAGTGGCACAGTTGCAGAATGTATGTCTATCGTAGGTTAGTCCCCAGCCGAATGCCGGTGCCCATTTATACTCCTGGGTGGCAAAAGGCAAGTTTGGGTAAAGTAGCTTGCCCAATGACACAACATATGGCCAGCAGCTGGATTCGAACCCCGACCCTCTGAGTCACGAACCCTAACCACTCGGCCTCCTTTCTCCCACAAGCATATTATAGATTTGAAATAAGGGAATAAATATGTGGTTGGCTGGTTTTAAACCTGGCTCATGTTGGGTCAGGCGGGAGTAGAACCTGGGTCGAAATAGAGCACGCCAATCTTTGTTTAGTCAAATAAAATTAAGACAAATAATTTTAATAATAACTCTGCAAAAAAATATGTAAACAATTATGTCTACCTGTATGTACATTTAAACAGTACTGTACTTGCTTGACCCTTTTTGTGTCAAGGTTTATACCTGGAACACATCTTTAAGTGTTTTTTTCTCTTCATTAATAATATAGTAAGTGCTGTTGAATACTAGATTTAGCCTTTATATCCCCCTTTTTTAATGAATACTGTTTGAAAAATGAAAATCTCTCTATTTCTTTTAAAGGTATTGTCAAGATCAAACGGGACATTGTTTTTGCTGCAAGCCTCTACCTATGAGAAGAATGCTTCATCAAATTGATGGTTTGAACCCTGACCCTTGACCCGCAGTTGTATGCATGGTTGACCCCACATTTCATCAAAAGACTATTTTTTTAGGCCAATTTTTTTTTTTTTTTTATCTGTTGCAATGCTTCCATCTGATGTCGAATCTTTTAAAATGTACCGATGTGGAGAGAGGTTTCTGGTTGTGAATTTGACACGAATGGTTAATCCCAGTGGGTTATTGTGAACACCTTTTTATATTTTATAAAGAAAACAACTTAGATTTTGAGTGAAACCATGGTGGTTAAACCAAGCAACATGCCAAATCGGCCTGTCATATCATCGTGTAATACAACTGCAGTCCACTGCTTCACGCCTTTGCTCTCTGTGTCTGACACTTGACCTCATCATAACCTCATCATAACCTCATTAGCCATGACCAATCTCCTTAAAAATCCTGGATCCGATTTATCGATGAAACTGTCTGTCTAAGTACCACAAGCAATGTCACTTGAGACCGACATTAAACGCCCAATAACGTGTACTGAATTATAGCTGCCGCGCCGTTAAAGTGCATGATACATCCGGGTATTTCACTACCGTGTTGCACACTTACAAAATGGCGGATGGGTTACAGGTCCGTGTAGCGCACACACTATAGTGGGCGTGCTCTCTAGTTTCTATAATATAACTTTGTTCTAGCCATTTTTTTAATGTGGAATAAAACATTAAGTGCGTTTAATCACAATTTTTGTATTATTCATCAGGAAGACTGGTATTAATTGTGACACGATCAACTCGACAACAAAACAACGTATCAACATGGGGTTTTCAGTTTTTAAAACGTACAGATGCCCTCTTTGAAACTACATGAACACTCATTTTTTTGACCGGGGGCGACATCCGACTGATTTCGCTTGATCGTGTCACAATTTGTAATCAACATCTGTAAGTTTTAAAAATGAAGATTTAACCTCGCTTTTAATTTACCAATTGGCCAACTCGTGAATACTAAGCTCATTGGACCTAGCAACAAGAGACATGGTTGGCATTGACACTGGAGCCCATTTAAAATCCAGCATTTGGCGCAGTCTTCGGCAATGAAATTACAAAAAAAAAATCCATTTTGTTGTTCTACAACAGAGCTAGCTATTTCAAAGCCTTTTTTCTCAGTTGTGTATTTTGAACTCCAAGGAAGTAATCAATATGCAAACATGTCATATCTCCACAACGGGAGGGGCTATAATCTTCTATTTTATAATAAATGAAAGCTGATGATGTGGGCTTTCCATCCATGTATATAACCCAAATACCCATTTTTGTAGAGTGGGCCACATATGTACAGCATTTTTCCTATTACACATACTACAGCAGGAATGGCACAGGCATATTTGAATAGCCCGGGCATTTTTCAATAGCCGGATGCACAGAATACATAATGGACCGTGCTACATATTCTTTTTATAGATTGACCAATCAGCATCAAGGATTCAAGTTTACTTGAAGATGTCTTTTCCTGTATTCAAGGTTTCTGTGTAATTTGTTTCTTTTGAGATTTTGTTGTGTTCAATTTTTTTTTTAATGGTTTTAAAGTTATTTGTGAGTTTGTATGTACAGCTATAAAATGACCACAGAGCTAACTTGTCTATGGCTCTGTGAACTGACATAAATTATCAGACCATCATTGTTCAGTTCAAAGGATATCTGACATTTCATGTGACCAGCGTATGTCAAATTTGTAGATTTTGGTTTACGATGTATGTCAATTTTACCACCACCCTTTGGGTACCCAGTGTATACTGAATAAATACTTTTGAAAACAAAGATGTATGTTGCAAGAGTACAGTAATTTCTGCTAATTTCCATACAAATGCAAGGCTAACCCCTTTAAATTGTTCATTTTTCCAAAAATAATCAAGGCTAATCAAGGCAATTTTGCATTTTTCTAAAAACTCAAATGTTGGCCAATTCTGATTAAAAATGCAAGGCTAACCCCCTCTTTTCCATTTTTCCATAAATTCACATTTTGGCCAATTTTAATAAAAATGCAAGGCTAACCCCTTAGTATTTTTCATTTTTCCAAAAATAACAAGGCTAATCGAGGCTAATTTTCATTTTCCCGCAAACTCAAATTGTTGCCAATCCCATAAAATGCAAGGCTAACACATAATTTTTCTGAAAATAATCCAGGCTAATCAAGGCTAACCCCCTTGCAAAATTTTATTTTACCCAAAACTTCAATTCTGATAAAAATGCAAGGCTAACTGACCCCTTAGGGTTTTTTTCTTTTTCTATAAATTCACATTTTGGCCAATTTTGATAAAAATGCAAGGCTAACTCCTAAAAATTGTTCCTTTTTCCAAAAATAATCAAGGCCATTAAAAAATTTCCCCAAAACTCAAATTTTGGCGATTTTTGATAAAAAGACAAGGCTTACCCCTTACAATTTTGCTAATTCCCATAAAAATGCAAGGCTAACTCCTTAAATTTTTCTAAAAATAATCAAGAATAATCAAGGCTAACCCCCCCCCCCCCCCCCCCCAATTTTTCATTTTTTCATAAACTCAAATTTTAGCAAATTTCGAAAATAATGCAAGGCTAACCCCTTATATCGTTTTCACACTACTCTGGACTTACCCGGGTAATTAATCACCTGGGTAGTTGTCCATACCCGGGTAAAAACTAACCAGGAGAATTGGTTTCCCACTACAAAGTTAACCCTGCAATTCAGCAATACCCGCTTTAGTGCGCACCCGGGTAATTTTATAAAATTAATAATATTCTAGGGCTTGGCAAATACTGGTCCTACAAACGTTTGTATAACAGAAGGTTACAAAATGCACACTGATGAATTCAGTTTTAAAATTCAAAACCGTAATTTTTTTAATTTTTTTAATATTTTGGTCAATAATACTTTAATACAAAAATCGAAATGCTACAAAACGATATGAAAGTATGAAATTCTGTACTTTAAAGAATATAAATTTGGTTATTTTAATATAAATAACTACATTTACCTAGATGTGCATGGTCAAGTTAAATAAATATTTATCAGAAATGGTAGATTTGTTGAACAACTTTGACCGTGGGTATCATTTTCAGCCAATATGGCTGTAATTATTGGTCCAAACACTTCACTACATGTAATTTACAACAAACTTGAAGATGTATTTCATATGTGACCCAGCACGAGTAAATGAGACACTTTGCGGCAAAAATAAAAAATGAGATTTTGATTTCATCATTTAAAGCTTGTTTAGCTTTAAATGATGAAATCAAAAACTCAATTTTCATTTTTGCCGCAAAGTGTTTCATTTACTCGTGCTGGGTCACATATTGTTGATATTAGTATTAAAAAGAAAACATGCATATGTCACAATCAGCCTTTGTACATTCAACAGAGCAGTAATTTTAGCTTATGTGCAATGGTGTAAACAATAAACAAACAATCATTAAATGAATATTCAAAAAGCCTGAATAGGTTACTTTTTAAAAACAAATCAATGCAAGCTTAAACAGTTCGCGCCGGGATTATTTTAACATCACCGAGTCAAGGGGCGGGATTATTTTTAACGAAACTCGAAGCGGGTTCAGGCCGATAGTGCCGGGAAGCACACCCATGCATTTCCGGCCTTGCTCTCTGCATGTTTATGCGTCATCCGTTTTGAATCTGGGGAAAACTTTGCGTTTATATACGTCATCCGGCGCAAACTGGTTAAACAAAGAAACCAAATGGTGTGGGATTTAAATCCATGATTTGTGCTCTAAACTGTTTGCAGTTTGGCAGTCTTGCAAGGTGCTAGTCTGAAGCCACAAACACATTTATAAACACGCATCTCTTACTGGTTCTCTATCTCTATCACACAATGCTATGGCGTTTGCTGTAGACTAGTACATGTACTTATCATTTGCATTGTGTGAACTGGATTGTGCATCATTATCCCTGAATTGCTATTTCTTAATAAAGGTATGATACACCATTTGCAGATATTGAAAATATCTACTACCGAATTATTAAGAAATATCTTACTTATTTGAAAGTAAATAATGATTCTAGGCATCCAGCAAAAATATTGCGCTAGATATCCTGTAATTTTAATTTTATAAAACAAAATTCGCAATTCGCTGTCCAATAATAACATAAATAAGTCACTCATTAGTGGCTATTCAGAAAGAAGCAAAAAAAAACTGTATAAAAGTTTGCATAGATCTTAAAATCTTAAATGACCAACTATAAAAACCTGAACCAATTCTTTCAAATATGTTGCATAACTGAATAATCTTTGTAGAAACGTTTTACGAGTTTGTTGGAAATATAAATACAGTGGAACGCCGCTATACCAAACACCATCCTTGGCTCTCCGATTTTTGTGTCCAAACACAACAAATATTGTTGTTGTGTATATGATTTTTAGAAATCCACTGTGTATATATAGGCTATTTAGGCCGTGTTTATTCCCGAATGTTAAACGGCCGGTGCTGTATGTTAAAGAGTGATGGGTGGGTATAATTTCCCCAATGAATAGAAGGGAAAAGCCAAAAGTTGCTTTGGAAGTTGATGAATAAGAATTTAAAAAGCAAATGCTTAAAGTAGGCCACAAGAGGGCGCTATTTAAAGGGGCGGAGGACATCTTGAAAAATAGAGCAGTGGCTGAAAATCGCTATACTGCTCGATATAACCCCCCAAAAATCCGAGGGTCCCGTGGTGTTCGTTAAAGCGGCTTCCACTGTCGTCCTCTTTAAAATACTTTTTAAAAGGAATTCTCGAGCTGAATACAAGGTGAAAAAAGACAACAATCCTAGCAAAAATGATTGGGAAATACATCACAATAAGTATACCCCCGCCTGGTCACCCACTCCCCTGATCAATGTTGTTATGCTGGAGCACAAACCGAGCAATAGAGACAACATTGACCGGGGGAGCCGGCTTAGTGAGATAGTGAAAATTCCTCCTGTCGAAGTCGTGACGTCACGTAAAGAATAGCTTTCTTCGCGATTGATCGCGATCGCGTGCGTACATACGTAACCACGCGTTCGCAATCAATCGCGAAGAAAGCTATTCTTTACGTGACGTCACGACTTCGACATCCAGGCATTCTGTCAAAGGAGGAATTTTTCTGGGCGGGGCGATCAAAGAGAAATTTGAAATTTGTAATGGCTCAAATAACCCTAAAATCACACACAATTTTTTTTATTGGGTGTATTAATACTGTAACCTATGTTTTATATCATATAAGGACTTTTTATTTTCTATTTCTGTGATCCTTTAATGTACCTCTGGGCTATGTGTAACTAGTTGAATGAGCAATAACAATGTATTAGCGTCATTGTTAAAACTACTGAATAATCATGACGCGAGGGGTCTAGAGCTGCTCATTTATGATAATTACCCCTAACCATCTTAGGAAAAAAAAAATATACGCGTCCGGGATTGTAGCAGTATAGATGATGATGATGATGATGATGATGATGGTCATGCATTTGTAAAGCGCCATCTATCTAGTTGCCTATTCCGAGGCGCTGCCAGGAACACCGGGGCAAAACCCCTTCTCTTAGCGAAGAGTGTTACTGGGTTCTTTTACGTGCATTACACAACGCACGGGACCTACAGCTTTACATCCCATCCGAAGGACGAAGCAATAGTGGTTTAATTGCCTTGCTTAAGGACACACGTGTCGACACCGGGACTCGAACCCACGCTCTGCGGAACAGAAAACCAAGTTCTTAACCGCCCGACCACGACACTCCACAGAGACAGTACAAAATGTCCCATTTCTAACTAAAGGATTTTAGGCAGTTTTAAGGACCTTCAATGAAGAATCTTGAAGCTTAATTTGCCTTTTTATATCACAACAATTTCAGGCAGCATGTTTGCAAATATTTGATACTGTCAATAATGTTATTACTATTACTTGTGAATACTTCCCTGTTTTGTGTTAGGCACGACGTATAAAATAGATTGATGAAAAAATACATTGATAAGAAATCTGGAAAAAACAAATATTTTTCGAACAATTGGGGTTAGTTAATGAATACATGTTGACTGTTAGCTTTATATCTAACAATTTCTGGAAAAATGCATGCTTTCTAAATTGTGACCCAGCGCGAGTAAATGAGACACTTTGAGGCAAAAATAAAAATTGAGATTTTGATTTTATCATTTAAAGCTTGTTTAACTTTAAATGATGAAATCAAAATCTCAATTTTCATTTTTGCCTCAAAGTGTCTCATTTACTCGCGCTGGGTCACAGATGAGTGTTAAACTTTTAGTACTATTCAATAACAGATTTTTTTCGGGGGGGGGGGGGGGTTATCATGGGGATTTTGGCTCCCCTTTTTGTTCACTTTTTCACAAAAAGTAAAGTTTCTGAAAAAAATTCAAAATAATTTGTTTCGTGCAGAAAGGCAGCACCTATATGAATTAAAATAAATCAAGGCCTATTTCATTTACAGGTATTTACAGGACTCAATTGAAAAAAAATATACAGATACAGACGTCTAAACACATGTCATAATTTATGGCAGGTAACATAGTGGAGAGAAAAATGCCCTAGGCCACAGAATGTCGGCCAAACCATGTAAATAACGGTGCTAATAAACCACTTTTTGTATTTAAGTTGCATAGTTAATACAGGAATGTTTTACTGACTAAAAAAACAACAATTTGTTTTCAATGCAAACTAATCCTGCATCTGAGTTTAGTATATTTAAAACAAGTCCGCGCGAACTGGTTAAGCATCGACTACACAAAGATTTGTCATAATCAAATTGATAGTAAGTCAAATATAAAGTTTATTTCAGCAATGTTTGATAATTATTTTTTAACCCTAACTGAACTCCCTACCCTATTTTTCTTACACATAACCTGAATCCTGCAAAATCCTCCAATATTTATAACTGGTGACCACTGCCTGAATCCTGCAAAATCCTGCAGTGGGTTTTACCCAATAAAGCTAAAAGCAGTCAAGCATGGAACAAACAGCTGCTAAAGTGCCCTATTACAACAAGGGTCTGCACACATGAACCTTGGTAAAAAAAATACGTTTCCTATCCTTGACACATAACTTGCACCTTGACTGAAGCTCTAGGGAGAATGTACATAGAGCATGAGCAGTGTGAAAGTACAAAGTAACAAATAACGTACCTCAATCCTCCAAAATCCTCATTTGGATAAATACACAAGTAAGTCTCCTAATGTCCCTACACACTATGTCGACACAGGAAAACGTTATAGAGTCTGTCAAATGTTAAGGCGTTAGACAAGGTGTTATTTCTTAAAGAAAAATTATATTATTACAAAAGTCACGTCCACACATGTACATGTATCTACAAATACGTATATAATATATGTACTCATCAGTTCTTTGCATTGGTGCGATGAACCACTATAGACACTGGGTTACTCTTCCTTAGAATCTTGACTGCCTCATCATGCAGGATGCTCTCAAAGCTGCGACCGTTGACTTCTAGGAGTTTATCCCCAGGTCTCAGCACACCGTCAGCAGGCCCGCCGGGCTGAATCTTAGTCACAAAGATGCCCTGCATGACAGACAATGCCAAGGTCGATCAAAGAACTATAGTTAACTAGTGGTTAGTTTGTGATGTCATTAGGGCATGCGCACTGAAGTTGAAGTACGAACGACTCTAGTCGAACTATTAATAACTGACAAACTGGTCCTCTCTGTACTGTGCTATTAGTCTTGGTGCAAGACGTTGTTGTTCATTATCAAACAATAGAGGGCGCTGTTGGGAAACTTCCAGATAACCACCACACACATCGGCTCAGAACAACGTCTTGGTGATTTCGTCTCGTCTCACGTGACATAACCAAATGTGACCTCAATTGCATATTCAACAAAGGTCATATTAAAAATACGCAAGCGCACAAGTACGCTGCATAATGAGCTGACAGACTGGTCTATTGTACATGTATTACTATGTATGCACACCATCAATGGTCAGAGTCAAAGTCGTGTGGGTACAAGACTCATCACGTGTTCTGCAATACATAAACTGTTTATGCAAATTAGGTACGTCATAGGTATGCGAGAAATCTGCCCGAAATTTTTCGGGCAGATTGAACGAGTTGGCCAAGACGTTCTTCTTGACAGATTTGCGGCTTCCAGAATACGCCCTCTATCGGTGGAATATTCGCGACGCGTATAGTGTTGTTGAGTGCATAGGCCTAAGGTTTTATGGTTTTACTAACTCAACAAGAACGTCTTGCACCAAGACTACTGTGCTATTAAAGTGGCTGTTGGTTACCATCGATGCGACCAACCGCGGTAGGCTGGTCGTGAATAGTCGACTAGACTAGTTCAACCATCGTCGACTAGCCTGAGTTCGATCAGAGTTAGTCAACCTATAGTTAACTATAGTCCTTGATCGAACTTGGCCCAAGATGGTGGTACAATGTATAGCGGTCATAGGATTAGGAGTGCCGTTCTTCAACATCAAATTCTGTGTACATTTTTAATGAAGCTACAGCAGTCCATTTGTCAGTTGTGCATTTTGTTATCGTTTGACGCAGCAAAAGTGCTCAAAATTTAAAAAGAAAGGTGCTCAGTGATAAACAACCTGACGATGTTTTATCTCTGTGAATACTGTATATTCAGAGAAAACAATGGACCGTATGAATAAAAACTGGAAAAATGTTAGAAGTACAAGCAGAAAGTAAAAGCATTTGTTAAATAATAGTAAATGCTTCTTACAGCCGAATGGTTTACTACAGCATATGGGATGTTGTGCATGTACATGTATGGCTGTACGTACACACAACAGAGACTATACAGGGTGTCTCAAAACAAATGCAACAAAATATAACGGAATACCACACGTAGAATGTATAACTAACATCGTTAATATAGATATGGTTTCAAAGATACTGGTTTCCACTTTAAAATGAGACATTAAACGTCCAAATCTGACAATGTTTGACAGAGTTATGAATAATTTTCCAAGAGTGGTCAAATTGACCATGGGACCAAGTTTTTCAGTTTTGATTTTTCGATTTTGTTTGGACACTGTGCAAGTGTAGATTTAAAATCAAGTTTTGTCTTTGTCCGTGCAGGTTGCTCAGCACTGGTTTAATTCGTTGGCGCCTGCACAGACAAAGGCGACAATGTCTAAAGACCTGTATTCAAATCTACACTTGCACAGTGTCCAAACAAAATTAAAAAACTTGGTCCCATGGTCAATTTGACCCCTCTTGGGAAATTATTGATAACTCTGTCAAACATTGTCAGATTTAGACGTTTGATGTCTCATTTTAAAGTTAGTATACACCATTTGCAGATATCGAAAATATTTACTACCGAATTATTAAGAAATATCCTACTCATCTGAAAGTAAATGTTGATTCTGGGCATCCAGCAAAATGATTGCGCTAGATATCCTGTAATTATTCCGAAAAATATAATTTTATAATCAGAAACGGCGATCGCGAAAAAAACAAAGATAACATAAGAATAACTGCTTGACGCCGGTTGAAAAAAAACACTGTTTTTCGTGCTTTTCTTGGCATCCGTGATTCTAAAACTTCGGACAGCTCAGTTACACGATATTTACTATAAAATACAACCCCCCAAAGCTACCCATTCATGATAATTCAAGCAATGACCAATGGTGTATACTACCTTTAAAGTGGAAACCAGTATCTTTGAACCATATCTATATTAACGATGTTAGTTATACATTCTACGTGTGGTATTCCGTTATATTTTGTTGCATTTGTTTTGAGACACCCGGTAGAGTCTCTGTTGTGTGTACGTACAGCCATACATGCACACACACTCGTGTGGTACATAGCGTTATGGGGACAACCCATAGGGTTTGTGCGTAAACTGAAATCTCTCTAATCTCAAACTCAGAACGCTCTAAAATTCTAAAATTTTCAGCATCACCCTAATTTGTCCTCTTCTACATTTTCTTTCATTATACATGTACCCTAACCCGATTTTACCTTGTTCTACCTTTACTGAACACCCAACGCGCTATGGGGACTCGAAAATGTCCCCACTACTCGGTCTGTCTTTTCAAAACAAAAGAACCTGTCCCCCTAACGCTGACGAGGATGTTTGAATGAAATCGGAATCTCAAGTTAATGTTTTGCAGTCATTGCTGCCCCTTTCTATCCCCAGAATGTTGCAAGAAATGATTGGCCATTTACATCTCATTTCGGTTCCAAAACAAACTGCTTGTATTTTGATCCTAGACACTCCATCTTCCATGTTGATACCTTTTCCTGCCTAACCACATGAATAAAAGCTCCTAGTTTTCATACTACTAGTATTTGCTTCAAGGTAGCCCCGACCAAATCTTGAAAAATGATGAGTAAATACTGCAAATCTGAAGCCTTTACTCATTCTTATTCATACCAAATGGAGCAAATACTAATATTCCAGCAAATGCTGGATTAAAAAAAAAGTAAATCCCAACATGATCGCATTTTTGTTCACTCACCCAATCAAATGGTTGGAAGGGGTTGCCAGGGGCGTCTTTACCCCCCGTGATGCTGAAACCAAGGCCTGGGTTCTTGTAGATGACCACAGGAATCTTGAGATGGAGGAGAAATAGAACGGATACTCAAGTAATAATTGGCTACTCTCGCCGGTTCCCGGCATTAATAATCAAATACCATTGTTAACCAGTTCGCGCCGGATGACGAATATAAACGCAAAGTTTTCCCCAGATTCAAAACGGATGACGCATAAACACGTCACGAGCAAGGCTGGAAATGTCTGTCAGCAGCGGGCAAGGCCGGAAATGCGTGGGTGTGTTTCCCGGTACCATCGGCCTGAACCCGCCTCAGATCAATTTTTGTTAAAAATAATCATCGCGCCTTGGCTCGGTGATGTTAAAATAATTCCGGCGCGAACTGGTTAAAACAGCACATTATGCACTTTAACCCTAAACCTTCCAAACGCAACACATCAGGTGGAAATGTCTGGTTCACTTTTATGCATTTAGCTGTCAACAACAGTGCATAAACCACCGCAGTCTAAGACTATGAGAGCTAATACCCATTGAACAATGTCAGAGATGGATCCTTGGGCGACCGCAGACTCTAAAGCAGTTTTGCATCGAGATTTGTGACCTGATAAATCTTTGACACTTTGACAAATGATGCCGTTTGCTGCATGTGGAAGGGAACTGATCACACAATACCCCGTGGGGGTTAAATAGGGTTATCCCTTCAATGCAGAAGTCACTATTTGGGTCAGTTGTTCAGCAGCACAGAAATGCACAGACTGTGTCTTTGTGTGTGTAGAGTTTGTAAATTGAAGCTGTGTGCAGAATTATGTTCCCTATAATAAACTCATGCAAAAGAGTAGACTCAGGACCTTGCATGTAGTCAAACCATACATGTACAGGTAATTCCATAGTAACTCGCGTCACATTTAGAGGTGGTCTTCCTGTAACTCTGTGGTTTTTTTTTCTCACAGAAGATCCCTTTAACCAGTTCGCGCCGGGATTATTTTAACATCGCCGAGCTGACGGGCGGGATTATTTTTAACGAAACTCGATCCGAAGCGGGTTCAGGCCGATAGCGCCGGGAAGCACACCCACGCATTTCCGGCCTTGCTCGCTGCTGACAGACATTTCCGAACTTGAACTTGGCGTGTTTATGCGTCATCCGTTTTGAATTTGGGAAAATTTTTGCGTTTATATACGTCATCCGGCGCAAACTGGTTAAATAGACTGAGACCTAATTACATCACGCTTTGTTATGTGCACTTTCCTATAAGAGCCAGGGGTAGACAATTGTCTGGCATCCTGACCTGGGCCCCATATAGAGGTAAACAAAGACATTATGCCAGGAATAATTTCACAGCGAGTTTAAAGTCGAAAGCTTTTCAACAGTATTTTGGTTGGTGCAGAAGGTGTATATATAAGGCCGACAGAATGAAATTCATTATTTTAATAAAATGTCAATTTTTGTCTTTGTTTTATTTTCTCCCTTAAAAACATGGTCTAAAAAACATACAAATACCAATTAAATGTGTGTGGACCCCCTCCTTTTATTAAATAAAATAACACTAGTCCTTGTGAGGAGAAAGTCTCCCACCCGTGCTGCATGCTGTTAGCTATAGCCGGCCGTGCTGGCCGTGGCGCGGGCGGGCCAGCCTGCCCCAGCGCTTACCTTTTTATTCAACTTTGTAAACATCATCTGGTTGTCTCCCGTGTAATACATTTTTCTATTTGAAAATTTCATGACAAATAATTAACCCTAACGCTCCTCAATCCTCCGAAATCCTAATTGCAGTTTTAGAGGATTTTTGAGGATTGAGGCTGTATGGGGTTTTCAAAAAATTAGGATTTTTTAGGATTGAGGCAAAATGGAGTTTTCAAAAAATCATAATGAGGATTTTGGAGGATTGACTTTTTTCAATCCTTAGAATCCTCATTGCAATTTTGGAGGATTAACAAAAATGAGGATTTTGGAGAATTGAGGCACATGATGTTGTTTTAAGTGTGGAGGATGTTTGAGGATTGAGGCTAGATGGGGTTTTTAAAAAATGAGGTTTTTAAAAAAATGAGGATTTTGGAGGATTGAGGATGGTTGCTAGCAAAAAGGGCCTAGGGGGTTAGGGTTAATAATAAAAAATAAGAAATGTCTCAGGTGGTTTTTATTTATGCTCAGACGCAAAACATGAAATTAAATTCTGTTGGCCCAAGCTTAAACATGTCAACATGAATGAGGCTTGTGGCCTTTTGAAATCCCTGGCTTCGTCTTTGTCTTTTTATATTTATATTAATTTATATTTATATTTGCATTAATTTATATTTGCTTCTCGGTATTTAGGAATTCGAAGGCAAAGCCAAAGCCAAAGCCAAAGCCAAAGCCAAAGCCGAAGACGAAGCAAAGGTTTCGAAAAGGTCCAAAGATTGAGCGCGTTTTATACCCTTTTAGCCAGTGGAGGCTTGTCTTGAGGCTCTGACGATGAGGGATGTCGTGATCGGTGATTGGGTGGAGTTATATCAATGCCTGGTCTCCACATGGGTGGAGAGGATGCACCTTGAAAGACAGAAGATGTAGGTGTGCTGCAAGAGGCTACGGAAAACAAAATAAGAATCATTCAAGGGGTCGCTCACACAATAATAATAATAATATAATAATGGAAATTTATACCGCGCCATTATCCACCATAAATGACGCTCATGGCGTAAACAAAAAATATATCCAATCAGAAGTAACAAAACAATTAAATTTAACTAAACAAGAATATTCTGAAACAAATAGGTCTTCAGGGCAACTTTAAATTCAGAAAGCGATGAGATATTGCGAATGCTGAGGGGTAGTTTGTTCCAAAGATGAGGACCTGCGTAAGAAAATGATCGATCACCCCAAGATTTGTGAGTGTGAGGGACAACCAGCAAAGAAGCATCAGAAGATCTCAATCGCCTGGATGGATTATATGGAGTTAACCTCCACCCATGACGTCACCCTATTGTCCTACCGCTCCATTATTTTGAACGAACGGAGCGTTGGAGTCGATATCTCTCCATTCTTTTTGGAAGGTAACGCAAGTGAACAAAGAGGAAGTCACTAAAAACTAACCAGTGTAGCAGTTTTCGTTCTATTTTTTTAGAAACCTATGTACTCCAATCCGATTTTCCCTTCAATCTTGTTCTATTGTTAAACTAACCCATACGAAAATGTGTCGAAGAAAAAGACCAACATTATCGATAGTCGGATTCGAACCACAGACCTTTCGATCCATAGCTCTCCTCTCTACCAACTATGCTATTGACGAGTTGGTGAAAGAAGCCGTTCTTTATAATTCTTTATAGTTATTTAATGTATATTCAAAATAATGGAGCGGTAGGACAATAGGTGGCGACGTCCCGGGTGGAGGTTAAGTCGGTTAATACCCTCGGTAACGCGCCATTCGTGGGTAATAATGTCCCTCGGGCCATTATTACCCACGAATGGCGCATACCTCGGGCATTATCCTATACGTAATAGGTCAATGTTGTATTCAGGAGCTCAATCATGAAGGCAATGAAAAACAAGCAGTAACAGTTTGTACTTAATCCGGTCAGCAACAGGGAGCCAATGCAGAGACTGCAAAATCGGGGTGATATGAGTTCTAGAGGGTGTCAGGGTCACAATTCGAGCGGCAGAATTTTGGAGTCTTTGTAGGCGAGCAAGTTGTTTACAGGGTAGCTGATACAACAGGCAATTACACAAATCCAACCGAGATGAAATGAGGGCGTGAACAATAAATCATCACATTTAATGATTCTAGAGTAATGGTATTTTATTACAATAGAATGTCTGCTAAAAGTACAGAATTTCAAAGTGAACAAAGCAATTGGCAAGGCGGGACTCGAACCTGCGACATCCGGAACACCGGACCCGGCACTCTACCAACTGAGCTATCTTGCATTATAACACCTCACTCACAGATTCTGTGTCTTGATTGGCCGAGAGCGCGGCACGTGTCACTTGCTATTTTTACTATTTTGTACCATGGAGAAATAAGACTATCCAAAAAGACTATACCACGCAAAAAGGACTATGCGCATAGCATGCAACACACGAATATGCGCATAGCAACGAAAGCGTGACTGAAACCCAGACGTGTGTTTCGGTGCATTGCGTAAACATTGCTCTATCACCTTCGCACTTGTTCATCAAGGCAACAAAGTACACGTATGATCGAGAGACGTATAATTCGGAGATTTTTTGTCATTACTATACTTTCAGGAAGCTTAAATTGTGCAGAATATGTGGGTGAGGTGTTATAAAACAAATATTGACTGCTTTATTTCGCGGTATAGTAAAACTATCCTCCCTCGGTGATCCATGGAGCATTCTATTTTCCCTCGGCTTCGCCTCGGGAAAATAGAATGCTCCATGGATCACCTCGGGAGGATAGTTTTACTATACCACTCAAAGCAGTCAATATTTGTATACTATGTTGGCGGTCTCCAAAATTGTCAGTATCTTTGTTCGAGGGTGCTAGTCAGAAGTTGCAAAAAGTTGCAAAAAGGTACTGTCCCTCTAATTAGCTGTTCATTCACGTCATGCATCGGAGTGATGTAAATTCAATATTGTTTTTGACGTATTTGTATAAACACTGTATACTCAGTGTTGTCCTAAAAGATTATGAGGAAAAAAATCACACGGGTGGGACTCGAACCAACGACCTCTACAAACGTCTTACCACTCGACCACCGAGCTAGCCGGGGTTGGCAAGCTGGTTAGAATATTGATTAGCAGCGGGTGCTGCCACCATATGCTTAACCAGATGGAATTTAAAGGTAGGATACACCATTGGCAATTGCTTGAATTATCATGAATGGGTGGATGTAAAGGTAGGATACACTATTGGTAATTGCTTGAAGTATCAGGATTGGGTGGATGTAAAGGTAGGATACACTATTGGCAATTGCTTGAATTATCATGAATGGGTGGATGTAAAGGTAGGATACACCATTGGTAATTGCTTGAATTATCATGAATGGGTGGATGTAAAGGTAGGATACACTATATATAATTGCTTGAATTATCAGGATTGGGTGGATGTAAAGGTAGGATACACCAATGATAATTGCTTGAAGTATCAGGATTGGGTGGATGTAAAGGTAGGATACACTATTGGTAATTGCTTGAAGTATCAGGAATGGGTGGATGTAAAGGTAGGATACACCATAGGTAATTGCTTGAAGTATCAGGATTGGGTGGATGTAAAGGTAGGATACACCATTGGTAATTGCTTGAATTATCAGGATTGGGTGGATGTAAAGGTAGGATACACCATAGGTAATTGCTTGAAGTGTCAGGATTGGGTGGATGTAAAGGTAGGATACACTATTGGTAATTGCTTGAAGTATCAGGATTGGGTGGATGTAAAGGTAGGATACACCATTGGTAATTGTTTGAATTATCAGGATTGGGTGGATGTAAAGGTAGGATACACCAATGATAATTGCTTGAATTATCAGGAATGGGTGGATGTAAAGGTAGGATACACCATTGGTAATTGCTTGAATTATCAGGATTGGGTGGATGTAAAGGTAGGATACACCATTGGTAATTGCTTGAATTATCAGGATTGGGTGGGTGTAAAGGTAGGATACACTATTGGTAATTGCTTGAAGTATCAGGATTGGGTGGATGTAAAGGTAGGATTAAGCCTGTTTGTTTACGGTTTTGAATGGAACCGGGTACCCGGTCCCGATCAAAGTCGGGTACCCGGGTACCCGTAACACCCCCCCCCCCTCGCCAAAAAAAAAACGAAAAAAAAAACCGGGAAAAAAAAATCGGAAAAAAACCCCGTAAGTGTTTTCTTATAACGCCAACCCGGAAGTCAGTGTTTTCGTTAAACGCCCCAGCCCCCACCCAGCGTGTTCTATAATGATTTCTTTGATATGCCGATTTGCAAAAGGTCGATTTGATTACATTTGTCAGTGAAAATGTCTGTTATATATACCTGAGTTTATGAAATAAAAGAAACGTATTGGCGATTAATAAAGACATGGATGACGAAGTCGGCGAACTTCCAAGAGCTCCCCGCTGTCTATTCTTCAGTGAGTTCATCCGCCCAGCCGTCACTGTTAACAGAGTTTCCCCCTTAACCTTTTTTCCCCACTAACCGGCCAGACCAGTAATGTTGACTTTTGACTAGCCTGCCAGCTTTTTTCACTGGTCGGCATGTTTTTTTTTCACCTTTTAGGCTACTTTTTTTGTAAGTAAGCAGCCGCGGCCCTGAATTGCAATGTGGTGCAATACTGTTACATATGGCGCAGTCTTGTTATTGGCTATGTGTTCTTCCTAGTTCCCACCCGGCCCCACATAAAAAATAAACCATCCCATAAAAAAGAAACAGTCCAATCATGTCCAAATTCCTTCTAAAGCCGTGTTCCCATTGGACTTTTTCTTCCGCGGCCACGCGGAGACTTACCGCGGCATTCCTTAGCGTGAATCTACCGCGCGTTCCCACCTGGACTTATATTCCGCGACAGAACGGTACATTCGCTGTTCGAGACTGGCAGAATGTCACACATTGCGGGCACTGTGCACAGTCACCTTTGACCTATGCGGGATATGACGTGCCTGTGACGTATTTTTCGCGCGCAATTAAACTCCTCACAAAATCGATCAAATCTGCCATGTTTCTAACAAGTCAAGTAGCGAAACTGCAGCAACTGGACGAGATTGAAAAAAGCGCTGACCGTATTGCATCCTACACACGGTAATTCCTACACACGCTGCGTACGGTACATACCACACCGCCATCAATGCAAACGAGACAGGGAACCATACTACCATTTTCGCGCGAGTTCTGTGTATAGTTGTGACGTATACAGGAAGTGTTGTTGTTTGCATAGCGTTTTACAGCGTGGTCGCGGTAGTTTTACAGCGCGGAGCGTTCCCATTGGACTTTTTAGCGGCCCTGATAATTTACCGTGGCTGCGCGGAAGTCTCCCGCGACCTCTTTCGGCCTGTTTTTTTTACATCACGGTCGCGGTAAATAGACAGGGAGGTGTGTTTACCGTGCGTCCCCATTGGATTTAATTTTGTCGTTCTAAAGAAAAGTCGCGGTACTCTAACAAAATTAAGTCCAATGGGAACATGCCTTTTCAATCTCTCTTTTTCATTGGTTGTAATTGTATGCCAGGAAGAGAAATTCCCATCCCCAGCCTATAGAAATTCCAAAGAAATGGTAGGCCACTGTTGGCCCGCTTGCTACAATGTATACAATTTGTAGGTCAGCTGTCAATCATTGTCTGGATTTCTTGCCCCTACTTGGAATATAATCGTATTATTATTTACCCCTGAAAACTGTTGGGAAATTTTTAGGAGTTTATTCAAACAAGTCTTTAAGTACCCTTTCTCTTGTTTTCTATAAAAACAAGGCAAATTACATAATTAACCTTAGGAATTATTTTGATCAAAATGTTTAGGATCTCAAAATATTAGGTGTTAGGTTCTGTTCCTTTTATTTCTCTTCCTTTTAAAAAAACCCAACGAAACCAGAAATCAATGTTATTAAATAAACCGGAAATTTCGCTAGCCTCGTTATTTAATGGTCAGGTGTATGTATTTTTAAAAGGACATCAGAAAAACCAAAAATAAATCATATTATTATTTACCCCTGAAATCTGTTGGACAAATTTTAGGAGTTCATTCAAATAAGTCTTTAAGTAACCTTTCTTTTTTTTCTATAAAAACAAGGACAATTACATAATTAACCTTAGGAATTAAAAAACAAAAAAAGTAGGACTAGGGTTTCGTAAATAAACAGGCTCAGGTTTTGTTTACACCTTTTTATTTGTAAATCAGTACGGCAAACTTTTGTAAAAGTACTTACACAATTTAATGACCATCGTTTGGCATGGTCTAAGAGATAAATAAATTCGCTCCAGGAATATACCGACCAACGCCTTTTAAATAAATTCTGTATCTGCCAGGCAAGGGTTAGCGTAAGTACAATTACAATGTTTGTTTGTTCACTTTATTCCGCCATCTGCGGCGCATCAAAGAAGATCATTTCCTGGCTACGAGAAACTTATTAAAAACCACACACAATGGGTCAACTTTCTTGCTTCTGGAGACACGTCAAAGATAGTCAAAACCAGTCAAAACAAAACTAAACTCAAAAACCCAAAATGGAGTTTTGGAATGGTCGGTAATTCACTTTGAACTTTGTAAATCTTAGGTTACAGACTAATTTCAGGTACTACCCGCCATCTGCGGCGCATCAGAGAGAATGATTTCCAGGCTAGTGGCTAGTACAAGAAGCTTTATTACAAACGCAAACAAAAGGTTGATACTATCGTGTTTCATTACTTTCGCGCTTCTGGAGACACATCAAAGATAGTCTAAATAAAACTAAAATATAAACCACAGGAGGGAGTTTTGGAATCGTCGGTAAATCTTCTGATAGTGATATTTGAACGCATGTACTTGTGTTTTTTTACATTTTGTGTTGTCTCGGACGTTGCGTCGAAATTTATAAATTCGGTTACAGGTACCCGACCCGATAAAATGGAACCGGTTCTTGGCCTCCGCGGGTGGGTACCCGGGTACCCGCGACAGGCTTAGGTAGGATACACCATTGGTAATTGCTTGAAGTATCAGGATTGGGTGGATGTAAAGGTAGGATACACTATTGATAATTGCTTGAATTATCTGGAATGGGTGGATGTAAAGGTACATGTAGGATACACCATTGGTAATTGCTTGAATTATCAGGAATGGGTGTATGTAAAGGTAGTATACACTATTGATAATTGCTTGAATTATCAGGAATGGGTGGATGTAAAGGTAGGATACACTATTGGTAATTGCTTGAATTATCAGGAATTGGTGGATTTTTTGAAAAAATAAAAGGATATCTAAAGAATCACTTTGCCGGATGCCTACAATCGTTATTTACTTCCAAATAAGTAACATATTTTTTAATAATTCTAAAGTAAAATTTGTTGATATCTGCAAATGGTGTATCCTACCTTTATAACTGACCTGTCCAAAGTTTTAAAATCTTGGAATCCGAGCAAAAAAGCCTGAAAAATTGCAAAAACCCAATGTTGACTTGGCTGTTTATTCATTGTCAAGTAGCCGTTCGCTTACCTCTCTTCCATCCTATATCGTTTTGGTCGCTAGCATATCCTGAGGAATCCTGAGGCCACAGATCAGGACCGGGTATGCTAGAGGACTGACTGGATGGGCCCTGGTACGGTAAGGACCTTGGGTTGAGCTCAGGGGTATTAATACTATGCATAGTCTGATCCTGCCTAGTATCCACTATAGGTGTAGGCAGTGCCCCACGCAAACTATCTCTAACTCGGTTGTGGTACGACATAGGTGGATTGCTTGGCTGGGCAACCTTCGACTGTTGGGTCATGAAAGAATCAGAACCCCTGCGGTTATAGTTGGGTTTATCCGGGGCGTAGTCACTGTTGTAACGTCTCTCGAGAGGTCGCTGTGAGACTTTAAGCTTGTCAAGGTGACCATCTCTGAAATCGCGGTGGCGGTTTGTAGCATTGAGTGACTCGCTGTCAGAGAAGTGGTTGGGTTGCTGCGATTGACACAAGTCCGTAGGTGAGCCTGGTCTACTCCTACGCGTCACAGTGTCGAGAGGACTGTGAGGTCTGGAACCTGCGGGGCTCTGTGGTCTGGATCCACCATCTACACTAGGTGTGGACGAGGTTAAACCATACGGGAACCTGGAGGTTTCTCCTGAATGACCCTGATCCTGATCGTGAATGACTGGACACTGTGACTGTCGTTGTTCCATCATCCTATCCCTGGGATGTCCAGTAGGTCCATAGCTGGGCTGACCCATGAGTGTTGTTGTAGGATGTTGTGTTTGGTAAGAGTGTCTGAGTTCTGGCTCTGAGGCAGCATAGTTGGGTGCTCCACCATCCAGTCTCGTCTTCATTTCACTTCTCTGTTTGAGAAAAGAGACACAAACACTTAAAAGATTAACATTGAATCACATGATTCAAAATGGCAATTACCAAAATTTCCCTTGTGGTTTATTTGTGTAATTCCAATTTTGAGTAGAATTAGGTTGATGAGAGTGAGAAGGTATTTTTTGGTTTTTTTACAACAAAGAATAGGGAAATGCCAAATTTACAACAAGCAAAAAACGGTATCGTTGCTAAAAGTCAACAGGATGATTTGCAATTGCGATTGCAATTCACTCCGATTCCACACACTCGCAATCGAATGTAGGCCATTTGAAGAACTAATTTGTTGCAGTTTCAGCTCAGTGGATATTACAAAAAATTCGATCTCCAAAAGGTCTTGAAAAGGTATCTTAGAAAGCCAATATTCAGTATCACACTACATTTTTTTTATAAGAAAAATGAAAATTGTTTTTGAGGTGGATGGGACGTGATAATTCACATCGAACATTAAAAGTTATAGTAGATTATTTGTCAGTTGTGCATTTTTATCATTTGAAGCAGCAAAAGTGCTTAAATTATTAAGAATTGTTCTTAACAACTATAAACCTGATTTATAAACCCAAAGTTTTAGCTCTGTGAATGCTGTATATTCCGAAGAAAAATAATTGAACTAACTACTAATGGACTAATTC
Organism: Crossaster papposus; assembly: GCA_037893245.1. Lineage (NCBI taxonomy): Eukaryota > Metazoa > Echinodermata > Asteroidea > Velatida > Solasteridae > Crossaster > Crossaster papposus. The sequence goes on along the minus strand of JBAIAA010000070.1, from coordinate 122,976 downwards.
CAAAAAAACAACTTGACCCAATTTAATAGTTCCTTGAAAAACTACATACACTTACTCTAGTGTTTGTATGACGATCATTCAAGGTGTCACGATCCCGGTCTCTTCTGACACCATCTACGGCAGCCTTGTAACCTTTAACCTCCGACCTTGGTAGAGAAGACGACTTTGGCTGGTTACTGTCATCGGGTCTGTATGTATCATTAGATTGTTGCGGGTAACCGGCTACACCTCTGGGCAGACTGTGGCTCCCCCTTGGATTGAGATGTACTGATGTTGGTGGTTGGCTGTCTTCGGGCGAGCTGACATATTCTCGGTTGCCATCTTCCGTCCCCGTTGTCTGCCGGCTTGTCTGTTCAGAGAGAGGTCCATTCCGAGGGTCTTTTAGGGGCTGGTGTTGCCGGCTCGATGGCCTAGTGTTACTGGTGGGTTTTAAGTCCACTGGCCTGGCATGGGTGGTTGGTGCGAGGTTCACTGGCCTGGAGGACGGTTGGTGGGAATCGGAGTACGGTACTTCGGTACTAGGAAGGTGTTTACCGTGATCCAAAACGGGACAGTTCCTCTGTCTACCCTCGTGGAGTAGTCGGTCGTCTCTTTGCCCGTTCACATTTTGCTGGTTCTTATCAACTTGTGATACTCTGTCATTTCTTTGGAAACTTGTCTCTGTTCTTAGTTGATAGCCGGATTGGGATTGTTGAGTGAACTGTTCGCTGCTGTTGCCATTTCTCTCAGACTCTCTGTGATGTGGCTCGTCGTAATTTGGTTTGTCTCTTCTTGGACCCGATGTCAGCTCTGTGTCTGAGTAAGCGGATGGACGGATTGGGTTTCTCATCGGTGTACCTTTGAAGGGAGTGTTCCTACTTGATTTGTTTGGGGTCCGGCACTGACTACCCGTTTCCCCAGATTTGGATCTAAACGATTCTGCGTTTGGATCTTGGTTGATCTGAGGTCCAGCAGAGACTGCCTCAGTCTCTGGCATGGACGGCAACTGACCGTCAATCCAGCCGTAATCTTTCAAACTTTGTGGTGGAGCTTTGGAAGGGTGTTTACGCGGCACAGACCCGGGCTGCGCACCCATCCTCAGCTGACGCACCCTGTAGTAGGGAGGAGGCAACATTTCGTCCCGCTTCTGTTTAACACCAGCCATTCTTGACTGCCGGTCCTCTGTGGACATTGGGTACCCATACTCGGGGTCGGTACCATAACCAGAACTGCGCTGATGTGACAACCGCCACGACTGGCGCCCGTCAATGCTGGTACTCGCTGCATTGCAGTTACGGTTCATTTCCAAATCCGTTTGGGTTCGTGCTTGTACGTACGCATCAAGCGGTGACCGGTTTGTAACAACTTGATCCGATTCATAGCCTCGGCTGTGTCCCACGCTACCGCACCGTGACGCCTGGCCGGGATGCACCTGCATCTGGGGCACTTTGGGGGATCTGATGGGTGTCCGGTAATTGTTAACCTGATCGGATTCGTACCCTCGGCTGTGATTCTTGTTAACATTTCCGGGCGACTTTGTATTGTGATTCTGTACAGTCTGTTGTTTGTTTGCGTTTATTCCTCCAGTGTGGCTCCAGACTGGACTCTGTATAAATGCTTCTGTGTCACTCATTGCTACTCGGTCCATTCTGGCCTTAAGTTGAGACAAGAAAAAACGAATACAAAAACGTGAAAATTAATTCAAATGAAGAATGGCTAATTATATGAATCTGTACCTAATTCTCATTTAAAACAAGAACCCCAAGACAATTAATGAAAATTGTGAAGTTTTGCGATACACCCTGGTATATCTCAATATAGTGGTTTTTACCCTCATTTCTCTTCGGCCAACCACTCTTTCCTTTGTAGAGGATGAGACAGACTCTGTGTCGCTGTCATGCTTACTGATAGATGACATACTCCCTCGCAGACGAGCCTTGTCCCTGGCCATCTTCTCCTGATAAAAAAAAAACAGCACAGCCGACGGCAATTATTATAATTAGTGTTGAGATCACATGTAGAGTACTACACGGGGAAATTCTAAGCCAAGTTTTCTGTTTACTCTAGAGCATAGGGGGAGTCAGGTTGGCTTAGCGGTTCTTTCCACGCCTTCCACCACTATGACCCGGGTTCGAATCCGGCCTGGGCCAATATGTGACCCGCTTGTACGAAACCCGACATAAGTCGCACAGGCTATTTCGAGATACAGCTCGTCAAAGTTGAAATGGGGTGAAAAATCTAGCGGACATCGATTTTTGTTTTTCGTTACTTTTGTATTCTTTAATATGTATACTTTAACCCTCAGTTAAACAAAATCAACTTTATTAATGAGAAAGTACAAAAATGTATTGAGGCAAACTGTGTCCTAAAAGTGGTAATTTATCTGACCCATAGAAACGCGTGTACACGCAGTCTTAAAATCCTCATAAAATTGGAAGTATGTATGGTATAAAGGTGGTTTGGGTACCAAATGAAAGCTGAAGATGTGTACCAAATGGAAATAACAATATCTCACTTTAAACAAAAAACACTTCATGTCTGGTTTTGTGGAAGCAGGTCACATATGTGGATTGGGTTTTCAGTCCCTGTCTAACTCCAAGGGTTTACCCCAGGATATTCTTCTGGGGTTTTCCTCTCTGTTTGTCTTCTCTCTACAGGTTTCTTCAGGCTTGCGAGCTACAGTGCCTTGGGCACTTTTGAGAGATCCTTGGTTCCATTACCAGAAATATATAATAATAATAATAATAATAATAATAATAATGGGTTGCAATCTAACCTTGTCTGCTTGGAAGAGGTGTAAGCTGTCTGCTATAGGAGAGCCAGGGGAGCGAGGCCGTCGAGATTTACCATCTCTAGGTTGACTGTGTGTCCTCTGAAACATAAACATTACAAATCACTTGCTGCATTTCAGTCCTGCAAACGTTGCCAAATGTTGGCAAACAAAAGCAAGTGAAACAGATTGCCGGCCATCAACATTGACAAACTAGGGCAGTTCGCCAATGTTTTTAAATCGACTGACACAGTCCCAACTCTTGCTCATAAATAAAACAATAACAGTATTCCTTATAAGAGAGACATACATGTATAATATTATGAAGGTTCCCATAGTTACATCAGCAAATAGGCTGCGTTCCAATCGCGTCATGTTTATCGTCATGTTGCTTTCCAAACGCTACCCACCAAGACCCACGCGCACAGTCGAGTTAGTCGTACGGTAAGGACATTCTTTATCGCGCGACAACTTGTACGTGAACAAACACGCATGCGCGAGCATGGCGAGTATTTCATTCGTTTATGAAGTCGTGAACATGGAGATAAAAATTCCACCTCGAGTTAACCACTGGTGAACATGAGTTACCAGGCGATTAGAACGCCATTATACGACTCGTGAACACGATAAACACGACGCGATTGGAATGCGGCATATTTCCAAACCCAGCTTCGCCTCTGACTTTGGCTTCGTTTATGCAGTTTTGCATTGGTGATGAAGCCAATTTTGTTCAGTCTCCTGATGACTGTTGGCGCATAATGTCCGAGACTTTTGAGTTTTCACCAGTTCTTTTTAGAACCTCAGAAACTATAAAAACAAATTATGTCAGTTGTTGCAACCGTGCGACAGTAAAAAATGACAGTGTGACAGTCACCGGTCTGTGAAACCGGTCAGTGAGATGAGTACACTAAGAAAACAAGGCAAAACCCGAGTCACTTACTGATTCCTTTCCAGATGGATAATTGGGGAGACTCCTGCTTCCTTGACTGCGTGATCTACTCGACTTGCTACTACCTCCTCGAGATGCAGCAAGGATCTTCCGTTTGATGCCTTCCTTAGGGTAAGGGGTAGGTGTCCTTTTCTTCTTGTGCTGTATCAAGTGGAAAGATAACAGTCAACTTGTCATGGATTTCTGAAGCAGCAGCAAAATGGATTTCTTACATTCATGTCTGGTTCAGATCAAGTGCTGCAGAGTTTAAAGGTAGGATACACCATTGGTAATTGTTTGAATTATCAGGAATGGGTTGATTTGGGGGGTTGTTTTTTTTTGTAAATATCGTTTGCCTGACCTGTCCGAAGTTTTACAATCATGGATGCCGAGAAGAAAAAAGCTAAAAAAAAAAGGCATTCGTCGTCCGGCGAGTGTGATTTTTAAAAAATTATAATTTAAATTTTCGGAATCTATGATTGTTAAACTACAGACAGGTCAGTTAAATGGCATTTACTACAAAATACAACCCCCAAATCCACCCATTCCGGATAATTCAAGCAATTGCCAATGGTGTATCCTACCTTTAATTGGATCTCAAGATATGGCCCATTACAGAAGGCATGTACAAAACTGGCTTGTCTGCGGAAGCTTAATTGTAAATACGCATGTTGGAGACAGAAACTAAAGGTATGAAGCTCCCACGGATAAACCAGTTTTGTACATGCCATCTGTAATGGGCCATATCCTGAGCTTTAAAGATATCCCTGGCAGTTTTGTAAGGATTATTTCTACTACTACTCATCAACACTAGATAAACACAAATTCTCTGGAATTGTTGGAGGTGGGTGAACAATCAATTAAAATTTGGGTCAACTTTTTTTAAATTTAACCGCCCTGTTTGTTTAATATCTCCAGTTCTACGCATACCTCCGAATCCGACTCGGCAATATCAAACGCAATCTGCCTGCGACTTAGTCTTTCTTCCTCCACTACGGAAGCCTGGAAACCTTCACCGTCACTCTGATAGATAACTGAAGATGAAAAACAAACAAAAACAACAGTTTTAATGGGTGAGAATAAAGCACGATAATGCAATACTCAAATCCCAAAACAATTAACCAAAAATAAATGACAGAACTAAGTTTTGGTTATGTCAGCAAAAATGCGCTGAAAAGTATGTCATCAAAGTATTCTTCCATTACATTTGTTTTCTTCTGAACGATCTTTTAGACCAACAGCCTCGGTACACAAAGTAGGCCACCAGTATCAAATGATCAAAATTAGTAATGCTCATAGCGATTTTTGGCAAGGTATGCACACCTAGAGCTGGGAAATGTGTGATAGCATTGCAGCGTGAGTGATGGCACTTTTAAGGGTGTTATCACTTTTCTTTCCTTTTTTCCCCAAAATGGCTGCCATTATGTGACCTGTCATCACAAAATGAGCGTAAAGTCGGCAAAATTAAAAATTGAGATATTGGTATTTCTAAATTCTGTGGAAACAGAGCTTTCCAATGGTATATAACACTTGGATGTTTGATACTCAATATTTTTTGATTGTTATTGTTTAGTCTGGAGTCTTAATACAGAGATTATGAGAAAACGGGCATTTCTTGCGAGAAATTGTGTGAACGCACAAAGAAAGGCATAGTCAAAATTGTCTCACAATTCACAAACTAATTTTGTTTTATCTGATCGTCCTGAAAAATTGGGAATTGATTGTTGGGGATTTAGTCTTAAAAAAACCCATATAATCACAAAATCGACCACCCCTTCAAATTTTGACTTTAACTGGCCATACTGGGAAATCACTCCGTGCGACTTTACGCTCATTTTGTGATGACAGGTCACATGTGACCCAGCACGAGTAAATGAGACACTTTGCGGCAAAAATAAAAATTGAGATTTTGATTTCATCATTTAAAGCTAAACAAGCTTTAAATGATGAAATCAAAATCTCAATTTTTATTTTTGCCGCAAAGTGTCTCATTTACTCGTGCTGGGTCACATATGCTAGTTATAGTTACCATTTTTTGAAAAAGTGGTGATAACAACCCAAAAATTACCACCGCTGCAATGTCGTCACATATTTTTCAACTAAAGGGGTGCATACCTTGCCAAAAATCACCACGAGTAATATTCCCTTCATTTGATACCGACCACCCAACCACCCCCAAAACCACCCCCTCTCCCCCCAGGCTGATGGCCTATTTCCTGAATGAGCCTGCAACGGTTATTCTTCTTATTCCACCACCCCCTACCCCCTTCTTCCATCTTACCTTCATTGGGATCTTTGTGTTGCTGTGGAAACAGGAAGCAGGTCAGGACCCTCTTACCGATGTCTTCTCTCATCTCTGACTGGAGGGGAATCAAGGGCTTGGACTAGGGCAGAGAAAAAACCACAGAAAGGCATTTGAACAAGTCATCCTCGGATCGCTAGCGTCGCCCTTCCCTGCAGTCGATCGCTACATGTTTTGTGCATGTTTAACCAGTTCGCGCCGGATGACGTATATAAACGCAAAGTTTTCCCCAAATTCAAAACGGATGACGCATAAACACGCCGAGTTCAAGTTCAGAAATGTCTGTCAGCAGCAAGCAAGGCCGGAAATGCGTGGGTGTGCTTCCCGGCAATATCAGCCTGAACCCGCTTCGGATCGAGTTTCGTTAAAAATAATCCCGCCCCTCGGCTCGGTGATGTTAAAATAATCCCGGCGCGAACTGGTTAAACGATGACCTCAAATGACCCCTAGATGACCTTTGATCTCGGCAATCTGATGAAGTAATTTGACATACCTGGTTTTCAGACAGCCATAGAGCCTGTAGCTTCTTGAGTTTGGTGAACTGGTAAGGAAGATAACGCAGCTGATTGTTGCTGAGATTGACGACTGAGAGGTTGCTAATGTGACCTATCTCATCAGGTAAGGTCACGAGGAGGTTACTGTGAATGGATAGAAGGCTGATGGCACTACAGCTACCAAGCTAAGGCCAAGACAGAACAACAAAAATGACTGTAGATGGAGAAATTCGGTTACGTATAACAAACAAATGGACAGTAAATGTAATTGCCATACAGGCTTACCAGGTTTAAGTGACAAATGTTCAATTTTTTTTGAAAAATCAGCTACAGCATGGTCGAGTCGATGGCATGTAGACAGCCGCCATACGACCCTATATCTGACCACGGAACACAGCCAAAGATCGATCAAATTTTGCTTACAATTATGATCCCTATTCATCAGGAACGAGACCAGTGCGAGATCAGCACAATTTGGTCTCTACCTTCACAGGTACCAATTTATACTGGGTGGAGAGAGGCAATTGCAGTAAAGTGTCTTTCCATAGAACACAAGCACCAATTTCCTGTGATGGTTCGACCCCACATACCATTGGACCACAGCACCCCACAATTTCTATCACATCTATTGAAAATAGATAACAAAGTGCTCTCTCAGTCTCAAGACAAACTGACTGATGGCTCACCTCCGACGGTATCTCAAGCAGCATGTTCTCATCCACATTGAGGTGATTGAGTTTTCTCAGAAGTCCAATACTCGGAGGCAGTTCCTCTAGATCATTGTAGGTGAGTATGAGTTCCTCTAACGAGACCAAGCCGCCGATGGAGTAAGGAAGGAATGAGATCTGGTTGTAGTCTAGCTTCAGATTCTGTAAGTTGCTCAGTTGCCCTGAAGAGGTAAAACAAAAAAGACATAATGCACGACATTTTGTCATAATGCATGGAATTGGACCTCAACTTTGAATACTATAAGACCAATTTTTCTAAACTTTAACCAAAATGCCACATATGGACAAACGGACTACGTAAATACTACATAAATGTACAGTAATAGTGAGTGCTTAGTCTTTTTCTAAAATTTGTTCAGAATTGCCGGCCGGCAATCGTTGGAAATTGATTTTAAAAAATCCACTTTTCTTTAAAACTACATAAAACCAGGTGTCGTGATTTCACAGGATGCTTGAGACTGTTATTCACTTACAGTCAAGTGAGGTATTTCATAATAATTCAGCAGTTTTAATTGTTGGTATTTTTGAAAATAATAATTAACCCTAACCATCCCAAATCCTCTTTGCAAAATGCTGATTTCAGTGCCTTTCATAACTGTCTTGTTTGCTCAGTCATCCATGCCAACCATTGGACAGGGGATATTCTACCCTTTCCACACACATTTGTCTTTTTCAGAAATAATTCGAAGTTTTGAAATACTATGAATTTGAAAACCCTGTATAATAAGAACTAGGGTGGTGTGTACATTTTATCTTTCTATTAAATTCATCGAACCCCAAAACATATATCTTGGCCAAAACATTGCTTTATAGCAGAAAACATTGAAATAATAGATTTTGTTAAATTGTAATCCTTTGAAGCCATCTTGAATTTTTAAAATTGCTCGAGGGTGAAAGGTCCACACCAACCTAGATCTCATCTCATTATATACATCCCAATTATAAATTATCAGCAGAGAAAAAAACGTTATCAGAGAATTAGGGGTCACATATGTGACCCGCTCCAACATAATCAGGAATAATTCGCTGGGGTCGTTTTACACAATCGGTCGTTGAAGTGAACGCATGGGTGAAAATCGTGACCAAGTCGTTTTTCTGAACATTGTATTTTTAGGAAGGTAGTTATCACAGATTATTGTCATTAATGTCTTGTATGTAAAAACGATCAATAAAGATGAAAATGAAGAGGATTTGTATGCGCTGTCCGTATGGTTTTGGTCAATTTTGTTTATTTCAAAGCTGTTTTTCTTGGAATGTGGATTCGGCAAATAAATATACACCTGTCATCTTCATTAGACCATAACTCGTAAACCTAAGAAGATACACACTTGTGATGGGTACCATTAGAAAGCTTATGAAATTCCCTTTCTCACCATGTGCATATCTCAAAAAGTCATTTCGAGACTTATTCCTGATTTCGATGGAGCGGGTCACATATGTTGTTTTTCAATGTCCAATGTCCAATGTCAATGTAGCCTTACCCATTGTATTAGGAAGTTCCTGTAGGTAATTCTTGGACAGATGTAAATCAGTCAGGCTATCTAACCCATCTATCTCCAACGGTAAACTCTCGATACGATTACAGGAGGCATCCAGGTATATGAGCTCCTTTAAGTTACCGATGATCTGAAAGAAAGATATTGAACGAGTTCCTAAACAGTTCGCGCCAGAATTAGTTTGACATTCACCGGACCAAGGCACGGGATTGATTATCAAGAGCCTCAGTCCGAGACAGGTTCAGGCCGGTATCTGTGGGTAGCACACCCTGATATTTGCTCGTGACGTGTTTATACGTGATCCGTTTTGCGTACATCTCGTACGTCGCAAAATGGTTTTACTTGATGGATAAGAACAATCGGCTGGGAACACTATCTGTCCCTATCAGGAAAAAACTCATACATGTAATATGTGACCTGTCATCACCAAATGAGCGTAAAGTCGCATGGAGTGATTTCCAGGTACGGCCAGTCAAAGTCAAAATTTGAAGGGGTGGTCGATTTTGAGATTATATGGGTTTTTTAAAGATCAAATCTCCAACAATCAATTCCCAATTTTTCAGGACGAACAGATAAAAATAACATTAGTTTTTGAGACAATTTTGACTATGCCTTTCTATGCCTTTCACACAATTTCTCGCAAGAAATGCCCGTTTTCTCATAGTCTCTGTATTAAGACTTCAGACTAAAAAATAAAAATAAAAAAAATATTGAGTATCAAACCTATAAGTGTTATATACCATTGGAAAGCTCTGTTTCCACAGAATTTAGAAATACCCATATCTCAATTTTTGATTTTGCCGACTTTACGCTCATTTTGTGATGACAGGTCACATATGAGATGCTAGGTTTCCCATAATTTATGGGAATATTTGAAGCATTGTAATGTTTTTCTAAGAATGGATATAAAAATATTTGGGATCCCTTCTAAAGGAGAGTTTTTATTGCCAAAGCGATGTGTTCCCTCATGTAATATTAAAGGTTCGCCTTGTAACTCATTAGTCACTGTACCGCCCTAAACCGCCCTGTCTATTAATGCCTGCAATTCACTCGTGAATAAACACAATGTAATGCAATATAGCACAATAAACCACCTTGGTATTTCAACTGTGTATTCATGTGCACAACTCCTACATGTAGACGGGGCGGTTTGGGGCGGTACGGTGACTAATGGGTTACCTACAAGGTAAACCTAAGCATTGTGGAGTGATGTGGCCTCGTGGTCTGGAGCATTGAATTTGTAATCTGTAGGTAAAGCTGCAGGTTGTGGGTTCGAGTCCGGCCTGGGATTATGAAGCTTGTGCCCTTGGGCAAGGCAGTAAATGGGTACATACGAGGGCAGAGATGGTTGTTATTAGCTGCTTTGCGCTGAAAACGGCAGCATTGAGCTGTATACTCCCCAGGGAGCCGAGATGGTATTTGGAATGCCCAATTATAGGGGTAATAATGTGGAGCGCTTTGAGACCTTTGGTGTAAAGTGCTATATAAGCACTGTAAATTATTATTATAATTAAACGTGTTAACCAGTTCGCGCCGGGATTATTTTAACATCGACAAGCCGAGGTGAATGATTATTTGTGAAGAAACTTGGGTTCAGGCCGATGGTACCGTGAAGCACACCCACACATTTCCGGCCTTGCTCGCTGCTGACAGACATTTCCGGCCTTGCTCGTGACGTGTTTATGCGTCATTCGTTTTGAACCTGGGAAAAACTGCGTGTATATACGTCCTCCGGCGCGTACTGGTTAATCACAGGTGTTTGCACGATGCCCGTATGTTATATTTGTGACCTGTTCCAACGAAACCCGGACAAAGTCGCACAATGTGTTTTGTCACAATGTACTCCATGTAATTTCGGGATGGATTTTACCATTTTGAGGTTTTAGGTTTTCCTAAGTCACTCACTATTAATCTACAATCTCCTCAAATTTGAACAAAATTCGTCTACCAGAAGTGTGTTTTTTTGTCAATTTTGTGAAACATTTGTGTATAGAAATAATACGCTTTTCTGAACTTCAAAGCTGTTTATCTCATAATTAGGTTGTCAGGGTTTTATCACTAAATCCAGACCCCAGGGAAGATCTGAAAAAAGCAAAATCTGAAAAACTAAAAAGTCGACTTTGTCCGGGTTTCGTTGGAACAGGTCACATTTTATCCTGAATAATCTTTAACCTAGAGTAGATGTACTTTATCGAGATACCAAACTAGCTTATTGCTATGGGTTAATGTTGCTACCTCCTCCAAAATGTTTCACATACATGTATCAAGCGTTTTCTTACCGGAGGAATGCACGTCAGCTTATTTGAATCCAGCCAGAGCTCTGTCAGTTTAGTAAAGAACCCAATCACCTCGGGCTGCAAAGATATACAAAAAACAAAACAAAAACTTTAACATGACCGTAATGTTTAATTCTTTAACCCTAACTCTCCAGGGTATTTTAGCTAGGCACCCTGCTAGGTGCAGCAAGGTGCATCATTTGTCAAAGTGACAACCCTGCCCAGTGAAGCGAGATCCATCAGGTCAGAAATCTCAAGGTTAAAACTGCTTCAGAGTCTGGGGTCACCCAACGCAGCAGAATCAATCTCTGGCATTGTTTAATGGAGAAATGTGTCGCATGTTTCGCTATTGTCTTATTGGCGTACATGCCAAAACAACGTAAAGGTCAATTTTTTGGGGAAGTTGAGATTAATGTAATATTTACTCAATAAACTCTTCAATTATATATTCCTGAAGTATCTTAGCAGATATTTGATGAGAAATATATATTTTTGAGTGATTTTGAGCACCACTGGAAAACGACATGTGACCCATTTCCCTTGATCAGGCCACATATGTTTTCTGTCGTGGCCCATAGGTTTTTTGTGGAGGAACTCGAAAGATGTCTAGTTATAGAATTCTTTCCAACAAATGCTTAATACCTGAGTCTTTTAAAGCCTCTTTCACTGGTTGTAAAAAAAAAAGATAATGGAGAAAATAATATCCTGTCAATACACTTACCAGCTTCCTGAATTCATTCATACCCAGATCCAATCTCTCTAACTCTGTCAGTCTTGCCATAGACCTATTAGTTGCAAAGACAATGAAATCGTTCGAAGGAAGGAATAAAGTTCCAGTGAAAAGAATTTGATCTTACAACCAGGAAACACTCCTTTATTAGGATTCAGCAGAGTTTGCGTGATCCTTTGAAATGTTGGCTGATCAACTGAGCAAAAATGGCAATGCAGCAGGCAAATTTGTAATACAGCATGATTATAAATGTTTCAGAGACGTTTTTGTTTAAGTTGAGTAATATAAATGTGACCTGTCACCACAAAATGAGAGTAAAGTCGTAAATATTGAAAATTGAGATATTGGTATTTTCAAATTCTTGAGAAAGAGAGCTTTCCAATGGTACATAACACTTTTGCGATAAATACTGTTTACAGCGCTCTAGAAAGTCATGGGTTTCACAGAATGTGTTTGTGAGAAAACTTACTTTAAACATCTTAAACAAAACACGCAAAAGATTACAAAACAGGACAAGTAAAGTTCGGTTGACCATAGCAACGGCTATGTTCTAATCATTATTTCTTCTTTGTCCACACATACAAACTATTGTATAAACAACAAAATATTAAAATTTCGAAAATGTGGGATAATTACGAGGACCTGAATTGCATATTTAATTACCGTGTTAATTAGACCACTAATAGGCTTTAATCCAAACACTAACTACGCAAACACTACGCAAAATCGTGTAATTTAAGAGGTTTTCGATCATCTGATCTCACCGAAAAAAATTGGAATATGTAGAGGAGGACTTGGGCTTTCCAAATTATGCAAAATCTCAAAATTGACCACCCCTTCATATTTTGACTTTGGATGGCCATATCTCTGAATCACATCGTGCGACTTTACTCTAATTTTGTGGTGACAGGTCACATATTTAATATTTATGTACAAACAAATGACTAATTTGTTACCCTATTGCTTTAATCATGTTTACTCTAGCTTCAGACGTCCATTGTAACCAAAAGTACATCTCGGAAACATTTGTATCAACAATTTAATCGTACATCCTTATTTGAAAAATAGTCCCCAACAACGTGGAACCAAATTTTAGAATAGTCTGACATGATGCCAAGCAGTCTTGTTCTCTTGAATGTTTTAGGAAAAAACAAAAACTTAATTTGCTAAATGATGATAATTAATTAATTAATTAATTTATTATTTGGCCTGATCTCCTGCAAGATTAATTGTTAGTTGTAGTCGTTGTACCGGTATGTTGTCCATAGTTTGTGTATTAGGGAAAAGGGACGAGAGATAGGAACAGGAATAACAGCTTTTTTTTGGTTCAATGTTGACATGTTTTTGTTTTTTCACTCAGTTAAATTTTCATATTATCATTTGACCTGTTTGTATTTATTATTGTGTAATTATCTGTAATGATTATTTTTTTTGGCCAACATTGGAATATGTCTGAATAAACTTGTAACTAGTATACACCATATGCTTTTGCTGTAATTTTCAAAAATGAATGGGTCAGGGATTAATACTTTATAGTAAATATTGTGATGCTGACTTGTTTTAAAGTTTTGTGTTCATAGATTCTGGAAAAAATATGAAATAAAATATGTTCTTGTAGTCTGGTTCCTTGACTTCCTTCAGACAAAACAGCAATTTATAGACGTCATGGAATTATCAGGTTAGGACACCAGACTAGTTGGCTTGCACCCATTCACAGATGTGTAACCATAACTAAATTTTATAAACTGGGGGCAAGTGTTTAAAGCGTTTAAAAATAGCCAGCTGGCATCGATACAAAATGTCACTTTTCTTGAAAACCACAGAAAAGAGATGCCGTGTTCTCACAAAATGCTTGAGCCTGTAATTCACTCACAGTCAAGTATTATTTCATAATAATTCAGCAGTTTGTTTTTTGGATGTTTGCAAATGGTTTATATTACTTTTTAAATGGTTTTCCTCCTGAGGTTTTGGCAGGACAGACAGAACCTGAAGCATTATGCCTGTGAATTATCAAACGATGTACTTCATGTACCGGTACTTACTTTGGTAATGCCTTGAGTCGGTTCTCCCTTAATTCCAGGACGGTTAGCTTGACTAACCGGCCAAAGTTTGCTGGTAGATAATTCAGAAGGGTGTCATTCAGATACAGCTGGGTTAGGTTGACTAGCTGAGTGAACCCTTCAGGAAGTCTGAGGTAAACAAACGAAGACAAAAAAACAGTCCGTGCCGTGATTATTTTAACATCACCGAGCCAAGGCACGGGATTTTCTTTATTAAACGAAACTCGATCTGAGGCGGATTCAGGCCAATGGTACTGTGAAGCACACCCACGCATTTACGGCCTTGCTCGCTGCTGACAGTTTGCGTTGGAGGACGTGTATACACACAATTTTCCCCTAGAATTCAAAACAGATAATGGATAAACACGTCACGAGCAAGGCTAGAAATATCTGTCAGCGACCAACTCGCAGTGAGTGAGGCCGGAAATATTAGGGTGTGCTACACACAGATGACGGCCTGAAACCATCTAGGATTGAGGTACGTGAAAAACAATGCCACCCCCGGGCCCGGTCAATGTCTAAATAATTTAGGCGCTAACTGATCAAGGGTTGGAAGTTGAAGCATCGGAGGATTTTTCACGCCCAATCTGATACTGGATGGTTTCAGAGGATTTAGGTTACTTAGGTGTTTATCAAAAAGAAGATTTGAGGATGATTCAGGGTATTTGTAACTTAAGCACATTCTCAATAGATCTGTAGGATTTTGCGGGATTCAGGCAGTGGTCCTAAGTAATAAATATTGGAGGATTTTGGAGGATTTTGGAGGATTTTGGAGGCTTCAGTTTACATGTGGTTCTAACACATTGGAATTGGAGAATACTGGTGGATTCAGGTTACTTGTAGGAAACATGGGGATATAGAATAGGTTAAAACCTAAAAAAAAAAAAACTTTAAAGGTAGGATATATACCGGTACACCATTTGCAGATATCAAAAATATTTACTACCGAATTATTAAGAAATATCTTACTCATTTGAAAGTAAATGTTGATTCTAGGCATCCAGCAAAATGATTGTGCTAGATATCCTTTAATTATTCCGAAAAATATAATTTTAAAATAATTTTAAAAACAAAGATAACATAAGAATAACTGCTCGACGCCGGTTGAAACAAACCGCTGTTTTTCGTGCTTTTCTCGGCATCCATGATAGTAAAACTTCGGACAGCTCAGTCAAACGATATTTACTATAAAATACAACCCCCCAAATCTACTCATTCATGATAATTCAAGTTATGACCAATGGTGTATACTACCTTTAAAACAACAACAAAACAACTTTCATTTTTACTTTGATACAGCACTACTTTATTTGGTTCTATAGAAGTAAAACAACAAGGGGTGCATACTCAGATACGCTTTAGTGTACAATTTTTAGTAAACTACAAAATATTGTCACCAATCAAACTTGCACTTACTTTCCCAGTGGGTTGACGCTGATTTCAACCATGCTGAGGTTCTTGCAGCATTTGATGCTGTCTGGTAACTCAACAATACCTGCAGGAAATTCAACACCAGTATTATCTTTTTCTTATGGCTTGAAAAATACACTGTCCATGAACAGTCCATCTACTATGAACATGTATGTAACACATCTATTTAATAAATCAACAAACCTCTGTATCTCTGTCTGTACATCTGCAAAGTTTCCTAGGACACCGGCGGCCCGACAGCATTCATATTTGACACGGGTACCGGGACAGGAATCCCGAGCAGACAGTGACGGGGGCTGGATTTTAATTACGTAATTAGGAACGGGTAATTATCAGCACCCAGACTCCAAGTGGTATTAAACAGAGTGATTAAAACCTCTCGAACACACATTTATTCCCTTATTTAAAACCGACCACGTGACGGGCTCTCGAACAAAAGGAATAGGTAAACTGTCTAAAGGTATTTATGAATTCTTTTTAATGTAATGTACTTGCCATTTTTACTGATGTCTAGTTGTTCCAAGTTGACAAGAGTTGCCACAGCATTAGGCATGGCACACAGGTCATTGTCGCAGATGCTAAGCTTCTTCAAAAACTCACAGTGAAACAGTGACTGTAATGACACACAAAATGACCACTCTAACATTAACCCTAACTACCTCAAATCCATCAAACTCCAACTGCAGGTTTTGCTTAGTTTTAGCAGGTTTAGTACCAAACCATAGCAACTTGTTGGACTTTGTTTAAAGGGATCGTATACATTTGGTAATTACTCCAAAAATTAATGGCAATAAAAACTTACTTGGTAAGAAGTACAGCAGCTTTGGATAGTATAATGCATTTTTAGAAACTGTTCACTTCGAAGTACTGCGGTTATGAAAAAAGATATCACTTTTTATCCCCAAAAATTTGAATCTGATAAGCGTTACTGCAGTGACGTTTCTCAGATTGTTTTCTCCAATGCAGATTATTCTTCCTGCGTGGACATAACTGCTCCAGATTTTCGGCAATATCTCAAAATCGCTACCACCTTTTGAAATGAAATTTTTACAGGTTAGTTTTATGGTACCGTAATTTCCTGCGGTAAAGCCGCACGGCGGTTAAGGCGCAGGTCCCTAAAATCACCCAAAAAAATTTCAAACGTCAACAGATAAAGCGCACCGCCGAATAAAGCGCATGCTTGAACGCACCCAAAAGAACACCAGACGCCACCCGGTGTAGGTACATCGCCACAAAGGGGTCATTTTGTTGCCTTAGAACGATCCCACTATTCCAAGCAAGAATTTGCTGAGTACTTGAGTTTATCTGGCACGCAAACAATGTATGAAAACTTCAAACCAGTAGTCACAATATTGCACGAGGTTTATACATATCATGTATCACTGCAGTATAAACTGCATGCATGTACATGTACGTACATCACATGCAGCGATCGCGTACTGGGTATCCCTAATTGCGACACCCCCTAGTCTTTTTTCCAGTCGTTGCGAATGCTCCGCGCTGTGTAGTTCGGATGGTGAATTGCATGAAGCCAGAACGTAGACGAAAAAAACGTTTAGAAAAAGGCCACATAGTACAGGCCAGCTTTTTATCGCTGTTGTAATTGTACGCGTCATGCAGCGCACGCTGTAGTCTTGTTTGCAAGACGATCTTAATCGCGATATATGCAGCGCGCGTAGGCCGCCGATGCGGCGTATGTTAGAGGGCGCCCCGCATCGCAAACAAGACTACGCACGCTGCCGAGTGCTAAATCACATGTATACATATGTACATGTACACACGTACGTACATGTACGGTCGTAGGGGGATCAACACATCGCGGCATTGTTAATGGAAACACGGTCACAATGTCCGGAGAGTTGAGCTAATTGGTTGACCGCATTATTGAGTAAGATTGCGGCGTTCAAAGAATTCTTCACACAAAGACCATCACTTTGAACTCAAGCGACATCATATACGGCGCACCGAAAGATAAGGCGCGGCGATGTTTTTGTGGTCTAGAAAGTCAGATAAGCCGCGTCTTTACCGCAGGAAATTACGGTATATATCTATAACTATATGGGATTGAAACAAACAGTGGGTTCTAATCACCAAACGTATACGATCCCTTTAAGACCCTGTTGGATTCTGTGAGGTTCAGGGCAAAAAGGCACGAGATACTGGACTCGTGGGTGAGCTCAGGGCTGGTCACAGCACAGCTCCTGGTCAACTGTAAGTGTATGTACACGCACTGTGAGGCCCAAATACTTGAAAACCCTTTTGTTGGAAAGAAAAACGTGGAAGGTTCCTTTTTCACAAATTACAAAGTGAAAATGGGGCCTATTCTTTACTTTTCACGTTTTTTGTTTCATGTTTTTGGGACTCACAGTGATGTACACCCTGTATGTGTGTTCCCACTCAAGCACATAATACCACTGTCCAGTCATCATTGCATTGATACTGAACAATGCATTGACCCATCTATACCACGCCAATCAAACGCACTTTTTGTTTGGCCTTTTCCCCGTGGAGATTTATTTCAAATAAGCGGAATGATAGATTTTTCATCTCGTATTACCCTTGGTAGGTCTTTGATGTTGTTGGAGTCCAGGCAGAGTTCTTCCAGCGTTTCCTCATACTCGTAGACCTCTTCAGGTATGAAGGACAGACTGCAGTGTCTGAAGTCCAAAGTCTGGACAATGTCCTTCTGCAGACGAATGCAGAAGCACGACATGGCTGCCCGCTTGCTAGGGTTTCATCCAAACAGACATATTATTGAAAGACCTAGGAGAAAACGAGGGGAGAATTTAATGCATTCGAGTAGCTCCCCCGGATCGACACAGGTAAATACAGTTGGTTAGCCACGAAAGCCATGCTAAACGACCCTGAGTCCATCAAAATCCATTTCCTGTTTTG
Source organism: Crossaster papposus (assembly GCA_037893245.1). Classification (NCBI taxonomy): domain Eukaryota; kingdom Metazoa; phylum Echinodermata; class Asteroidea; order Velatida; family Solasteridae; genus Crossaster; species Crossaster papposus. The sequence continues at coordinate 104,887 of JBAIAA010000070.1, read as the reverse complement.
GAGGATTTTAGCGGATTCAGGATACCTCCATATTGAACAACTGGAGGAGTGTGATGGATTGAGGATTTTAAGCCTAGCGTTACTGCAGGAGTTTGATGGATTCAGGATACAGAAATTCAGGTGATGGACTGTGATGCACTCTATGGAAAAACGCACTGCAATTTTTTGTTTGCCACCTAGGTATCCTGAATACGTCACAGTCCATCAAACTTTTGCTGGTGGATTATGATGGACTCAGGATCTCTCCAGAATGCATACTGGTGGAGTCTGATGGACTCAGGACACCAGCAGTTTTTGCAAACCAAAATTGGTGGACTGTGGCGGATTCAGGATACTTTCTAGTAAAAGCCGTGAGGGAGTTAGGGTTAAGCAGGTCATAGGCCATCATGGCCATCACGCAGGCCATCATGATCGTCATGTGATGGGTAGCAGCTGAGCTGCGACCGTATCCTTTTTCATACCGAGGCTTGCCTTACTGGTTTTTTTGGTTAATCGCAAACAATTAACTGCAGTACCAGTACATCTGTACAGGCCTGCACTCTTGCACCATAAAACAGTCGTTGGTGGTCGCTCGAAAAGCCATTGTCGTGTTCCCCGTCTTCGCATAGTGTGCTCTTTATGTGAGTCGGGTGCTGTCGGGACGTCTATGTAGTTTATATTGACCGAACGTTGTGGGTAACATTGTTTTGAAAAGCTGGTCAAAATTGCTCGGATTTGCAACCCCAAATAATCGTGAGTACCAATGAAGCCATAACAGTTCTTCTTTAACATGTATTAGAAGCCAGTGTGCGCTTTTCAAGATATTTTGTCAAGTATTTGGCCTGTTTTGGGCAACTTTTGTGGTCACAACTTAATGTTTTACGGGCAATAGGATGAGAAACCGTTGGGGCGTTAGACCGACAGACAAAATCAAAAATTTGAAAAAGGAGTGAAAACGCCCCAATTATTGGGTCTACCGACGACGTTAGTCTTGTTTCATCTTGTGCGTGTTTGTCGCTGTTGTCGTTTTTACCAAATATTTTCTCTCAAATATCAAAACCCTGCCCGGCCAGACCGATATCGTCGACGTCAGTGAAGTAATAAGTTCAGAAAGATAAAAGTGTCTTTTCGTTCTCTTATACTTTATAGGAAGAGGCCGGGTCAGTCCACAAACTCCCTTTGTAAGATATCTGTGGAGATTGTCAAAAACAAACAAACAAACAAACAAACAAGTACAAACACCCTACATTTTTTCACGAAACAGATTCAATGGTGCATCAGTTAGGTTGTGTTATGTAAACAATCATAATGTCATCGGTGAATGTGTTTATCATTCACCTACCTCTCTCACCAAAACTGCCAATCTGCATCTTCTGAGTCTGGGAATCTCCGCGGAATCTTTATAAAGATCATATAATTAAAACAGAATCATTCGACAGACCGGTTTAAAATGAAACTGAGTGAGTGATACCCCGATACGATAAATCACGGTCACCAAGCTCCGCAAATTGCTTGTTCAAACTCGCTCATCAGGTCGTTTTCCAAGCTTCAGCTTTAGCTCCTTTTGGCTCCACACACCATTGCCGGATTTCACGAACAAAGCCACGTCGTAGACAAAGCTGGAGTTTGAAAAACGGCAAAGATTTCTGAATACACCGCAGAAATTAAATAGCGCCACCTATTGGCTTCAATCATGTCCCCAAAGACATTTTCTACTGTGACTCACGACAGACTGTCAGACAGTGACTCAGCCATTCATTAAAGCCTTTAATTGGGCCTTTTATTCTTTGACAAAAAAACACCACTAATAATATTTTACATAGTTATTGATAAAACCCCATGAACTGACTTGACAAAATTGGACAAATACCACAAAATAGAACATGTAAAATGTAGACACAAATAACACTAACACAGCCACAACTTAAAAGTGACCACGACTGGGAACGCTACATTTGTACTTTTAGAAAATACAGTACATTGTACATGTAAAACACATAAGGTTCAAAGTAAACAAAGAAATCTTGCCCTATGTTGGCGGTCTCCTAAATAGTCAGTATCCTATTTTGACAACATATAATAAGCTTGTCAAAAATAATGAAATAGGTGACATTTTTGGTTTGAATTTGGCAGAAACAAGCAAGGAGTAAACCTGCCCAGAGGATAATTTCATTTATGTACACATGCTTTAATTGTTGCTCTGATAGCCAACAGCTTTTCTAATAATTTTTCTGTCATTTCCCCTATTTGATTTGCACAGGGTTGTTCAGACAACACACTTTGGCACTTTCCTTCCTCCATGGTTTGACTTGGGACTTTGACACTCAGAGGTGTGACATTATATAACAGAAAATGCAAATCTGGCCTGGCCTTGAGCTGTACAAAGTATATAATGACAGATTGTATCATAGTGTGACATAGTACAACAGATGTGGAGGAGGGGGGGGGGGATAATAAATTGTATGGGGGGGGGGGGGGGGTACAGTCATAATTTTTTTTTCCAGGAGGACTGAGGGTTTTGTTATTTTTCTTTTTTAGCAAAGCTAATTATTTATGTATTCACTTTGTTAAGACTCAAAACACATGTAGGTAATCCATGCCAAGTTTTTTGTTTTCTTTATTCAAAAACTGGATTATAGCGTTTTCTTTGTGATTTAGCACAGTTTATACTTTAGTTTTCCTTACACATTTAAAACATTTTTGCAATCAAGTTCATAAACGGTTAACTTTAATTTCATCTCACGAAGACCAGAATGCGCAAATGCTACAATGAATTTAGTTATTGATCATTCCAATGTTCTAATCAATTTCAACGTTTGTCACACATGATGATCATTCACCTAATGTAATGATTTAATTTGTCTAAAGCGATATCAAGAATTCACCAGATAGTTTGCAGGGGCCGATTTCACAAAACTCGTCTTATCTTACAACTTATCTTAGGACTATAAGGACGAAGCCCCGCTCAAAGACCGATCCTGGCTAAGACGTGTCATATAAATTTCATTAAACCTATCTTATGAATTAGGACGCATTGCAACTACCAATTTGATGGCTGTTTTATGTTTGTTTTTACCGCTAGAGGAAACAGTCGTTGAAAAAAAACAAGCAAACCAACTTCCCGCGCGTGCATGTGCATAGAACACAAACTCTCCCCAGAAAACTACTCTGCGCACTACTTTTCAAACGTAGTTGTTTTCAAATAATTTTCGAATAATTGAATGTTGTAACTAATTGTGACCCGCTTCAGAAAATGTGACATAAGTCGCAAAAACTAAAAATAGAGTTATGCACATAACTGAAAAGTCCAGGATATAAGCTTTCATTATTTGGTACATAGTACAGCTCCATAGCCCCTCCCGTTCCAGTTATATGACGTTTTTGCATATTAATAGTTCCATGGAATTCAAAATACACAACTGAGAAAACAGGCTTCGAAACACAACAAAACTAAGACAATACATTGGAACCATGCACTCTTAAAAGGTTTCGTTTCACTTTATTTAACAAATTCCAGATTTTTATTAATTAAATCTGAAACTTTGGATATTAAAGATGTCATTTAAAATAAAATATTTACCCTATTAACTTTAACAGGCTTTTACCCATAAATGCACAGCACGACTTATGTCACCTTTTCCTGGTGCGGGTCACAATTCATGTTTTAAAAACTATACAAACATAACAAAAATTGTTTCAAATCTTTTGTTTTTTCCCGAAACCATAACTGATTTACAGACAATATACAAATTAACGAACGCATTAATTAGATAACACGACCGATCTTAAGTTAACCAGTTCGCGCCGGGATTATTTTAACATCACCGAGCCGAAGCGGGTTCAGGCCGATAGTGCCAGGAAACACACCCACGCATTTCCGGCCTTGCTTGCTGCGGACAGACATTTCCGAACTTGAGCTTGGCGTGTTTATGTGTCATCCGTTTTGAATTTGGGGAAAACTTTGCGTTTATATACGTCATCCGGCGCGATCGAACTGGTTAAGAAGAGTTTAGCCGCATTGCTTTAGAAGTTCAGATGGGTTGAACGTGTCTTAACTTTGATGAAATTGATCCTAGAACAAGTCACGAGTTGGGACGAGTTTATGCTTCACAAGACGCGTCTTAGCATTTTGTGAAATTGGCCCCTGGTACTGTGTATTTCAAGACAAGAAATTGAAGGCTGAACAACTGATCCAAAGCATAATAAGTTATCCATTAAATTTGAAGTCTCATGTCGTCAGGTTTAATAGGTTCATATTAACCAGTTCGCGCCAGGATTATTTTAACATCACCGAGCCGAGGGGCGGGATTATTTTTAACGAAACTCGATCCGAAGCGGGTTCAGGCTGGTAGTGCCGGGAAGCACACCCACACATTTCCGGCCTTGCTCGCTGCTGACAGACATTTCCGAACTTGAGCTTGGCGTGTTTATGCGTCATCCGTTTTGAATTTTGGGAAAACTTTGCGTTTATATAGGTCATCCGGCGCGAACTGGTTAAGAAGAGTTTAGCCGCATTGCTTTAGAAGTTCAGATGGGTTGAACGTGTCTTAACTTTGATGAAATTGATCCTAGGACAAGTCACGAGTTGGGACGAGTTTACTCTTCACAAGACGCGTCTTAGCGTTTCATGAAATCTGCCCCCGGTACTGTGTATTTCAAGACAAGAAATTGAAGGCTGAACAACTGATCCAAAGCATAATAAGTTATCCATTAAATTTGAAGTCTCATGTCGTCAGGTTTAATAGGTTCATATTAACCAGTTCGCGCCGGGATTATTTTAACATCACCGAGCCGAGGGGCGGGATTATTTTTAACGAAACTCGATCCGAAGCGGGTTCAGGCTGGTAGTGCCGGGAAGCACACCCACACATTTCCGGCCTTGCTCGCTGCTGACAGACATTTCCGAACTTGGACTTGGCGTGTTTATGCATCATCCGTTTTGAATTTGGGGGAAACTTTGCGTTTATATACGTCATCCGGTGCGAACTGGTTAATAAAATCCTCAAATTACAGAAAAAAGTTTTACATATAATTAACAACGTTAACTTTTATGAACATAGCAATCCAGCATCCTCGGATCGTTTTTTTTTATGTGGAAAAAAAGTGAAGTAGGTTCAATTTGGTATTGGGCATAGATAGACTTACAGGTGTTATAAAACAGAACATTATATCGTCGTCACGTGTCATACAGCTATTGCAGAGTTCAAACTCAAACCATGCATGCTCACATGATGTTACATTTCTAGTGATTGGTATTCAGCTATCATAACAATACCATGGAATTTCAGCTCGGAATCTGAATTGTACTAAGCAGTGATGTTGTGCTAAAGCAGTGTGCTCAGGTTTAAACAACTTTATTAAATTTGTGACCGGCTCTACAAAAAGGTGTATTATGTCGCAAAAAAAAAATGGAGTTATATACACGGTAAGAAAGCCACAACCTAAGCTTTCATTTGGTATATAATAGAGCTATATAGCACCTCTCATTTTGAAGATATGACATGTTTACATATTGATTACTTCATTGTAGTTCAAATTATACAACTGAGAAAACAGACTTTGAAATAGCCGGCTCTGTTGTACTACAACAGAACGATGCACACAAAACGATAGTTATTTTTCACTTTATTCATCAAAATCTTTAAATGAAACCTAAAACTGTAGGTATTAAAGATGTCATTCATGACAAAAAATTAAAACCACATTTTTATGAAATGCTTACCCTCTCAACGTTGAGCGGGCCATTACATGATAGTCCACAGCGCGACTTAATACACCTTTTTGTAGAGCCGGTCACATTTGACCCCGCAGTTCCCTTTTGTAGTCTTGTGGGACACAACTCACCCCCCCCCCCCCCCCCCCCCACAATTAAAAAAATAAATAAATTAAAGATCTGTCATTGATGTGATGACTGTGGTAATGTGAGATATGACGTTTATAACACCCTCTGCTTAGCCTTACTTTAACGCTAACCCCCTAGGTTCTTGCACTAGCAAATGTACCAAACCTAACAGACTTCAACAACTGCACATGGAATCAGTAATTATTGGTACTGAACATAGTACTAAACCTGCCAAACTCCAACTGTTGAATTTGATTGACTTGGTACAGATGGGTCTATGCACTGGGGCCAATTTCATAGAGCTGCTAAGCACAAACAAAATTGCTTAGCATGACAATTCGTCTTTTGCAAAAACAAGGTTACAGACCAAATTTTTACATGATCTTTATTGTTTTGGATTGATAATCAGCTGGTTTTTTTGCTTAGCATGAAAAACACGTATAAGTTTGGATGGTAACCTGTTTTTAATGAGCAAGACTTTTGTTGTGCTAAGCAAATTGTTGTGTTTAGCAGCTCTATGAAATTGGCCCCTGTTCAGTGTTCAGAATCAGGCCTGTGATGACTGGCCATTGGTTCTGTGTGTTAAGAGTGGGGACACACAGGGTGTACACATGTACACTTAAAGTTGACCAGGAACTGTGCCCTCGCCAGCCCTGAGCTCACCCATGAAGAAATGCCGGTCCATTCCCGATCCCCCAAGCTCCAGAAGAGTTAAGCCTGCCTGCTGAGACGGCGGTATTGCAATCCGCCCCAAATCGTCTCGTCTTCAGGCAAAATTGTCTTTATCCTCTACACACAGGGCCTTCTTCAACGTAATTCCCAAACTGAAGATCTTATCCTCTATAAGTTTTTCTTCAACACCTCGAAAAGTAAAAGAGTGTCTTTTTTTCACAGATATCTCTTATCATTCTCCATTGAGTTGTAGCATCTCAAACACTGAGTGAGCATCACTATTGAGGAGTCTTGGAAGTAAGATGTTACGGTTTCCAGGACATCTTTCCTTGACATTGTTGGCACAGTTCAGTCAGTGTTAGGCATGTAATATGTGTAATTGTCCATATTGGATTTCTGAAGCACAGGTCCATAGTAATCTATGATGTAATCAGAGCCGTCGGCAGGACCTACAACCTGTAAGGATCAAGAAAGGAAAAGGCAACATTATATTTAAACATGTTTGTAATTAGTTACAATTTTAAGCCTAATGTCACCCAATATTTACAAAATACTACTAGAGTAAATTGCAGTATGCAGTACTCTTTATTACTACACCTCATAAATATTCATGAGCAAATTGGAGCGCGTGATTCGGCGATTCCGCCGCGCTTCTGGGAAGAAAAAATGATACGCTGTTGGGTGATGTCATCCCGGTGAGTATCCAGCTCGCCGCCGTGAGGATTTTTTTCTAGTAGCACCAAAAATTGTCTCTGGAACCCGCCTCGTAGACATGCAAGTCTGTGGTATGTAATCTTTAGGGAACCAGTCTCAGTAATGTTACTAGATTTCCGTTATTGACTGACGAAGAACTTGAATATCTTGTGCTGAATATCGACAAGTCAGTGAATATGGTTTATTTCTAGTCCCTCGGTGTAGGCCAGCTCGACTACCCCCTCTCCCCCCCCCCCACCCCCCAGGTCAATGCAACATTGCTAATGCTGTCCGTATCGTGACTTTGGGTGTGATCCCTGGCCATATGACAGTTACGGGTTTGTGGATTCTAACTAATGCCCCCGAACAAAGATGTTTACTAATTTTGGTCAGGTCGGTTTAGCCATCTCGGGCAACCTGAAACAATTCTGAAATTCAAACGGTACATTAGTATTGTAAAGTTACTGTGCCCGTTATTGTTTTCATACTACTGCGTCAACCCCTGTGCGATTGCACATGTGGTATAATGTGCGGTGTTCATATAGCGCTTTATCACCAATGGTATCAATTACCCCGGTCATTGTGCCCATGAAACATTCTAAATACCATCTCAGCTCTCTGGGGAGTATACAGCTGGATGCTGTCATTTTGGCGCGAAGCAGCTAAATTTAATCACAATAACCATCTCTGCCCTCAAAGGTACCCATTTACTCCTGCCACGGCACTCCACTTCTTACGCGACTTCCAATTCTTAATTATTTTTTTTTACACACAACCCAATACCACTAGCTACGGTCAAACATGACAAACAACGCCGGTGGGCAATCAAAAATACTCATGAAACAAAAAACAACAGACTGAGGGCACGCGCAGCAACATTATTAGGCTTTAAAGAAAAAAAGACCAAATAAACGTGCTTGGGTTTAATCTGAACTTTAATACATGAAGCCAGGGTCTAAGTATGGCCTATCAAAAAATGATGCACAGCCTCCTTAACCAGTTTGCGCCGGGATTATTTTAACATCACCAAGCCGAGGGGCGGTATTATTTTTAACGAAACTCGATCCGAAGCGGGTTTAGGCCGATAGTGCCGGGAAGCACACCCACGCATTTCCGGCCCTGCTCGCTGCTGACAGACATTTCCGGCCTTGCTTGTGGCGTGTTTATGCGTCATCCGTTTTGAATCTGGAAACAAATTTGCGTTTATATGCATCATCCGGCGCGAACTGGTCAAAACACTATTAAAAAACTATGATGTACAGTCTGTAACATGAAGACCTACGGGTAGGTAACGTTAGAAGTGTTCCTCGTTTTACTGACCAATTTAAAACGGTAACAACAAAAAATCACGCGATGCTGATACGTTCAGGCACGAAAAGCAGATACAATGTTTGCGAAATATAGGGTGATTTACCCAAGTCATTGGATTGGTTTTGGTCAGGTCAGGTCAGGTCAGGTCAGGTTAGGTCAGGTCAGTTTTGAAAAGTTCAGATCGGCTTCAGGTCGGGTTCGGTTTATTTGGATAATGTTTCAGGTTGGTTTAACTTGATCAACCCAACCTGATGAGCACATGAGTTAAGTCAAGAACACATACCTGCATAGCTATTAGTATGACGTCCAGGAAATGGCCGATAAAGAGAAGACCTACAGTACAGAACTTGAGTAGAGCTAGGGCAGGGTAGCCTAGATAGAGACGATCGATACCAAACATGCCCAGGAATATGGACAGCAGCAGGGAGGTACTGTAGGAGTAACCATTCCTGGATAGAGAGGAAAAACAGGAATGATTGATGAATTATTTGAAAGATGCACATCTTCCAACAAGCTGTCCCACAATGATTATTACTATTATTATATATTTCTGGTAATGAAACCAAGGATCCTTCAAAAGCGCCCAAGGCACTGTAGCTCGCAAGCCTGAAGAAACCTGTAGAGAGAAGACAATGAGAAGAAGGTACAGTTTTAGAGGTGGGAGGAAAACCCCAGAAGAATATCCTGGGGAAAACCCACGGAGTCAGGCAGGGACTGAAAACCCAATCCACATATTGGCCCATAGTGGGTCACAGTGGTGGAAGGCGAGGAAAGAACCGCTACGCCAACCCCGACTCCCCTAGTAACCATTGATACCCAAAACGTTTCTTTTTTTTTCACCGTGAAATTCACAATGACATTAGGTTAGACTTTTACCTTTGGCATACTGTAACCTTTAATAACGATGTTAGATAATGAAAATCGGACTAACCAAACTGAAAACACACTTCATTGTGTTAGAGATGGTAATTTCATCCTTTAGGCAAAGTGAACCAAAATTGTGTGTTAAACTTGTTTTAAAGAAGTAAATATATTATCTCGTCTGTTATTCTAATTGTTTATTCCCTCCTCTTTTCTAACCGTTATTCAAGTCAGTGTTGATTATTTATGCAGACACTGCTGATGCGCTGGCACAAGCTATAAATGACATCTTTAACCAGTTCGCGCCAGAGGACGTATCTACACGCAAAGTTTCCCGAGATTCAAAACGGATGACGCATAAACACGCCATGAGCAAGGCCGGAAATGTCTGTCAGCAGCGAGCAAGGCCGGAAATGCATGGGTGTGCTTTCCGGTACCATCGGCCTGAACCCGCTTTGGATCGAGTTTCGCTAAAAACTAATCCCGTGCCTCGGCTCGGTAAATGTTACAATAATCCCGGCGCGAGGAGCAGCAATCAGGTGGGGAAGTCTGCTACACTTTGACGCATTCGGCTGTCAACACTAGTGCATAAACGACCACAGTCTAAAGCCCCTTTCACACCGGGCCTTGCGTAGAGTTGCGTAGTGTTGCGTACCGACTACGCCGATCGTACGCTACTCTACGCCGGCCTACGTAACTGTACGCTGAGTGATCCAAATGGGTACGCGAGATGGACGCAAAAAATTAAACGTGTTTAATTTTTTTCGCGTACCTTCGGCGTAGACACTATACGCAGAAAGTATGCATTTTGTACGCCATGCCTACGCAACACTACGCCATGCCTACTGCGTCAACCCCTGTGCGATTGCACATGTGGTTTAAAAATGTGCGGTGTTCATATAGCGCTTTATCACCAATGGTATCAAAGCGCTTAACATTTACCCCGGTCATTGTGCCCATGAAACATTCTAAATACCATCTCAGCTCTCTGGGGAGTATACAGCTGGATGCTGTCATTTTGGCGCGAAGCAGCTAAATTTCGGCGTAGACACTATACGCAGAAAGTATGCATTTTGTACGCCATGCCTACGCAACACTACGCCATGCCTACGCCGATTGTACGCTACCCTACGCCAGTCCGACGAAGCATTTAAAGCGTATAAAGGCGTCCTAGATCATACCTGCGCGCAGCGTAGCCACAATGACTGCCTAATCTCTGCTGGACTTTTCATCACTATTCCTGCAGTGCTAGATTGTATTCGTCCCGCTGAACTCTATTGTTGCTGCTGAACTATATTAGTACTGGACTGCAGGCAGCAGTGGACCGAGGGGCAGAAAACAAGGTTTATATAGCGCCAATGGCTGCACTCGCGGCTCCTACGCAGCCGTAAGCAAACCTACGCCAGGCCTACGTAAACGTACGCAACCCTAAGCCTGTCATACGCAAGCGTACGCGTATGTACGCCAATTGCATACGCCGTAGGTACGCGGTGCCTACGCACAGGGTACGTAACCATACGCTAGCCTACGCACAAACTACGCAGGGACTACGCCGAAGCATCATTTTTGTCATTGATACGCAGCCTAACTTCGGCGTACTCGGTACGCAACACTACGCAAGGCCCGGTGTGAAAGGGGCTTAAGACTATTTAGAGCTAGTCCCCATAAACTGATAAACAATGCCAGAGATGGATCCTGCTGCGTTCGGTGACCTCTGACTGAACTGAGGCAGTGTGGTCTTTGAGATTGTTGACCTGATGGATCTTGCTTCACTTGGTAGGCTAGTCATTTTGACAAATGGCAGGGTTTAATACCATGGATGGTTAGGGTTAAAAAAATTATTTACATGGAGGCAACTGGAGAATTCTGCAGGATTGAGAATGGTTCCTAGCCAAACAGCCTAGAGGGTTAGGGTCATCAGGGTTAGGGTCATCAATACTTACGTGTATCTACAAGGAACTGTTCTCTTTAAGTCTGGTGCTATTGCCGAGCCATTGTAAATCTCCCCATCACATTGGGTACCAGCCACCGGCATGCAGTTAACTGTGAACAAAAAAACCAAGGACTACATATAAAACTGTTGATAACTACAAAACCTTAAATGAATCTATTCGGAATAACGAGTTGAACATGTTGAGTTTGAAACAAGGTTTTGGGGTACTATTAAATTATGTGATGCTGCTTATAATCTTTAACAATGACTGATATATACATGACAATAAGTTCCCTCCATGTGATAATTATGGAAAAATGGTACATTCTCCTAGGTCCACTGTAAACAATCTTCTTTACCCAAAGCCAGGGATGATTAAATTGGCAAAATAAACACATAAAACACATAATAAACACAACCTGGGCAAAGTCCAGCTAGGAGCAAGTTCGATCAAGGACTATAGTTAACCATAGTTCCATTAACTCTGATCGAAAACTCACGCTAGTCGACGATGCATTGGACTAGTCTAGTCAACTATTCGCGACCAACATACCGTGGTTGGTTGCACTAGTTATAAAAAGCAACATTTCCATGACACAGTGCAGTGGGGATCAACTATCAACAACAAAATATCAGACAAAGGAACTATTTACTGTGCAAACTTGCATTTGTTTTTCCCGTAAATGTTTAATTCCCACATTTTGTTAAAAAATTATGTAACTTTTGTCACAATTGTACGATAAGAATTGCCAATATCATGGTTATGCAAGTTATCCTAAATTATGCAAGAACTATCATGGTGTAAATAAACATAAGTATGTATGTATTGAAATATGGTTTTGCCTTTGTGAGTACGATGTTTTTGTTCGCCACAAAAGTTCGACCACAGTTTGACTGGAGTCGTTCGCACTGCAACTTCATGGCGCATGTGCTAGTGACATCACCAACCAACCACTAGTGAACCATTGGTCCTTGATCGAACTTGCTCTAGCCTAACTGCCTGATGTATGGCCCTATTCTAATCGCTGTTAACTAGTATTATCTAATCATAGCTTCTGTTGAATATCATGTGATATTCTAGACGTGCGTCTTGGAGCAAGTTCGGGGCATGAACTATAGTTAACCATAGTTCAACTAGCGTCAATCGAACGCAGAATGGTTGGAGTATCTAGTCGACTATTTGGAACCAGACCCCGGGGCACGGTTGCCACTGATTGACAATAGCCTCTTTCCATAAGAAAACATGGAGAGAACCAGTGACGTCAAAAATATGATGGCAGTAGTCGGATGGAGAGAAAGGCAATAACTTTAAGTGAAAATCTGGCAAGCCTAATGTTATTGTTTTCTTGGTTTTTTTACCAACATGACTAACTTTATGGCTTATCCTACTTATATGCGTCGGAGAATAGTGCCAATACCCATCTCATTCATGTCGCAAACGTAAACAAAGCGGTTGCCATCTTTTCAACAATCGTTCGACTAGAGCCGTTCGAGCGAACTGCATTTGAGCATGCGCATTGGTAAAGCAGAGACTGACTAATGGTTGACTTCAGTTCGCGCCCGAACTTGCTCTTGTTCATCATCCGTAAAATGTATTTATCTGATCCTCAACTCCAACTGAGGAACAAGAAGAGACCATGTACGTCTTTGAAGAATTTATAAGCCAGACATTAGTGGGACCTTTCTTTACATACTGATAATGCAGATACCCACAGAGAGCTTTGTGTGAGTATGAATGCATTGCACAGGGTCGTATTCATCCTACTAACCGAAATCATTCAAGTTTCTAATGCCTCTGATGTCAAAGGCTTCAAATTCATCTACACTCGAACTGTACTCCACCCCCTACCCCCCTCTAATCCCTCTACCCCTACCCCCCTCTAATCCCTCTACCCCTACCCCCCTCTAATCCCTCTACCCCCCTCTAATCCCTCTACCCCCATCTAATCCCTCTAATCCCTCTACCCCCTCTAATCCCCCTACCCCCCCCCCCCCCCCCCCCAAATGGTAATCACTTTACAAACTTGTACATGTACCTGTGGCAAGCCTCTCAGGTAGGCAGTTGACTGCAGCTTGTGCGTCTGGATCTATGACAGGATCCTCACACACATACCTTGCAATTATATGTCAAGGAAAACCTGCCGACTGTTGGGTTGCAAAAGTTATACCACCATAACCTGCGGTGCATTTTGGCACCCTTATTAAAGAGAAATTCCAGGCTCAATAATATTTTACCTAGTCTAAAAGTAAAATATGGTAACATACTGACTCTGCAGAAAATTTGTTTTGATTTGTTATCGAGAACGACACACGCTTGACACACGCGCTTATTATATTCACGATTTCTTGCCATTCAGGAGTACAAGGGCACGGCCATATTGTATTTCCGGCCTCGCCCGGAAAATTATTACGTAGTGTCTGCACCTCAATGCATATCACTTTATTGCCTGTTGTTCGCACTGGTATCCCCCTCTTGACGCGGCCAACTACATTATGCAGACGTATGTTGTACGGCGCCCGATTATTGAGAGTACATGTATTGCATTTCTGTGCAGAATATCAACTTGACGCGCCACAAACTATCGTTTATTTTTGTATTTTCTGAGAAGAATAGAAAATCTGTGAGCTAGTAATTATGGCATCAGGTCCTTCTCCGTATGATTTTGAGCCCACTTTCACATGTACAGTACACATTGTGTATACACTATGCCAAATACAAAAGGGTTCACTTGCATTCTGTGCGCGTGCAGGGCCGCTATCGATCGGGCTTTGCGTACTGATGGTGCAGACACTACGTCACAATATCTCGGATGTACCGATAAACCAGAACAAAATGGCAGCTCGCATGACGGTAAGCACAGTGCCAGAAAATCTCTGTTTTATATGATTACCGAAACCGATAAAAATGAAATAAAAATCAAGTCACAATGGCAATTGACACTCTTTAACATTATGCAATTATAAACTTTGGGTGGAGTTTTCCTTTAACCAAAAGCTGGTTCAATCGTTGGTTGAGCATTTTTATCAACCTCTGTTTTCTGTAATAACTGAACCGAGGATATTGGTTAGTTGGCACTCAAAATTTAAGATAGCAGAAAGGTGAAAATGTTGCAAAACTTTCCAGAACAGTCTATTTTTAGTACCCGCCGATCAGAAACCTAGTTTGGAATTGGATAGACAGGGAATATCTTGATACCAAGGTCACCTGATTCAGTCCAGTAGTTTTCATTCTAGCGACAAAGTTTGGGGTCATCAGTTGAACAGGTGACCAACAGAAGCGCAACAGCAATAAAAGGCCTGTTCAATTGACCACCAACTTTGTTCTAGAAAAAGGTCCCTTGATTGAAAACTCCTGAACCATATCATTTTGTTATCTAGAAAGATTCCTTGTCCCGCACCCAAACTAGTTATTCTGGTCGGAGGGTACTTGATCATTTTAAATGGAAAATTGAAGTTGAAATTTATAGTATTTTTTTGAACTTGGGTTTCTCTCTTTTTGGAAGTAGTAAAAGAAGAAGAAATTGAAGAAAAAGATAACTATTTGAAACACATACTTGGTGAGTCTGTGGTGAACACTGGGTCAGAGAAATAAGCATGAAGAAATTTAAGGTGCATGGTTGGTTGAAAAACAATTTACTTCTTTTTTTTTCAAGATGAAAATTAAGATTTCAAGTTCCTAAAATACATGTAAAAGTCACCGCCTACAGTACATGTAGTAAAAACATGGAATTTAATTGAAAAATCTGCTTAGAGCAGATTTAGCAGAGCTGTGCCAAGTATTCGTTCTTGTTGGGGATGACACCCATTAGGATGGGGCAGATAAGGGAATTATTGACTATGACTATGAGGGTCAGTGTTTTTTGGCCAAACATTATTATAAAGCAAGTTTCAAAATCAGTCCTGAACGGTTTTTTTTTCCTCCAATAAACAATGTGTCTTTAGGGATCAACAAAAAATACACATGTGACCAACAGTGTATTAACCCTTCTATATACAGTGCAGTTGCCATATAATTGTCAGACCTTTCAAAACCTTTCAAGTTTGCTGGACTGAAGAGTTTTGAAAGGTGAGAAAACTGTCTGACAAAAGGGACCTATGAAAGATTTTGAATGGTGAGACAACTCTCTGAACAAACTGGTGTGAGAAAAAGGGAAAAAAAATATGTCAAGGCAATGATTGTAAGACTGTTTTGAAATGTTTAGCCATTTTCTGTGAGGGATATGGGAAGTAATTCTACCTTTCAAAACATTTTAAAAGGTTTTGAAAGGTCCAACCATGTACATGTATGCATAGCAACTGTACTGATATTTGGTTGAGCAATAGCTCCACCTTTCATTTCCTTCTGCAAGGTTTTGGAGGGTCTGGCCATTTTCTGATAGACTTCCCATACTATTATGAGGTATACCATAAGCCTTATCGCAAATTACCGCTTGAATGAATTCGCACAATAGATACAAAGCACTGTGGGAAGAAAAAGGGAGCAGCATCTGCTCTTTTTCTCTTCCCACAATTCTTGTTATCCATTGTGCAAATTCACTTAAGCAGCTTGTAGGCGAGTGTCACTTTTCTTCAAGTTTCGAGTTTCGAGTTGATTTTTCGAGTTTCGAGTTGATTTTTCGAGTTTCGAGTTGACTTTTCGAGTTTCGAGTTGACTTTTCGAGTTTCGAGTTGACTTTTTCGAGTTTCGAGTTGACTTTTTCGAGTTTCGAGTTGACTTTTCGAGTTTCGAGTTGACTTTTCGAGTTTCGAGTTGACTTTTCGAGTTTCGAGTTGACTTTTCGAGTTTCGAGTTGACTTTTCGAGTTTCGAGTTGACTTTTCGAGTTTCGAGTTGACTTTTCGAGTTTCGAGTTGACTTTTCGAGTTTCGAGTTGACTTTTCGAGTTTCGAGTTGACTTTTCGAGTTTCGAGTTGACTTTTCGAGTTTCGAGTTGACTTTTCGAGTTTCGAGTTGACTTTTCGAGTTTCGAGTTGACTTTTCGAGTTTCGAGTTGACTTTTCGAGTTTCGAGTTGAATTTACGATTTTCGAGTTGAATTTTTGAGTTTGGTGTTTTTCAAAAACAGTTAATTGATTTGTCATTCAAAAGAGGGGCTATTTCTCCCTCCCATTTTGTCTGTGGACTTTTTCTGACATTTTCTCCCAGTATATGTTTCCACCAAGTGGTCCACACAGTTCAAGGCTGAATTGTTATGGCTGCAGCTGAACATCAACAAGAAAACTCAATTAAAAGATCATTAAAAAAACAAAACCACCAAAGTAACATTTCACTTGCAATATTATTTTAATATAGAATCAGCTAACATGTTCACCAAATCAGTGTAGACAGGTTTGTATCCTCTGAAACCTATTTTTGTATGTAAGTTGACCACACAGCGGGAAATGATAGAGGTGTCCCGTAGCACCCTTTTTTCTGTTGTTTTCCCCCCACCCCTTTGCGTTGAACCTTTTGTGTCGTCGTCTCCCCCCCCCCCCCCCTTCTATCCCAGGAAGGTACAGTAGTGTACACCATTTGCAAACTTTAAAAAACAAAACTACTTAAATTACCTTACTTCACTGTCAGTGAACATTTGTAGAACATCCTGTGAAATCACAGCATCAGGTGTGCTGTGTTTCTCAAGAAAAGTTAAATTTATTTTCAATTTGTAATGATTGCCAGCCGGCAATCATTGTTATACCAGACTATTTTCAAACACTTCCCTCAATTTATTAAATTTAGTTAGTCCACATTATATTTATTTGCAATATGTTTTACATCCGTGGATAGGTCTGGTTTCCTGACGTGATAATTCCCTTACATCTATACATTGCTACATGTATGTTTTGTTTGAAGGAAGTCAAGGAACCAGACTACAAAAACAGCATTAATGTTCTTGATCAGTTTTTCCAGGACCAATTAACACAAATCTTTAAAAACAGGTCATTAATTGTAACAATATTTACTATAAATGTAAATCCCCTAAACCTATCCAATTAAAAACAAAATACAAAAAAACAACACATGGTGTATTCTACATGCATCTTAAACTCCTTGATGAGAAGAAATTTCATAAGACTGTGTAATCATGTTTTTATGTACTGGTAAGTACATGTACCCCTACATGTACATACTGGTACCCACTTTTGTATTGTTGTTCCACCCCTTCTCCCACCCCATTCCCCCATCTCAGATATTCCACAGGGGCACCAGGAATGTGTTAGTTAAAGACATTTACGAAAGCTTGGGCCACAAAGGAATGTAGAGAGGTCAACTCGAAACTCGAAAGGTCAACTCGAAACTCAAAAAATCAACTCGAAACTCGAAAAGTCAACTCGAAACTCGAAAAGTCAACTCGAAACTCGAAAAGTCAACTCGAAACTCGAAAAGTCAACTCGAAACTCGAAAAGTCAACTCGAAACTCGAAAAGTCAACTCGAAACTCGAAAAGTCAACTCGAAACTCGAAAAGTCAACTCGAAACTCGAAAAGTCAACTCGAAACTCGAAAAGTCAACTCGAAACTCGAAAAGTCAACTCGAAACTCGAAAAGTCAACTCGAAACTCAAAACTCGAAGAAAAGAAACCCTCCTTGTAGGCCTATTTGCGATAAGGCTAATAGCCCAATTTGTCTACCTTTCCAATACTTTTCAAAAGGTATTGAAGGTTGTGGTAGTGCAGTAGCAACAAATTCTGGAGTGTTTTAAAAGGTTCATACTTATTTACAGCCATTTTGCCCAGTAAGCAGATGTTGAAAGGTTTTGAAAGGTAAAACCATAGGAGGGTTAACCCAATAAATTATTTTTCTTACACAAAATTGAAATGAAAATAGGCATGATCATACCCAGGTTAAACTGTTTGTCGCGTTTTGGCATGTTTGGAAAGTCCTGAGATGCACACAATTGTCACAGATTATAGTTTTAAAGGATACTGTCCAATTTGGAGATCGTTGCATTTGACAATGTCCTCGGAGCCTTCAGCAAAAGAACACAGGAAAAGCCCCACTATGAAGGTTGCAGCCAGAAATTGTCTGTACAGTTGAACACTCATGGAATTAACACTGGAGTAATAAGGTTCAGCTACAGCTACATGAGCAGTCTTCTTTCTGAGAGGTTGGATATTTAGTGACTCCATGACAGGTGTTGATTGATGAATATCCAGTTGAAATGAAATTAATCTTTGTGTATGTTACCCATTGACAACAAATGCAGCACAACTCCAGACCTAGAAAAAAAGTAGCATAAAACAAATGAGGGTTCAAGAATTAGGTCTTTAATTTGTTATGTACTTACAACTTCAGACAATAACCCCTCCCCAGTCCTTCTGGCATGTTAAAAAAAGCACACCCGAATTTATCTTGGCGTGTGATTTTTCTTGGCGTGTGATTTTTTCTTGGCGTGTGATTTTTCTAGGCGTGTGATTTTTCTAGGCGTGTGATTTTTCTAGGCGTGTGATTTTTCTAGGCGTGTGATTTTTCTAGGCGTGTGATTTTTCTAGGCGTGTGATTTTTCTAGGCGTGTGATTTTTCTTGGCGTGTGATTTTTCTAGGCGTGTGATTCTATGGTCCAGGCTGGGACTGAACAATATGGCATTTACACAATAATATTCATCTTTTCTTCACATACATGTATTTCTTTTTACAAATTAATAAGTTTAATTATGCTGTAAATGTTTGCCGAGGTGTGCGGTACACCAGGATTCAGGCGTGCAATTATTCACACTTCTCGGGAAGCTTTTAGGTGTGCGATGGCGTAGGGGCGCGATCGCACACCTCAAATCAGAAGGACTGCCCCCCTCCCCTTTTTTGTTTAAAACATTTGAACAGTCGGCCATGCATGTACCAACAACAAATACAAACAAATCCCTACCGTATTTTTCCTAGTTACACATACACAAAATAACCTGATTCCTGCAAAATCCTCCAATTATAAAGTGACCATTGCCTGAATCTTACACAAATCTTGCAGTGGTTTTGCCATTGAGCAATAAAGGCATGATGCATTATGGTAAATAGCATGTAACGTTAGAAACAGGTCACGCATGTATGTGTGCCTTCTGGTTTCTAAATTATAGTAGAAGTATTAATAAGGTAGGATACACCATTTGCAGATATCATAAATATTTACTACCGAATTATTAAGAAATATCTTACTCATTTGAAAGTAAATAATGATTCTAGGCATTCAGCAAAAGGATTGCGCTAGATATCCTGTAATTATTCCAAAAAAATGAATTTTATAAAGAAAAATTCGCTCTCGCCGGACGGCGAGAGCGAAAAAACAAAGATAACATAAGAATAACTGCTCGATCCCGGTTGAAAACAAACGCTGTTTTTCTTGCTTTTCTCGTCATCCATGATTGTAAAACCTCGGAAAAGTCAGATAAACGATATTTACTATGAAATACAACCCCCCAAATCTACCCATTCATGGTAATTCAAGCAATTACCAATGGTGTATATCACTACCTTTAAACTAAGGTAGGATACACCATTTGCAGATATCATAAATATTTACTACCGAATTATTGATAAATATCTTACTCATTTGAAAGTAAATAATGATTCTAGGCATCCAGCAAAATGATTGCGCTAGATATCCTGTAATTATTTTCAAAAAAAATAATTTTATAAAGAAAAATTCGCGATCGCCAGACGGCGATTGCGAAAAAACAAAGAATAACTGCTCGACGCCGGTTGAAAACAAACGCTGTTTTTCGTGCTTTTTTCGGCATCGACTGTAAAATTTCGGACAGCTCAGTAAAACGGTATTTACTATAAAATGCTCTCCCATTCCAAATTACACGGAACAACAATGGCCTCTACATTTACATGATGTACGTACCGGGGGTGTATGGGACATACAGCGGCAATTTGTTACTGCGCATGCTCAATTATGTGTAGTGTGGAGTAGCTACGCCATACAGGGTGTAGTCTTGGTTCCAAGACCTTCGTGTTGTTTATTTCGCGATCATTGACACAAACCACCATTGATCTCCATTATATAGACTGGATAGGACAACGCGTATGTGTTTGTGCACAAACGCGTGATCCGAAACAATGGCGGCGTGCTTACTGCAGCGGGTAAACGCGGCATGTGTATTCACTCTGGAAACTAGTCAAGTAGTTATCGAGTTAATCGGATTTTTTTCGTATGGGGGTTATGAGGAACTTAAGCGCTCTACCAATAAAATCATTAAAAAACATTAAATTAACTAACGAATAACGATAGGGAGTCATGCAGACCTAACACAGCCAGCTTTTTCACACTTTCTTGATATGTAGGCCTAGGTCTACTATTTTTTTCCTGTAATGTAGCCTACACTTTTGGCCCTTCCCTGAACCTGGTTTCCAGTATATTGCTCTTTTATTTTACCACCCCTATAGGTCGTTTCATAGTTCAGTTGGAGACAGACACAGAGTGAATTTAATATATTCTATATAATGGAGATCAATGCAAACCACCGATGTTATAGAGGGCGCTATTTCACGACGAACCGCCACCCGTGAACTGGGGTGCGTTCCACTAGAGTTCGTGCGTTTTAGACCGTAAATTACCGTTGTACGCAAGACTAGCCAATCAGCACATGCGAGTGTTCGTGAGGTCAGCGGTGCTTGCGTTCCACCCAATAAACTATTGGGACTGTACCGTAGCTTCAAAGAAATATCCACCAATGCAGCATAAAAACCAAAGCTAAAGCATACAAGGCCCTCGTTCGACCTCACCTCGAATATGCTGCCGCAGTCACCGACCCCTACCAGGCTAAATACATTCAGCTGTTGGACAAAGTCCAAAGAAGGGCGGCACGGTTCGTGGTCAACGATTATTACCGTAAATCTAGCGTCACCAAAGTGATCCAAGATCTGGAGTGGGAAAGTCTGGCAGAAAGGCGCCAGAATGCCCGATTAAGCCAGTTCTACCTTATTCACAAAGGGGCATCTCCAGTGACATCCAACAAGCTTCAACTTAGGGACAACAATCATCCAAGCCGGCACTTCACAGCTGATGCATACAACATCATCGAATCCAGAACTGATAAATACAAGAACTCATTTTTCCCTAGAACCATCCGTGATTGGAATAGGCTACCCCTTGACATTACTACGCGACTGACCCTTGTTAATTTTAAAGCTGCCCTCACGAACTAGACATCGTCTACACCCCGCGGCGTCATGGAACTTTAGTTCTGTTGCCGTGTACCAAGTGATGATGATGATGATGATGATTGTTATTCATAATAAAGTCTGGCACACGATCTACATGATTATTATAATCATTAGTAGACACACCCTCCCCCCCCCCCCCCCCCCCCCCCCCCCCCCCCCCCCCCCCCCCGCTGGTCGCGTGACCAACACGCCGGATATGTACATGGACAATGGCGTTTGCAAGGACTGATCCCTGCTTCTATTGTTACAAGGCTAGGTACAATGGGATACGTACGTGGCGGGAATTTCAATGGTATTTTCAACATGCAGGTTGTCAGGATCAAACCTTTTCAATTGCAGGGAACACGAACGACTGCTCGTTGCTCACGCAGTGTCAGTGTGGTGGACATTGTACCGTAAAATGTAGCCTTGGTCAAGGCGAGTTCGTCGTTATCCGTCCGTCGTTATCCGTCAGCAGAAATACACTGTGCGCGCGCCCCGCATATATGCTGGCTTGCGCCCCATGCAAAGATACAGCGCGAACAGCGACCTCATACGGCCACTATTTATGCAAATCTACTGAGGCTACTTTTTCGCCTTGGATCATTGGGTTTTTGAAATCTTATGTTTTTCCTATATTTTGCGCCACATTTGTGGCGCATGACCTCGTATGCGAATACAGATAAGTATAGGCGGGGCTAAGATGTGAAGTGTCCAATCACAACGCCGTTGAAACCCGACGTCATCAAATTTGATGCAGCATGACATTTAAGACAAAATGGCAGATATTCAGCGTCGTCTTTCGTCCGAAGATCCGTCGTGTTGTTTGAATTTTGCAGCGCAAATATTATCCCTCGAAGATTTTAGACCCGAGCAGCGAAAGGCCATTAGAATCCTTTCATCGTGGTCTTTGTGAATTTGCCGACAGGTTATGGGAAATCCGTCATTTTTCAGGCAGCCTGAGCACCATTTTGCTTAGCCTTTAAACAAGGCCACATGTCTGATAGAGGCCGAGCGACTAAAAAGAGACTAATCGCGAAAACCTGAGTGAACGCCAGTGCGAATTGCCCAGACAAGGCCACATGTCTGATAGAGGCCGAGCGACTAAAAAGAGACTAATCGCGAAAACCTGAGTGAACGCCAGTGCGAATTGCCCAGACAAGTGACATTCGTCACTCGGTCGCGCGTTCACCCCAGGTATCTAGACTCATCTCAGCCGCTTAGCCAGAGTCACGAGGCCTTGTCAAAAGGCTACATTTTGCTCGGAGCTTGCACGTACGGCCAGGTACTCAGCGTCAGTTTTCAGCGTGTTCGGTCAGTTTCTTATCGCCGCATAATCGGCATTAACCCAGGCATGCTGGTCTGTGCGGTATCGCCACATTGTGGTCCAAGCATGGTCCAACGCTGTGGGGAGGGGGCATGTTTACGGGTGCAGAACCAACCTTCAAAGTGATCGCAATATCGTAATTTAAACAGGGACAAGTGTCTTATATCCCCAATAACTCCTCAGTTTATTTTCTTGGCAAAATTCAGCCGGCAAGGCATTTAATTATCAGAGTTCCGCGTTTTACCGAGCCACGGTTTTCAGATCAGCTGGATTAGATGTGTGCGACATAATATAGGGCCGAGTTCGACACGTTTCAATAGAGTCGCGGCCTTCTCCAGTCACCGCGGTTGAAAACTCAAAACTAAGCAGCTAAACACAACTAGTTTTGACCATAACAATGTCAACATTCAAGAAAATACCCAGCAAAACGAGCGAAAATAACTGCGACCCTCACCAATCAAGCAATTAAGACATTTCAAATATTCATGTGTAATTCCTACAAGCCTTCGTAAAAATCACTCAACTTTCTCCGATAAAATAATGTCAACGATGGCGGTGTTCGTAAACACTTGGGAGCTAGCTATGACCTTTCACCGCTAGCTCAAATTATGCAGTTTCTACGCAACGATCGACCAATAAGAAAACGACTATAAAGGTCAGCTTAATCTATTAGCATAATGAGCACCGCCCCCAAAACCTAATGATCCAAGGCGTTCGAGTAGCCTCAGTTAGTTTGCATATAATAGTGGCCGCGTGAGGTCGTAGTTTGAGCTCCGATTACCGCTGCGCTGTACGTACGGACGGGTAACGATGAACTATATATTTTTGCATATTAAACAATAATGTTATATTTTCCGTGTTATGTTTTACAATAGAGTTGGGTTTGAGCCAACAAACATTTTTTGACCGTAAATAAAATCCGTTTGCACAAAAAAAAATATAAAAAAATATTGATTTGATTCCTTAAACACCCGAGAATTTTCTGAAAAGCTAAAATTGACGATTGCCCTCGTTACACACAATGAGTTAAATAAGTTTCCGGAAGCGTATTGTACGTTTTATACTCATTAAAGGAAATTAAGGGTTAGGGTAACTTTGGTCAGATCGTTTGGGGAAAAACATTTCTAAAATATCACATAAAATCAAGTTTGATGTTATTTTTCAACTCTAATTTTTTGATCATTTACATAAATAATAAAAACCATGTCCAAAAATACAAGTAAAATCATCAACAAAAGGTTGTTTTTTGCATGTAGTGGCCAAAGTTACCCAGCATGACAAAGTTGCCCCATTTTACGTTATGCTTGGGGGTGGGTCACGGTGCACGTTTATGGGTTCTGATGTGAGAGTTAATATACCCCTTTTCTATCTCTGGGGTAGAAATGGAATACACCACTCCGCGTTTTGGTACGTCTGACGGTAATAAAAAAAAGTTTTTTTGCGTGGACGGCACTAATATTTATAAACACCCCCTCTGGAAGCTGGTTTATGTACCCTATACTTTGTGTAAGTGATTACCAGGCCTGTGTGTTCCCTGCATTTAAAGTGGTTTGATCCTCTCAATTACAACCCGCATGTTGAAAATACCCCATTGAAATTCCCGCCATGTATGTTACATGTACGTATCCCATTGAACCTTTTAACAATAGAAGCGGGCCGGGCGTCATTGTAAGCGCCATTGTACACAAGTCAGTCGCCAGCGAAAGGAGGGCGTGTATATTAATAATTAGAATAATAATGTATATCGTATGCCAGGCCTTATTACGAATAACAACAAGCTAAGGTACAGTGCCGACAGTTCATTGGATGGAACGCAAGTACCGCTGACCTCATGAACACTCGCAAGTGCTGATTGGCTAGGCTTGCGTACGACGGTTATTGACAGTCTAAAACGCAAGAACCCTACTTACGCTAACGTTGCCAACGTTGGCCAACGTTAGCGTTGTTCGCTTGAGTGGAACGCAATGTGCGCCAATTATGTTGGCGAACGTTAGCGAAAACGGCGAACGACATTTCGAGCTGTTCGCTGTTGGCCAGTGACGTATTTTAAAGATGGCGAAGAGGTTAGCAGACGACAGTGTTCTTTTCACGGTTTGATTTACGTTTCATACTTTTTGTTATAAATGGTGGATTGTTTTGAGCAGTTATAGGGATCTTTTAAAGAAAAATAATGAGTTGGACAAAAAGCAGCCAACCAAACGATGTCACTGTCAATAGGCGCCGCCATTTTGAAAACGTATTTTTTCAAATATCGTTCCACTTCAACTAACGCCAACTCAAAACGTTGGCGAACGTTTGCGCAAACAGTTCGCGTAAGTGGAACGCAGGGGTGGACGGACCTTCGTGTTGTTTATTTCGCGATCATTGACACAAACCACCGATGTTATAGAGGGCGCTATTTCACGACGAACCGCCACCCGTGAACTGGACACTGATCTCTATAACTGGATAGGTCGAGCGTACATTGATGGGATAGCGAGCCGTGAAGTCACCGGCGGCCATGATGGGATATTCAAAACATTGCCTTCGTGCATGCAAAAGACGCGTAGACACGTCGAGAGTGAGACAGTGGCAGCAGCGATGGTGGGTAAAAATGCATTAAAATCCTTTGTAAATAAGTAAATTTATTAAATAAACTTGCAGACTGTGCGATCAGTATCTATCTTTGTAAAAAATGTCAGGACTACGGTTTTAAGAGAGATTTATTAGGAGAACATTGTTGGCGAAAACGATATTTTCGTTTCCACATGAATTCCAGCGGATTTCTTCATATTGTGTCCTATCCATCATTGTATCTGAAAGAAAAATCCTGGATATTTTCGAAGAAACAGATTAGAATCATGTCTAGGATACCCTTACAATATGATTCACAATACAGGTATTTCAGACCATTACCCTTCTATGAAGACTGTCCTCTCAGTCAACTTCATTGACATTCGTACACAGTCATTGGTCCATGATAGCCCCACATTCTTGACATCCACAAAATTCATGACAATTCTGTAGAATTATCACATCACACACAATGATCACCAGATCTATTCACGTGGCATAATTCTAGAAAGTGTAAGAGCACCTATTAATAGTCAATGAACTAGTATTTCTAAATGCAAGTTATTCTCCAATATCGCATAGAACCACAGGATTTCACACGTATTTCCAATACTTCTCAGAACAAAATTTCAATTCGCAACGCCATCCCAAACTTAAGAACATAGTCAGTTTCGCAGTATCTCAAACTTAAAATCAATCTGACGCAAATCCTCTTAAACT
This sequence comes from Crossaster papposus, assembly GCA_037893245.1. Classification (NCBI taxonomy): domain Eukaryota; kingdom Metazoa; phylum Echinodermata; class Asteroidea; order Velatida; family Solasteridae; genus Crossaster; species Crossaster papposus. The sequence goes on along the minus strand of JBAIAA010000070.1, from coordinate 78,880 downwards.
AGTCCAATACATTCCTCTGAAGAAAATGGGTATGCCAAATAAATTGAGAATTTTGTGTTTTAAAATAGTGTCATGTTACAACATTCTTTCCTTGGCATTTAATTTAACTACCTGTATATTTTTTTTCTTTGTACACTCACTAAAGCTAATTACCCCAAGTCCACTTCTTGCTACTAAGATGTCAGTCTTGACAGCTTGACAGCATGACACAGTCCGGCCTTATTACGGAGGACAAGTCATAGGACGACTGCTCCCATTATGACAGAGGGACAACAGATGACAGCGAATGTCAAAACTTATTTTGTTTAACCATTACATCAGTAAATACGGTAGCTAATTGACCAACTACGTTTTCCAAGATAAGCTATCTCGCGGTGTTCCACATTTCTTAGATGTGCTGCAAATATATTGCAGAACTCTGCGCATCTTGGCATTTCATTTTTTAACAATATAAGTACAGATAATAAAACAGTCGCAACAGTCACAAACCTAAATTTGTAACATGGAAATATATTGAACATGTGTTTTATGAAAACTGACAAATCTGGTTAAAATTGTATTGTTAATATTCAAAGCAAATTATACAGATGTTAAAATGACATGGATTTACCCAGTCAGTGTTCTCCACAATCACTGGGTAGCGGCCGCCCTGTGTACATGTTACGCTGTTCTGTCATATTTGTATGCTGCCCTGTTAAAATGTTATGCCGCCCTGTCAAATTTTGCTTTTCAATCATGGTTTTATTTTGCTTTCTTACAAAACAACAATTGTGGTGTACACATCTTTAATATTGTTTTCATATCGCACAAATATCTAGAAACACTCACAATTCAAAGTTAAAGCCGTACAAGGGTGTCCTATTAACATTTGGCCTGTGAAGAATCCTGCCAAATGTATCTTTGCATAGTATAACAATTATTATTCTAAAATGACATCGCAAGTTTTGTTTTGGTTCTAAATTTATAAACAGTCCGGGGTTAATTGTTTTTTATTTGGTTTTATAACATCAGTAAACAATACATAATAAGCATATTGTTACTATGGCAGTAGTTATTACATGTTATATGTAGTGTATCAATGTAAAATAAAAGCATAAAGCAAAATTGAATCCACTGTGTGACTTATGTCATTATTTACACATGTGATTGATATTTTTAATTGTGATTTATTTCAAGTTTCTCAAGTTCATAGTTTAAGCCATAGAGGTGTATCTTTATTATACAGCTCTATGGTTTAAGCTCAAAACCACATAATTAATTTTTTCTGTCCACTTGTCCAGCAAGAATTTTTGGGACCCTTTCTAAAAAATTTACTAAACATTAGGTTGATTCCAAATCTGGACACTGCCTTAAAACCCCACGAACAAACCGTGATGTGCCAATTAAATTTTCCTGAAACACACTGACATTTGTTCAATTTTTTCAACATTTTTTTATTTTATTATAAAATGCACTTTTTAGTGTCTGGATATAAAATTAAACCAACAATTTCAAGAATTTCCTTAATCCAAAAAAACTCGTTTTGCCTTTTCCTTGTTCCGGTTTGTGCATAAGGTTATGATGTGGATTTCTTCCCCCCACCTCCCCCCCAAAAAAAAACCAAAAAAAAAATAATTTAGAAGTTGGAAATTCTTGAAAATACTTGTCCGACATATCCCATAGACTTTGCACTGCATTGCATCGTCTCACACGAATGTCTCATATCTTTTCCAAAAAATAGGCCTATTTAACATTGAAACTTGGCGTATACAGGTAATTCTTGGGTGTTATTATGTTTAACTTGATTTTCCTGATCAAACTGGATCGTTTTGGCGACGTTAACTTCGTTTCCTGTGATATTAAATGAGTTTTCTCGGTCGTGCGCTATACAAACGTGTGTACGCCTGCAATGTTTTGAATATCCCAATATGGCCGCTGATGGCTTCACGTGCAGAGCCGCTCGACCTATCCAGTTATAGAGATCAGTGGAACTGGACGGACCCTGTTGAAGGTCTTGGATAAGTTGGCTCATTAGGGGCGAGGTCAGACTATTGTAATATATGCAGTATTCATATCACGTGATAATGATGGACAGTTAAGCAAATACGTGCAGACCTGAGGGTTATTGTGTCGCGCAAAACATGTCCAGACTCGCCGCGATTGACCTGTGTACACATGTACATGTACAATGTACATATACATCGACACAGCAAATTATGGCTGCCCCGGCGTTTATTTGTGACTGCGGGTGCAGAGGTATTTGTCTTTGGTGTTTAAATTTGTGATGAGTGAAACCACGAAATGATAATGTTTCCTTTGATTTCAGGGAAACGTAGCCAAAATGACGTACGTTCGATCTGTTCCTTTCTCTATGGTTCGATACACTGGAATAAACAAAAACCTTCCCTTCTCCGCGGCACCACATTACTAACTCCTGAAGCGATGCTGCAGCGGGACTCGACAATATCGGTATGGTACAATGCGGCCAGGCCGCGCCGGTTGGCGGCTGCAGCTAGCTTGCACTAGTACTACTGCCCCGGAAGATCGGCCACACAATGCTATTAAGTCTGCACATTTCGCGCAATGCATACTATACGTGCATACAGTCGCCATCACATACACTGTACATGTACAATGTACATTACATGTATCCTCGATCATCCTATTTCTGCGCACATAAGGGTTTGCAACCGAGTAGCTTAAAACTGAAAGAGCAACCATTCTTTTCTTCAACAAAAATGATATTGTTGACTCACGATCTTCCACCATGCCGATTAACAAAGCAAAATTATCTTTATTTGTAGAGACAAGCGGGGAATTCCAAAGCGTGCAGTTTTGGCGTTCAGAAAAAAATCCTGCCTAAATCTGCGCAGTGGGGTACTTCCTGAAAAATCTACGGTGTCCGGGCCATGCAACTCAAGTACACAACTTTTTTTATGAATGAGTCAGACTCCTGGAGTTTAGAAAAATATATTTCTTTCAACTTTTTAACATATTTCCTGTTTGTTTTATTTATTTATTTTCGATGCCAGTACACCTCTCGTAATTTCAAGATTAAATAAATATATTGATTGAATCCTCCATAGATAACTGTTTTTGTTAGGATTTAATTTATACAAAGGCCTATATTTACAATTATAAAGTTTATATATATTTAATGTAGACCCGGGTTTATATTTTTACCATTGGGGAAATGTGGTAATAAAGTTTAAAATGTACATTATATGAATTCCATTTTTTTCTAAACGTGTACAATGATTATAAGCTGTTGCATGTATTCTACTCCTCTTAATTTATGAAAACTACCGGCATTTGCATTTTCCTGAAAGATTAGTGAGTGCTATAGTGAAGACACAGAGGTGTGTTTACAATATTACATTGCTCTTAAACCACATTCAATTGCATTGTTTACTTCTGAATTATACTACATTTTGTGTATTACCATAAAACGGGCTAACTAATTTTACAGGATATTTTCTACCAACCTAGCAATTGTATTGCTGTAAATAATAATCTGCACATATTCATTAGAAAGCAATGAAAATGGACTAATGGACTTCAATATTATTATATTAAAGATTAGAATAGAACCAATTTTGCAGCAAAAAGGCCTGTTCACTCCTCATCGGTTGGTATGCAGTGATGACAGGGGCAGTAGAATGTGTCTTCCGTCCTCAGTCTGCTCACGTTGCAGCAGTACCTCAGATGGGTCCAGTGTTTACAGTCTCGGTGCATACACTGACCCCAAGACGTAAAATAAATTGAATCGGCTAGCTCCACCGGTCGGAACTTCTTGCACACGCAGCATTTATCTTCAATTTCCCCACTCTCACCATCTGATGACAATTCCCCCTCTTCGTGGTCGGCGGTTACTTTTGATGTACTGGGCTGATTCGTGTCGGATTTTTTGTGAGCTTTCCTGCTCTTCCTTTTCGTAGCTTTTTCCGGCGCCTTTGCCGGCGCCTTTGCCGGCGCCTTTGCCTTCTTTGGTACGGTTTCCCCGTACTCGATTATCTTCTTGTACACCTCGTCTTCCGTTATTGCCTTCCCGGCCACGACAGAGCTCAAGCACCTTCTCTTTTTTGCCACCTTCTCTCTCTTTCCGAGATTGTCCACTTTTTCTTGGAAAAAATCTTCTTCACTTCTTTTTTTTCCAAGCTGCTCTTCTCTCGTCTCGAATTCTCCTCGGCGCCCATCTTCTCCCCGCTGCTTCTCTCCTTCTTCCTGTCTGTCGGACTCTTCGGCAAGACAAACGTCGTTGACTATGACTTCCGTCCGTGGCGCAGTGTTGTTGATTGACCTGTTCGGAAGGAAGGCACTTTCATCTATCACTGTCGGGTCGAATGGATGGATGCCCGCTTTTCTGAAGGAGCTCTGGAGATTACTAGGCGATAACGCCGCAACGTACGTCTTGCACGCAATCTGACAAATATAATATTTGTCAATTCCAGTGCAGGCGTGGTTCCTCATGAATTTGTGGCACTCGTGGTTGTAGATTCGCTCGTAGGGCCCGAAGCAACCAACGTCAAGGGGCTGCAGAACGTGGCTTGTGTGAGGAGGCAATACAAAAAGCAAAATATTATGCTGCTTTGCCCAATCAATGATGGGGATGGAAATGTGTGACCGATGGCCGTCGTAGAGGAGTAGCAACTTGTCACCAGCATCTCTTCCTTGGGCGTACTTAAGAAAGTGGTCTTGCAGGTATCCCATAAATACACTGGAGTTAGACCATCCTGAGTCACTGACAGTCGCGCCAGTTCCAGGAACACTCCCTGCCAACAACTCTTTTCTCATCCGCTTCCCTGGAAATACAAAATATGGGGGATCTGTTGGCCCAAGGCATTTCCACAGCCAAGTATGGTTACTGTTGAGCCTTTTCCGGATGTTACTGCTGGTGGTGCCTTCGATGATGACTTGGACACAACTTGTGGGGGTGTGTGGTTTTGTTTTAGTCCCTTTTCATCGACGTTGTAGATTCTTTCTGGGTGATCCGTGAGATTATATTTTCTCAGCATGGTTTCCAGCTCTACGAAATATGAAGCAACTACTTCACTTGATGTTAATTTTGCTCTATGGAGCTCAAGACCCCTCGGCCGCCTTAATCTTAACTCGGGCCATCTCGTCATGAAACCAGAGAACCACTTATCTGTGAAAGGATGGTCATTGTTTCTCTTCTCCAAACTCATTGCATAAAGCGTTGCCAGATCAATCACCTCCTTTCTGCTGTACCCATAGCCACAGCTTGCCATCGTCTCCAAGTGGCTTGCCAGTCGGGCCTCTTCTTCTAAGCTTAAGGTGGGAGGTAATCCCGACTTGATCACATCTATCCCAACACTTCCATTTACTCTGTTGCGCAAGGTTGATTCAGGAACACCAAATTTTTTGGCGGCTCCTCTGATGCTCTTTCCGTCTTCACAGACGGAAAAATATGCATTTGTCATCGCTGTTGGCGAGTATGACCGATAGCACTGGCCGATTCTCCAGACAGGTGGAGGACTTTCACACATGCTCTGTGAAACAAAATATGCATAACCCGAAAATGGTACCTTTATTCCAGGGTCCTCCCACAGGAAGTCAGTACTTAGATAAATTACTATTGGAGCTACCCTCAGATATTAAATTACCCAACAGATAAAACTTAAAAAATAAATGCCGGCAGGCCAAACTATGGGGATTTAATTGCAAAATGTCAAATCTCAACTTGTCCTACAATTCTACAACGTGCGCCTCCAAAATAAAGGAAAACAGCATGTTTACTTCAGGCCCAATTCTGTTTTTCCCATAAAAGAAATCCTAACCCATATCATGTGTCTTAATCCAACTGATTAGAGGCATAATTTCTCTCGAAACTAAATTAACTAAACCTACGTTTGTTTTTTTAATAGGCCTAATAAAGCTCTTCCTAACTTGGTATCGGCTCAACAATATTTGTTTTTAACCATCCAATGTAATTCATTGGTCATCCTAATCAACAGAGACAATTGTCAATATGTCAGATTTTCATACATTGTAATTATAACAGAAGAAAATTAAAAAAATAAAATAAGAAACGTGTCTTTTTTATTGAACCGTAAGTCCTAAACTCCTTTAAAAAAATGAAAGAATTATATAGGACACGGTAACTATAATACTGACGACAGAGGGCGACCAACAAAGGTCACCGTACGGTCATATTTTCGACTTCTGCAGGCCCGGAAGCAGCCTCCTGTATCTGTACTTAGTAATTAGCTGTAAAAAGCAGTTTTTTTCATTTTAGGGCCTAACTTACCGGTAAAGCCTTTACTTTCCACATTTTTTCGGCTTATGGTGAAAGTTCGTGCATCAAAGTATACGATCTGAGTGAAGGTACGTCATTTTTATAACGCGCGCGTTACCAAATTAATTGTGAGTGCGCAGAAATAGGACCGCGCAGATTTAGGGGGTCTGACGATACACTGTCTTGTGTACACATACCCAGTCATATCCTGTATTTGTGTATAATGAATAATTCATGATGAGGCTCAAACTCGGTCGCTGATTAGATCCCTCGGAAAAGCGAGGGAGATTCGTCGAAAACTAAGGTTAAAGTTAACAATTGATTGCCAACTAGTGCTAGACCCATTGGGGAATCCAAAATCATGTACGTTTGTCAAACGTCGGCTCCAGTGCGAACATGGATCCAGCCGCATTTTGTAAACTACGCATGCGTGAGACCAGAACGCACACGAAACCGGGATTTGAAAAAGAGACAGCGTTAACGAATCTGCGCGCGTGGTGGGCGCCGAAATAACACAAGGGTCTAGGGCTAGACTAGACAGAGGCTAATGGACCGCGATCACTAGAGTCATATTTCAAATCAAACGTGTGCCTACTACAGTTTACCCCCAGTCGCAGACAATATAGACATCTATAATAAAACCTAGACAAGCGTTATTGTTCTAGAACACACACAGTTTGAATTGTATTTCTATGACGCCCGGAAATGCGTTTACGGATAACCCTAAACTGCAGCGTCAAATGTAAACAACTTTTTGTTTCTTTTCTGGAGAACCGACGATAAGACATTAGGTTGGTTTTTTGTCAACAGGATGTTTAAAATAGGCTAAGTAGCAATCCAAAACATACAATTGTTTAATATTTCAGGGCAATGTGCCCCTTTAACCAATTAAGGTGTGATTGGACACTCCGCATCTCTTAGCCCCGCCTATAGGCCTACTCCGCCCATGACTCCGCCTATACTTATTTGTATTCGCATACGAGGTCCTGCGCTAGAAATCTAGCGCAAAAAGGACAAACATAATATGTGATTGATGTTTGAAACACGGCGATCAGTCGTCTTCAGTTGAGTAAATAGTGGTCATGTGAGGTCGCTGTTCGCGCTGTATTTTTTGCACTTCTAACATCCACCCATTCATCACTATTCAAGCAATTACTAATGGTGTAGGGGCCTATCCTACCTTTACCTCCACCCATTCATGGCAATTCAAGCGATTACCAATGGTGTATCATACCTTTACATGCATCCACCCATTCCTGATAATTCAAGCAATTGCTATTGGTGTATCCTACCTTGACATCCACCCATTCATGACAATTCAAGCAATTACCAATGGTGTATATCCTACCTAAGTCACATCCACCCATTTATGACAATTCAAGCAATTACTAACGGTGTATTCTACCTTTACATCCACCCATTCTTGATAATTCAAACATAACCAATTGGTGTATCCTATCTTTACATTCACCCGTTCATGACAATTCAAACAATTACCAATGGTGTGTCCTATCTTTACATCCACCCATTCCTGACAATTCAAGCAACCAATAGATATTGTACCTAGGTCACATACAACCATTCATGACAATTCAAGCATTTACCGATGGTGCATTCTACCTTTGAAACTGTGTCTGGGATGTTTCGAAGACGAGGAACATAAAAACAAAGAGTGCGAAATTTAAGGAAACATGTAATAAGCTTTTTGTTTATATAATTTTTGCTTAAATCAATAAAATATAATGTGGACAACAAGATGATGTGCGAGGTTGTGTTTAATTGGTCAAACCACTCCACCCCTCATAGTGAAGCCTCATTAATAGGGGTATGACGTAAATCAAGGCAGAGACTCGCCGCACTGCGGGGGGCCGCAACCTGCGGCCTAGCGTGCATTATACTACCGTCTTGCCAACTATTAGTAAACTGTTTAAGATTTCCGCAAACGGAATAATGCAAATGATTTGAAATGTAGTTTAGAAACGCACGAAAGCCTGGAATAATTCCCATCTGCATTTTGTTGTCGGTGTCCTGTAAAATTCATGAGATGAGGTTTTATCAAAGGTTTAATACTGGGAAATATAAGAAGAGTTAGTAATGTAAATTTAGAGGTGGTTTAATCCAATTCATTTTCTTTAAGTCACGGAGAATATCATATAATATAAATATATAATTTAAAGATATTTTCTTTAAGCCCTGATTCAATCGGAGGTGTCAAGTATTGTGAAATTGTAACAAATTTTGTTTGATAATCACAAAGAGGGCGCCATTTATTTTTAATTAATGTTATGCTGCCCTCGCTGGGCTAGGTACTTGTAGCTTTTGCTGTGTTGATTTTTAGTTGCTGCCCCGCCTCGATCCACGAATGTTGAGTTTCATGCTACTTCGCTTCGCTCATACGCATGAAAAACAGTTTTGTTCTACAGAACGTCATTGAATAAGGAGAAGGGAGACAATAAATGCATTTCAGAATTTATTAAATATACATCATGGGGGCTGGCCTGCGCACGGGCACGCAGAATGTCCATTCTCAAATTTTCACAGCATATGCTTGTATTACATAGAAACAGACTCAATTCACCAATATTGGTTTCGTACTTAACAAAAAAGAAACTATCAACCTTTTTCAGCCCAATGGGCTTTTGCACACCCATCTGGGAAATATATATTTAAATAACAAAAAGAAAATCAAAAAATGCTTAGTTATAAGAAAGGAAAATACAAGGTTAGTGAGAATTCACATAAAGTTATTTACGGTATCTGCTTGCGGAATATACAGTAACTTTGGCAATGTTGCCAACTAACAACATCTAACTTCCAACTAGAAGGGCTTTTCTATATATTCCCATTTGGGAACTGTACTTTTCAAACAAAAATACAAGGTACGAGTTACAAAAAAGAAAGAAAACACATTACTTGTCATCTGACGCAGGAAAGTGCTGTTCATAATAATGCAACTATGTCAAAACAGCTTTAGCGACCGATAATCGCTGTTCCAATTCCCGTTTGACATATCTATTTTTTGCCGCTGTTGTTTTCCAACGACCATGCTGCATGATCAAATCTTCAGGAATGCCATTGTTGGCGAGGTGCGATGCACCACCCGACCTTAAACTGTGTAGGCCGTAATCTTTAACATCCTTAATATCTATTTCTTTAAGTGCTTCGAGGAATAACTCGCGACACCTTGTATAGCTCAAAGGTCTATTCTGTGTGCGTTTGTAAGATCTGGTTTTCGCACAAAAGGTCAGTGGGGTGAATATAAACTTATCTTCACCGATACTAACACTAGATCTTAGCATGAAAATTCGCAATATGTTTACTGGTGAATATTTATCTTTAGTGTCATACAGAAAGCCTTGGTCTCCGTCTCTAAAAACATCGGTTTTTGATTTGGGAATGAAAATTCTAAAGCCTTCATTACTGGTCAATTCTGAAATATGACTAGCTTTTAAACCCGACATTTCATTGTGTCTGAACAATAGGGCATATTTCACAGCTATATAGCAAGCACTCCGTAATTTCATGAGGGTACTGTCTTCTTTAAATAAGACATCAATTATCTTCTTTAACTGCTGCAAGGAAATCGGTTGCTTCTGAGCTGGAGGTTTGTGCAAGATTCTTTTTGCATTAGACATAATATGCTGAACTATCGGCGAGTCTATGGGGTTCTTTGTTAAATTCATTAGTGAATGGATCCACTTTATGGCAGCAGCCGCCGTTGTGACAACGCTGTCGGAGTTGCAATTTGATTTGAGATGGAACATATATGTTGCTACAACTTCATCCCTAACTGGGAAATTTTGGGAGTTATCATGTAAATCTAACCAATTCAAAAAATGTCGACATCTATAGAAATATGAGTTTACAGTACCCTCCGACTTGCCCAAGATAGCGTCCAAAAGTAAGGGATTCCTGTATGCTTTAAGTGCTACCGGAAACTCTCTCCAAAAAGGTTGGTTGTGGATAATCTGTTGAGAAAGCGGAATACAATTTAGGAATCTGTAATTGTTAATTTTACTGCCGCTATGATACCTTCGAAGTGAGGGGAACCTAGTAACGAATTTTTATTTCTGCCTTGTACTAGTGCCAATTTTCCTTGCAGTGTAATTAATTCCTTAATATATGGACGGAATGTTGTCCACAGTAAAGGCCAAAATGGGCTGGATGGCCACCAGGGGAAAACCAGTACCCCGTGTCCTTGACATAAGTAAAGGTGACCAAGAGTTGCTGGGATTAGGACTACCGGTGGGACTAGGAGAACATTTTCCCCTGACCAATCTTGAGCAAACGCATCAATTGCTTCGGCTCCGGGGTTCCAAAATCTAGAAAAAAAAACGTGGCAATTTTGCGTTGTAAAAGGAAGCAAAGCAATCGATCGTTAATGGACCCCATGAATTATTGATATATTTTAAAAAATCTTCGGACAAGGACCAATCATCGGTATCGAGCAACTTACTAATATAATCTGCTTGTTCGTTTAGAGAACGTGGGATCCATTGAACCTCTAGCATGATTCGGTATTTGAGGCAAATATCAAATATTTGAAAAGCAAGGAACTGAAGATCCGCTTTCATGCTTCCAACCTCCATTATTCTGGCAGCGGACTGGCTATCCGTGAAAAGCTTAACTCGGGAATTGGTAAGTAGAGGGGGGAATGCATTGAGGGCAAACAAAATAGTATTCAATTCCCGCCATGTTGAACTTCGCGTTTTTTCGATAGGAGACCAGTTTTTATGAGCTATCTGATTACCGTGTGAAATTATGGCTCCCGAGGCGAATGAACTTGCATCAGAACACATGACCGTTTTGACCTTTTGGGATGCAAAAACGAAACGTTCATTTAGATTAGAAACGTTATCCTCCCAAAATTTGAGTTCACATCTACATGTTTTATCGAGAGTGATGATTTTGTCTTCATCTTTAGCAGCAGCTATTACCATTTGACAATATCTAGTCAATAATCTAGTCACATTTCCTACAACAGGCGACATAGAGATAAGTTGCCCTACTACAGAGTGCAGATTTCTGATTGTACAAACAGGCGAATTATTTAATAATTGCATGGAGTCCTCAAGCTTTCTAATACGCCTGTCAACTATCTTGAGAATTCCCCGACCAGAGTCCCAAGACATACCCAACCACACGAGTGACGTTTGAGGTGCCCATATGCTTTTGCTTATATTGTAAATAAAACCCGCTTTTAGCAGATCGGACCTAACATGGTCCGAAACTAGTGTAGCCAAATGTAGGTGTTCGTCTTTGTTATTATAACCCCGAGGTACAACTACGAACCCATCATCAAGATAAACTGCAACTAAAATTCCACATGACCGCCAGTGTGATACAAGAGGTTTCAAGATTTTCGTAAAAATATGTGGAGCCGAGGAGAGACCAAATGGTAGAACAGTAAATTCAAAATATCTTTGTTTGCCTTGTATACACCAAGAAAAACCTAAATATTTGTGATGTTGGGGGGCAATTTGAACATGGTGGTAACCGGATTTTAGATCGAAGGAAAACAAAAACGCATCGGGACTAAAGTATTGTAATCCAATTTTCCAATCATCTATTTTGAAATGCTCCGTTTTAACGAATTTATTTAAGATGCTTAGGTCCAAAATCAGCCTCTTTTTGCCGTCATTCTGACAAGATACTGACAATGGGCTTGTGACGTAAGAGGAGGATGATTTTTCCATGATTCTCTTAGAGGCTAATAATTCAAGGACCGATTTGGAAACAAAGTCGTAATTTCGTAAGGCGGAAGCATTGTTGCGTAAAACCATGGATGGTGGGTGTTCGATGAAAGGTATAAAATAACCCTGGCTAATGATGGAAATAACCATATCATGGGCTCCAATCATGGACCAAAACTCAATGTGGGATTTTAACCTTCCATTCACACAAATGTCATCCGATGTCAAAAGAGGACAAATAGCTTTGCAATGTACCTGAATAATGTCAGCGAATTTATCCTGAATGCGTGTACGAGCCTGGGACTGCTCCTTGTTAAGCGGTTGGGTCGGTAGGGCCCTTGGACAGCTGGGTGGTTGAGCTGGCAATAGTGGGCAGCCAAGGTCTGGGTGTGGCCTGAGGGACTGGACCGGTTCTTCCTGTGAAGCCGAAGGGGGCAGATCTGTATCCCTGCTTGTACCATGCTCTCCCGTTTGGGACAGCGAGGGGGCAGGACTTGGCCCAATGTCCCTGCATTCCGCAGGTGAAGCAACTGTTAAAAGCCGACAAACCTGTTGTAAAGGAAAAAACGGGTAAGAGAGGCATTATCTTGTTCTCCAAAAATCACAGTGGATATGGGGGGGGGGGGGGGGGGGGGTGGGTCTATGTACTCTAGGTAGTGTATACGGTGCTAATAGCGTGTGGACGTACAGCGTGGGTGCCAGAACCTGAAGTGATTATACTATCACAATGCAAGACTTATATACGATTCGGAGAGTGAACTGTGGTATGTAAAAAGGAATGCAGAGTATGGTATTACGTAATACCCACAATGACTAACTGCCAAACAAAACTACATTTTTTTTCGTTTGTGTCTTATTATGTGTAATGTTAGCTGTTTTTTTTGTTGGCGAGTTGCCTCGTCTAAAATTATCTTCTTTGTCGGCATGTATTTGGAGTTGCAAGATGGCATTTTTGTAGTCACATTTAAGGTATATTTTGTGAGAATTTGTTGGGGAATTTTGGCTGGAAATTACTGTGGGCTGTGAGAGAAGCCAGCTGTGTTAGGTGCATGGTGTGGCATGTTGGCCATGTGCTCAGTCCAAATTTCGCTAACATTTTCTTGAATAATGGAACCAAAATAATGTTAGTTTAAAAACAAATCTCCTTTACAACTTTCAAAGCCAGGAATTCCACAAATTTACGAGTTAGTATTCCACATTGCCAACCATTTTTATTAACTTCTAATATTTAGACAAATTATTACTAGTGTCATCTCTATCTATGTGTTTTATGAATATTGAAATAATGATAAATACATACATATTTAATTGTTTTAATGTCTAAGAGTATCACTATTTCTATTTTTGTATATAATTTGTGACGAACCTCTCCTTTTTAGTAAAGGCCAATTCATACTCTGCACATAAGCGAATGCAAACGTGGATTCGTGACATCACGAAAAGTATTCGTAAAAGTTTAACATAATTCGGGCGAATTTTGCAGCGAATTAATTGCATAACCTTCAATATGGTCTTTATTCACTAGTCGGCCATATTAAATTAAAAGTGAGGCAACATTTTCCTTTTTGCAACTTGGGGATATAAATGACCTAAAGTTTAATTACAAATTCGTCTTCTCAGAGACTCAGATGAATAATTACATTTTGTTGATTAAACAATAATTATAATGTTTTATGCCACATTAAACAACAAATATTTTTTTTAAAAATTAAAGTACATTGCTATTGTAACTTTGAATGTGCTAAATAGTCAATTTAATCATATTAAGTACCACAACTATTAATATTTGTGCATAAATTTAAGATGAACTGGTATAGACGTGCAGAGAAAAATGTTAAGTTAAATATAATTTGTTTACATGATACAAGTATTTACATAAAATGTATTTAGATAAACAAGGATAATAATGAACCACTGAGTAAGACGATAACATTTTAAACCAAAATGGTTTTAAAGTAACCATTACTCCCAAATGATCATAATCAAAGTATAATTTAGACGTCTTGTACGGAAAGTAACGTTTTCAAAATTAATACATAAATGTGTTTCTTTTCTCACAAGCTATAAGCACACAGCAAAACCACGTTTAGGGGCAAATTGTTTGACCGCACTAAATAGTTCATTGAAGTTTTAGTCATATTTATTGTCACAACTTGGTCAATTTCGGCAAATAATGCGTCTAATATTTAATAACCGCATCGTTCGGTTTTGCGCGAATGTTAGTGCTGGTCTAAATATCGTTGAATTTATTTTTCTGATTACGCCAAACAAAAATCTCTTGCGTCATGCAATTTTAACAAAACTACCACAATTAATTATCCGCTCGAACAGCATTCAAATTCGAAAGGAGAATCGATGCTATTCTGAAACTGAGTGCTTGCCTATTGTATTAAAATGAGGCGTACAAGTCCATTATCAAATAAGCCAGAAATAGATCGACTCTGTGCGTTATAGGGCGGAGCCAGAAGGCAATGTTTTGTATCGCCTGGACAAACAAGGGTAAACATCCTGTGCGTTCATCGTGGCTGAAAAGCAAAACAAAGAACACCTCTGAAATACACTATAACAAGTCCCACGTCAGATTTGATCCGGATCGGAGTCCCATGAGCCTGACACTCTTCCGGGTCAGAATGACTATTCGTTGGCTCCTTTTAGGGGTCACTTTGACCCCGAAAAGTGTCATCCTAACCGGAAAAAGTATCAGGTCCATTTGGAACCCTGAACCGGTTCAAATCTGACCGGGGACTTTTTAAGTGTATTTCAGAGGTGTTCTTTGTTTTTCTTTTCAGCCACGATGAACGCACAGGATGTTTACCATTGTACATTTTTTTAAGGTGATGCAAAACATTGCCCTCTGGCTCTGCCATAATGCGTAGAGTCTATAGCGGTTAATTTGAATAGTTTGGTAATGAATTTTAGTTAAACCTAATTTTAATGCAATTTGCAATTAGTACTCAGTTTGAGAATATCATATATTTAGCCAAATTAAGTAGGGCGACATCCCAGCAACTCCAATTGCAGACGAACAAAATATTTCCATTCAGTAGGCTCAATGCGCACTACAGTCGCCGTCACGTTCTTATCAAACATGTTAATGACAGCGTTGGTGCCATCGGTGTTACCATTGAACTCCTGCAACAACAGCAAAGATTATACGTGTTATTATTTTGTATTAACGGGACAATACCTAAAGAGGGGAGGTAATTCCTCGAAATTATAGGTTTTCCCGGCTATTATAAAACATTTTAAATTCCAATTCGCCAACTATCTTATTCAATTTCGTCACAGAAAATAAATCCCCGGCTTTAACCATAACAATGCATTCATTTATCATTTAATGTCCACGTTTGGCCATCCTTTGTAAAGACCATGTTGATAATATTTGTCATTACAAATCACAATGGTCTAAGCAATAGCTTAGAAGAATTTGTTCTGTAATGACGAATATTCCCGAGCCATTTGTTTAGATGGAGTGACCTAACTTTGAAATTTGTAAATGACTAATTCAATGGTAAGTTAAAAGCGTGTGAATGTTTTTCTTAGACGAAATAAAATGTGATAGTTCGTGAATTTGAATAAAATCCAACATTTCGATTTCAAATTGTGTTCACTCTATTTAAACATTGTTTCGAGAATATTTGTCGTTATACATCGAATTCATCTAAGCTGTTGCCGAAAGGCAGCATTCCGAGATCGATTTAGTCTGAAATCAATCAATTTCAAACTTAATGTTAACTCAATTAGTCTGATGTGTGCTTGACTCAATCACACACTGGACTTATTTAGTTAGCATAACGTTTTGAAATTGATTGAATATTGTTGGTGGCCTCCCAAATGGTTCGAGGGGCCGACTCACCGCATCCAGGGGCCAATTTCATAGAGCTTCTTAGCACCAAAATGTGCTTAGCATGAAAATGTGTCCTTGCCAAAAACTAGGTTACAGACCAAATGTTCACGTGATCTGTATTGGTTTTTTTTGCTTAGCATGAAAAACACGTAGAATTTTGGCTGGTTACCTGTTTTTAATGAGCAAGACTTTTGTGTACTAAGCACATTGTTTGGCTTAGCAGCTCTATGAAATTGGCCCCTGGTGTTTATGACTACCGACTAGCGCCCTCAAACAAAGATACTGACAATTTGGGAGACTGCAAACATAGGGCAAAATAGCTTGGTAGAGCGCTGGTTCGGTATTCAGGAGGTCGCAGGTTCGAGTCCCGCCTTACCAATTTCTTTTGTTCACTTTGACATTTCAAGTAAACATTCTTAATAGTTTTTCCTCATTGGTCAAACTTGATAAATGCGGAAACTGTTGTGAGGTCCGCCGATGCCTTCTTTTTCTGATACAAATAAAAGGCAAAATGTTGCGGGTCGAGGCAGCAAAATAAAAAGAACATTACCTTGACGTTTCCGATTGCATCGGTCACGTGTTCAAGTGAAGATGTGGCATCTTTCTGATAGGCCACCTTGTACTTCTTTACGTATGCAATCAAGTTGCCCTTTGTGATGACACCAGCCACCACTGTACTTTCTATCAGGTTCACCTGGATCCAGGAATCTTCGTTACTGTGCACCAAGAGTGATGGGAGATAAGAACAATGAAGTGAACACGCTCCGCAATCAAACCCACGTTGATCAGGAAAGAATTATAAATTGGCAACAAACTAGAACAAATAAATAGTCAAGGGAAAATACTTAATTTTGTTTTGTTGACCTCACACAAATTGCAATAGAATATTTGTCACCACAGTGCAATTCTATAATGTCCCTAGAATGACATACTAATAATCTCTAAAAATCCAAGTGGTGGAAATATAACTAATTTGCTTAAATCGCTAATCCCTGCAGCGTAATATAGGTTTTCCCGGACAATATCGCAAAATGTGCACATTCATTTGTAAAATATGTATTCAATTTCGCGCTGAATTTCAGAACGACGTATGTCCGAGTTTCATTTTCGCGAAAACGAGCATTCAATTTTATTTTGGTTACTTCAAATAAATGAATGTGCTTAGTGTTTCATTTAAACGATTACAAACACGTGGTTGGGCTTTCGGTTTGACGTATGAGTGGCCGATTATTAAGATTGTGCAATCTATTTCGCAGCAAATCAATTTATCATTGTGTCACGGCCTGAATTGAATATTATTTTTCATTTGTTATAATTTAAATTCGCATATTCTGCATTCAATTTCAATAAAGTACATATGGCTATATAATTCACGATACAACTTGGATTAAATCATTAATAATCCAATGTATCGTGGGACTAATTGATCATTAATGTGTTGGCTCTTAAATTTATTTTAACCCTAACATCCCAAATTCTCCAAAATCCTCTTTGCAAATTGAAGGTTTTTGCAGGAATGAGGTCACTTGGAAGTTGATGCATCAGATGAATTTCCAGGATTGAGGTTACTTAGGAATTTATCAAAATGAGGATTTTGAAGAATTGAGGTTATTTTGTTTTTGTTAATAACTTCTTGAAAATCATATGAACAATGATAACGTTGTGAGGAAAATGGTGTGTCCATAAATTGGGTTAAAAGATAGGTGAAGGGTTGCCTAAGGTGAGAGACTTGAACAAGTTCAAGGAAACCCAACAAATTAAAGAATTGTGTTGCTTACAATAATATAGGTTTTCCCGGACGATATCGCGAAATGTGCACATAAGTTTATAACTGGTGAATTCGTTTTCGTACGAAATAGTATGAACGTTCACATTCCCGTTTTCTATTTAACAATTGATAATTCGTTTTTGCATAATGGTGTATCCAGTCGTAAGAATACAGCACACGATTTCCCGAATGTGCACTGAATTTAGTACATTGATAATTCATTTTAGCGCAAATTTGAATGCACACCCGCAATCGTGTTTTCTTTTTAATTTACCAACAATCAATTTCAATGTGCAGCCGATTTTCTACGCATTACCGACTGGTCAAGCATTGGAATCCATTTTTTATGTGTTATCAAAAGTGAAATATGGGGAATTAAACTAGGTGGTCTCGTCTTTGAAACATACCAAATTAATGCTTTATAAACCCCTAAGTTGAAGAACACAAATCTGTATTTGTTCAGCATTTACCACAATCGTATCATATAGCTAATTTTTTATTTATGCCCCGTAAATTTTCAATAATGGCTGCAAGAGGGAGATACAGACGAGTCTCGGACGTTGATTGAAATCGTCTCATTGATGCCTTTGAGGCTGACGACGCGGACTACTTAGATGTAGAAAATATACTGAACATCAACCACTCATGTCTTGGTGGACAGTTCATTGACGGATAGACAATTGAACTGATAACATGATAGAGAAGTCATTTACAAAAACATATTAACTTCAATCCTCCAAAGTCTTCATTTGGACAAATATCCAAGTAACCTCAATCCTGCAAATGCATATAGGCCTTATGACCTGGAGCCTGCATTATCCTCAAGTGGCAAACCCCTAAACGCCCTCAATCCTGCAAATTCATCGGATGCATCAACTTCCAAGTGACCTCATTCCTGCAAAATCCTGCAATTTGCAAAGAGGATTTTGAAGGATTTGGGATGGTTAGGGTTAAAATACATTTAAGATAAAGAGCCAACATATTATTGATCAATTAGTCCCACAATACATTGATTTATTAATGATTTAATCCAAATTGTATCGTGAATTGTATAGCCATATACGTTTTGAAATTGAATGCAGAATATGCGAATTTAAATTATAACAAATGAAAAAGAATATTCAATTCAGGCCGTGACACAATGATAAATCGATTTGCTGCGAAATAGATTGCACATTCTTAATAATCGGCCACGCATACGTCAAACCGAAAGCCCAATCGTGTGTTTGTAATTGTTTAAATGAAACGCTAAGCACATTCATTTATTTGAATTAAACAAAATCAAATTGAATGCTCGTTTTTGCGAAAATGAAACTCGGACATACGTCGTTCTGAAAATCAGCGCGAAATTGAATGCATCTTCTACAACTGAATGTGCACATTTTGCGATATCGTCCGGAAAAACCTATTATCTACGTTAAAATGTATTTTGGGGATTTTCTTGAACTTGTTCAAGTCTCCCATGTTAGGAAAACCTTTAACTACCTTTTCGCCCAATTTATGGACACACCATTTTTCCCAGGTTTTTTTTGCTGAGCTAAATATCACAATGGTATCATTGTTCATATGATTTCCCATAAGGTTTTATTCTGATGACTGTGCCAGTAAGCAATTTGGTGAATTTGAAGCTCACCAATACTGACTACTTGATGATATCTGGAGACAGTGTAATGTGCGCACATTGGTGGGTTCACAAAGTTGTCATTTTGGATAATTACTATGTTCACATAATTATTCAGTCACTTATATGCTTTAGAAAATGTTATTGAAGTAAGGATATGTAAGTAAAATCACTAAAATAAACTTTTCAACAAAAATAATAATAATAATACCCAAATATAGGAATAAGTATATTGCGCGGCAAGGAATAACGATTTATGCAAATTAGTTTCACCACTTGGATTTTTTAAGATTTTTAGTATGTCATTCTAGGGACTTTATGTAAGTGCACTGTGGTGAACAATTTTTTAATGCAAATTGTGTGAGGGCAAAACCTATTTTCCCCTGGACTAAAAACTACTGAAGCCTCTTCAAGACTTTTGATCTTTCAAGTTTCAATACACTTTATATTATTGGTACCGGTATTTGTTTTTTTAGATTTACTGTCAGTGCTAGTTTGACTTTCCTCCGTAAACAAGAAAAGAATTATATTTTCTATTTTTTCTCAGACTAAATTTAATGTGCCAGAGTTGGAAAAAAATTGAATGAGAAATATTTGTGGATAAAAAGCTGGGACAACTTATACTACAGCATTAAAATGTTACTAAAATAGGGTAGTCTGAAAAGTAAAACAAAAAATGTGGGTGTATGCGTTTGTCATGCTTAGGCAGTACGGGGGTCTAAAGTATCGGCATTTTGTGCGTACATCATTGGCGACTCCTTTAATGATGGGTGTTAATAAGCGACGGCTAATTACAGTTCCCTTTGATACCTACGTCTGTGTTTCCCATAAACTGTAAAGGTTCAGTCGTCCATTCCAGGCAGGACAACAAGACCAACTACTGGACGCACTGATCTGATCATCAGTGATTGTCTTATCCTCCATTCCAAGAGGCTCTGGGTTCGAACACACAGCTGTTGCTGCCAAAATAAAAAATAAAATCATATCGGTGTATAAATGTAAATTCGTTCCCTCCCCCCCCCCCCACCCTTCACCCCAACAGACTACAAAATGGGCTCCTAAATTAATATATTATCAAATTGCCATAGGCAGATAAAGCGTTTCAGGGAATGTCCAGAACTCTACTAGAAGGGGGTGTTTGTGGCACCCCTGTCTCCCCTCGTTCCCCCCCTCCTCACTTACCCCCACACCCCACCCCCTACCCAACCCTACCCCACACTCAAAGCTAAATCTGCAAATGCAACGGAAAGCGTGAGTAACATGGCAACATTTACTCCGCCCTGAAATGCATAATGCTATAGTTTGTCTAACAAAAGAATAGTAGTTTTTTTCTTAAATTGTATTAGATAACATCTTACTGATCTCTAGATTCGGAGTGGCCGCTGGACTCTCAGAGGTCGCCGGCCTCGCCGTGGTCGCCGGCCTCGGCGTGGTCGCCGGGCTCGCCCTGCTCGCTGGTCTCGCCGTGGTCGCCGTGGTCGCCGCCGTCGCCGTGGTCGCCGTGGTCGCCGGACTCGGCGTGGTCGCCGGGCTCGCCGTGCTCGCTGGTCTCGCCGTGGTCGCCGGGCTCGCCGTGGTCGCGGTGGTCGCCGCCGTCGTCGCCGTGGTCGCCGTGGTCGCCGGACTCGCCGTGGTCGCTGGGCTCGCCGTAGTCACCGTGGTCGCAGGGCTCGCCGTGGTCGCCGGACTCGCCGGACTCGCCGTGGTCGCCGGACTCGCCGTGGTCCTCGGCCTCGCCGTAGTCGCCGTGGTCGCAGGGCTCGCCGTGGTCGCCGCCGGACTCGCCGTGGTCGTTCGTCTACAGTTTAAGTTATCCGTGTGCGGTGGGAACCAACGGGGTGGGTTACCAGAGTATGGGCTGTACTCCGGTCCGATGAAAGAGACTTTGGGACATGATGATGCCAGCACTTACGTATGCAAAGAAATATGCAAAGAAATTTAAAAAAAAATCATTAACATTATGCTACTGGTATAAATAATCGAGAGGAGCAATGCTCCTATATAGCGATTTGTTGGCAAGGTATGCACACCCAGAGTTGGAAAATGTGTGAAAGCATTGCAGCGTGGGCGGTGGCAGCTTTTTGGGTGTTTTCACTTCTTCCTTCTTCCTTTTACAATGGCCGCCACTATGATTGTTACTGGATTAATTATGTGGTAACAAGCATTATTGGCGGCCATTAAACAAAACAAAAACGATGATAAAAGCTGCCACTCTTGCATTGCTATCACATTATTTTCCAACGAGGGGCGCGTACCTTTCCAACAATCAACATGAGCATTATTTTCATATTCTGATACCGACCCCCCCCCCCCCCCCTTGTACACAGCTTACAATCGCTGGTGAAAATACAATTCACTGACTCGATCACTATGAAACGGGATTTGTTGTGTTATTAAAAATCGAAGCTACCTGCCAATTCTGATATCCGCAGCACAACCCAAACTACTACTCCGTCAATTCTCTTTGATGCAACGATCGGAAATCCGTGGATGAAATAATCATACAGCCATCACAAATTACGCCTACTCGCCTCTGGAGAGCTGCATACAGCGGACCACCGACTATAAAGGCTAGGAAGGCGCTGGGCGCAGCGCTGGGAAAAGCTGATGAGCTTCGTGCTCTGATTGGATAGTTCTTGTTTGATAGTCCACCTGTGTCGAGTATACAGGTAATAAGTGATCTTGGTCTCCACTGCTTATTATAAAGG
This sequence comes from Crossaster papposus, assembly GCA_037893245.1. Classification (NCBI taxonomy): domain Eukaryota; kingdom Metazoa; phylum Echinodermata; class Asteroidea; order Velatida; family Solasteridae; genus Crossaster; species Crossaster papposus. The sequence goes on along the minus strand of JBAIAA010000070.1, from coordinate 57,008 downwards.
TTTTTGGATACTTGTATACAAAAACAAACACAGTGGCGTGGTGGCAGCGTCGGAAACGTTTCCATGAATTTTCACCTCAAGAAGTCAGGGAAAAGTGGCCAGGAAATGTCTCGGATTGAACCACAGGGCATCTAGAATCTAAATATCCCTGGAGTCTGGTGCCGCCACTGCATTAAGGGCACATTATTTGTTGATTTTTAATAGTAAAATCACCTAGAGCGATTACATAAAACAGAGTATACCTGCAAAACAAATTAAAACAAGTTCATTCAGTTAAAGTTTGAAGTTAATTTCCCCGACACTTGCAGTTGAAATGTAACCGGTCACGTATAATTGCAACACACAAACAAGTCACACTTTTGGACCCATTTTATTTAAAGGACTGACCCGTCTGTGATTTATGTTAGTACATGTTCTTTATTATATAATTGGAATGGTATGAACTGGTTTCAATTCATCATTCCAATGGAGTCGATGGGGAACCAGAGCGTAGCTTCAACATTATTATTATTTCTAGGAATACATACCGAGCTATACCTGTTTTGGCCTCCAGTTAATTAAATTTGTTTGTTGTTTTTTGGTTTGTTTTTTTTGCAATGGATGAAAAAATGTTGTTGCTCTATACACTGTGCGAAAGGGATGAGTTTTCGAAAATTTTACGACGCATGAAACATATTGTCTTGTTAATACTGTCGAGTTTCCCTTGCCACTCTCTAAATCACCTTGTGTTTGTTTTAGGAACACAAAATCTCTTGTTTTGTTTAATTTTAATGTTGTTTTTTTTCGTAAAGTCGCCTTCAGTCCGCATACAGTGCTAGAGTTGTGTAAGAAGTTTATCACTCGTTTATAAATTTAGAGACAATTTAGAGATGAACATTTAGAGACAACATACAGGCCCTACATTGTACTGGCACAGGCGTGCAGCACAGCCATGCTGTAAAGGACGCAATACGTGCAGCGCTGTACTGTGATATTCTATCACAGCGAGTTGTGAACCTTTTCTTTTTTGCATTCGACCCCAACTTGTCCTTCACGTTAGCAAATGTGAACATATAAACCACACCGTACTGTGTTGGTACACAAGGTGTTTACCAATGCGTGATTTTTTTTGATAATACTAGATTTGTTGGAACGGACATTGTGAATTACTTGAACATCTTACTGTTACATCCTCAACCAAGCGGTTGAAGACAGCATTGCTTTATGTTTGTATGTTTAACCATGTCCAAACCATGCCCAAGTGTAGGGCGCCCTCAATAAGCCCAGATAACGGACGGCGCCCCCCGAATGAACAGCTCGATCTTGGAATCCAGACTGGCTTGTTAGGCCAATAACAGAGCGCAGAGAACACTCCTCGCAATTCCCGACTTGTGATTGGCCACCCAAAATGTTATCAGATTAACCAGTTTGCGCCGGATGACGTATATAACGCAAAGTTTTCCCCAAATTCAAAACGGATGACGCATAAACACGCGAAGTTCAAGCTCGGAAATGTATGTCAGCAGCGAGCAAGGCCGGAAATGCATGGGTGTGCTTTCCGGCACTATCGGCCTGAACCCGGTTCGGTTTGAGTTTCGTTAAAAATAATCCCGCCCCTCGTCTCGGTGATGTTAAAATAATCCCGGCCCGAACATTGTTAAGGGAGGGTTACGTCCTGAACAACCGGCTGGGGCGGCATGGCCGGTTTCTTTTGAGATTTTACTGTGCAAGCGGTTGTTATCTATAGCGACGGGCCGCGGGTGAAACACAAAGAACAACTTCACAACCGCAGTTGGTCGTCAAACGTAATTTATTTAATAAGTCTACTCAAATGTTTTAAGCTACAAATAAAGACGGCAGCTTTTCTATATACTAAAGCCCTGAGATTTTCTGGATAATCTGACAATCTTTTGGTGTTTTCGATATCATTTAGGAACATAAAAATTTAGATACCGGCGATATCAATGTCAAAATAGTATCGAGTATTTGAGTAATATCGATATATCGTGTTGTTTGAATTTTGCAGCAAAAATATTATCCCTCAAATATTTTAGACCCGAGCAGCGAAAGGCCATTAGAATCCTTTCTTCGTGGTCACGGTACGTTTTTTTGTGAATTTGCCGATAGGTTATGGGAAATCCGTCATTTTTCAGGCAGCCCCATTTTGCTCGGAGCTCGTACGTATGGCCAGGTACTCAGCGTCAGTTTTCAGCGTGTTCGGTCAGTTTTATTATCGCCGCCTAATCTGCATTAACCCAGACATGCTGGTCTGTGCGTTATCGCCACATTGTATGGTCCAAGCATGGTCCAACGCTGTGGGGAGGGGGCATGTTTACGGCTGCAGAACCAACCTTCAAAGTGATCGCAATATCGTAATTTCAACAGGGACAAGTGTCTTATATCCTCAATAACTCCTCAGATTGTTTTCTTGGCAAAATTCAGCCGGCAGCCCGGCAAGGCATTTTATTATCAGAGTTCCGCGTTTTACCGAGCCACGGTTTTCAGATCAGGGCCCAATTTCATGGCTCATAATTCCCCGCTTAAGGTCACCATTTTCTGCTAACCGCGCTAGCAGACAAATTATTTGCTCACCCAGTAAGCACAGAATCGTTAGTTACGGGATGTACGCATGCTCAGAGACCAAAATTCCTTGCTAACGCGTGAAATACGTTTACCGTAAGCACCAAATTTTCTGCTATAGTAAGCATGGATTTTTCGCTAACGGTAAGCAGAGCCAAGAAATTGGGCCCAGCTGGATTAGATGCGTGCGATATAATGTAGGGCCGAGTTCGACACGTTTCAATAGAGTCGCGGCCTTCTCCAGTCACCGCGGTTGAAAACTCAAAACTAAGCAGCTAAACACAACTAGTTTTGACCATAACATTGTCAACATTCAAGAAAATACCCAGCAAAACGAGCAAAAATAACTGCGGCCCTCACCAATCAAGCAAGACAGTTCAAATCTTCATGTGTAATCCCTACAAGCCTTCGTAAAAATCACTTACAGTACCTTTCTCCGATACAATAATCAACGATGGCGGTGTTCAGAAAAACTCGCAAGCTAACTATGATCTTTCACCGCTAGCTCAAATTATGCAGTTTCTACGCAACGATCAACCAATAAGAACACGACTATAAAGGTCAGCTTAATCTATTAGCATAATGAGCACCGCCCCCAAAACCTCAACTTAACCAATGATCCAAGGCGTTCAAGTATCTTCAGTTACTTTGCATATAATAGTGGCCGCGTGAAGTCGTTGTTTGAGCTCTGATTACCACTGTGCTGTACGAACGATGAACGCCTTGACCAAGGCTATACACATAAATGATTGTGGAAATATGTACACACTCATTCACAAATCTAACTAAACCTGTAAACAAAATGTGTAGAACGCAGGCTAAAAATAGCACACGCGGCACAGCTGTCGGCATGGATACGACCTAAAGGTCACCCGTACTTTCCACGCGCTCACACCGCACATACGTTGTACACGTGTGCACGACGTGCGTACATTGCTCGGTGTATGTTTTGTGTGTAAAACTAAAAGTCAGAGAAAATTCAAGCGATACAAAGTTTAGATGAGAAAGTTACTCAGAAATCTCTTCCAATATGACAAATATGGCATTAAATCCCTATTTGATCCATCTCTACAATCAATCAGGATACACACAGTTTACTCATAATATCCAAATAGTCGTGTTAATATAACGTAAACACAGATTAATTACCGGATGGTTTCCAGCAGCAACCATGACTTCCAGGCTGAATGCAGAAAAGGACATATACAAATTAAAAGTGCGCCCTCTCGGGTTCAAAAATGAGCATCGAGTGGGATCCCCACATTAACTTCATACAACAGAATTGATATGAATGACCATTTGTATCAATGAATAGGAACAATATTTTAAAACTTAGGTTTTTTTTCAGAATGAAGATTTCATATCAAACACTGTATATCTTCACATTATAACAGACATTATAGCATTAATTCTGTAGCACGTGGAGTTTAATTAGTTTAGTGTCTTTAACAAACAAATATTGTTTTTTTATAATTATGTTGACTGTCGTTTATTATTTTAAAACAAAAGAAAATATTGTTTTTGATACTTTATACAACAGGATTTATACTTTATTCACACGCATGCTGAAATATTTGTTGGTGGGTAAAAAGCAAATACTTATACATGTAGTTTCATTTTTCTTTGTGGGGGTGATTTTGTTGGTTGTGGTTGTTTTTGTTGTTGTTGTTGTTGTTGTTGTTGTTGTTGTTGTTCCTACTGTATTTATAAACTACCCGTTAAAGCCATTCCGAAGCCGGGATTATGGAAAACGTAACGCATGAAACATACGACGGAGGTGTATATGCACATGGAATTAAGTGGAGACTAAGTGTATTTCAATTGTATTACTTTTAAAGTTGCCCGATTTTAGGGTTCTAGTACTATAGTGATGGCTTCAATAGTCCAAACCTGGAGTCTCGGTGCACATAGATAGGTGGTAAAAACACGTTTAGTTTTTGGAACTGAACACAATCACAAAGGAATCCGGGTCCCATTTCAAAATGCATTGGAAGTGGTCTTGTATAGAGCAACATTGTCAACGTAAACCCTCGCCTGTCAAAATATGTAATACTCACACACATTTAAAAAAATATTCATAACGTGCTAACTTCCACTGTCAAAAGAAATGTATTTTGTCTATATGGAATATCATCATAGTTACTTGCCCCCATCATGAAGGTATGATCTATGCTCCATGCATGCAATTTTCAACGTTGTAAATATAATTTGAATCGTCGTTAATTAGACCCAAATGTATGACATACCAGTGCGTAATTGCTTTTTAGTATAGTCTAGATTTGTTTTGAAAGATTTATGTGAATTACTTGAACATGTGACTGTTAAATTTTCTATCAAGCGTTTGAGAGCAGGCATTGCTTTGTTCTAATGAACATTAATCGTGATGGCATTACCTGTCAAACCACACGTGGTTCTGTTCACACCGCGCGACCTTGGCGCCCTGCCCCAGCTCAATTTACAACCACAAAACTGTGCTCTTAACGGGCCGACCGTTGTGTTAATGGCATGATGGACCCTAATTAACCAGCCCTTGAATAAGCGGAGCTAAAACTCTGGGTGTAGTAACAACAAATGTATAAGCAATGAACACATTTGATTATACCTCCAAAACTGACAAAGCCAAAATATAGTTTGTTTTTCTTCTGCTGTATTCTAATTACGTTTTTACTGTATAATATTTCGTCAGCATTTTCACGAAGAGACGAATTTGGCCCCAATTTTTTTTTTTTTGAAATTCTTTTTGTTTTGGCTGAAATCGATTAAGTGGGTAGCAACGAACATTCTGGCGAGGTTAATATTGTCGAAATCAGTTTGAATCATTAAGATTACAAAAATCATACAGGGGGAAATGTTACCCAAATCGTATTTTCAGTTTTCACGAAGAGACAAATTATAATTTGTCCCTGCGTATAGATAGAAATTACGTTGCTTGAGTGCAAAAAAAACGCGCGTGCATTGATTATACATTGTATATACATTGTATATACATTCACGAAGAGACAAAATATGGACAAAACAAGTTTTTTTAGTTTTCACGAAGAGACGAATTCCGCGCGCTATGGGCAAAAAAGCCACCACCGTAGATTTTACATTTTCACGAACAGACGAATTTATATCCACATTAATTACTCGTCAATTAATTGTGTTAGTGTTCTTTAATAGGTATATTTAAAAAGTTTTAGATCTAAACTTTCTGTACGTACCAAAAATAAGTTAATAATTATGTGCTTTAAAAATAGGCGAAATCTCTTTGTCAAAAAGTGACCAACTTAAAACCTGATTTTTGTCAAAACCAATGTGCAACTCCCCTTGGCCAAATTCGTCTTTACGTGAAAACGATGACGATTTCTTTACGATAACACAGTTTGACATGGTAGTTTTGCTGCTGTCACATCGAGCATGAGTTTGTCTTGCATACGCACTGTGGACCTCCGAACAATATAGGTCCACACGATGCGGGAAGAGGTTACGGTTTGTGGACTTGCCCAAGTCCCCATCCGTTTTTCAGTTTCCGAAAAAGAGCGCTAGAGAAAAAACGGGTTAGGGTTATATATAGAAAAGATAGAAGGGACAGCTGAGAGGCCCATAATCCAAATTTGAGGGTAAATTTGTTTTGGGGAAGCGAGAAAAATGAGTATTTAGTCAAAGTTTCTTAACTACACGAAGACAAAGGAATGTCCACAGTACGTATGTAAGGTAAAACTGTATGTGTGTGAACAGTTTAGAACTTTGTTTTCGAGGCCCAACATTGACATCAATGTTCCAATAGTTTAATCTTGGATTTTATACACGTATTGATGATTGTTAAAAACATACTTAGACGTTTTTTAATTCAAATTTCCGCACACCAAAAGAGAAGACATACTTTAGGATGGATACACACCGTCACCGTTTTTACGAAGAGGCAAATTGAGCCTTTCACGGTCTGAACAAACATTCGAGAAAATCGCTTGTAAAGTTCGTCCTTTTTTCGTTTGGCAGTTTGAAACATAAATATCCATAGAATATACAAGATTAAGGTATCATGGGAAAGAAGAGATTTCAATCTTCTTAAATATATCAAACGTTAAGAAAAATAGGTGATTAGTTTTGCAGAATTAATCAATTAATAGAATTGCCTCTTGGTGAAAACGAAAAAAACAATTAGCAAATTTGCCCGTGGCTGTGAGAGTCAGAATGTATACATTTCCCCACAGCGCACCAAATTCGCCTCTTCGTGAAAAAGGGGAGTCCGCGCCCAATTCGCCCGATTCGCCTCTTCGTGAAATCGCTAAAGTCAATACGCGCCCAATTCGCCAAATTCGCCTCTTCGTGAAAACGCTAGAGTCAATACGCGCACCAAAGTGCCCCTTCCTAAACACGTTGAAGTCAACTCTATTTCGAACTCGCCTCTTTGTGAAAACGCAAAAGGGCACTTGAGGACCAATTCGCCCATTCGTTAATTAGGTTAATTATAATTTTAATTATTGTTTTGATGTATAACTTCACCAGGTTGTAGAAATTACAATATTTAACCGTTTTCATCAAAAACAATAATTTCGATAAATAGACGATTTTTCACGAAATTCGCCCCTTCGTGAAAACGGTGACGACACAATCATGCATGTGATTTTTTTCTCAGTTTTACATTATAATGAGCCATAGGCCTACATCTCATGGTCATACTTTATTTATAAACTACCCGTTAATGCCATTCAAAGAAGGAATATATTTTTGTTTCTGGATATGTTTTTACATTTTTTAAATTCAAATTCACCAACTCTCACATTCAATTTTGTCCGAGAACAAAAAACCAACACGCTTTTCCCAAACCAAGTCGGTCATTTATCATTCATTTTCAAATGTTGATCACTCTATTTAAAGGTAGGATACACCATTGGTAATTGCATGAATTACCATTAATGGGTGGGTTGTAAAGGTAGAATACACCATTGTTAATTGATTGAATTATCATGAATGTGTAGGGGGTTGTATTTTATAGCAAATGTCGTTTAACCGACCTTTCTGAAGTTTTACAATCATGGATGCTGAGAAAAGCAAGAAAAACGGCGTTCGTTTTTAACCGGCGTCGGGCAGTGGTTTGTATGTTAATTTACTGTGCGAAAGGAAAGCGTTTTCAAAAATTTAACGACGCATGAAACACAAACCCCCCCCCCCCCCCCCGTTTTGGCTAACAGTTTACCCACAGAGGGCGGGGTAACGTAACCCCACGTTTGCATGCTTTACAACGAGCAGAACACGTTAGCTGGAAACATTTCGTGCACCTGTTTAGATAATGAAACCGGTTATATTTTCATTTTATTACTTTTAAATGTTCCCGATTTTAGGGTTCTAGTACTATAGTGATGGCTTCAATAGTCCAAACCTGGAGTCTCGGTGCACATAGATGGGTGGTAAAAACACGTTTAGTTTTTGGAACACATATCACAAAGGAATCCAGGTCAAATTTCAAAATGCATTGTAAGCAGTCTTGTATAGAGCAACATAAATATTGTCAACGTAAACCCTAGACTGCCAAAATATGTAATACTCGCACACATTTAAACAATATTCATTACGTGCTAACTTCCACTTTCACAAGAAATGTATTTTGTCTGCTCTATATGGAATATCATCATTGTTACTTTCCCCCATCATAAAGGTATTCTCTATGCTCGCGCTCCCATGCAATTTTCCACGTTGAATATAAATACAAAGTTATTTATATTTAAATCGTCGTTATTTAATTCACAAAATGTATATGACATACCAGTGCGTAATTGTTTGTCTATAGTCTAGATTTGTTTTGAAAGGTTTATGTGAATTACTTGAACATGTGACTGTTAAATAATAGCATGAACCAGTTCTTGAATAAGCGGAGCTAAAACTCTGGGTGTTGTAACCAAACAAAATATATAAGCAATGAATATAAGCAATGAAAACGTTTGATTATACAGACCTCTAAGACTGACAAAGCCAACATTTGTTTCTTCTTCTTCTGCTGTATTCTAATTACGTTTTTACTGTATACTAATGTCTTTACGATAACAAAGTTTAAAACTGTAGTTTTGCTGCTGTCACATGGAGCATGTGTGTGAAACGTTTAGAACTTTGTGAAGTGCCAACATTGTGTTATCATTTGAATTTGAAAACAAAAGACATACCCAGGTTAACCCAATACAAAAAGAGAACTGTTTTATTTACATGCATGCTCTTTGATTTAGATTTTCTAATATCGGTCCTCCATTTGTATTTATCTGTATACTACATGTAATTGTGTATGATTATGCGTTTTTACATTTACTTAAGTTATACCTATACAGTTTCTAAAAAGGGTTTTAAGAGATAAAAGAACGAATTTTTAAGTCCTCTTTATCTGGAAGGGGTATTTATCACACGATTATCAGGAATATGACTTATCCAGTGAGTGATTATTTTAGATATAATACTAGTCAAGATTTGTTTGAACGGACAATGTGAATTACTTGAAAATCTTACTGTTACATCCTCAACCAAGCGGTTGAAAACAGCTTTGCTTTATGTTCGTAGGTCAAACCATGGTCAAACCATGCCGTGTAGTTCTGTTCACAACACACGTGAGATATAACATTGAGAAATAAGAACGGCGCACAACCTCAATTTAACCGCAACAAAATATTGCGCCTGGACATGGAATTTTGCATTACAAACTGTTCTTCTTTTTGAAATGGCATTATTTTGTTATTTTCTTAACAATTACAGCATGCCAGACGGAATAATCTCACAGACAAGTAAGCCTATCAACATTATTTTGTTTTCGATATTATTTTTTTCGATAACTGTGACAGGTATAATCTTTAGGCCAGTTACAATTAATAAATAGGTTTACATCACCGTCCGTCCCGATTTTTAGCTCCGTCCCAACATAATATTATATTTTATATTGTTTCTAAAACTGTGGTTTTTGTTTACTTCTGTGCATGCAATTAACGGTCTAGGATCGTCGATAATAACTGCGCGCGCCATCCAGTGCTTGTAGGGAGACGTACGTGATCGCTTCATCAAAACCCGCCTTCAGAAAAAGTCGCATCACGTGGCGGACGGCATGCAATAGCGCGCTATGCAAAGATCGTCAGTCAACAGGGCAAGTCGCTGCACACTGGACAGGTGGCTAACGATGTCAGATCTAGGCCCTATTCATTCCTCTATGACTATCATTCCGATGTGAGAGACTTGAACAAGTTCAAGGAAACGCCTCCCCCCTCCCACCCAAATTAAAGATTGTTGTTGCTTACAATAATAAATATCTACGTTAAAATGTATTTTTTTGATTTTCTTGAACTTGTTTAAGTCTCCTATGTTAGGCCACCCTTTAACTAGTTTTTCGCCCAATTTATGGACACACCATTTTCCCCAGTTTTTGTTAGCTGGGCTAAATATCACAATGTTATCATTGTTCATATGATTTTCCATAAGGTTTTAATATGATAACTGTGCCAGTAAGCAACTTGGTGAATTTGAAGCTCCTTAACACTGACTACTTGATGATATCTGGAGACAGTGTAATGTGCGGACATTTATAGGGTCACAAAGTTGTCATTTTTGATAATTACTATGTTCACATAATTATTCAGTCACTTATTTTCAAAAAAATTAATAATAATAATATACTCAAATATATATAAAAACAAAATATTACGCGGCAGAGATTAACGATTTATGCAAATTAGTCATATTTTCACAACTTGCACATTTTGAGATTTTTAGTATTTCATACTAGGAACCTTATAGAAGTGCACTGTGTTGAAAAATATTCTATTGCAATTTATGTTAGTTCAAAACTTATTTTCCATGGACTAGAGCGTTTATGAGAGGACTGGACCACAACGTTTGTGTACAGAATAGCGGATTAACTCTACCACAAAGTTAATAAGCTAGACCGCAAAAGAGCAAATTGGCATGCAAGTAGGGAGTCATTGTATTTTCACGGTTCAAAAATTCATAGTGTCTATTTAGCCAAATTAAGTAGGACGACATCCAAGCAACTCCAGTTCAATAATTACAGCCCCCAAATCAATTTTTGAAATTTACACCCAAAGCAAATGTTGTAAATGGCCGCCATTATGTTACTGGATTATTTACGTGGTAACAAGCATTATTGGCGGTCACTTTAAACAAAACAAAAACGATGATAACACTAAAAAAGTTGTCACTCTTGCATTGCCAATGCCATCACATATTTTCCAACGAGGGGCGCATACCTTCCAAAAATTCAACATGATCATTATTCTCCTATTTTAATACCAACCACCTCCCACCCTGGCTGGTGGCCTATCAGGGGCACGGCGTATGACGCAAACTATTTGACACTGTAAGAACATAATGTGCAATTTTACCAAAAAAACGCTGACAACACAGTTGCCAATACGTTCGGTTATTTCATTTAACTGATGTGTAAAATGTAATCACATATTTTTTGTAATTATAAAAAATTACAAAAAAAATTGTTATCGTTAATAACATACCAATTTATTTTAGCAAAATACAGATAAACTGTAAAATGATAACGGCCTTAATTTTGTCTGTTTACATAAAGGGTTATTTAGCTGGGACCACATGCTGGGCCCCGGCGGACCACACGCTGTACGGTAATTGGATTGGCACTCTACGTACTCGCTGGGGTCAAGTTTGGTAGGTTAAAACCGTACAACCACGGTGACTGGTCACTCTCCTCAATATCATAATCGTCACTAATTGAGCATGCGCAATACAATGAGTCCGTAATAATGCTAAAACCGGCTCATTGGCCTGGACTAATGACCCGAGGCGATGTTGTTATCTTGTACACGTATTAGTTGCATTGTCAAAATAAGAATACTTTATTGAATTAACACAAATCATTATTTTATTAAAAATAATCCTGCGCCTATATAATTATGTCCAGTACATTTAAAACGTACACAGCGTTCAATCGCTGGAAAAAATACAATTCAGTGACTCGATTACTATAAAATGGGATTTGTTGCGTTATTAACAATCGAACCTACCTGTCAATGCCGATATCTGCAGCACAACCCAAAATACTACTCCGTCCATTCTCCTCAATGCAATAATCGAAAATCCGTTGATGAAATAATCATACGGCCTTTACAAATTACGACTACTCGCCTCTGGATAGCTATATACATCGGACCGCCGACTATAGGCTAGGGCTGTTTTCCAAACCCCCGGCTTTGGCTTCGTCTTCGGCTTCGTCTTCATTCCGCCATTTTGAAGCCCATACCAAATGGAGGCTTTGGCTTCGGCTTCATCAAGAGGCTCCGTTTTTGGCTAAATTATGAAGCCTGCCGAGGAGGTGACTTCGTGGAGGCTTCGTGACGTATTGTCACGTGATACAAGCCACAAAATTATCACAAACAAAAAAGTTTGCGACGGCCGCCATTGTTTTCGCGGTGTGTCGGGGTGTTTGCAAGGAAGTTTTCACCGACAATTCACTGTAAGTTTAATGATTTTACCAACTCAAGTGAAAATGTTACGTGTAACCATGAAGATAATCATACTATCTATAGGACTTAGGACAACATTTCTAACCCTAACCTAACGTTTATGCTACCGTTTTTTCGACGAAAGTTTCAATTCCAACTAGTCCAACCAACTTCCATGCAAACCCGCACTAGTCAAGCTGCCTGGTTATACTGTACATGTAAATAAAGGCAGTGGGGCAGTGGCTATTGTTATGGCAGTCGGCCTTCTGGCTTCTTTTGACCCGAAACTATTGATCATAACGAGTTTCCACAAGTCGGTATGATAAGGGCATGTTATACAGGGTGTAGCCTAACGTTAGGCATAGATTTATTAGCAATTTCTGTTCAATTTACTAGATCATTAGATGGAGCAGTCGGCACCCATTCTGAGAATCGCACGGCATGCCGTAACAATAGCCAGTTTAACTGAGCACATTGTTACACCTCGTTGTCACATGCATGTTAATACAAAAAAAAAGTGAAAATAGTTTTATATTCAATACCAGAATCTGAGTTATAGGCTAGGCCTACAAAAAAGACAATATTGCTGGAGATTTAGAAAGAGTGTAGCTCAAAAATTTCACCTCTAAAATCTCAACATGTCATAAGCTTTAGAGCTGGAAGCTGGAAGGAAAAGGGTTAGTTTGGAAATTAACAACTAATTTCTTTTTGAAATAGAAGTATACTTAGTTTGATTGTGTTTTGATTAAATTGATTAGTTTTTATCATAAGCAGAATCTGTACTAGATGACGCAAGACAAACCAAATATTTGCTGCTTAAACTGAACGAGCCATAAACCATTTTGGTGATCCCTGTGGAGCATTTCCTCAGGAAAAACACAATGTCTTGTTTGGGAGGCAAATTTGTTTGCACCAACACCACCACTTAAAGCATTCAGTGTGTGTGTATACCTAACTTTCTATTTTGTCCTAGATCATCACCATTCTTAATTCTGCTTTTGTTTATTTTCTTGATGGTTCTTAGGTTCTGATGATATTCAGAATTCAAGCACAGGTAAACTCCATCCTGGACTTTCTACACCACCATGGATTGTGTGCACTAGGAAAGATGGGCAACTCATTTTCTTCCCACTACTTATTTCTAGCAGTGGAGGAAGGTTCATTCTCCAATACAAGCCTCTCCAAGTCCATCAGCCAAAAGAGGGAGAATCTCAATTTATGCTTGCCAGCCGTGTTGTTATAAAGGATCTTTGACAATATAGAGACTAATTGCACAGGTACATTCTGAACAATCAAAGCTAAAGATCTGTGCCGAGTGAGCTCACATAATTATTTGCTCACCTAAATCTCCCAATTTTGAAGAAAAACTATTCACTCCCTATTTATGTTGTTTACACTGGAACAGCATGGAATTATTGGAACAGGTCCTGGTCAACTTAACTCAACTCTCTTTATAATGCCAATTAATGCCTGCACTACAAATGACAGTTGGTATTTGTTTATATGCTGGGGAAAATTCTATTTCAAAAAATCAATTAGCAGCAGTAGAAAGTCTTGAAGTATAAAATGTAGGCCTGACAATAATAATGTTATTTATGAAGTGCAAACGTTATGTACATAAAATTTAAATGCACTGTAAAATGATAAAACCAGATTCATTAAAATATTAAAAGGAAAAAATCCATGTACATCACAAACTATTATTACATCAAGGAAAACAACATGCTTTTAAGAAAGGAGTACAATTTTTACAACATATCGATCAAAAGCGATTTCAAAAAGCCTCTATTTGAGGCCTCAATCTATTTTTAAAACAAACCTAATCCTGGCATGTCTTTAAATTTGTGAAAACTTACTTCAAAGGAGCTATTATTGTTTTAGAATGGTACTGGTGGTAGGGGGTTTCAATAATATATATTCCCAAAAGTCACAGCAAAGGATACATTACAATTTCAAAATTTAAATATTTTGTTGTTAATTTTTAAATTTAACATTGTGATTTTCTTTTGCAGTTTTGTCTTTTAAATTATCTATGTGAGCACTTATTTTTTAATTATATTCTCAATTTAATCTTTTGTTTAGTTTTATATTGAATGATTTGTAATTATGTTGCCCTGTCTTAATCTAAATGTTTATTTTTCCATGTTGTTTGCCAAATAAACCATCAGTAATAATAGATGATTGACAATTCTTTGCCGAAAGGTATTTATTTATTTCCTTGAAAGACGGACACAGCATATTAAAGGAGTGCGTCTTACTTTTAAATCGAATCTGCAGATCAAATCGTAAAAAAAAGAATTACAAGGTCTCTAAATAAAAGTAGATTCCGTTTTTAGCAATAGCGATGCAAACAAAGTATTTTGAATGAGGCATTGGCCTGGCACCTGCAACGCCCCCCCCCAAAAAAAAATAAAAAAATAAAAATAAGTGGATTTTTTGTTATTGAAATATTTAAATTGTGCCCAAAACAAAACCTTTTCCAGAGGTCTACAGACGCGGTTACGAAAAGGGGAAAAGACAGATTTTGGTTGAGTGAATAAATGGCATATACATGTATACAAGTTTACATTTATTCCCTGATACGTCTATTATCCCCGTAGTGAAAGCAGGCGCAAAATAATATTGCTTCAGCCGTTTATTAGCGATGTTTACATCCATAGGCCGGTAACTCAACGGAATGTAACGAAGCATCACGAATGGCATAGAGTCGCTAGTCGAAGCCAGCCGAAGCCTCCCGAAGCCTCGGTGTTCCAAAACTTTTAGGCTTGTCGCGGAGCCTCATGAAGACGAAGCCTCATAAATTGAAGCCGGAGCCGAAGCCAAAGCCGAAGCCTGGAGGTTTGGAAAAGGGCCTAGTAGGCGCTGGGCGCGGCGCTGGAAAACGCTGATGAGCTTCGTTCTCTGATTGGATAGTTCTTGTTTGGTAGTCCACCCGCGCCGAGTATAATTACAGGTTATAAGCATAGAGCTATATTTAATTACTAGATCACTGCCTCGATGTACAAAGTGATGGGAGCTGGGCGCATCGATGTCTGTGCATAAACCTAAGAAAACTTAAAAATTGTGTACGGCTTTTGTACAGCTATTTGCATATATAGGTTTGTATTCTATACAGTGCGTTACCGAAGCCGATACGCCCAAAACCAAAACAAACGATTACCAAATGGTGCAAATGCGTGTGCATATCCGCGCGCTGCAGATGATTTTGCCTCAAAGAGCTATATTCAATTAATATAGATATATGTTTTGCCTTGACCCTTGTTTTACTTGCATGACGCGCGCAGGTTGTTTGCGTCTGTTCTACATGCACGCGCGTTGCATTTAGAGTACACTTTTAAAATTTAATCCATCTATTTTGCTTGTTGCTCTACAAGCAAGCACATACAATTCAAAATGTCTGCGCGCAGAATGGATTCAAAGTATCTCTGCGCGTAAGAATGAAGAGTTGGCGCTCTGGTAATTTAATATAGCTCTATGGTAATAAGTAATCTTGATCTCCACTGATTATTATAAAGGTTTTTTGGATCCTTTTATTGAAAAAAAACATAGTGGCGTGGTTGCAGCGTCGGAAACGTTTCCACGCATTTACAACTCAAAAAGCCAGGGAAAAGTGGATTGCACCATGCACAGGACATCTAGAATCCATATGAAGCACGATATGTGGCAGAGAAACCCCCCTCTTTTGTGTTGACCATTGTGTTCCCGGAATCTCAGGAATTCCTTTTAGGTTTCAAGGGGGAATGGGTTAGGTTACAATAGTGTTGAGTGCCTATAAAGTATAGGGATAAGAGGGGGGTACCCCTCTGCCACATATCGTACTGGGTATACTAGAATCCAAAGTGTTCACGGAGTCTGGTGCCGCCACTGAATTCAGGGCACATTCTTTGATGCCTGTTAAATAAGATGGGTCCCAAAGTGTGACATTGTGTGTATGTTGCGGTTATACCTGACCGATTGAATTTCTCTAAAATTCACTAAAATTCACTTCAAACTTTAACTTAAAGGTAAGATACACCATTAGTAATTGCTTGAATTATCATGAATGAGTAGATTTTTTTTGGGGGGGTTGTATTTTATAGTAAATATCGTTTAACTGAGCTGTTTAAAGTTTTACAATCATGGATGCCGAGAAAAGCACGAAAAACAGCGGGTTTTTTCAACCGGCGTCGTCGAGCAGTTATTCTTATGTTATCTTTGTTTTTTTCACGATCGCCGTCCGGCGATCCATATTTTTCATTATAAAATTCAATTTTTCGGAATAATTACAGGACATATAGCGCAATTATTTTGCTGGATGCCTAGAATCAACATTTACTTTCAAATGAGTAAGATATTCCTTAATAATTCGGTAGTAAATATTGTTGATATCTGCAAATGGTGTATCCTACCTTTAATGAACTTGTTTTTAATTTGTTTTGCAGGTATACTTTGTTTTATGTATTTGCTCTAGTTGATATTACTATTAAGGACTGACCCAAATGTTATTGATGTTAGCACATTTTCTTTATTATATGATTGGAATTGTATGAACCGGTTTTCATTCATCATTCCAATGGAGTGAATTGGGAGCCAGCGCTTAGCTTAACAATAATTATTATTTCTAGGAAAACACACAAAGGAACAGAGCTATACCTGTTTTTAGGCTCCAGTTTGCTAATTATTGTTGTTTTTTGTGTTTTTTTGGCAATGGATGAACACATGTTGCTGCTCCATAATTGTTTTCTTCACTAAAGCCATAAAGCTATATTAAATTACTAGAGCGCTGGCTCGATGTACACATTGATGTCTGCTGGGTACATTCATGTTAGTGCACAAACCTATGGAAACCTCAACATTTTGTACGGCTTTTGTACGGCTATTTGCATATCTGCGTTTGTATTCTATTGCGTTACCGAAGCCTATATACGCCCAAAACCAAAACGCATGATCAGCAAATGAGCGCAAACATCGCAAATGCGCGTACGTATCCGCGCGCTGCAGTTGATTTTGCCGTGACTTTTTTTAACTGGCATGATGCGCGTAAAGTTGTTTGCGTCTGTTCTACTTACACAACCGTTGCATTTAGAGTACACTTTCAACATTAAATCATCTATTTGTATTATGTTCTACAACACGCACATAATTCAAAGTATCTCCGCGAGTAAGAATAAAAAGTTAGCGCTCTAGTAATTTAATATAACTCTATGACTAAAGCGCAGGGCCGAGAATGAATGATTTAGGAGCTTCTTTGTGTTCGTTACTCGTTAACCTACGCGTAACCATCAATCGGCGCATTTAATAAAGGGAACATCATTATACTGTTTGCAACTATCCAAAAAGTAACCACCAAATTATTGTTTATCATCTTACATGATGTCAAGAATTAAAGACTCCCTGTGAAATTGTTCCTTCTGATATGCTGTCATTTAAAAAAAAAAAAATCAAAGGAAGTCCAAAGATGCGTCTTCGAGACGCATTTTCGAAAAATTCAATAATAAGTAGTTTGCTACAAATCGAAATCTAATGTTCTTTTCTTGGAATACAGCAATCGCAGAGCTACAACTTCGTCAGGTCAAATAAATGTTGAGAACTGTTGCTGCTTCAAACAATAAACATTCACAACTGACAAATGATACAACTTTTGGTGCAGCCAGTGACAAATAAATGTCAAGGAGGGAGGTGGAGGGGGGGGGGGGGGGGGGGGGTAAATGTCTACCATTACGATTTATAATTTAGCATTCAATGGGGATAATTCACAAAAGAGCAACCATTACCAGCCTGCCATCTGCCTTGTCGTTTGGAAAAAAATTGCCAAATTAATTGTCTAAGCATGAACAGAACTGAATTGATAGTTTTCATTCTTCTATTACATTTTTGTTGTGACCTCCACAGAAGCGCAGCATTCAACGCTGGTCATAATTATGTGTCTGCGTATAATAGATACACAAGGTCGAATTCAGAACACAATTAGGGCATATAAAACCTTTGCAAAATCAAGATTTGACGTTCAAATTTTAAAATGTGAAAGACAGTGGTTGGTACGGAAGGGGGCGCTAGGTAGCGCTAGGTAGGTGCAGAGGGGCAGAGCAGGGTTAGCTTGATTTAACCTTTGGCCCAATTTGTTAACAAAAGATCAGTGGTACATGTACATGTAGGTGGATTGGTGCACGATAAAAGCATGGAATTTGACTCGGAGTATGATAAAGATATTTGGCTATAGGGCAATCGCAGATATGACCTTTGGAAATATAGGTAAAATAATATGCAATGGCAGCCATTTATATTTTTTTTCTTAATTTCGTATTCTAACTGCAAATCTGCAAAATTATTCCTATCAACCCCAAGACATCACACGGGCTTTGGTTTGCACAGTTCGGGGCCCAGCATGTTAAGTTAATTAGCAGGCACATTTTAGAAAAAATGCAGTGTATAGCGCCCTTGTTAGACAATCCCATGAAAGGCCACTCTTGCAAGCACAATAAATGAAACTCTCAACATATAATTGTTCTGGTAATTAGAACAATTGTTCAGGGGTGGTTCATATTTCTTAACTCACTACATTTTGTCTTTGGCAAAAGAAATGTTCGAGTAATTGCTCAAACGTGAAGACTAATCCCCCCATACAATGTTAAAAATATTGTTTTCTTAAAAGGTTGGGTAGCCGGTGTGCGCAAAGTCTTTTCAAAATTGTAATGGGGGGGGGGGGGGGGGGGACCTGGATCACAATTAAAAAACTCGTACTATGGCTGCCAATGTGAATGTACTGGATTAATTACATGTATGTGGTAACAAGCATTATTGGCGGCCATTTAAAAAAACAAACAAAACCATGATAACACTCAAAAAGCTGCCACTCTTGCATTGCCATCACATAATTTCCAACGAGAGGCACATACCTTCTCAAAAATGAACATGAGCATTATCCTCCTATTTTAATACCGACCCCACACCCCCCCCCCCCCCCCCCCTATGTATCTCATTCGTTCTCCCACGCTCATGAGCCACACATCTCACACAGTAAATACGTATAGATCGCTACCGCGAAGCGCACCATTGAAACTAGTACAGATTTGCTCCGTGTATCGCTCTCCGCATTTAGTGATTCATACAACGTCCGCAAAGCCAGGTACGCAGGCACGATCTACACAGATTTTGTTTGGGGCGATGTCATTTTCTGCCATTTTCGTTCGAAAACAACACGATAAAACGCAAGGGGGTCACAGGCAGATTATTTTAAAAATTCAGTATATCACTGCTACATCCTTTTTTAACGTATCCATGGAAAAAAATGAGTGGGGTCAAAGCACGATTTTTCACAATTTATCGATTATTATTGCCCTTTTTAGGGGAGGTATTTGTTAACGTCGTTTGAGTATTTGTGCACAATCTCCACGCGCATCAACGGTACGTCAACGCTTAATTTTTTCGACTGCTTTTTTCATTTTCAATACAATTTTTGTCATTGGATGATAAACATTAAGATAAATAACAACCTTGTACAACTACAAAAGACAAGATGTTAAGATTGGATGCCAAAAACTCTTTATTTTTCGAGTGAGAAAATTGTTCCCCCCCTATTTTGAGAATGGACGGTCCCACAGCGTTTCGCAATAACAGCCTCGAAGGGCCCCCCCTCCGCCCCCCCCCCCCCGCCCCCCCCCCCCCCCGCCCCCCCCCCCCCCCCCCCCCCCCCCCCTGGGCCAGTAGTTTCAATACAATGTTTTTGTTACGTTATGCTTTATGGTCGCGTGGTGATACACCGGACGAGTTAACGCAGGATAGCCTGCCAGCAATGTCTCATAGTTTGAAGCTGACGGTTTTGCAAACACCGGGCTGAGAAACAATGACTGGGAAAGAATGCCGGTGACTGACATTAGTGACATTAGTGACATTAGTGACATTAGTCGATGAGCCGGTGATGTCTCATATCCACCAACAGTCCATAATGTCTCAAACAATCTGCTCATTTGATAGCCACTAAAATCGGTCAATAGGAAAACCTAGCGGAATGTACGGCGTGAACCAGGTCCAAAGAGTGTTCATGCGTTTTGCACGTACGTAAGACGGTCATTAAGCTCTTGGCCAATGAAAAGCTCTGCTTTGCTGACTCCGCCCCAAGCTCCAACCCCATCCGACCGTGGACGTCTATAGAATTTCACAACGAGTTCGGTAACCAATTGTTCAATTTCTTTTCACTCGTGGATTTGCAACAGTGGGGATTAACAACACACTGCCTTCTATTACTTCAATGGTTGTCCGGCAATAAGAACTATTATAGTCTAGGCGATATTTCAAAAAGGGTCTCATCTAGGGCAAGAAGAGGCATCTTTTGAGTAGAAGTTTGTAATACATGTATAGCTATTTTGGGGTGCTGAATCCGAAAATGATGGTCACCAAGCTGGATTTTTAGTGGAAATATGCCTAACTTGCATAAATCTTTAATACCTGTCGTGTAATATATTTGTTTCCATATTTAGATTTTTTATTTTGTTTGCAAAATTTATTTTTGTGATTTTACTTACAGTTCCCCTACTTCAATAACATTTTGTAAAGCATATACTTGACTGAATAATTATGAGAACATAGTAACGATCGAAATGGCTAAAAATCATACCCTTAAGTTGCGCGCATTTACCTTGTCTCCGGTTATCATCAAGTAGTCTTGCCAAACCTCAGTATTGATAAGCTTCAAATTTACCTAGTTGCATACTGGCACAGTTACCATATTAAAACCTAATGGAAATCATATGAACAATGATAACATTGTAATATTTAGCCCAGCAAACAAAAATGGGAACAAATTGATGTCCGTAAATTGGGCTAAAAGTGGTCAAAGTTCAAGGAAATCACTAAAATTATGTGTAAGAAACCATTTGACGTTGACATAATTATAAGCAATAATACTCTTATTTGAGGGATTTCCTTGAACTTGTTTAAGTATCCCACGTTAGGCAACCCTTCACCGACATTTTAGTCCAATTTACAGCCATCTCATTTTGCCTGTTTTTGTTTGCTGGGCTAACTATCAAAATGTTATCAACGTCCATATGATTTTCCATAAGGGTTTAATACTTGGTGATTTTAAAGTTCATTAAGACTGAAGTTTGGCAAGTCTACTTGATGATATACATTGTATGGAAACAGGGTAAATGCGCGCAACTTTAGGATATAATAATTAGCCATTATGTATCGTTACTATGTTCTCATAATTTTTCAGTCATTTCAGAAAATGTTATTGAAGTAAAAATATGTAACTAGATTCACCAAAACATACTTTTCAACAAATAAAATCTTTAAAAAAATACCCCAATATGTGTAAAAAATGTTACACAACAGGTATTTACAATTTATGCAAATTGGGCATAATATGTTTGAAAAACTTCGGAGGCCTCCTAGGCTAACATTAATTAAGCCCAAAGGGGTCTTTATGCCAAATATTGTGCTTTTATCCGCCTGGTAACGGTAATCCCTTAATACAACATTAAGCTACCTGACTAAAAGACGTACCTAAAGGATTGTGAGTCTTTTCAAATGATACGACGTCTATACAAATGTAAAGTAAAAGACGTGCCTGAAGGATTGTGAGTCTTTTCAAATGATACGTCGTCTATACAAATGTAAAGTAAAAGACGTGCCTAAAGAATTGTGAGTCTTTTCAAATGATACGTCGTGTACACAAATGTAAAGTAAAAGACGTGCCTGAAGGATTGCGAGTCTTTTCAAATGATACGTCGTGTATACAAATGTAAAGTAAAAGACGTGCCTGAAGGATTGTGAGTCTTTTCAAATGATACGTCGTGTATACAAATGTAAAGTAAAAGACGTGCCTGAAGGATTGCGAGTCTTTTCAAATGATACGTCGTGTATACAAATGTAAAGTAAAAGACGTGCCTGAAGGATTGTGAGTCTTTTCAAATGATACGACGTCTATACAAATGTAAAGTAAAAGACGTACCTACAGGATTGTGAGTCTTTTCAAATGATACGTCGTGTATACAAAATGTAAAGTAAAAGACGTGCCTAAAGGATTGTGAGTCTTTTCAAATGATACGTCGTGTATACAAATGTAAAGTAAAAGACGTGCCTGAAGGATTGTGAGTCTTTTCAAATGATACAACGTCTATAAAAATGTAAAGTAAAAGACGTACCTACAGGATTGTGAGTCTTTTCAAATGATACGTCGTGTATACAAATGTAAAGTAAAAGACGCGCCCAAAGGATTGGGGGTCTTTTCAAATGATACGTCGTGTATACAAATTCCAGGTATCTTAGGAATTCTTTTTAGGTTTCAAGGAAGATGTGTTAGGTAAGAATAGTGTGGACTGTGTACAGGGTGTCTCTAAAAAAAGTATACCCATTTTCAAATTCATATTATTGCAAAATTACTGAACATTTCAGAAAAAGGCAAATGTCTGTTGAAAGGGAGAATGCCCTCTGTCCAATGGTGTAATGTTCATTATGTCATTGTCATGGATGACTGAACAAACAAGACAGTTATGAAAGGTACTGAAATCAGCACTGTGACAAGTTGGGATGATAAGTCAGGCATGAGACTAAGATGCCACTTATGCATTAACAGGAATGGTGACCATCACCTTGCATTTGCCAGGAAAGGGACCCTGTCATAATTTTCCAAATGTGTTCAACCTCAAACAGCAAAAGGATTTGGCCTTAAAAACACCTGCCGTGAGCTTCGTCGCTCAAGTAAAACCAACTTGTCACAGTGCTGATTTCAGTACCTTTCATAACTGTCTTGTTTGTTCAGTCATCCATGGCAATGACATAATAAACCTTATACCATTGGACAGAGAACATTCTACCCTTTCCACAGACATTTGAATTTTTCTGAAATATTCAGTAGTTTTGCAATAATACCAATTTTAAAATGGGTATACTTTTTTTAGAGACACCCTGTATAGGGTATAGGGATACTAGAGGGGGATACCCCTCTACAACATATCGTGCTGGGTATAAAGAACACTCTTAAAGCCGTTGACTGCACGGTATGGGTCAAATACCCTACAAGAAGTATGGATCCCAATGTCATTTTATTATTTTTGTAGTACAGTACCGTTATTTCTACATCAAAATACCGTTATTTATTCCGGCAAATGTGGAACTTTTTGGATTTTGGATTTTTTTATTTATTATTATTTTTGTTATTATTTTTTTTATTTTTATTTTTATTTTTTTATATATTATTATTATTTTTTTATTTATTATTATAATTTTTTTGTACGGTCCTGCACTATCTCCCTAATGAGTCCTATAACCTCTGAGCCGTGAACAACTCGATGACGTATAGCGTTGCATTGTCCTCTTCACGACCTTCGTTGCAAATCAACGGAGTGAAAGAAAACGAACAATGGCAGACGGGGCTCATTGTGGAATTCTAACTTGGGGTGGAGCCTGCAAAGCAGGGCTTTTTATTGGCCAAGAGCTTAATGACCGTCTTACGTACGTGTAAAACGCATGAACACTAAGTAAACGACCTCTCTCCATATGTAGCGATGGGGATTTGTTAACGGCTTGCAGGCTGATAGGCGAGGGTGAACAATTGTGCTTATCCGTTTCCCTTGCAGGAAAAACACTAACTTCTGCCCCCATATCAATGATAAATCGTGTCCCCGAATGCTTGTCTTAAGTACGCCAGCAGAACCTGTCGCCCCTAAGTGCTGGCCTCGAAGTTTCCCTGGGTACGAGGGCTAGACGTGTATGTGCAGGGAGAGATGCATTTCGGGGCCTTTTCCCCACACTGCGCCAGTGGTACCAGCATTCTGAAGATGAGGGCGCGTGGCTACGACTGCGGGAACGGCAGTCAGATGGGCCTCGGTTCCTAGACCTCTGTCGGGATTGCTGGCCCAGCTGGCAAGTAAGTGCCTGAACCTGGCTGGTCAGCTAATCTATTCTGGTCTCAAGGATTTGAATCGATGCGGAAGCAACTTGGCCTGGGTCAGGACGAGGGGCAGTTGTCTTGACTTTTTAAAATTGAAGGTAACGTAACCTTAACTATCTTGTCCGCAAGGTCGGCAAGTTACTCAATTATTGTCACAGTTGTGGACGCAGACGCTAGTATTCCTTGAAATCTAAGCAGTAAGCGCTGAAGAAAAAGTTGTTTGAGGATAGTGTCTTCAAGTCTGTTGCCTCCAAGCAGTTGTCTCATCCGACGTAACAATTGGGATGGTTTACGGTCCCCGAGTTCTTCTGAGATAAGCAATTGGTGAAGCCGTTTTTGCTCCGAAGCTGACGTGCGTTTTATTAGCTCAGTTTTGAGGGTTGTGTAGAGCTCGGCGGCAGGTGGAGCAATCAGTAAGTCCCGCACCTCTTGTGCTATTTTATGTCGGAGTGAACCTATGTCATCTAGGCGAACTTGGTCTCCTGCGCTGTTTTTATTGCGTGTGACAAATTGCGCTTCGACTTGCGCGAACCATAGTGCTGGATCATTGGGCCAGAATGGTGGTAACTTGAGGCTAAACTGCCGCCACAGGCACTAGTACAGGTATATTCTCTTCCGCAGGATTCGACATACCGGGTCACCACATCTATCTATATAATAATACGCTACTCTCTGTCTGTGTGTCTGTGCGCGCTTTTTCGTCCCCTTCCCGGGGTCGTGCGGCGTTCAAACTCGGTGGGTGGGTCCGGCTCGGTCCCCGCAAGAACCAGTTTGCATTCGCTAGAGCGTACGAGGTCAAAGGTCATCTAGGGGTCACCTTTTTGAAGTTGGTCGGATCGTGCTTAAACTCGGTGATCGCAATGCATGCTCGATGCGAGGTGAGCGTGGCAAAAATAAAACGGGTTAGCGTTTTTCGGGTCTTCCGGGGTCAAAGGTCGTCTAAGGGTCGAATTTTCAAAGTTTGTCCTATCGGGCTAATGCACTGGGAAAAAAATTCTAACCCAGGAGGTCATTCAGGGGGTGAAACATCCCTTCAAAATAATGGTTTGGGCCAAAAGCCATAGAGTTGTGCAGACAAATCGAAATCTGATCCCTTTGTGTTTAGCCGCTGTCAAAAAAAGTCGCTGACATCTCTTTGAGCGGCCTTGGTAGAGAACAAACACAGCTGTTATCAATCGCCACCCAGATATCCCCTGGGGGGTAGTTAGAGCTGTTGGTCGTCACAATCCCCATCCATCCAGGGAAGTAGCTACAAACCCGAGAACCGACAAACCCCGGGTGACCGCCTAGTTATATAATATTGTTAAGACTCACCTAATCCTGTAGTCAGTGTATGGTGCAGCCGGCCGACAAATGAGCCTCGACTAGTGTAGTATATATATACAGTACACAATAGTGTCGTGGCGATCTCCCACAAATGGTTCGTTCACAATGTTATATACGATGATACAAAAATGACGGCAACAACACATGATGATAAAATCTTGAACTTGAAATTCCTGGAGTGGTTGAGGAGTACAGTTGTTTTCCTAGTTTCGGATTTCTTCTAGTTCCGGATCGCTTCAAATAGAAAACCTACCTTTTATGGCTTGGTCTCCAATACTATTTTTTTTTTAAGATGAAGTGCATTTTGAAAAGAAACATACCAGCTTCTTGATACATAAATATCTTTTCAATAAATTATCCAGAAAAGGAATTTTGGCTAGATTTTCGACTCGTACTTTGACATGTTTGTAGAAATCACGGGAGCCGCAAAACCACGAACAATTATTCTGCTACATGTGACTCAAAACGTTTGATTTTATTTATGCCTTTTTGTAAAAAAAAGTCAAAAAGTCTCCAGTATTACAAAATCTGCCAAAGACTGAACGTATATTTTTTCCTAGTTCCGGATCGCGCGTAAAATAATGCATCAACTACACGCGCGCAAGCGATTTCACATGACGTGTTCTGTGGGTCAACGTTTATTGGCTCGTTGCCGCGCGCAACAGTACAAACACACGTACAAGGACAAAGCATTTCAAAACATTTCCTTGCAAGTCCTCTTTTTAAACTTTATTGGAAGTGGAAGTATTCGAAATGTATTTTAAACTGTATTTATATTAATGAATGAATGAATGAATGAATGAATACTTTATCAGAAATATAGGCTTGATTCAGGTTGGTTCTGGCGTGATTATTTTTCATGTACGAAACCGATCCGCCACTAGGAACAGTGATGTCAGTATATTTGACGTCGTATTTTCAAATTAAGAAGAGCATAAATATCAAAACAAAAACTGTAGTTTCTCCATCACTGAAGGTAAAATACTAAACCTATTTCATTTAAATTTAAAGGATTACACTTGTCTGAATATTTTTTGCGCTCCGGAAATATGAAACATTGTATAATGCACATTTCTGCGCAGCTATGCCGCACTCACGTACAGCAGATTTATATTATAGGCCTATGCAGATTTTTGTGCACACTTCTCCGATGTCAGCACGGCCCGAGGGGGAAGGGGGGTGGGTGGGGAGGGGGGGGGGGGGGGGGGGGTCTAGGGACGCCACCAACGTTGGGTCTCATCTTATTCCCTTCGTATAGACTGCATGCAGCACGCATACATCGCAGGCACGCACCGCAAACCCAATATGCAATGCCAGGGTATGTGCCCCGGGAGTGGGGACCAGTCTAGAGAAGCGTCGGGCGCTCCCACGGTGTTATATAGGAGGAAATCTAAATTAGCGCCCTTGCTCGGTCATACTTTGCCAACGACACCGAAGCGTGTTCAAAGCGCATACGTGGAACTATGGACGCGCTGCACTAACATGGCGGCGGTGTGGTGCGTCGTTTGCACTCGACCTGCGTACGATTAGCTATGAAAACAACATAGCAACCGACTTCTTATGGCATTCAGACCAATCTATTATTGTAAAAGGGGTGTTTGGGATGCAAGAATTGAAGATAAATTGTTGTAAGTTGACATGGTTTCCGAGATAAACGTGACAATTATACAAAAATTGATTGATGACGTCACTGCCATGTAGTAATTACACCAAGCCACAGACATATAAACCTATAAACCTATAGACCGCCAGTCGTGTGCACAAAACCGTGATTTGCAAAGTATGGGCAAAACGGCGTGTAGGCTGCACGGCATGCGCGTGTAGCTATAAAAAGTCAAGCGCGTACAATTACGCGTCTTTCATGCAACGCACTTTGCACGCGCGTTCATATAATTGTGTACACTATATTTCGTTCTACGGGCAACGCACCGCGCCTTTTTTACGTTCTGTGCGCATACCGGGCAACGCGCTTGACACAAAAATGGGCCTAAAACTTCTTTATTTTAGGGTATCAAGATTGACACTGGTTATGCTTAATCTACATGGTATATGGTATAGCCCTATGTAATTTTCTTTTAAATCGATAAATGGCTTCATATAATTATTTGACTGGAACAGTTCGGGTGTGTACAAATTCCCTATACCGAGGGCTAAATTTGCCCATAGTTGGTATTTTAGTCGGGCGCCGCGAAATCACGAAATCATCCTGTAGTTTTGAATAGGACCTGGCGGTCTATGTGTTTATATGTCTGTGCACCAAGCCAATATGACCTTCGATTGGACAGCGCCCTCTTTTGTTTTTCAGTAGACAATAGATTTCCGGTTTTGAGCAATCTGAACGGCCGTGCTCCGTGCATCACGCCGGAGGATTTGGAGGCCTTCTTTAAGAATTTACCGGAGAGCTCTGGGGGGACTATGGGGTCCTGGGAGTCAGGGTGTTTCCTGGGAGGGGGGGGGGGGGGGGGTTTGATAGCGGGGAATTTTGGGACATGTCCCAATGGTTGGGGGCGACGGTGCGTCCACTCCGATTCGGAGTGAGGGTGGACTTCCCCATAAATTGTCCGGGGTCGCTACCGAGTCCGTGTTGGGGGGGGTGGGGGGGGGGGGGGGGGGGGGATCCGGCCCGTGCTGTAGACGGCGGCGCGGCAGACGTTTTGTTCCACGCGGAGCGATTCCGAGCTGTGCCCGTCGATGCAGCGGGGCGGAGCCATCAGAGCTGCTCTTCGTGGGAGTGAGCGGAGCTGCTCCGCCCACAAGCCAATGGAACGGAGCTGCTCCACACACAAGCCCATGGAGCGGAGCCGTCAACGCTGCTCCGCACACAAGTCAATGAAGCGGAGCCGGCAATGTTTCTCCGCACACAAGTCAATTGAGCGGAGCTGCTCCGCACACAAATCAATGGAGCGGAGCTGGAGCCTTATTCACAAAGCACCCGCAACGATTTACGGGCACGCAAGTTCTCCGCAACCCTCCCGTAAGCACTTGCGGGTTATTTACGAAACACCCTGCGTGTGCCCGTAAACCACCCGGAAATTTGCGGGACCTCCAGACGTCCCGCAAAACATCCCGCAAAACATCCCGCAACTTGCGTAGATTGTCTCTCGAGCGTCAACATAGCGGCACTCATAGCGGTATTTTTTAATTAGGAAGTTAAACAAAGTGCTCTTCGGCGGCAGCGGGTTTTCCGTGACCGGTTTCAGCCACTAGATTCTTACAACGATAAAGAACTAATTAAAAGGTATAGATTGTCTCGGCATGTTATCTTACAAGTAATCGACCCAATCAACGATGTTGTAGCACATTCCACCCGGAGATCGCAGGCGATATATCGGCATCCCTGCATGATATGTGTGCATTGAGATACTTTGCCATCCGAAAATTTGTCTGTAGTGTAGGGACTTGAGTTGAATCAGCCAACCATCGGTTTCAATAATTGTGATACGCATGGGCGTATCCAGGATTGTTTTTAAGGGGGGGTCCACCCAAGGTCTTAGGCAGGATTTTGTGAATTGGGTGTGTAAAAAAAAAATGTGGGTGTGTAACAATTTGAGTACATGTAACTGGGAAGCATGTACGCGAAGCGCACATCACGAGCGCGTAGCGCGAAGTCCCTGCGGCCGGGGTTGAGGGCCCGCTTAAGGGCCCAGATTTTTTTTGGTTTATTAGGTGCTCTCTGGCGCAATCTGAGGCCAATTTCTACCTATTTTTTGTTAATGTTGTGGCAATATGAAGCCTGATTTTTAAACCATTTATTTTTAAAATCTAATATTTACCATTTTTAGCTGGAATGATAACTTGAAATAAATTTTGACCAGAGGAGTATATTATGGATACCGGTATTGGAAGTTTGGATTTAAAAACAGCGCACACTGACTCACACTACGTGTTAAATGAGGTAACGGTTAATTGGTCATAAACCTTAGGCATACTTAACATAGGCAGGATTTGGCTGGGAGCGACTGGCAGTGACTCCATTTAAAATAATAAACAAATTACAAGCCCTAATAGTTATTAAGTAAGTTTAATTTAAAGTTGTATGTTAAAATAAAATGTTACAAGTTGTGTTTAATCTTTAAAAAACTACACGCCAAACGCCCGCTTGTGCTAGCGGGGTTTATTCCGACCGTCTCTACAAACGGTGGAAAAAGCGGCGTGTTTGTTCCAATTTAGTGTTTAGTAATTTACATAAATTTAGCTGAAATTTAGGTCACGTGACAAATATATAAACACTGTGGTTAGCGCCTATTGCACTCGTTCTGCTGGGGCTACTCAACCGTCACTTCAAACGGTGAAATTCCAGTGTTTTTATTGGCAAGTCTGCCAAGTAAATGGGCCCAGTGGTGAGCCAAGCATGGCATTTGGGGCAAGCCTGCCCCGTTCAAGCTTATGAAAGCGTTAACAAAATTAAAATATGTAATTGCCTGAAATGCAATAAGAAGGAATAAACAAACTAGCGGCTCATAAAAACTAAGCCAAAAAAGTCAAATCATAGTCTATATGGTTGTTATTTTGTGTGTGTGGTTTGAGAATAATACACGTATCGGTGTGGGTGTACATGTATGTACGTTGCTTGTTAGGTAAAATACATTTTTTTTTTTTTTCGTTTTTTTCGTTTTTTTTTTTTTTTTTTTCACTCAAGAAAAAAAGGGGGGGGGGGTCTGGACCTCTTGGACCCCCCCCTGTATCCGCCCATGATACGTGTAGCAACTGTACTCTCATAAGGGAAGTTTTTTTCGGAAATGATTACCTTCCAATGAGATTTAGAAAGTCAGGACATACTAAAGGAAGGATTTACTGAAATCGTCATAGGTGGCTCTGTCTGCCAAAGTTTGGTAATATTGCATTTTGAGTCTTATTTTTACTTGAACAGTTATAACAGTTATACAAAGCATTAAAAACGTTAATTATTAAAAATTTGTTGGATTGTTGAGCATCGTTATTGTGCCTCACCACACGTTCTTTCACTTTCAGCACTAATATAATTGTCACTCCGCGTGCATGTTGGTGTACATGTATGTATACTAAACGCTGTGTACAGTACACATGTCGTTTTATTAAATTATCACCTGACTTGTTGCCACACTTTCACTTGCGGCTGCCCGCGGAATGCTAGTCTGCTAAGGGAACTCTAAGGGTGTTTTGTAGATACCACTTAACGCAAATTCCCCCCCCCCCCCCCACCCCACAGTAGTGTGGATGGGGTCTACGAGCGAATACTTACCCTGTAGAGCGAATACTACATTTGCATTGTTCCCTATGCCGGCGGCTGGCAAATTGCTAAGAGTTTTACATACAATAGCGCCCTCTGGTGTCCTATCCCCGACGCCCTGTGACATGCGCACTTTGTTACCGTCCTCTTTTTCTCAAGAGTTACTGGCGTAAGCCCTCAAGAATGGAGTATAGTGGGAAGGAGGGAGGGATGCTCTACAGGGTAATAATTCTCTCGTAGACCCCATCCACACTACTGTGGGGGGGGGGGGGGGGGGGGGGGGGGTCTACAGCACTCTACTTACCCTGTAGAGCGAATAGTACATTTGCATAGACTCGCACCGGATATAGGCGGTGGGTATATCGTAGAACACGAGGCGTGCCCGAAGGGAAAAACAAACAAAAACAAAAGACCCAGGATTCACCTCATAAGTGGAATCCAGTCCATGCGCAAAGTGTCAGGAGTGTGCCACCATTATTTGGGTTTAGTAAAAAAAACACATAATAGGTACACCTCTGTCGACTTAAGGGCACATAGAATATATGTATAATGTGTGCTTACCAGTTAGTGCCTCTGCGAGGCTCGACTGGCCGCCTTCAGCACTTCCACTCCACCCTTGCCATCTGCCTGGAGGACATCCTTCAGGTAGCATTGGGAGAACGTATTGGGGTTCTTCCAGCAAGCTGCCTTGGTAATGTCACCTAGAGGGACACCCTTAAAAAAGGCCCAAGAGGCGGACACTCCTCTGACATCGTGCGCCCGAATAGATCGCTCGGTCGCTGGCCAACCGCCTGGCACGGAGCGAATGGCTGTCACGATCCAGCGTGCGATTGTATCGCGAGACGCCGGTCGATAGGGCGGAGTTGTCGTGACAAACAATTTTTCATGTCCCGTACGAAGTGACTTCGTACGGTTAACATACCATTTAAGTGCCCGGATTGGGCACCAAAGTTTGTCGTCTATTTCGGACGAAACGGACTTGATGTCTGGGACAAAGATGTCTGGGGGCGTAAAAACCTCAGACTGTATTTTTGCAAGAAAACCGACCGTAGGGACCAGGCGGACACCCCCCGGCTCCCACCGGATGTGTCCTGCCTCCACCGATAACGAGTGTAGCTCACTACGCCGTCGGGAAGTAGCGACCGCCAACAGAAACGCCACTTTGATGGAGAGTTGCAACAAAGTTGAACAATCCATCGGTTCGTAAGGGGCTTTCGCCAATGTAGATAGCACGCTGAAGAGGTTCCAGAATGGAACTAGTTTGCGTACTGGGGGGCGAGTCGTAAACATCCCCTTGATCAGTTGGCTGATCGGTTGGTTATCCGAGACGGAAGAACCGTCCGGAAAACCGAGATGAATCGCAGCGACGGCCGACCGATAGTTTTTTACTGTGGCCGTTGCGAGACCGCTGTCAAAAAGGTATAGGAGGAAATCCCCCACCTCCCCTACAGAAGTATTGGGGGGACGAAGGGATTGCCGTCTGCGCCATTTAAAGAAATAGCGTAGCCGGCTACTGTATATCTTCCTGGTCGAGGCTCTGCGGGATTGGGCTGCAATTGTTGCAGCCCGTCGCGAAAGGCCTGCTGAGCAGAGGGATCGCGTGACAGTACCCAGCAAGTCAGGTGAAAATCCCCCGGAGCCGGGTGAATCATTCCCAAGCTGGGCTGATAGAGGAGATCTGTCCTCCTCGGCAGAACCACTGGGCGGTGAACCAGGAGCCTGACAAGTCGATGAAACCACGGTTGGCGGGGCCAGAACGGGGCTATGAGGAGGATTCGGCAGTCCTCCTGTTCGACCTTGGTCAGTACTCGAGAAATAAGGGAGATGGGTGGAAAGGCATAGGCAAGTAGGCCGTCCCATTCTACCGTCAGCGCGTCGATCTGCCATGCATCGGGGTCTGGGACCCTTGTGCAATAAACTGGCAGCTGATTGTTCGCTCGGGAGGCGAACAAGTCGACATGGGGCCGGTCGATCATCTTGAAGAGTGATCGAGCTACTTGTGGGAGCAACGACCACTCCGTCGGGGCGATCCATCCTCTGGAGAGGGCATCCGCCATGACGTTCTTTTCGCCTGCGATGTAGACTGCCGACAGTGTTATTCCGTGATGTGTGCACCAGAGGGTGAGGTCCCAAGCTAGAGCACACAGACGGCCCGACCGAGTACCCCCATGGTGATTGACGTATGCCACTACAGTGGCGTTGTCGCATCTTACCAGATCTTACTGCTCGTCCCCCGACGTCCGACTGAAAATGCTGTAGCGCGTTGAAAAACTGCCAGCATTTCCAGGACGTTGATGTGGGACGATCGGTGTTGAGGGCTCCACACGCCCGCAACCTGTCGCGGGTCGAGGGTAGCTCCCCAGCCGGAACCTGACGCGTCGGTCGTGATTGTCAACGACGGACGGGGTGGACGGAAAACACGGCCCTGCATGATATGGGCCCTGACTAGCCACCAACGAAGGTGGGGGACTAGCCAGGATGTAGTAGGCACCGGATGGTTGATCGGGTGCCAGTGGGGCTTGTAGAAAGACAGCAGGTGAAGTTGGATTGGTCTCATCCTCAGCCTGCAAAAAACCACTAAGTCTACCATACTGGCCATAAGGGGGGTCCTCGTAAACTCGAGTGCGTAACCGCTGCTGATCGTTTCGAGAACCCATCGGTCGGAAGTGAACTGACCCCATGACCCCAAGAATTTCTGAAGGCGGCCTCCCTCGGGTCCGTTGGCGGGAGGCCGCCCGGAGACGAGCAAGTCACTTGCGCAACGCCCCGGTGTACCGAGTAGGGGGCGCCCGGAAACCGCGCCCCGACTGGGAACGCTGTAGTCTGGAAGAACGTGGGCCGGCCGGGTTTATGTCGGCACGGCCACGAAAGCTGCCACGGGCCGCCCTAATTGGGGGGCGACGCCGGGGAATGACAAACGAAGCTTGCTTCTTTGTCTTATCCGCGGGTTTGGAGATGGCGGCTTGCGGCTTTGTCAAGTTTATTTTGTCCGTGGCCTTGAGGCGTTTTGCCTTGGCCTCCATGGACTCCTTGGAATTTCCCCGCAAATAAATCTGCGCCCGAAAGGGGGAGAGTGTCCAGGCGTTTACGTGCTTCCTGTAAAGGGGAGGAAAAGCGCGTCGAGCACATTGGCGCGTCGCGTTGATGTTGCTAAGGTCGCCACCTTAGTGAACTGGCTCCGGGGACAAGATAGCGTCGTCACAGTGTCCCTGTACCGATCCACGATCGGACCCCAGGGACGCCGACGGGTGTAGGCTAATGCCTGGCGGGGACGCCGGTGCACGGCTCTCCGTGTACGGCCGTGCCCGCTGGTCTGTAGTCAACCCACCCTGGTCGTGATGACTGGTGGGTTGGAGCTGCAATTGTTGGGGGGGACTCCGGTGCACGGCTGACCGTGTACGGTATGTCCCGCCGGCCCGGTGTCATCCAAGCGTGACCGTAATGACCGGTGGGTAAGTCGGATGGGCCTTGCCCCGGATCCCCTCGTCGGCCAGACAACGAGGCCGCGAGGGAATGAAACGCTTTTAAAAAATCCTCGCGGAAAATTGGGTCACCACTCTTGTGGCGTTTACCACGGTGTGACCGCCCCGAGGACCCGCTAGAGCTCGTAGATGAGCGGCGGGAACGGCGTTTCTTTTTAGACTTCTTTGAAGATTTATCCCGAATTGTCTCCGAGGATGGCTCGGACGACAATCGGGCAGCGGGAATGCCTGAACAACGGATAAATTCCGATGAATAGGTAGGGCCCTCGGAGCATAACACCCCGGGGGAACCCCAGGAGTCTTGCTCCAAAGCCCGCTGAATGGTTTGGCCGGCCGACAGCGCTCCAAGCCCGATAGCGTAGGCGGGCGTTGCACGGTCAATCTGGCCGTATAAAAGCCCATCCCCAGGCCCCGTGGTAGCCACGGGGTTCCGTGGTAGCCACGGGGTTGGGAGGGCCCGGGTGCACTGAGCCGTGGAGGGGTAATCCCTCGGGCTGTGTGTGCCCCGTAAACGGGTCTGAGACGGGCACGGTGCGCTCAGTAGCGGAGCCACTCTTGGCCGTACGTCCCTTCTTGGGTACTGCCCCGGCACCAGACGATACCTTTGTCTTGCCGGGGCGTTTCCCCTTCAATTGGGCGGACCCGTGAATACTGACCGGAGACGATGGGGCTGTATGGCCCCCAGCTCGGTCAACGGATCCGTCAGCTCCGACAGCCGACAGTGGCTAAGGGGGCTGACTAGGGGACTGCTGCCGCTGTAACGTACCGTCACCGGTGCAGTCCCCCGAGGACTTGGGCTTGTCTGGTGGGATGTAAGTCCCTCCATTACCGACACACCCAGTCTTCCCCAACTTCCTAGAAATCTAACTTCCCTGCGCTAAGAGAAAAAGAGGACGCTAACAAAGTGCGCATGTCACAGGGCGTCGGGGATAGGACACCAGAGGGCGCTATTGTATGTAAAACTCTTAGCAATTTGCCTGACGGCATAGGGAACAATGCAAATGTAGTATTCGCTCTACAGGGTAAGTAGAGTGCTGTAGTAGGGTGCTTTGTGAATAAGGACCCTGCTCCACACACAAGTCAGTGGAGCGGAGCCGTCAACGCTGCTCCGCTTGCCAGTCAGTGTTCGAACATCTGAAGGACGCATTGACCACGGCGCCGGTGATGTGTTACCCGGACACGGAGCACCGTTACATATTGGACACGGACGCCAGCAACTGCACCGTTTCCAGGATCCCCTGCGGTCAGTGTGGACGTTCGGGCGACGTCAGCCACGAGTGCTACACTAAGGGACTCCTGTTGGGAGCCATTGGGGAAGCTAAACTGGAGGAGACCGCCGCGGTGGAGGGACTCCTGGCAGCTTGGGACCCCGAAGAGCTGAAGCAGGAACAACGCGACGACCCGGAGTTGGGCCGGATCGCCCTATATGGCTAGAGGATGGGATTTCCAGACCTGGCTGGCCGGACGTGTCGGCCCTGGACGAGGGCACGAAGTTCTGGTGGGCGAAGTGGGAGACCCTGCGACTGCCCCACGGCTTGTTGCAGATAAGGTGGGAGCAGCCCCAAGGTGGACCCTCGACGTGGAAGATAGACGGGTGAAGGACATTTTGCGGTTGACCCATGATGGCAGGACATCGGGACACTTGAGGGTCGCCTGGACGGTTGCTCGGCTTACTTCCTGGAGATGCGACGTCAGGCGGAAGAGTGGTGCCGGAAGTGCCATAAGTGTGGATCCAAGAAGCCGCTCCCTTGGCCCCTCCAGCATCATGGTGGTTGCCGACTTTTCCAGGACACCTGCCGTCTACTGAGCGTCCACCAGAGCCGCACTACGCCGTTCCACCCTCAGTTCGACGGAATGGTGGAGTGGTTCAACCGCACCGTTAAGACTATGTTAAGCCTGTTCGTGCAGGAGAACCAGGGTGACTGGGACGAACACCTTTCATACGTCATGATGGCGTACCGCTCCTCCCAACACGAGTTGAGGGCGAAGATGGAGCGCGCGCTAAAGTTCGCCAGAAGCAAGATTACGATCGTCAGGCGGATTGTGCCGGCTACGAGCCTGGACGCGCCGTGTGGCTCTACACACCCTCCAAGAAGGTTGGTCGCACGCCCAAGCTGCAGTGCTGGTGAGACGGGCCTTTCGTGGTATTAAAGAGGACCGACGACGTCACCTACCGGATCCAGAGGTCGCATCGCGCCAAGGGCAAGGTGGTTCATTTCAACCGACTGAAGCCGTACTTTAGTGACGCCGAGGTGAACTGGTGGAGACGCGCTGCAGGGGACCACACAATGGAGCCCAGCCGAGTCACAGAGGAAGGAAAGCTGCCTCCAGGCGGGCAGGCATCACCAGCATCCAGCCCAGGGCCCAGGGTTCCTTCAGCGGGGCCGCCGGGGGACAGGGATGACCAGTCGGATGAGGAAAAACTACCTCCGGAAGTGCCGGAGGCGGAGGCGTCTCCAACCGTTGCGGGGGCGGATGTCGCTCTTGACGGGCAGGAGAAGACGGGCGCAGATTTGGGGCTGGACGAGCCTGAGGCGGGGGGTGGTATACTCGCGCCGGCCAGAAGGTAGTCCGGCCTAGCCGATATTGTCTTGCGTTAACAAAACTTTCTCCCCCAGGAGCAGGAGAGGCTACCTCGACCGCCGGGAGACCACCTCCACTCGGAGCGGCCATCCCGGCCTCCTCGTACAAAACGGGACGAGACGGCCAGTCAGCCAAGCCAGGATCAGGACAGGCTACCTCGACTGGCCTGGGCCGTTGGTCGGGACAACGGGGACACAGACACCGCTCTCGCCACCCGGACGGCAGCAGCACCGCTAGACCCCCCCCCCCCCCCCCGCCAGCTCGGGCGGAAGGAGGGACGCCGATGGAACCCCCGACGCCTCTTCCGATGTAGACGTTCCAATGGCTTGGGCAGCCCTGAGTCTTGCCGGCCAGGTGTCGGGTGGAGCTACTGGACGGGACCTAAATGCGTTTGGACACACAAGTCAATGGGGCGGAGCTGCTCCACACACAAGCCAATGGAGCGGGGCCGTCAACGCTGCTCCGCACACAGGAACCAATAGGAACGGGTAGCCGGAGACCGATGTTGCTCCCGGATAAGTTTGACGGGGTTGCACCCTGGTCGGACTACTTGTTCCATTTTAAGAGCGTCGCGGCGGTCAACCATTGGAGTGAAGCCGAGAAGACAATATACCTGGCGTGACACCTGAAGGGTACGGCCCGGGAACCGGAGGCACGGGGGAATTCTCCTCCATCTTGGAAAACTTCGAGCACCGGTTCGACGTGACGGCACAGGTCCCACTACATCGGGCCCAGTTGTCCATGTGGACAAGGGGCCGCGACGAGTCGCTCAGCAGCTTGGGACATTCCATTCGGCGGTTGGTGTTGAAAAGCTACCCAAGACTGCTTGTGCAGGCCCGGGAGGACTTGGGCGTGGGGGCGTTCCAGAAGGCCTTGGGGAAAGAACAGCTGCAGCGTCACCTGTTCTCCCGGAAGGCGGAGACCCTGACCGAAGCCATCACGCTGGCGACCAAGATGTGATGTAGTGACCCTTCCCTTGGCTGTTAATTTATTTACATTTAAAAGACCCTGTTATAAAGCCGAAACACCTGTTAATTCCTATTACGTAATATTTAATTAGTACTTAACTCAATGGATTATTGTAGATTACTGTTATGTAATATTGAATAACATGTTATTTACCCAACTGTATAAAGCCTAGTGGTCACACGCGCTCGGTGTCTTTCGTTCCAAGCGTCTGTGCCCGTCATGGCCGTTACTTCGTTCACTGGACCACTGTTCGACCAGTAAACCTTGGTCCTTATTTACAAACTGTATTACATGGGGTTTCGGCAGTTTCTGTAATTGTTCAGTAGTAATAAATTATAGAGCACGGAAGTTGCTGTGTTTGACTCCTATCATTCCGATGCTATTGTCAGTACATGATCCCGATGGATAGGTAATCCATCACACGTTAATGAAGTCCCAGGAGTATCGCCGAAAAGAGAAGGCCGGAGCCAGAGACATGAGGTCGGTAGGGTAGCTTCCCCCAGTTTCTGCTGTAGAGCCTGAGTCGGTCTTTCCAGTGGGATACAGACCTAACGCGGGGGCTCAGAAGGAGTGTTACAGGTGCCACAGGTTTGGCCATCTTTAGAGAGACTGCCCCGCCGGAAGGGTAGGGCCGGCCCCACGCTGTCCCAGCCTGGGGCAAAAAGAGTGCCGAGACCGCCAGTTCACGGACCGACAGGTCAAGCCAGGCCAGACGCAACGGGGATGTCTGGAGCCAGCTACATTGAGGGGAGAATCGTGGGGAGGCCAGTACGTTGCCTCCTCGACACCGGGGTGACGGTGAGCCCGATCGCAAAACGTTTCCACAATGCCTGGCTTAGCGCCGAGGAACGGAGCCTCCGTCCCGCGCCCCCAGGCGTGATGATGGTGGACGGCAGTCCTATGCTGGCGAGGGAAAGAGAAAACTTGGGCGACCTTCACGTGAACCATACCTTCAGTGTGGCCAAAATCGAGCCGGACGTGATCCCACACGGTCACCCTCGGCGGGAGGACGTTTCCCCTAGGGGTATCACACGCGAGCTTCTCGTGGCGAGGGTGCAGGTAGCAGAGGACATGGTGATTCCGGCCGGCCACGAAGCAATCATCGCCGGCGAAATAAAGAGCGGGCCGCGTGTGGGAGTCGGGATGGTCTACCCAACCTTGGAGGCTGCCGGGTTGCCGTCGCCACCGGTCTGGTGGACACCAACAATGGAACCGTGTCGGTGAGGGTCTTCAACCCGACGACCGACCCGGTAAAGATCTACCAGGGCAGCCGTTTGGCTCTCTTCTAGCCGGTAGAGAAGTTGGACGTGATGGAGCTGGAGGAGGGACGGCGAGGGTCTCCTAGACCTCCTAGAGCGAGGAGTGGCGGACCTCAACCGGACCCGACCGGGAGACGCGGTGCCTATTCGCCAACCACCCAGGAGGTTGCCGATCCATAAGAGGCAAGAGGCCGACCAACATTTACAGCAGATGCTGCAGGATGGCGTGGTGGAACCCTCTGGTAGGTCCTGGTTGTCGCCATGGGTGTTGACAATCAAGGACGCATACCCCATCCCCAGGATTGAGGATAACCTCGACGCATTAAGCGGAGCGAAGTGTTTCAGTACCCTCGACCTGGCCATCGGCTACTGGCAGGTCGGGATGGAGAAGGAGGACCGGGAGAAGAGGGCCTTTGGCATGCAGAACGGGCTGTAGCAGTTCCCCGTTATGCCGTTCGGTCTGTGTAACGCCCTAGCGACGTTCGAGCGCATGATGGAACAGATGCTAAAGGGACTACAGTGGCAAGTGGCGGTAGTTTATCTGGACGACGTGATCGTGTGGGGAACGGACTTCGAGGAGCACCATAGGAGGTTGGCGGTAGTCCTGGAACGGTTCCATGCCGCGGGATTGAGACTCAAGCCAAAGAAGTGTAGCCTATTCAAGAAGGAGGTGTCCTTCCTGTGCCATCTCGTGTCAGCCGACGGAGTCAGGACCAACCCGAAGAAGGTCGCGGTCATCAGGAGCTGGCAGCAACCCGCAAATCTGACCCAAATCAGGAGCTTTCTGGGCCTCGCCTCCTACTACAGGCGGTTTATCGTGAACTTCGCCGAGATTGCCCGCCCCTCCACACCCTGGCCACCAAGAGCCAGAGAACGTTATCTTGGTCGGTCGCTTGCCAGTCAGTGTTCGAACATCTGAAGGACGCATTGACCACGGCGCCGGTGATGTGTTACCCGGACACGGAGCACCGTTACATATTGGACACGGACGCCAGCAACTGCACCGTTTCCAGGATCCCCTGCGGTCAGTGTGGACGTTCGGGCGACGTCAGCCACGAGTGCTACACTAAGGGACTCCTGTTGGGAGCCATTGGGGAAGCTAAACTGGAGGAGACCGCCGCGGTGGAGGGACTCCTGGCAGCTTGGGACCCCGAAGAGCTGAAGCAGGAACAACGCGACGACCCGGAGTTGGGCCGGATCGCCCTATATGGCTAGAGGATGGGATTTCCAGACCTGGCTGGCCGGACGTGTCGGCCCTGGACGAGGGCACGAAGTTCTGGTGGGCGAAGTGGGAGACCCTGCGACTGCCCCACGGCTTGTTGCAGATAAGGTGGGAGCAGCCCCAAGGTGGACCCTCGACGTGGAAGATAGACGGGTGAAGGACATTTTGCGGTTGACCCATGATGGCAGGACATCGGGACACTTGAGGGTCGCCTGGACGGTTGCTCGGCTTACTTCCTGGAGATGCGACGTCAGGCGGAAGAGTGGTGCCGGAAGTGCCATAAGTGTGGATCCAAGAAGCCGCTCCCTTGGCCCCTCCAGCATCATGGTGGTTGCCGACTTTTCCAGGACACCTGCCGTCTACTGAGCGTCCACCAGAGCCGCACTACGCCGTTCCACCCTCAGTTCGACGGAATGGTGGAGTGGTTCAACCGCACCGTTAAGACTATGTTAAGCCTGTTCGTGCAGGAGAACCAGGGTGACTGGGACGAACACCTTTCATACGTCATGATGGCGTACCGCTCCTCCCAACACGAGTTGAGGGCGAAGATGGAGCGCGCGCTAAAGTTCGCCAGAAGCAAGATTACGATCGTCAGGCGGATTGTGCCGGCTACGAGCCTGGACGCGCCGTGTGGCTCTACACACCCTCCAAGAAGGTTGGTCGCACGCCCAAGCTGCAGTGCTGGTGAGACGGGCCTTTCGTGGTATTAAAGAGGACCGACGACGTCACCTACCGGATCCAGAGGTCGCATCGCGCCAAGGGCAAGGTGGTTCATTTCAACCGACTGAAGCCGTACTTTAGTGACGCCGAGGTGAACTGGTGGAGACGCGCTGCAGGGGACCACACAATGGAGCCCAGCCGAGTCACAGAGGAAGGAAAGCTGCCTCCAGGCGGGCAGGCATCACCAGCATCCAGCCCAGGGCCCAGGGTTCCTTCAGCGGGGCCGCCGGGGGACAGGGATGACCAGTCGGATGAGGAAAAACTACCTCCGGAAGTGCCGGAGGCGGAGGCGTCTCCAACCGTTGCGGGGGCGGATGTCGCTCTTGACGGGCAGGAGAAGACGGGCGCAGATTTGGGGCTGGACGAGCCTGAGGCGGGGGGTGGTATACTCGCGCCGGCCAGAAGGTAGTCCGGCCTAGCCGATATTGTCTTGCGTTAACAAAACTTTCTCCCCCAGGAGCAGGAGAGGCTACCTCGACCGCCGGGAGACCACCTCCACTCGGAGCGGCCATCCCGGCCTCCTCGTACAAAACGGGACGAGACGGCCAGTCAGCCAAGCCAGGATCAGGACAGGCTACCTCGACTGGCCTGGGCCGTTGGTCGGGACAACGGGGACACAGACACCGCTCTCGCCACCCGGACGGCAGCAGCACCGCTAGACCCCCCCCCCCCCCCCCCCCCGCCAGCTCGGGCGGAAGGAGGGACGCCGATGGAGCCCCCGACGCCTCTTCCGATGTAGACGTTCCAATGGCTTGGGCAGCCCTGAGTCTTGCCGGCCAGGTGTCGGGTGGAGCTACTGGACGGGACCTAAATGCGTTTGGACACGGACGGCGTCATCCGGCGGCCACCTCCCACATCCTAGACGGAAACTTTACCTAGTTGTTCTTCTTTTGTTGTTTTAATTGCTGTAATTGTTGGCGTTATGCGATTTCCGGTGCGGGCCTTCCGGGTGTGCGGCGGCAGAGCCCGCTGTCTTGTTTGGGGACAAACAAGGTATTAGAACAGCTAATCGCACTACGTAATCGCTGAAGTCAAGTTTGGTAGGTTAAGACCGTACGATCCCGGTGACCGGTCACTCTCCTAAATATCATAATCGTCACTAATAATTATTGAGCTTTTTTGTCCACGACGAAGTCACAGCTAGTTTTTTAGGAATAATCTCAAAATGTGAATACGAATGAAATGTAATGTGAATTGTTCACTATGTTTGCACACAAATCTAAATTCAATCATGGAATCGTTTGAATATCTACACATTATGGTAAAAAAAGGGCATGTTGGACTAAATACCACAATTTAAGATCGACTATTGACAAAACAAATTCCCTCACTTCTGATTGGTCAGTTGCTGTAGGTACATTTCCTAACATCCGAATAACGTTTTAGGAACGTTACAACAAAACGTTACATTTTGACGTTGTTAATAACGTTATCTGAATGTTACATTGCAACGTTTCTTTCAAACGTCCGCATATTGTTTCGTCAACGTTTTCACAGAACGTGACTAAAGATGACATTACAGAAACGTTATGAAAACGTTATGTGTTAGCTGGGATGACTGGTTGAAGGCCAACCAACATATTGGTTATAAATGACCAATAGATTGCCTTGGTTACAAGCTCAACCAATATGACTGGTTGAAGGCCAACCAACATATTGGTTATATATGACCAATATATTGTTTGATACCTTGGCTATAAGCTCAGCCAATATGACTGGTTGAAGGACAAACAACATATTGGTTATGGATGACCAATATATTGGTTAATACTTTGGTTACAAGCCCAACCAATATGAATGGTTTAAGGACAACCAACATATTGGTTATGAATAACCAATAGATTGGTTAATACATTGGTTGCAAGCTCAACCAATAGGCCTGGTTGAAGGTCAACCAACATGGTTATGAATAGCAAATAGATTGGTTAGTACCTTGGTTACAAGCTCAACCAATATGACTGGTTGACGGACAACCAACGCGTTGGTTACACTTTAACCAACACATTGGTTAAAAACAACCAATATTGGGTCAACCAATTAGATTGGTTGGTTTCATTAACCAATCTGTTTTTAGAGTGTTGTATTAGTTGCATTGTCAAAATAGGAA
This sequence comes from Crossaster papposus, assembly GCA_037893245.1. Lineage (NCBI taxonomy): Eukaryota > Metazoa > Echinodermata > Asteroidea > Velatida > Solasteridae > Crossaster > Crossaster papposus. The sequence continues at coordinate 14,254 of JBAIAA010000070.1, read as the reverse complement.
TACTTTATTGAATACGATAAAACATATTTTTTTTGTGAAAAATAATCCTGCGCCTATAGGTCCAGTACAATTAAAACGTACACAGCGTTCACTCGCTGGGGAAAAAATACAATTCACTGACTCGATCACTATGAAACGGAATTTGTTGCGTTATTAAAAATCGAACCTACCTGCAAATGCCGATATCCGCAGCAACACTACCCAAACTACTACTCCGTCCATTCTCCTCAATGCAATGATCGAAAATCCGTTGATGAAAAATTCGTATACGGCCTTTACAAATTACGCCTACTCGCATCTGGAGAGCTACAGACAGCGGACCCCCGACTATATAGGCGAGGTAGGCGCTGGGCGCGGCGCTGGGAAACGCTGATGAGCTTCGTGCTCTGATTGGATAGTTGTGCCGAGTAATAAGCATAGAGCTATATTTAATTACTAGATCACTGGCTCGATGTACAAAGTGATGCGAGCTGGGCGCATCGATGTTTGTGCACAAACCTAAGAAAACTTCAAAACCGTGTACAGCTTTTGTACGGCTATTTGCATATCTGCGTTTGTATTCTATACGGTACGTTACCAAAGGCGATACGCCCAAAACCGAAACGAACGATTAGCAAAAAGCGCAAATGCGTGTGCGTATCCGCGCGCTGCAGATGATTGTGCCTTAAAGAGCTATATTAAACTGAGGCCGTGTCCGAAACGGGCTTCTAGAGCTACGGCTACGTCTATTGTCGGCCTGTTCACATGTATTTGTAATGGGCGAACACTTAGACAATAGCCATAGACAAGAGATTCGGACGCGGCCTAATACAGATCTATGTTGTGCCTTGACCTTTTTTAACTTGCATGACGCGCGCAGGTTGTTGGCGTCTGTTCTACATGCACGTGCGTTGCATTTAGAGTACACTTTCTAAATTCAATACATATATTATGTTGTTGTTCTACAAGCACGCAAATGAATTCAAAGTGTCTGCGCGCAAGAATGGATTCAAAGTATTTCTGCGGGTAAGAATGAAGAGTTGGCGCTCTGGTAATTTAATATAGCTCCATGGTAATAAGTGATCTTGGTCTTTACTGCTTATTATAAGTTTTTTTTATCCTTTTATATAAAAAACAAACATAGTGGCGTGGTTGCAGCGTCGAAAACGTTTCCACGCATTTACAGCTCAAAAAGCCACGGGAAAGTGGTCAGGAAAGGCCTCGGATTGCACCACAGTACATCTAGAATCCAAAATTGTCCCGGAGTCTGGTGCCGCCACTGAATTCAGGGCACATGCTTTGATGCCTTTTAAATAAGATGGGTCCCAAAGTGTGGGTGTGTGTGTGTTGCGGTTATACCTTACCGATTGAATTTCTACTCCAAGTGTCCCTGAAATTAACTTCAAACTTTAACTTAATGAACTTGTTTTAATTTGTTTTGCAGGTATACTCTGTTTTATGTAATTGCTCTAGGTGATATTACTATTAAGGACTGACGCAAATTTCATTGATGTTAGTACATGCTCTTTATTATATTATTTGAATGGTATAAATTCCAATGGAGTCAATTAGGAGCCAGCGCGTAGCTTAACAGTTATTATTATTTCTAGGAATACACACAAAGGAACCGAGCTATACCTGTTTTGGCCTCCAGTTTGCTAATTGGTTTGTTTTTGTTTTTGTTCTTTGGGCAATGGATGGAAATATGTTGCTGCTCCATAATTGTCTCATTCATTGAAGCGCAGTGCCGGGAATGAATGATTTAACAGCTTCATTTTGTTCGTTACTTTTATTATCGACCTGCATATACCGTTTTTTTACCACTATTAAAACAAATTAAAACATTGTTTAATTTTTTATTGTTGGTTACGACACTATTCCAAAAGGTTTGAGTTCAAGATTCATGACACATTAATTTATATCTCTTACCACTTGACTCTATCACATAATTAAGAAAACAGTGTGTGTTATATGCCCCATTGAGGTGTACCATAGGGTGTACACAGCATACACTCATCAATCAACGAACACCAGCCATCACATACCCCCCGCCCTTCTGACTTTCTCTCCGAGTGATGTCAGTGCAAATGTTACACGAGACCGTTCGATATTAGCCACCATGCATGCGATCCTCGTGCCTGCCCTGGGGTCATTTTCATAACACCGGTAAGCACAACAAAAATAGCTTAGCACAAAAACAGCTTTGCTCAATAAAAACTGGTTACCAGCCAAAACTCCATGTGTTTTTTTTAAGCTAAGCAAATGCCAGCTGAATACCAGTCACATAATCCTGCGCCTATAGGTCCAGTACAATTAAAACGTACACAGCGTTCACTCGCTGGGGAAAAAATACAATTCACTGACTCGATCACTATGAAACGGAATTTGTTGCGTTATTAAAAATCGAACCTACCTGCAAATGCCGATATCCGCAGCAACACTACCCAAACTACTACTCCGTCCATTCTCCTCAATGCAATGATCGAAAATCCGTTGATGAAAAATTCGTATACGGCCTTTACAAATTACGCCTACTCGCATCTGGAGAGCTACAGACAGCGGACCCCCGACTATATAGGCGAGGTAGGCGCTGGGCGCGGCGCTGGGAAACGCTGATGAGCTTCGTGCTCTGATTGGATAGTTGTGCCGAGTAATAAGCATAGAGCTATATTTAATTACTAGATCACTGGCTCGATGTACAAAGTGATGCGAGCTGGGCGCATCGATGTTTGTGCACAAACCTAAGAAAACTTCAAAACCGTGTACAGCTTTTGTACGGCTATTTGCATATCTGCGTTTGTATTCTATACGGTACGTTACCAAAGGCGATACGCCCAAAACCGAAACGAACGATTAGCAAAAAGCGCAAATGCGTGTGCGTATCCGCGCGCTGCAGATGATTGTGCCTTAAAGAGCTATATTAAACTGAGGCCGTGTCCGAAACGGGCTTCTAGAGCTACGGCTACGTCTATTGTCGGCCTGTTCACATGTATTTGTAATGGGCGAACACTTAGACAATAGCCATAGACAAGAGATTCGGACGCGGCCTAATACAGATCTATGTTGTGCCTTGACCTTTTTTAACTTGCATGACGCGCGCAGGTTGTTGGCGTCTGTTCTACATGCACGTGCGTTGCATTTAGAGTACACTTTCTAAATTCAATACATATATTATGTTGTTGTTCTACAAGCACGCAAATGAATTCAAAGTGTCTGCGCGCAAGAATGGATTCAAAGTATTTCTGCGGGTAAGAATGAAGAGTTGGCGCTCTGGTAATTTAATATAGCTCCATGGTAATAAGTGATCTTGGTCTTTACTGCTTATTATAAGTTTTTTTTATCCTTTTATATAAAAAACAAACATAGTGGCGTGGTTGCAGCGTCGAAAACGTTTCCACGCATTTACAGCTCAAAAAGCCACGGGAAAGTGGTCAGGAAAGGCCTCGGATTGCACCACAGTACATCTAGAATCCAAAATTGTCCCGGAGTCTGGTGCCGCCACTGAATTCAGGGCACATGCTTTGATGCCTTTTAAATAAGATGGGTCCCAAAGTGTGGGTGTGTGTGTGTTGCGGTTATACCTTACCGATTGAATTTCTACTCCAAGTGTCCCTGAAATTAACTTCAAACTTTAACTTAATGAACTTGTTTTAATTTGTTTTGCAGGTATACTCTGTTTTATGTAATTGCTCTAGGTGATATTACTATTAAGGACTGACGCAAATTTCATTGATGTTAGTACATGCTCTTTATTATATTATTTGAATGGTATAAATTCCAATGGAGTCAATTAGGAGCCAGCGCGTAGCTTAACAGTTATTATTATTTCTAGGAATACACACAAAGGAACCGAGCTATACCTGTTTTGGCCTCCAGTTTGCTAATTGGTTTGTTTTTGTTTTTGTTCTTTGGGCAATGGATGGAAATATGTTGCTGCTCCATAATTGTCTCATTCATTGAAGCGCAGTGCCGGGAATGAATGATTTAACAGCTTCATTTTGTTTGTTACTTTTATTATCGACCTGCATATACCGTTTTTTTACCACTATTAAAACAAATTAAAACATTGTTTAATTTTTTATTGTTGGTTACGACACTATTCCAAAAGGTTTGAGTTCAAGATTCATGACACATTAATTTATATCTCTTACCACTTGACTCTATCACATAATTAAGAAAACAGTGTGTGTTATATGCCCCATTGAGGTGTACCATAGGGTGTACACAGCATACACTCATCAATCAACGAACACCAGCCATCACATACCCCCCGCCCTTCTGACTTTCTCTCCGAGTGATGTCAGTGCAAATGTTACACGAGACCGTTCGATATTAGCCACCATGCATGCGATCCTCGTGCCTGCCCTGGGGTCATTTTCATAACACCGGTAAGCACAACAAAAATAGCTTAGCACAAAAACAGCTTTGCTCAATAAAAACTGGTTACCAGCCAAAACTCCATGTGTTTTTTTTAAGCTAAGCAAATGCCAGCTGAATACCAGTCACAAACAATAAACATCACCTTAAAATTAGATGTGTAACCCTGTTTTCCCCAAAGGACAAATTCTGATGCTCAGCAAATTTGTGCGCTTACATGTTTTAAGAAATTGGTTGCCTAGCCACTAGCTCAAGAGCGGGTGTCTAGGGGTGCACTACCCTAATTGAAGGGATAATTTCTACGCGAGCTCATTAACATGTAATGTGCCCCCAGTATTTTTTTAAGGAGGCCGTTTGTTAAAAAAAAAATGGTGGGATTGAGTAAATATAGCCAAGGATCAACTCCCTGTTTCTTTAGCTTCAATCTGAGGGCAGAGTTGATAACATAACGGTTGAAAAATGGGTCCTAATTGCCCTAGAACGTGGAGGGATGCCATTTATAAAATGGCTGCTTATAGGATCGATAAGTATCACTTTTGGGAAGGTGAGTTTCTTTTCGTGTGAATATTAAAAAATGTTTGGTTAACTTTGGTTAAATTGGTTAACCCACTACAAATTTAAAAGAAATGAAAAGATAAAGACCAAGACAATAATCTGATTGTTGTTTGAGACGTTACCGGAACAATTACATTGACAGAAAGATACACAATTACGTGGAAATTGATACAAAGATAGTGAATTCCCTAACATTTGACTAAAGGAGGGGTGGGGGTTGCTACATATAATACAACACCCCCCCCCCCCCCTCCTACCATACGCATAATGCCAGAAAGAACATTTTCCAACATGCTACCTAATAATTAATTCGAAATTGATTATATAAAATGTGTTTTAAATGTAAAAACAAGGCTTAGAATTTCAGATATTAGTATTCAACCCGAACAATAAATAACATCGCTCTCTAGTCTACAAGGTTAGCTAAACGTGAAGCTGCATAATACATGTGTATTAAAGAAAGATATTAAAGACCTCCTTGTACGGCTGCAGTCTGCGATCGCTACGTCAAGGCCAGATAGGAAACCATGTCTCGCTTAATCGCACATGCATATATTTATTTTGGCGAGGCTAATTACACTAATTACACTACAAAGTTAGCTAAACGTGAAGCGTACTCTTCATAATACATGTGTATTATTAAAGACACCCTTGTACGGCTGCGGTCTGCGATCGCTACGTCAAGGCCAGGTAGTTTCTTTAACATCCGTAGTTGAAGAACCAGCAACGGGCGTCGCCTTCCCTCAGTCACATCACCGCGCACCGGGCCCGTGTCAACCCGAAGTAGCTCCCGATGGAGTGACCGGCCAACGTGCGGTGCTCTTGGGCCGCGTATGACGCGCCCTGCTACCGCCAGGCTGAGGTGCACGCGACGGTTGATGCTAGTGCTACGCACGCCACAATCGCCACCAATAAGTTGCTGGCATATTTAAAGACCGACAATCCTCCAAAAACACATTTCTCCCTGGTTCCCAAACGTTGCTGTTATCAATGAATGTAGACTTATGCAATATAGATTTGGGAACAGTAATGACGCATGACTTTATCGGGGTACAGTGACTAACGCATACACGAAAACATCTTAACAAGCAAGTGAAAATATTCGTTTTTACTCTAGCGTTCATCCTACGCGCAGTGTTGGCATGACGATAACTGTACGGTTTACCATTAATCTCTCTCTATAATCAGAATAGATGGGAAGTCACTAAAAACTAACCAGTGTAGCGTTCTTGTTGTATTTTTTTAAGGCACTTATGTACCCTAACATGTTTTTTCTTCGATGGTTGAAAATAACCGATAAGCACATCTGTCGAAGAAAAAGACAACGATAGTCAGATTTGGACCACAGATCTTTCGTTCCATAGCTCCCATCTCTACAAACTACGCTATTGACGAGTTGGTTGAGGAAACCGTTCTTTATAATTCGTTATATTTCTTTAATGTATATGAGTTGCCATTGCTCTTTTTCATATACATTTACGCACCACCCAACTTACATCCGCGAACCGCTATACTGGCTAGTTTTTAGTGACTTCCGCATAAGTTGTCGCTGACATCCGGGATCTTTATAGTTACGCCTTGAAAGTATTATGTTAAGTGTGAGGCTGCCAACAGATTTAAACCAAAAATACTTACTATTTGAAGTTGGAGGGCCCACAGCATTTAGGTCTAAAAAAGCAAAAACAAAAGTACCAAATCAGTCGCATGTTGTCATGGTGATATCGTTATGGCGACCACGCGTCATTCGACAGCGACCCCCCACCCATATTTCCACCGATACCCCCACGCTGAATAAACACGAGCCACGAACAGTTAATTTACTGTGTTGACTCTACATTTGTAATGTATTTTAATGTCTTTTCTCTCCATTTCATTATAGACAATATTTTGGTACCAGTTTGTTTAAAACAAACTAGACCGTGGCTTTGTTCCCAGGGTTAAATGGATACTATGTCCTGAAGCGCCCAATTGGGCTACAAAACGCGTTTTGAACGAAATAAAGTTAATCAGAAAAAGCATCTAGAATACATCCTTTTAAAACTGGGCGTTTTGTGTTATTCTTGTGTGGAACGAGTTTCGGGGTCCACTTTTGCGACCCCAAAACTCGAGATGTTTGGACGTACTCGTGATTCCTGCCGTAAAGTATTTGCCAGTTTGCGGACGTGTAGGAAACCACTTTTGTGCATTGGTGATGTGTGTAATTTATGGACACTCACAGAGTGTATCGTACATTTAATTAAAACGACAGTATTCGTACTCCGTCGTGTCCGATGTAAACACCTGCGTTTTTCGTTTGAAATAGGATAAGTAAATAATACAAAACATGAAGTTTTTGGAGATTTCAGAACTTAGTGCCCCCTTAAAACACTTAGTGAATTCCAATACTTGACCGTGCAAGTTTACATTAAAAAAACACTGCGCGAAAAATCGGCTACGCAATTTTAAAGAAATACATTATTGATAAATTAACAAGAACACCGTGGTATTGCGGATGTTCATTCGAATTCCCGCTGAAATAAATTATCAAGATACTAAATTCGGTGCACATTCGGGAAATCGTACGCCAAATTTAGTTTATTTTGTGTACGACTGTATGCACTTATCAATTGCTAAACGAAAATAAACAAATATATCTTTAATTTACAAATTAATATGCACATTTTGTGATATCGTTCGGAAAAACCTGTATTATATTGTGATAAGTTTAATATTGAAAATCGATGCGCCCATCAGAAACTAATGTGCGTTCGTTTAGCTTACACTTGTATGCAAATGTTACACGAGACCGTTCGAATAGCCACCATGTGATCCTCGTGCCTGCCCTGGGGCTATTTTCATAAAACCGCTAAGCAAAACAAATCGCTTAGCACAAAAACAGCTTTGCTTAATAAAAACAGGTTACCAGCCAAAACTCCATTTGCTTTTTATGCTAAGCAAATGCCAGCTGAATACCAGTCACAAACAATAAACATCGTCTTAAAATTAAATTTGAAGCCCCTTTTATTCCCAGGAACGAATTTTGATGCTTAAAGCTAATTGTTGTGCTTACAGTTACATGCTACAAATTAGATTTATAACCCTGTTTTCCCCAAAGGACAAATTCTGATGCTAAGCAAATTTGTGTGCTTACATGTTTTATGAAATTGGTTGCCCAGCCACTATTGACCCAGCTTACGAGCGGGTGTCTAGGGGTGCACTACCCTAATTGAAGGAAGAATTTCTATGCGAGCTCATTAGCATGAAGGGTGCCCCCACTATTTTTTTTATTTTTTTAAGGGGGCTGTTCAGAAAAATAAATGGTGGGATCGTGTAAACACAGCCTAGGATCAATTTAGCAACCGTTAGTTGTTAAAATAACGGTTGACAAATGGGTCCTAATTGCCCTAGAACGTGAAGGAATGCCATTTGTAAAATGACTGCTTGCAGGGTCGGGAAGTATACATTTTCTCAAGGTGAGTTTCTTTTGGTGTGAATATTAAAAAAATGTAATTGGTTAATCCCCAAATTGAAAATAAATGGAAAGATAAAGACCAAGACAATAATCTAATTGTTGTTTGAGACGTTACCGGGACAATGGCATTGACAGAAAGATACAAAATTACGGGGTAATTGATACAAAGAGTGTATATTCACTAACATTTGCCTAAAGGAGGGGTGGGGTTGGGGGGGGGGGGGGGGGGGGGCGTAGGGGGGTTGCTACATATAATACCCCCCCCCCCTTCCTACCATACGCATAATGACAGAAAGAACATTTTTCCAACAGGCTACCTAATAATTAATTCGAAATTGAATATATAAAATGTGTTTTAAATGTAAAAATGTAAGAATTTTAGATATTAGTATTCAACCCGAACAATGAATAACATCGCTCCCTAGTCTACAAGGTTAGCTAAACGTGAAGCTGCATAATACATGTGTATTAAAGAAAGATATTACAGACCTCCTTGTACGGCTGCGGTCTGCGATCGCTACGTCAAGGCCAGATAGGAAACCATGTCTCGCTTAATCGCACATGCATATATTTATTTCGGCGAGGCTAATTACACTAATTACACTACGAAGTTGGGGTTGGGGTTGGGGAGGGGGGGGGGGGGGGGTTTCCACATGTAATACCCCCCCCCCCCCTCCCCCTATACGCATAATGCCAGAAAGAACATTTTTCTAACAGGCTACATAATAATTAATTCGAAATTGAATATATAAAATGTGTTTTCAATGTTAAAACAAGGCTCTTAACTTCAAATATTGGTATTTAACCAGAACAATGAATAACATCGCTCCCTAGTCTACAAGGTTAGCTAAACGTGAAGCAGCAATATTAAAGACATCCTTGTACGGCTGCGGTCTGCGATCGCTACGTCAAGGCCAGGTAGTGTGGTTAATATGATCCTTTAACATCCCCACTGCGCGGGCAGGAAACCATGTCTCGCTTGATCGCCTATGAAGATATTTACTTCGGTGTGGCTAATTACACTGAAACTACCGCACGTAAACAAATTAGTTAATTGGTAGGGAAGGACACCAGCCAATTCTTAGACTTTGAGTTTCACGCGTCATTAAACAAAATAACTAATTACATGTACGCGCATATACTAAACTGATGAATCGACATTATAAGTGTGCAGTCAGTGACTACTCGTGAAAAGTTAAAAGTCCAAACATAAAACTGATAGCCTAAATTCAATACTCGATGTGTTTAATTTACCAGTTTAATGGTTCAAATCCCATCTTTTAAAGAGAAGTCATTGACATGACCGCACACTTATAACGGCCTTCCGTACGTATGTACCTTATCTCATCCATGTGATCACACGGCACCACTTCTCTATAGTTAGATAACGTACTTTGACACTATAGGATATTCATAAATACCTGGGACATTTTGGGCATTCCTATTGGTCGAGAGCCCGTCACGTGGCCGGTATTAAAGGGACGATAAAGACATGGCTGAAAGTGTTTTAAACCAGCTGGCAACTATTTGAACAAAGGTTCAATGACGTCGATGCCGTATTTGCTATCTGTTCATTCAATGGCAACGTTGTAGTGAATATGGCCCCACGAGCATCACCATCGTCAACTTAAAACACTGACACATGACACTTAGCAATAATTTGCCAATATTTATCGATGATTTGGTCCAAAAATGAGTGTAACTTGCCAATCAGTTGTGAGCAAGTGTATGTACGTCGCGCGTGTAGACGTACTGTCCCACGATCGCGCATTATACCCGTCCCCAGGGCTCACTTTATTTCCAACCGTACCTCGTCTCCAATAGTAAGAGCGGGTAGTGTTGGGCGCGTACAGCTCGACACCCTATGAACGAGGTTGCCAATGGCAGTAATAGTCTGGTTCATAGTAAATACGCGTTATTGCATGTATTGTGTAGAGCGACAGAGGCATAAAGATGTCATTTGACACACACAGAATGGCGAAACACCACAAATTACTTGCGACAATTTTCCGTAATTTTCGGGGCTTTTGGGGCTGAATTTTACCAAAAAAGGATTTATGAATGGGAAAAAAATTGTGTTCGGTCGGTATTAATCACTCTGTTTAATACCGCTTGGAGTCTGGGTGCTGATAATTACCCGAGCCAAAGGCGAGGGTAATTATCAGCACCCAGACTCCAAGCGGTATTAAACAGAGGGGTTAAAACCTCTCGAACACACATTTATTCCCTTTGTAAAATGAACTTGGCCCAACGTACGTTGTGGCAACATAATGTTTTAGCTGGGGGAGAGGGGGCGGGGTGTATATGTTCAACTCACATTTCTGTATATATTTTTGTCAGTACTTACTTGGTACTTGGTTGGTCGGTTTTCTTTTGAAATTATCTTCTTTGGGAAATTAGGCTATAGTAGGAGATCGGCTGACGACCAGGTAGGTAATTCTGCAAGGCTTTTTGCACACAGCCGGAGACTGGTGCAGCTGTAACTTAACAGAACTGCAGTCTTAATTCTCTTGAGCAATACCGTTTGCTTGAACGCACAAGTTCAGCCGACCAATCCTCTTCATCATAGCGTTTAGGTGACCAATCAGCACGAGTCAGAGCGCTGTCGCTGAACCGTCACGCGTGCGGTGAATTTTTCACGAAAATCCCTGCTTACGTGTCCAAAGAGTCAATTGACGGTTGAATATTGTGCCCAAAATGTCCGAGGGTATAAGAAACCAGCGCTACGACCATGTTAAATTTTACGTAGCGTTACTTAGGAAAATAAACTTAAACGAACTCACCGTATGTAACTTTAACGTTTATTGTCAACTACCGACTGCCATCTTATAACTCGCTTATAGTTTCATCCCGTGTAGTTCATGTCATTAGAAATGTAAAAACAAAAATACCTTAACTGTTTTCATTTCCTCGTAATTTTTTCGAAGACGTCATATTTTGTGTGCGTCTTATTTTGTGACGGACTTGTTATAAATCTTTAATTTAAACTCGGAAACTTGTAACCAATCATAACACGCCCGCGGCGCGTGCCCGTGAGCGATCTCTTTATTTTTGTCCGACGAATTTCCCATCATGCACCTTGGAATTCAAGATAGCGACCTCCGGAGTGTCAGTGTGCAGTGATCGTCCGGCGTGACGTGGCTTTGCAAAGTTAATCGTGAATTTCACCTTTTGACCAAGCTTAAAATTCAAACAACTACCTTGAAGTTGATTTGTTTTTATGAGTAGACCAATTTGAAGTGAACTTCAAGATGAAAGTAGTTCTTATGGTTGCCGAAAAGCCGCAACTTGCACAGTCACTGGCCAAGATTTTACACCGTGGTATTCTGACGTGACCGTAATCCTACGTACTTTTAGTTCCGGTAGCGCATGCGCAGTCCCTAGTTAATTGTATACAGTCCCTAGTTTTTCGTATACAGGACTTTTATAGCTTTTTCTATAAGACCCTATCTAGATGAGATTAACCAATAATTTTAGTTAATAAAAAAAGGTTACGTAATGAAATAATACCAAAAAACAATGGAATTAACTTATTACACATTGCAATTACGCATACAAACAATAATAACCTATTCCTATTATTAATATTACCTACTGACACTTACTACAAACTTAGCTATTGCCGTTGTTATAGTTTTATAGTTCGCTTTTTTGTCCAAGACGAAGTCACAGCTAGTTTTGTTTATGAAAAATGTCAACTTTTGAATACGAATGAAGTGTAATGTGAATGTTTCACTATGTTTGCACAACAATCTAAATTCAATCACGGAATCGTTCGAATAATTACATATTATGGTCAACAGAAGTGCATTTTGGACTAAATACCAATTTAACATCGACTATTGCCAAAACAAATGTGTACAAACTGTACAAAATTACTCCCATGAGTAATGAGTACTTTAACAACTCACCATGCCAATTCTCTGAGATTTCGAGCTGCGGTAATTTGTATATGGCGGTGGAGCCGGATGGAGCCTAAACTGAGGTTTGGAAAACGGCCAGAATCAAAACGCTGAGCGTGTTGTCTCTTGGGGGCGCTCTTCATGTTGAATTTCATGTCGATGTTGAGCGCATTTTTTAAAAACGCGCATTTTGTTAATGTGCGCGCACAAATTAAAAAAAACTGCGGGCGGAGATCACTGACCTCTATACATGGACAGATCATCCATTGTTTCATTTTGAAGTCGGCATGCAGAGAAGTGCAACATGGCGGACCCACGAAGTCACTCTGTGAGCCAATGAAATGTCCAGGTGTAGAGTTCAGTTGGTTGGTAAATCCACTGACCTCTACAACTGGACATTTCATTGGCTCACAGCAGTGACGCCATGTTGCACTTCCAGTTCGCGCCGACTTCAAGTGTTAGCACAGCAGAATATGGACAATGATCCGTCCAGGTGTTGAGGTCAGTGGCGGAGATTTATTTTGTTCAAGTTTGCGCGCACAAACTTAAATTGCGCGATGCGGTCAACAACCAAGGCAAATACTGACACGAACTACACGGTAGACACGAGTTTTACATTGGCGTCAGCGCTGTCTGCTAGAGGGCGCGGAATTAATCCACGTGTCGTGTCGTTTTCGGCGCTCGGCAGATGATATGCGTGGCGGCAACATCATGGCAGTAAAAGTTGACGATATTTGAGAGTTTTGCAGAGGACAATATCTCTCTGACTTAACAACAAGCCTCACATAGGAAGGGAAAAGGACGAACATATTGTTGCTTTCCTGAAGGGGAGGGGCCGGACTGCCTAGTAGTACTACGACTACATTCAAGAATTTTGTAAATGTCATATCGTTTGGATTGACCTTCAAATATATTCTGTTGTCATATCACCTAAGATTCTGTCCTTCTACATTTTACTAATTTTTGCTTCAAGTTAGGTCATGTTTGGCTTGACAACTTCGCGTGACATTGAATATCATATGTTTCGGCTGTCTGGGAAAATGGCAAGCTTCCCAAGAAAAAAGGCTGCTTGAGAAGCAATCTTAATTTGCATTCTTCACAAAGCACCTCCCCCCCCCCCTCCCCAACAACAAAAAACTACACGTACGCCTATAAGTAGGCTTACATTTATTTGTATGTATTTTTATTACACTTTTTCACCGTGGCAGACGACCAAAAACATAAGGAACAGGCAGTTTAAGATTTGAACAAAAAATATATTGATTCCTAAAAATATGAGGATTAAGCCACTGTAAAATTAATATTAAGAATATTAAATATTACAAATGTTATCCCTCAAAGATCTAATGGGCTACCCCACAACCGACGCAAAGATTTTGGAGGAAGTGTTTTCTAAGGGTTTTTCATTGAGGTACACAGGCCCCAGATGCAGTCGCCAGGCCACCTGCTTATCGTCAGCGGCGGCTAGGCCAGACATTGTTAAGGAGAAACTGGCTAAGGAAATTAACATGAATAGGATAGCTGGTCCCTTTCCCTCTCCACCTTTCCCTACATTACAGTGTTCCCCCATAGGCCTAGTGCTAAAACGCGAACCAAACTCGTTTAGGCTTATCCATCATTTGTCATTCCCCACAGGGCAGTTCAATAAATGACTTCATTGATAAGAACGAGTCCCGGGTTAACTACGCATCGTTCGATGCAGCCCAGGGGGGGGGGGGGGGCGGAGGGGGGGGGGGGGGGGGGGGGGGCGGAGGGGGGGGGGGGGGGGGGGGGCGGAGGGGGGGGGGGGGGCGGAGGGGGGGGGGCCCTTCGAGACTGTGATTGCGCAACGCTGACGTACCGTCCATTCTCAAAATAGGGGGGAACAATTTTCTCACGCGAAAAATAAAGAGTTTTTGGCATCCAATCTTAACATCTTGTCTTTTGTAGTTGTAAAAGGTTGTTATTTACCTTAATTTTTATCATCCAATGACAAAAATTGTATTGAAAA